>LR999891.1:9382500-10007500 GCA_905220335.1 Noctua pronuba | reverse complement strand
GGGCAGAATATGTGGTTTTCGTTTTCGTTAAGGGTCTTTTTACACCCTTTATTAGGTCTATTAGTGTAGTAAACCAAAAAGAGTGGCTTACAGTCATAGTCAAAATCTTAAAGCAAATGAAAATGGAAATTCAAAATGTGTGAATCACCGCAAAATATGTCAAAGCAATATTCCAATTAGTATTGCAAACATTGAACTCAAACAAAATCTATTTACACAGCCGTTATTTAAGCTCTTAAGTTTATATTTTTAATTTTCTGCCCCATTTTCTCGAACGACGAGGAAAAACTTCCCTCCTCAGTCTAAGATTTGTAAAAGATTAAAAACAAATAGAACGTAGCCAAAGTGTGCCCGTGACTTTACGGTGTGAAAAGAGAACGTTTTCCAAGTTACTCCGAACACTTGATTCAGCCAATCAAATATACCCACCCTCCGTCGAGTCTCCCGCGCCTCTTCTCTTTATAAGCGAACAGATCCCGAGGAAGGGCGCAGTACATCCCAGACATTGCAGCGATACATCCCTCAATTAGTTCCATCATAGACACATTCACATTAAACTTTATATCAGTTCACGTTCAGTAAATTCACGGAATTTCTCACCAAACTGTAATTTTCTTTTGATAATAGTCACAGTGCATTTTTGAAAATCGTTTTTTGTTTAAGGCATAAAATAAGTTTTAATTTCAGAGGGAAAATGAGTGGTTCTGGAAAAGGTCTCTTAGGACTTTGGCTCTATAGAAATGGATCGGAATGGGAAGTTAAAAACGAGGCCCACCACCATCCTAAACTTGGTGAACTTAACATGGCAGCCAAACAGCAGGCCCAAACTGTAGAGAGCGAGAGGATATCAGTGATATTTACTTTGAGGAACCAAGTCGGGGGACTGGTTAAAGCTCTAACTGTATTTCAAGATCTTGGTATAAATGTCCTTCATATTGAGTCCCGAAAATCAGTTTCTGAAGTTTCCTCAGTAAGTTGATTTCAATGAATTTGTGTTTTGCTGGTACTCTTGTTAGTATGTCGGTGCTGGCACATGTCTAACTTTTAATTTATATTGTTAACTGTCACCAACTTCTTTAGGATTTCGATAAGCTGTTTGCATGATTGAAAGTCTTCTAAGGCTCACAAAGTTTCTTTTATTCTATTTTTTTTTAATAAGTGTAATTTCCTAGTCTACTATTTTCAAATCATTCAGATGCTAGTACACCAACTATTTTAGGAGTTCTATTCAGGTTTGAATATTTTGTTGTTTAGTCCGACATTTTGGTGGATGTGGAGTGCGATCCTCATCGCATGGAACAATTAAAGAGGATGTTAAAGCGCGAGGTTCAAGACTTTGAAGTGGTGTCATCCCAAACTGGTGAGGAGTTTCCACCCCCTACGCCGCTGTCTGCTGCAGCTAGTTTCGGTAAATATATTTTGAGAAATTTACGTTATAATTAATTCAAACAGTAATGGCACACTCTAGGAGTTCTGATAATCATGAGGCTTTAATTTTTTAAATATAACACTGCCCTTTTTGAACTTTGTCCATTTTTTTAAATAATTTCTCTTGCTGGTCCAAATAGTGACGTCATAAAAAAACGATTCCTCATGCCTAGAGATATCCGAAAATTCGACGCCATTTATGATCCGCGATTCTTCATAGTTTTTGAGCATTCATACCCGCCTCTAAAACAGGTCCTTTAAAAATCTCAAGTTTATTTATTCTTTCTATTATTTAATCATTTGTTTTTGCTTATTTTTGTTATTCTTGATGTTAATGAGATACAAAAATGCCTCTAGTTAGTGTTTAGTTAAAGAATATAAAAAGGCCCTGTAAAAATAAAGATAGAATATTTTTAGAAACGGTTCCCATAAAATTTTCAAGAAACCAAAACTATAAGAATCCGGGAACATACATGGGGTTTTTTCGGATACCTCTGGCAGGGGGAATCAATTTTTTTATAATTTCACTATTTGATCCACCCAGTATTTACTGATTCAAGCCTTAGATGATTTGTTGACATTTAATTAGAGTGCTGAATAATATTTTTCGATGCCGAATTGACGTTATAAAATCATATCTGAATTTGTATCTTTAGCAGAGAAGTTGTAATTTTGACTTGTGCGGTATTATTGTGTTCTCTCTTTATAAAACACCGAAATTTATGGAAACGTATCGTATCTTCATTTTATTTTCTGACGACCCTTGCATAAAATTCCATCAAACTTAAATTGAATAACTAAATTAATTCAATTTCAAATGAAAGTAAGAAAAACTCCTTGATTGAATAATTTACTGTAGAATTTCGACCACCGGTATAAAAAGTGTTGACGATAAAAATGAATTTGTAGATTTTGGGGAGATGCATTGGTTCCCTCGTAAAATATCCGACCTGGATCGAGCTCAAAACGTCCTTATGTATGGTTCGGAACTGGACGCTGACCACCCTGGCTTCAAGGACCCTATTTACCGCAAACGACGGGAACAATTCGCTGCTATTGCCAACAATTACAAATAGTAAGTACCAAACTAAACTTTTTCAGCTTAGTTGCTGTCCCTTCGTTCGCATACGAGGAGTTATTTTGCTAAGAATTGTAAAATAAAAGACGGATTTTGTCTTAAACGGAGCCATAGTATAATTGTTTATGACAATAAGTCTATTCCAGTAACCATAAAAATAAAATATATAAATGATTTTTGTGATCATATTACTCTCCTGTTGGTGGGAAACGAGTTTTCTCATTCTCTTCAACGTTAATATTTTACAAGCACACCACTATTGCCGGCTGATTTACTTTTATAAGAAATAAAAGTTGATCAGCAATATTAAACAATGACAAAAATCCTTAGGTAACTGACGTAGCTGCAGTGCGGAGTGTTTACGAACTTGACTTTCCTCCATATTAAAATAAATTCATGAATTCAAGCGCCTTAAGTGATTGGGTGACCCAAATGTCCTGGCGTCTATACTACCACTCTTACCTTAATAGCTAGCATTCCGTTCCATTCTCCTTTTGCAAACAAGGCTCCCAGAGACTTTCTTAAGTCAGGACAGTTCAGATTCATCCTAGCTCAGTGTTGTGCTGGCGCCTGCGGAGAACCTTAAGCTACGTAAAATATAGTTTACTGGTAACTAAATTTTAGAGCCGTTTCGGGTTTAAACCTTCGGACCGTGAGGCACGTGTGCTCACAGCGTTTTTAAGAAAAATATCCAAACCGGGCGGGCTTTTACTTCGGCCAAAAGCTAAACATTGCCACACAATGTGGCAATGCCACCAGTCTCTTGGGCACATTAGCAGTTGACAGCGACGAGGAGGACCTTTGTTGATGCAATATTTTAGTTTTTTGTAATCAGATTGATTTGATCCTAATATTACAATACAATGACTATGACAGATCATTTTCAGATCAACAGTAGTTGTAAGTTCTGAAAACCCTGAGAAAATGGGACCAAATCGCTTTAAATCAATAGTGTGTTATGTTACCTTAAACAAAAGTACGTTTGTAAGTAAAAGGTTCAGCACTGTAACCTGCTATAATTCGGGCGTTAATTATAGCAAGCTATATTTTTGATAGAGTCTTGACGGTAGTGGTCATTATTTTTACAGTGCACCGAAGTTCTAAATCACACTTTATATGCCACAATATCTGCCGCCAAAGAGACCGTCATTAAACAGCGCCAGTGCGTCCTTATGTTCCACAACATAAACGTACAGTTGATGTCTAAAAGCACAAAGATGTTGGCTTATTCCCTCAGGTTTTACCTAATTACCGTACAACTTCAAAGGGAGATACCTCTTGCGAATACTTTAAAAAGCAGGATATTGGGAAAACAAAACGACAGGTTTGAAACGCAAAACCAAGGGTCGCCATTTAAATGTGTCAATTTTTCACATTTTATGCGCTGTTATTCAGTAACTTAAGATGTTAATAAGGCTTTTGATTAACTATTATTTTATAACGATTTACTGGTTGTGCCTACTTTCCTTCAGCTATATTACAATAATAAGGCCTATTCGTGGACGTCGCTATGAGCCAAAGCAAACATAACGTCTTTCTTTATCTCTAATTTATGTCAATCAGTGCCGATGTGGGAAATTCTGCCCATATATGTCAAAGTGTAAGCGTTTTAAATAATATAAGCAAAGCTCGTCTTGTAGTTAGCTCATAGTATCTATTTATTTCAACTTCATTTTCATAAAACTACATAACATTATGAAAAAAGCAGTTATTTAAATTTTTGCCAATTTTAAACCCAGTTCGATGCGCGAATAGTTTTAAACAAAACTAGCGGTATAAAAAGTGAAGTAAAACAAAAAGTTAAATCGTCTGAGCAATTCTTCTTTTGAACTCAAATTGTGTTAGAGCTGTGCATACTGGATGCACAGCTCTAACATTTGCTTCAATTAAACTGAAAAGCTAGAAATAAAATAAAGTTATTAAAAAAACAAAAAAAACCGACTGCGGTAAAAAAACCGAAAAGCAAAAAACTTGTGTTTTGCTTTTTTGTATGTCATTTGATGTTAAAAGCTATATTATTATTTAGAATCATCAAAATTCATATAGTGGTTTTTGCGTGCAAGAGTCACCCACCCATACAAACTTTCGATATGTGAGGAAACGCACTAGAGAGCTAGCAAAAATGAGAAAGGGCTGAGTAATAGATCAGCTTCAAATGAAAAAGCAATAACGAGGTTGATTATGCCTACATCAGAATCAAACCTCGTAAGTTAGTTTAGTTAGGTTTTTTGTGTACACGACTTCTAATACAGTATCTGACACTGGAAGAACGAACACAGTAGATGACCAACTTCAGAAAATAACTAGTACAATCGCCTATCTGTTTAGAGTTCCTCAAATCCTCATTACGGATCATCGTATCAAAGTCAATTCCGTTAATGGGTTGATATTGATTGTCCCAACACCATGTGCGAGTGCGGCGTCCCTGATTAGACTATATCCCACCAGTTGGAGAGCCCCAAGTGTCGCGCTTGACGATCTGATAACGGTTCCGACGCCGCAGTAAACTTGGCCACTTACTAGGCCCAAACGGTTTAAATAAATAAAAATATAGTAGTATCATCTTCCTGCCCTTGTGCCAATACATTTGGGATCGGCACGGCAACACGTTTTCTTCTTCCATTCTCTTCTGTCAGATATCACGGCATCATTTACTCCTTTCTCTATCATACATCCCTCACACTATCCATCCATCTGTTATTTGGCCATCCTCATCCTTATCCATCCATCAACATTCTCGTCCATTTCTCTTTTAGTCACATGTGTTTCATCCCGCCTCATTATATGTCCACAAACGAGTTTAAAAAAAATCTGTAACAGGCCCTTTTGAAACTTCCTCCAATAAGATCATTTTTTTACTTTATCCATTCTTGTCACTCCACACATCCATCTTAACATTCTCATCTCCGCTACTTGCAATCGTTTTTCATCCATTTTCTTCACAGCCTTGCATTCCAATCCATTGGTACAGTACGACAGGTCTAATCACACAGGACTTGTATATTTTCCACTTTAGTTTGGGTCGATGTAGCATCGATACGAAAAGAAGAAGAAGATATAAACTCGTTTTGAAATGATTATTTTTATTACAGTGGCAACCCGATTCCCAAAGTACAATACACGGACGTGGAAATTAAGACGTGGTAAGTGTTTACTAACATATAAATTAGTTCAACGCTTTGTTTGAAATCACGTTCTGTTTTGCCTTCAATGTACTTAAATTATTTTGAATAGAATTCTCAAAACTGAGTATGTTATGTTGCAACGCAGCGATAATAATTCTTAAATTGCTCTTGCGAAATGAAATCATTATTAATTTAAAAGTCTTCTAGTTTATTTTTACTGCTGAATATAGACGGTAAAATAATCTGTTTGCGAACTATATTAAATCTTGGGCTTTGCGTAGGCAGATTTAATTCATTGTGATTTTATAAGCTACGGAACGTTAAAATGAAACTTTGTGTTCATTAAGTAGGTGGATGAAACTACTTCTTGATTTGCCGTGGAAAATAATAATACTATGACAATCCAAGTATCTCTTTATTCTGTATTATGTTTATATCTGTATCATAAATATGTGTAGTATGTTTCTCGGCGTTCTTTGTTTAGTGTCCTCACTTGTTGCTTATATTTGCTTAGGAAATTCATCTATCAAAGTTAATTTCGTGTGCTGTCGTCTTCCAAGTTTCGGGAGCACGTCTTGTCTAGTTAGTGCCGCCATTATTACTTCAAACCTAGTTGGTGAAGTTGTGTCTTCGTTACAGGGGTATCGTGTTCCGTGAACTCCACAAACTTTACCAGAAGCACGCTTGCGAGGAGTATCTCGAGAACTGGCCCCAACTGGTCAAGTACTGCGGCTATCGGGAGGACAATTTGCCTCAGGTTATGAACTTTGCCTTCTATCTAGATTAGGTAGCTAGAATAATGAGTCTGTGGGAGCGCAGTAAAGGATTATTTTTATATTAACTGAAATGTTTGTGAACCTGCCTGCTGAATTTATACTAAAACTGTAATAACGCTCTGTCACACGCGTTTAGCCGATTTGAAAACCGATTGCCGAAGAAAAATGTATATTTGAGGGGAATGATACTGAATACGTGGTAACCATTTGTGCGTCGACGTGTCTTCCACCCTGTGTAGGTACTACGAAGAACTACCATCGAGTCCAAAAACCTAGAATTAGGTTCTGCTTTATTAATTGTGTAATTTATAGACAAACAATCACAATTGTTTTTTTTTTCATAGCAACAAGAATTAAGTGTCTATTAATACACTGGGCAGTATAATAATCCTGAACCTTTTGGCGCTCGGCCAAACGTCAAAATACAATGAAGGCTTTTGTAGTAACCACGTGACATATTTTCAGTTGGAGGACGTGAGCGCTTTTCTCAAGCGTAAAACTGGATTTCAACTGCGTCCCGTCGCGGGATACCTGTCTCCTAGAGATTTTCTGTCAGGGCTTGCTTTCAGAGTGTTTCACTGCACTCAATACATTCGTCATTCCTCGGATCCCTTTTATACTCCTGAACCGTAAGTATGTTACGACCTCTACCTATGTAAAAAACGACACTTATGAAATGTTATACTACAGGTTACTGTAGCTGTGTGGGTCAACCCGCTTCACTGAATCCGTTTCGCTGCTTAACAGATTCAGTCAGTTGGCAAACTTACCACTTTTCCCTTTGCAGTGACTGCTGTCATGAACTACTGGGTCACATGCCGTTGCTCGCCAACCCTAGCTTTGCCCAATTTTCACAAGAACTCGGGCTCGCATCTCTCGGCGCTTCCGACGAAGACATCGACAAATTGGCAACGGTAACTACGTTACAGAACAATACCCTACATGGCTTATGTTTAGCTATTCTAACAATCTCACATTAGAAACGATTAAAATAAAGCGAATAAAAGTAAATGAATTGAAGATCACGTTCCACGTTTATTTTCATAGTAACAGAGCTAACAATTTCAAATGTTGCGTTGAATGATCGCGTTGCTCGAAATCAGGAAGTATAAATCTTTGGTTCGATTCCATAACATGAAAACATCAGCACTACAATGTACTTACTATTATATTTCAGCTTTACTTCTTCACCGTCGAGTTTGGCTTGTGTCGGCAACCCGATGGAACTTTCCGAGTGTATGGAGCCGGCCTATTGTCTTCCGTTGCTGAGTTACAACATGCCCTAGTCACACCCGCTAAGATCAAGCGCTTCGATCCTGAAGTAACAGTCAACGAAGAATGCATTATAACCTCTTACCAAAACGCTTATTACTACACTGACTCTTTTGAAGAGGCCAAGGAAAAGATGAGGTTTGTCCTATTAAAAGTAACAAACTAAATAAAAAAAGGTTTTGTTTTTTAAGGTTACATTCATCACTTTCCAACGGTAAACTAAACTGAAACTAAAGCGTTCAAAACAGATAAACTGAAATCATGAATGTAACTTACAAAAAGTTTTTTTTAACTCAAAATTTTTCTATAATCCTTAATATTATTTGTAGTGAACTAAGCTTTCATCCTTCAGGGCTTTCGCCGACAGCATACAACGACCCTTCGGGGTGCGGTACAACCCGTACACTCAAAGTGTTGAGGTTCTCAGCAATGCTCAGAAGATAACTGCTTTAGTTAGAGAACTGCGAGGTGACATCTGCATCGTGTCTTCTGCCATCAAGAAGATTTCTGCCCAAGACGCAACATTGGACGTTGAGACTATCGCAAACATGCTCCATACAGGACTGCAGGTAAATTTAAATACACACGAACATAATTAAAGCTTTTGATAATGTTTCATACTTTCCAAATTGGATAAGTTTTCTATTTAATCGCTAAGGTAGCAGTTAATCACTAACCAACGTGCGCAACACTCGCGCTTTGGACGTGGAGTTGCGAACACCAGCCCGTTATAAAATACAATAATTACCAACCAACAACGATTTTTTTCATGGTGTGATAGATCATGTTTTACGGTCTCGCTCAATGTAACGCGCTGAAACATTGTGCTGAATTGCTGATGGCTACATTGAATAGTACGGGGGTCACGGAGTAT
This sequence comes from Noctua pronuba, assembly GCA_905220335.1. Classification (NCBI taxonomy): domain Eukaryota; kingdom Metazoa; phylum Arthropoda; class Insecta; order Lepidoptera; family Noctuidae; genus Noctua; species Noctua pronuba. The sequence goes on along the minus strand of LR999891.1, from coordinate 9,998,947 downwards.
TTTAAATAAACTTGTATTTAAAAAAAGGGTGTTAAGTATTTCGAACTTTGACCTTCAATATCTCCGTAACCAAAAGGTTCCCAGGTATGGTCCAGAACAAAAAAAAAATGTAGCATTGACGAGAAGAACAAGCATATGCTTGTTCTTCTTGTTCACGGCTTCGTTAAGGGTTTTTTTACACTCCACTATGATTTTATATTTATCCAGGTTAGATTGTCTCAAATACGTCGTGCCTTAACAAATTGAGTGTTATACGAACCCTCTGTGAGAATTTGTGGGTGACTGTAACTCGTAGACCCGTATCTCTTTAGGTACAAGACATACGTATTAAAGGAATTTTCTAATAGCTTCTAGAAGGATTGAAGGAAAGATTAACAAACAAATAAATTCCTAGAATACCTTTCAAGTACAATGATCAAAAGATTTTGTATTCCTAATCGAAATTGAAACCACTTAACTTGAGCAGACAGCAAACATAATATGCTGTTCTAAATCTGTTGCTATTTTTACTATGGTAAAGTGTTACAAAAAATATATTCTCTATGCGTAATAAGCAGTGATCGGAGTAGGTAGATTGATTTTTGGTACTTGTATCATAAATGCACACAGAAAGAATAACATGGATAAGCCATTTTTCCGGAAAGTAATTCCGGTATTTCCGGATTCAATTAAATATTGTTAATGTTGGTAGTGATATTATTACTACTCAATTCAAAATTTAAAGGAAGGTATCAAAACTAAATTAATTCATTATTTATCTGTTGAATAATAAAAACAATCACACCAATAATCCACCAATTCCGGAGGAATGTCCATAGTAATATATACGTTTCGGATCAATGACCCCAGTTCAATCTACCTACTCCGATCACTGGTAATAAGAATAACAGTGTTTTCATTGATTAAAACATAGGTAAAATAGTCATGTGCTTACTGATATGTTTCCATTAAGCGCATTACGTCTAAGAATATAAAGTCTAAGAAAATTTAGCATTCGTTATAAGTTTTTCTAACGTATTTGTTGCCACTAATTAAATCCATCTTGCTGAAAACTTTCAACACAGTATCATCTAATCGTAGATCTAAAATATTCCATTCGTGCGTAATCGAAGTTTAATTACTCACGCTACGAGGGATTAAGACGTCTGCTACGTTAATAATAGATATCAATTATAAATAGCTCATCAACTGCTAGCTCAGATGCAGATATTATTTCGCACAAATATTTAGCTTGGTAATATGTTTTTATTCCCTAGTCTGCTGCATAAGCAACAATGTGCAAAAAGTATTCTAGGCCAGAAATAGACGTGAGGTAAAATCTTTATTTTATTTTAATAGGTAGTGTAGCTGAAAGCTGCCATTTATTTCAGTGAAAATATTGTATAATTTATGTAAAATTGCCAGTCTCTTAAACATTATTTTAAAGTGTGTTACGTTCATTAGGAATAAGCTTACAATCGGTGTCTGTCCAACGTTTTGCTTGTTACCTTTGATCACAGGATCAAAGGCCATAATGTTGTATTTTTTAGATATTAAACAAAGCATTACAGTTCGCTCGTTGGTTACAAATGAATGGATGCTGTTGCTCCATGTAATTAAAACAAAGTTATTTCGAGCGTATCGTAGCAAAAAAACAGGCATGACAAACTCTCCACATGACATAAGGACTTGGACCTTGATTTACCTGTTTGATATTTTTATGCCACCCCCCACTACGGTGGTTCATTAATAATATAGCCGCTTTAAAAAAAAAATGGTTAGATGGTACAGAAGCTTTCCCAGCCATGATTACAGTGTTAGGTACTTTAGAGTTATTCGAAAGATTCCATTACGTGTGTTTACTGTTTATTTCACCGGCCAAATGTAGACAAACTATACCGGTAGCATAATATTATAACACGTCGTGGGTTTAAAAATCTAAGAAGCTCGTGGCTTAATAATATAGCCTGGATTAGAGACATTTGCCGAGGTCGTTCCGTGAATGAGTGACCATGCACCCATTACATAATATAGACGAGACCCCTTCCTGGCTCGATGTAAGAAGTCTGGTTACTTTTTTGACAATTCATTTCGTCCGCACACAGCTTGCTTGTATGGCCGTAAATCAATTATCCCACCAGCTCGCTTGATGAAAAGAGGCAAGTATCCCCGGCTGACACATAATCCGACCAGGCCAAACTGATAAGAGATAGAACCGATAGATACTCTTGCATAGTATGTACCGTTTTTGTGACGCAGTGACGAAAGGGTTTTTGAAAATTCCCTCTTTTTTAGCGGGGTCGGAGGGGGTATTGAAGTTCGAAAGGGAAAGCATGAAATTCATGCGGATGAAGTCGCGGGCGAAGAACTAGTGGTAAATATATTATGAGGGATTCCACGTAGCGCTCTATCGATCGGTAATAGTCTACTGTTGTTTACGTCTTAAAACCAATACTCTTTCGTATCTTAGGTTTTGATTAATGAGCGTTTAAAAGTTTTCATCCAGAGAATTAGAATTTAAAAAAATCTAAAAACTTATAACACTTAATGGTCATGATTTATTCTGTAGATATATGTAGATCGTATATTATATTTGCTAACTTGAATGAACAGTGAATATTACTCAAGCATTTTATTGAGTACAAGTCAATCAGTCAGAGATGAATGGCTGGCATTCGATGTATCCATCTTGCGCTCATATATTTTAATGGCAATTTAAGTAGTATTTTCTGTTTATGGAGCCGTAAAGTAAAATACGTTACATATACGTTATAATAATGGCGCGAGATCGTAGCAGGTTACAGGAATCCGAATGAGTCACCATCCTACCGACATTAAGCAGGGCCGGGGTAGAACGAGTCGCAACATTTGGCGACGGATTTCCGAACGTGCGATGTGGTGCGGCATCGACCTTTCATAAACAATCTTTATTAAGGTTTCAGATTTGAAGCTACTGTAACACACTGCCTCACTATATGGTTTTTGCCCTGTTAAGAGGGTGCAAGCAAAATATTAACATCGAAAATAGCTATCAAATAGTTACCTGTTTTGATCACTCTGTATGAAAAAATGATCTATAGCACTATAGAGCACTAAAATATGAAATTGCGTTCATTATTACCGTAAGACTAGTCCGGTGTGAATCCGGGTTTACATAATATGTAGTTGAACGAATACCTTGAAAATGATAATAGTGTGAGTAGTATAAGTATATTGTGTGGATAGAGGGTACATCTTAATAATCAAAAGAGTGGCGTTTTTCAGGTACAATATCTTTGAATTATTACACCATCATCGTGACGCGAGTTACTAAAAAGTTCACATACTATCAGGAAAATAATGTTTAACTGTTGATTTTTGTGAAGGCAAATGGGTACTATAAATCGTAGAAAAGCAAATCAGAGTTCAAAGTAAGGTTTATTTACAGACATTAATAAACGGTGTAGATTTAATAGCAATAAAACAGTCGAAACATTCGTTAGATCGGCAGCTGCAATGCAATTAAATAATTTTAAGTTCATTCATGCCATTGGAAGTTCTTATAATAGTCTACACAAGTCGAGTGTTTTGCTTATTATCTTTTTTGTTTGTGCCATAAAGGCTTTATGGTTTTCAAATATTTATTTATTTATTTTGTGTATACAAAATACCTAACAGGACATTACATGCAATATTAGTCTTAAGGTGAACTAAAACAAATTATAGATACCTTACTATCGTTCAACATTTTGGTTTATCAACCAAAATGTTGTTTTTGTATTATCATTATTAGTAGCAGTGAGGCAAAAATCAATCATACATTTTCGAGCGCAGATGTGACTATTAACAGGTGCTGTGACTAGTATGAATGGTTTTGTATCACAAAAACTGTTTGTCACAGAAAGCTATATTTCAATTATTTTTTACCTTCTCATAATTAGGTTACAAAATAAACCCAGATGGGTTTACCCTTGAGTATTTTTCAAAAATAATTATGCAAGGATTGAAACATGAATCACGTTAAGACAGTGAAATGTGGTTAGTCCATGCGTTATTTATACACAGATGACTAACATGTTGATTTATTCGTCAGGTGCAAGAGCGGAGTCCACAGAGCACTTCTGGCGGAAGCACACCCAACTCGGAACGTGGTGCTTCGCCTCGACCTGAAGCAAAGAAATCGGAACAACCTGACGTCTGAAGACATGATTCATCGTTTTCCATATCTTCGACCGCTAATGCTAGGTCACGCTTCTAGACCAGGTCACTTCGACCAGCTTACTTCATAATATAATAATATTAGCTTCTGCCAGTATGTATCGTAGTATATCTTGTATCGTATAATTAACACGTAGGCGGACGCATCTAAATTTAGCTTTATGTACCTAAAGGTATTTCATAGTTTACTGTTACTAACATTGAAAGTTTATGTCGGAATTATCTGTATGACCGAATATTTATCAAAGTATTATTAACGAATAAATTGTTGTTTGCTACGTAAACGTATCGAATATATAATATGGTAGCAAAATTGAAAGTTGTTTTATTTTTACAAGCTTTTTTTCTTTAGGCGAAATCTAAATAGATAAACTTACTGAAGTTAATTGAAAATTTCAGGCGTTTGTACTTCTAAATTGTTGGCCAGTGGGTAGTCTTAGGGGTGGATCACATTTTGTAAATAACTTGTTTACTTCTCGTTCGTACATTTTGTATGATTGAAAAGTTGTACTGTATTTGCGACACGCTCGCCCTGATATAATGGTGTGTGAGTGAATGGATGGAAGAAACCACAAGGAACTTGTATTCAGTTGCATCCGGTTAGGCTGGAAGCCGAACCTAACATAGTTGGGAAAAGGCTAGGAAGATGATGATCCAAAATTATTATTAGCAGTCACCATTTTTGTCTTGGGAGCAATAGATATCATCATTTCGAAATCATTATACTGGTGCTAGTCCAAACATAAAACATGTAAATCATTGATAAAGCAGTATCAACATACTATCATGCTATCCGGATCAAACGATCAGTAACTATCAGTCGACACTTACACATAACTGAGAGGTCGGGACTGGCATGAGTTTGGCACGAAGCCAGAATATAAAACCATTAATTTTTTTAAAACATGTGATGCAACTGTTTAAAAATGAGGTCGTGTTCAGAACTCGAATGATTTAAGATAAAAATTTAAAATATATTTTATGTTCCTTATCAAAGTGCTCAAACGTACAGAAATGGCAAATAACCAATTATTATTAATAACTAACAGCCTTTATTGCATTTTCAATAATTTATCGGTAGTATTATGTTCCTACCAAAATGCGGAACGTAATATCTTCTGGTATTACATTACGGAGTCCTTGGCAATGCTTCTTGAATTTAATTATAGCAACTTACGTATCTGTCAAAATCATATGAAAGTTGGCAAGTGAGCGACAAAACTAGTGTTAAAATTAGCTTTTAACATTGAAAATTTGGATGTCACACATATGTTTAGTTATTTCTGCTCTCATCTGGTTATGTACATTTTTTTTCATTCACCACTATTATGGGTTTTGAGAAAAATCTTATTCCGTAGTCTACCTTATAATTTATAATTAGTAAAAGTAGCTTGCGAGTGGCGAAAGATTCGTTTAGTGAAAAAGAATCTTTCGCTACTTCCACATCTCAGAAACATATTTATTTGCATTTATAATTTTGATAAAATAAATGGTTATTAGGTTCCTAATTAAGGTAGACACACCTCTACAGAAGAACGCAGACTTTGACAATAACGACAAGAGGCATTGCCGTTGCGGTTTTAGTTCCAAACGCGACGACACAACTTTGACGCTAGCAGTACTTTTCGTCGGGAAAGTCACTAAGAGTGTGTGTCGGGCTCCACAATTAAGTTTACGAAGCAAACCACACAAACTTAGTAGTAGTGGAACGGTCGCTGGTCTGCCGTAATTACTGTATTGGGCGTTATTAATAAATCTGCGCTAGCTTCTAAACCATACCTAGATCTAGTTAAGTGGGATATTGTCAAGGAAAAAAAATACTATTTGGGTCAAAAGGCCTTCCATTCTTTTTCAACAATCTTATAAAGGGTGTAAACAGACCCTTAACGAAGCTGAAAGGCACTTGTTCTCCCCGTCATTGCGATATTTTTTTTGTACTAGACCATACCTGGGAACCTTCTAGTAACGGAGATATTGGGGGTCAAGGTTCCAACTTTTTCACTTGTTTTTTTTTTTAAATTCATGTTTTTAATGTAATATTTTTACTTTAAACACCTCCACGACCCCCGTACTATTCAATCCATCCACCAGCACAATATTTTGAGTGCGTTATATTAAGTCCTACCGTAAAACGTCATTTTCCACCCCAAAAAAAAAAGTCGTTTCCCAGCAAAAATTTTTGCGTAGAGTTACTTAGTTTGATGTACAGAATGCTTGGTTGACGGCTTCGTGAAGGGTCTGTTTACACACTGTATTTCACAAATCGCAAAAATTTTCCTCTAACGTAATTATGGATCAATATCTAAATAAACCTTTGTGACAGTCTGACAAAAAAGAATGATTCTGAAGGTTTCCTTTATGCACCTATATTCGAAACCTTAAAAATTCGTCGTGTCGCTTTTTAGTGTCTCTGCCGCCGGTCGACCGCACCAGCAGACAGCGAAGACGGAAGCGTTTTCATCGCGTTACTTATAAATCTGTTGGTGTGTTCTTCGGTGTGTCAATGCGGTTGAGTGGTTGAGCCGCTGCAGTTTGAGGTCTGCGGTCAACTTTTATGGTCACGTTTCCAGGTGGCGAATATTTTAAAGTTTGTATGTATTTTGTACTTGTGAATTTTCATAAAATCTTACCGGCCACGTTTACAGTGTGAGGATAGTAGGTATTATCCTATAAAGTGGGGAAAGTAATGTCATGTTTAATTAGACAAAATAGGCTAGCCAGTAAGGTTCAACCTATTTCACTAACTAATATTAATTTACTTTTTATGTAAAGGTCCTTTTATTATTTGGAATAAAAATCACCATTATTTTATGATCGATTTATTAATGAGACGTGTACATGAAAATACTTTTATTCGAATTGATATTAGATTATTTCCTTTTTCTCTGTGATATCTGGAAATAGGTCAGTAGAACAAAGCAATAGCATTAGGAGGGGCGGAACTTTTGTCACTCGACTGAAGCTTTAGCTAACTCCAAAATCAATGTAACACAATTTGAGAATATAGTAAGTTACAAGAACAAGCATAAAAGTTTTTGTGAACCGATAAAGCAGTCGTCAGTATTAGTGTGGAGGAGTAGGGTGCCAGCTTCCAGCAAGTAGGCTCACGGCCGCAGTCGCGTTGAGATTCCGTCGCGTCGCCACGCAACCCGCCGCCGTCGCTTGACTGCTTACTCGCAAATCGATATTACCGTGTTTACAGTACCGTCGCACATGCACGCTTTTTTACACTCCATGTTACGGACGTTAATAAGTTGTTTAGCACGATTTTACAAAAATAGGCACACCGTGGCAATCTCGTTTGGCCTTTGATACGGTTTATGCCTCTGTGACAGATTTCCATAGCAAAGTAAACAATAGACGCTGAAACATACGAGAGCACGTATCAGCTGACTTTCGTGCCAACAGCTGATCGTTCTTATGAATAACGTGCGGAGTTTTGAATCTTACGTCTTTTGGCATAACTACGTTTAAGAGTTCGGAGCTATTTAAAAAATCACTATTAGTAAATATGTAAAGATAGCGTATTTTGAAACCGTCTCTGATTCGATGAAGTCTTCCAGAACGCCGCGCCGGCGAGAATGTTGTATGGAACGAATGATGTTGTAAATATAACGCGAACGCGACTAAATGGCGTGTGCGCATGGTCTTCGTGTCGTTAATAGATCTTGTGATATATGCTCACGATTTGAGTGTATAAACGAGCGGGTAAACGAAGGCCGCGACTTACGTCGACGTAGCGTCGCTCCGGGGAAGTTGGCACGGTGCGCGCGCGCGGCGCGTCGTGCGGCGTGACGTGGCGCGTGGGCCCTGACTCGGCCGTGTCTCCGGTCTGCCCCTGTCAGTACAACCTTGCTCGCGCTGAGGACATGTCCGTGTTATGGATTACCAATGTATCGTCGTGTACACCGTCATCAACATCGCGCCCCCGCGGCTCACCGCGCAGGCGACGGAACTCTCCGACGGTTGTGTCACCTGGTTTAAAAACAAGATCAAAAGGTAAGTAGGAAGTATTTCTGTTTATATGACACAATCATTATATATCAAAATAAATAAATAGGATTTTTAAACTCAAGGCGTCATAATCGTCACTAAACTTATTAAAACTGCAACACACATGGTTAGAAACAGGAAGCTAGCAGCTTAATTTCGTGTAGGGCCTTGGTTGACGACTAACACTTTTTGATTTAACTTCCTTTTGAAATAGAAAGAACCTAACGAACTGAAACAGTGACAAAACCTAGTAGGTGTATAACACATTTAATTAATTATAAAAAGGATATGATCACCAGCAATGTACATATATGGTATGCCTGTCCAAGCATCATCAATTTTGTAAGAAATCGTAAAAGTTTTAGATAAAAACTAACTTTTCCTATAAATAACGAGCAGAAAGAAACTGAAGTTCTTGTGAATGGTTAGGAAGAAGTTATTTATATTTTTTTTTCTGGGATTGTCCTAAAATAATTACGTGACCGGTGACGGCATTTGAATGAAAGGAAGTTATTAAATAACTTTAAAAGCAAACCGAAATTAATTAGAATAGGTCATTATTACGCCCTACAGTCGTTTATTACCCTTGAACTGTTCGCACCAGTTTCAATACTAGAAATAGAACAAATAATTAATAAAAATCAAAGTATTTCATCATTTAAAAGCACCTGTTAATGGCCTTAACCTACCTTTAAGCCGAAGAAACAGCGTCGGCGGTCGTTGTTCTAAAATATTTTTAATTCTATCGCGTTCCACTAAACTGAGTCGGTATATTTTGAAATATTCAAACTTCGTATAATAAAACTACAACGTCATCTGTTTATTTCAGAGCGGTAGCAGTATATCTTCATTCATTGAAGTTGACTCCAAACAGTGGAGTCGTACATGGAAACTTGGCATGCCTGTACTATAAACAGGGCTTCATAGATCTCGCTATAGACACGTACAGGCGAGCCATAGAAGTACAGCCCAATTTTCCAGATGCATACTGCAATCTCGCTAATGCACTCAAAGAAAAGGGCCTCGTCCGCGAGGCGGAGGAATGTTACAACAATGCCTTACGACTCTGCCCCTCACACGTTGATACTCTTAACAATCTCGGAAATGTCAAAAGAGAACAAGGAAAAATTTATGAAGCTACGAAACTGTACATGAAAGCTTTAGAAGTATTTCCGGATTTCGCTGCTACTCACAGTAACCTGGCTTCGCTTTTACAACATCAAGGTATGTATCTATATAGATATACAGGATATCCTATCAACACATGACGTGTTCGATAACGTTTACTAATTACAAAATAAAACGTTTTAAACTAAGAAGCGTACGTAATTACGTATAGGTGTGTATACTTACCTACGATGTATGTTGTAGTAAAATTCCTACCTACCAATACCATTGGTCAGGATATACTGTGCATTGTGTTAATGGTACATACATGTGTAGAAAACTACAATAATTAGTGTGTTTGTAGTAACATGCGGTAATTTTGTATTCATTAGAATGTATTACAGAACGAATTTAATAGTGCTAAGAGTCAAACTAATCATGGAACCTTGGTAACAAAAATATTTTCATAATAAGGTATTAATTTATGATAATATACATTCCATGACCGGGTACTTTCAGTAATAACAGTTGTTTTTATATTGTAATTACAGGCAAACTGCATGAAGCGTTGATGCATTACAGACGAGCCATCAATATACAGCCAAACTTTGCTGACGCTTATAGCAATATGGGAAATACTCTCAGAGAGTTGCAAGATATAACAGGCGCTCTTGTTTGCTTCAAGAAAGCAATAGAGATAAACCCGACATTTGCCGATGCGCATTGTAATTTAGCAAGTATTTATAAAGATATGGGGAAAATTAATGAAGCTATTGACTCTTATAAAAACGCGTTGAAATACAAACCCAATTTTCCAGATGCTTATTGCAATTTAACACACTGTTTACTAATAATTTGCAACTGGGATGGTTACGAGGAACGAATGCATAACATTGTATCAATAGTAGAAGATCAATTAAATATGGAAAAAATTACCTCCGTACATCCACATCATTCCATTTTATATCCATTGAAAAATGAAGTAAGAAAAGATATAGCCACGCGACATGCCAACTTGTACACAGAGAAAGTGAATATGTTGGGTAAGGTAATATTTTTACATAACAAAGAACGGAAAAAGCGATTACGGATCGGATATGTTAGCAGTGACTTTGGTAACCATCCAACTTCCCACCTAATGCAGTCCATACCAGGTCTTCACGATCACTCAGAAGTAGAAATCTTTTGCTATGCTTTAAATTTTGATGATGGCACAACATTCCGTAGTAAAATAGTTAAGGATTCCGAACATTTTGTCGATCTATCTTCAGTGTCCTGTTATATTGAAGCTGCAAAGAAAATAAACCAAGATGGTATACATATTCTAGTGAATATGAATGGCTACACTAAAGGCGCACGGAATGAGATATTTGCTTTAAAACCAGCTCCCATTCAAGTAATGTGGCTCGGATACCCTGGAACAAGCGGTGCACAATACATGGACTACGTAATAACTGACGAAATATCTTCGCCTATGTCTACTGCAATCGATTTCAGTGAGAAATTTGCGTTTATGCCGTATACATATTTCGTTGGTGACCATAAACAAATGTTTCCACATTTGAAAATTTACTATAAAGCTATAACTGGTAAAGAAAATGACTCTCATCAAAATGTGGCTCTTATAAATTGTGCTGAAAGTATAAATATCAACAAAATATTAGATGTTAGTGAAAAAGTTGAAACGATTGAATTTGAAGATTTAGTACCGATTGAAATATACGAAAAGGAAATAAACATTCCAAATTCGGTACTTGAGACTACCATAGACCCTAATGTCACGCAGGTATTTTCTTATTATTACTAATAGTTTAAACCTAAGCTACCAGCTGACATAAAATTCTTATTTTTATTGTTTAAGGTATTGCTCGACGATGTATCCATACAGAACGGTTTATCGGTAAACATATGTAATAAAAAAGTAGCAGCCGCTGAGGAAATACTCGAAAACATAATAATTACATCAAGAAAACAATACGGTTTGCCAGATGATGCAATTGTTTTCTGTAATTTCAATCAATTGTACAAAATGGACCCCAGAGTCATGGAAATGTGGGTGAATATACTGAACAAGGTACCGAATAGCGTTCTCTGGCTGTTAAGTTTCCCCGATGCTGGCGAACCGAATGTACATAAATATGCCCAGAGTTTAGGTACTGACTTTATTTGTTTACTTGTTGTAGACATGATTGATGATTGTGTGTAACTATTTTAATGGTTTGCAGGGTTACCACCTGGCCGAATCATATTCTCTAGCATCGCTTGCAAGGAGGAACACGTGAGGCGTGGACAATTAGCTGATATTTGTTTAGACACGCCTTTGTGCAACGGGCACACAACTGCTATGGACGTTTTGTGGGCAGGAACACCGGTCGTAACACTTCCGGGAGAAACCTTAGCTTCTCGGTATGTTTATACTATAATTTATTTACACTCCACCTGCTCGTTATTGTCAAATTAGATGTCATGCAAACTTGGCATAAGAAAGTCATTATTGCCCAGGGCTCTAACTGGCTAATAATTTTGTACTGAAATCAAATTCCAGTACTACCAACGGGTTGTAATAGAACAACCCACTGGTAATAATAATAAACCATTACTAAGATTGGAATTTGGAAAAAGAACCAAAAAAAGAATCTATGAAAGTACAACTCGACTAAAGTTCTCATTTTGTAGGTTTTAGTTTTCATCGACATACAAAATAATTAAATAACGCAACTGACTAGTAATATTATTGTGGCATGTAATATTAATGAGGAATAAATAACAAAAATAATTCCAACAGTAAAACAATTATATTCTGAATACGGTCAAGTTCAAAATGATGAAATAATGTGCATGAAAAACTCTTCCATCCGCTGATTTTACATTTTCTGTGGTGATAACGGCGGCATGTCATCGCAACAGCTGATCGCTTGCTGTGGCGCGTACTTCCGTGGCAGAAAGTTGAATTTAGGCGCCATATTTGCTGTGTTTTGGTTAAATTGCTTGAGATTAGATAAAATGGCATTTGAAACTGCGCATAACTAAATGACTAGATATTTTACGATGATTTTAGTATCTTTTGCTCTGGGATAAAGGTGTTTTCATCTTGAGCGTACATGTATCCCTCGCTGCACTCTGGATTCTAGTCTTAACAGGGAATCCTTCGTTACCTTTGTGATTCAGTATAGCTGCCGTGATATAAGACACTGCTGTATCCCCATCATGAATAATCTTGACACTACTAGTGTCAGAGAAGACGAAATTATTCATTCATAGAATTTTTATTTGTGTTATTTTACAGAGTTGCCGCATCGCAGCTAAACGCTCTGGGTTGTCCGGAACTGATAGCCATAAGTAGAAGACAATACGAAGATATCGCTGTTGAATTGGGAACAAATAGGATTTAGTAAGTATTTTATTTAACGTGTTTCCGTAGACGTTACATTAATTTCTTATCCATTATAATATCTCTATTCAAAATATCGACAGGAAATGACGATAACGGCTCTTTTTCATAGTTGTGTAATGTTTTTAATGCTCGTTTTTTAAAATGGCAAACAAATCAACAGGACGCGTGCGACAGTTGCCGACATGCCTTTATCGCCATGGCTTTGATGTGTAGGCTCCATAAGCCTGATAGGTCCAATGACCAATGACTTTCATCCGGACAGCTAACGCAACTGTTCAGTTGTAAATTTGACCGTAATAGTGCCTAACAGTACAACTGTCTTTCGGATTCTTCAACATCACTGTCCCACACTTGTGCTACTACTTGTAATTGTACTACTTGGGGTCGACGCTACATGTATTTTCTTTTATGCTACACTGTCAGTTGTGAACTTGCTCAACTCATAAAACATATAAATTCAAGAATCATACTTAGAATATGAATGTTCTTTTACAGTCGAAGGTATATCCGGGCTAAGGTTTCAAAAGCACGTTTTGAGAGCACCTTATTCGACTGCCAACACTACGTTCGTGGACTTGAAGCGCTCTATGAGAAAATGTGGAGACGATACGAAAATGGAGAAAAACCGGATCATATATACGCTGTTGGATGAAGTTAGATTTTAACGAGAGAAAAGGTAATAAATACTAAATATGAAGTTGTTAGCGGTAAAATATTTTTGTGGTTTTAAACAGTTTTATAATAAGAACTCTGTGAGCTTATCATAATTACATGCGGGCTTGTGAAAATAGTTCGTAAACTTGTTTTTTTGAGTCCTGGCTTTAAAATGAATTGTGCTGTGTGCACTTGATTTGTGTATGAAATTACAAACATTCAATCAATCATAATGACAACTTTATACGGTTTGTTTACGGCACAACTGAATGAGTGCAATTATATTGGCTCACGGGTGATTTTGATTGACGTAGTAGTTTATTGCAATTTGAACACGGCATGTGGCGATGAAGTGGTTCGTACTCGATTTGAAAGCTTCTCTTATTGATTGCCAATTCTAACGCAATTCATACTTTGATCAGCCTAGGTAGTTTTTAAATCTTATTTTCTAAATTCTTGGTCTTAAGTAGTTGTGAGTTCGGCCAAAGAGTTTATATTAAAATATTTTGTTATATTTTTTTTTATGATAAAGCAAAAATCGCTTCTGGGTACAAGGAACACTTTCAAAAAGAATAAACGTTATTAGTAAAGAGCATTCATAAAAAAAAAATATACTCAAAATCAGATCTTGATGACTCACTTGGGAAACGGGAAGAAGTTGCATTTGGGTGCTAAGATAAAAAATGCTTTTGATGAAATTAATTAAGCTTAGAACTTTTTTTACCTAAAAACAATCTACACATAGTTTATAGGTAATTGTATATGCAGTGGAAACGTTACCTTCCTTTTAATCGCTGCTTTTGAGAGGACGATAAAGAAGATTGCAATTGATTGATGACCTGTCACAGATAAACATGCTTCTTCACAACTTCAAGTAGCGAAGATGTTTATTAATTATGTAGGAGACTTGCTCTTTAAAACTAACTTTTCAAATTCTTGCCGAGGCTTACCAGCCGAGAGGCTTCATTTAGGCTGTACTGTTGATATTCATTGGATTTCGTCCAAAACCCCGTGAGCATAAAGTAATGCTTTTATTTAATAAAATAGGAGCCTAACAGACCAAGTAGCCTTTTGAAATAAATTTGCATATTATAAATATAACAAACTTATTCTTTTCAGATTTTAACAATTTTACAATTGAATATTAATGGAAACATAAACTAGCGGTCCGTCCATATGCTGTCCATACGGAATTCACAGGTTTTAATGTATAATAAATAATTGTTTCATCAAAATTAATCAATTTTAATCTTAACTTACTAATTATGTGTACAATTTGTGCTAAAATTAAATTATTGTATTTTCATTCGTTTTTTATTTAGCCTTTATACAAATATCAAATACAGTCAGCATTACAATATTCCGATGCTAAACAGTCACATTGTCACGAAAACATTGAAAAAATGCCTAATTGCATTTGGGCGTACCGACCAAGTGCGTGACGGAACACGCAAAAGGAAGGATTCTGTACAAGGGTTGAATAATTAAATACTTTATCCCAAGGACAAACTTTGTTTTGTCCTTCCAATCTTATGCTGACCTCCTCACCAGGAACTCCTATATTGAGGCTATCCATGTCCCTCCAGTTTGTAGTTCCCATCTCCAGTTTTCCTCCTTCCTTCTTCACTAGATTGTGGAGCTCCTCCAAAGTACTGGTTAGAATGTTGAAGATTTGAGAAAGTGTTTTACCAGTGTTGCTCATGATTCTTTTCTTCTCTATATGTTCGAAGAAAGTGGCATCAAATCTATGGTTCCTTTGACCACTGAAACATGGAATTGTAACCAGCTGATTATAGACTCCTGATAACAGTCCAGACTGATTCGCACATGACATCTTAGCGTAGTATTTGACTTTAGGGAGTTGTATTCTGGTGGTCACTTCACTTTTGCCTTGCTGCCGGAAACAAGTTCCCATTTCTTCTCTCGTAAACGATAAGATTGAAAAATCCTCCTTGTTCGTGCCGAATATACCGTGGAATATGATTTGTGATGCTTTTTCAGATTCCATTTGTCCTCCTGTGGTGAATACATTCTGCATTCTAGAAGCACACTTATATGTACGAGTAAGTATACCAGCCTCCGGCACCTGTAGTGCTGCAAAATTAATTTATTTGGGATAGGCGCAGCATGCCTTTAACTAGCATAGGAATATTTTTCAGCTATCAAATAAATTCAAACATCGACATTTAAAAAGAAATCAAACAAACACAAAGATGAGATCGCCGCAACGCACGCAGTGTATATCGCGGCGGCGGGGCACGCAGCTTTGCGGCCAGACGATTTCTTGTAATACTCCGTTCACTGAGAAGCAGCAGTGAAACGCAGCGATACCCGCGTCGCCGCACGCGTTGCCGCACGTGCCGCGTCACGCCCCGCGTCTTCGTAAACAACAGCATAAATTGTCATATGTTTGTGTTTGCGCGAGCGATGACGCGGGCCCCACGTCAGGCGGGCTGCACGGCTCCTCATAAACGGAACAAAACATGAAAAACCGCATGCGACGTCCAATGCAGCGTGTTCGTAAATTAGACCTAAGAATAGTGAAGTTAAGCTTGCGTAAAAAGCTAATCGTTATGAAATGTTCTAGCGGTCAAAGTCTACAGGACCATTTCCTACAATTTGATAATCTAAATGCTCAATTGGAGACAGCCGGAACGACAATGGAAGACAGCGACAAATTGTCACATTTATTCCTTACACTACCTGAGGAATATAGCACAGTGATAACAACATTAGAAACTATGAGTATTGAAAAAGGGCTCACTTAAGATTTTGCGAAATCTAGGCTTCTAGATTCAGAGCTAAAATTGAAAGAAAAGAATAGTAAAGTTGTAGAGAACAGTTTTTATTCTTGCTATAAATGCGGATAAGAAGGACATATGGCATACCAATGTGACAAGAAAACTGAGAACAATAAATCAAATGATGCGAGGCAGAGGAAAATTTTGAGTGAGGAGTAGAGGAAGATCGGGGTTTAGAGAAAAATCGAGAGGACAAGGACATGTAGCACAAGCGAAAGAAAACTTTAAGCATGATGAAATGTTTATTGCTTCGAGCATAGAACACGTATTGCATACAGATGCATCAGTTATTTTTTTGTTGTGGACTCGGGAGCAACACATGACTTCATTCAAGAGAAATATGAAAAATGTATGACAAATGTGACGGAACGTCAAGATCCAGTTAAAATTAAAATGGCAAATGGAGAAGTCTTAAATGCTAAGAAAAAAGGCTATCTAAGAAACTTTTATGACACACCTGTCACAACTGAGGGTCTCATAGAGAGTGGAATTGAAAGTAATTTACTTTCAGTAAATGAACTGATGAATAAAAGCAAATGTGTAATATTTAGAAATGGAGATTTGCTAATAAAATCTGAAAAACGAGTACGTTATGAAGAAAAGAAGGGAAAGATATACATTTTGAAAATGCAACTACCGAATGAAAAATATAAATGTTATTACAGCGATGAAGACCGGACTAATGGTGATTTATGGCATATTAAACTTGGCCACCCCAATCATAAAGCATTGAATTTGATGAACTTGCTTTACAGCAAAAAGGTATGTGCAGAAAAATAAAATTACAAGGCTACCTTTCAAGACAATTACAAAGCCACAGTCAAGAGTTGTAGGAGAGTTAATACACTCACATGTTGCTGCCCAATGAAAGTAACAACAAAAGAAGGCTACACACAACTAAAAGATGTCTCTGACTTTTGAAAAATTATGCTCCAGTAGCAAGAATATCCTCAGTTCGAACTATCCTGGCACATGCAATATAGAAAAGATGGAATACAAGACAACTGGATGTACCCACAGCGTTTTTGAACGGGATGCTTGAAACTGAAGTGTACATCAAACCTCCTGAAGGTGTAAAAGCAACAAAGTACAAAGTTTTAAAACTGATCTAGAGAAAATCCCAAATGTTGCAACCAAATATATAATAGCTTTGCAGAAGAAAAAGGTTCGAAAAGATCTCAGTATGACGTCTGTGTATACAGAGAAGAAACAATGAATGTGTGGATGTTAATTTATGTTGATAATATTATTCTAACTGGAACTGATAAAAAGATATAGAGAAAAGATACAGAGAAGGTGGTGAAATATCTGAAAGTGGAATTTCAAACAATAGATTTTGGCTTTATTAAGTCATTTCTAGGAATGGAAATTGAAAAGAAATAAGATGTTCTTAAGATTACACAGAAAAGACAAATAGAAGTCACGCTGATAAAATTAAACAATGACATCTGATGTACCTTATCGCCAGTTAATTGATAGTCTCATGTTTGTGTCAACAGAGACTGTTGACACAAACATCGACGACCTGATAATACCTATGCAACCTCATACCTAATTCAAAGAGCCTTTGGGTACAGGCCAAGAGGGTTCCGAGGACCTTGGACACAAGAGACTGGACTTTACTACAGAAAATCTGAAAATATGACATCTTTAGAAATATACTCTGATGCAGACTGGGCAGGTTCACTCAGACAGGAAAAGTGTATCAGGACCTGTGACATTATGCAACGGAAGTCCTGTTGCCCGGTTCTCTAGAAAACAAGCATGCGTTTCTCTGTCAACAGTAGAAGCCGAATATGTAGCAACTGCGACTAGTGAATGTGACCTACTTTACATAAAAGGACTACACAGCGATTTGAGAAGACTGAAAAGTCGTGTGATGAGTGAATAGAGGTGCAATTCAAATACCAAAAACCTTTGAAAATAGCAAACGTGCCAAGCACATCGATATAAAACACCATTTTTTAAAAGACCGTATATGTAGATCAGAAAATGATCTACGTATGGTATTCCGAAATACCGCTCACCGAAAGGACGGTTTTCCGATAACACTCTACTCCGACGGTTTGTTGAACGAAAAAATTATTGGCCGATGAAACGTTTCGCCGAAAATATTATTCATCGACGGTTGGTAGTCCGAATGAATCCTTCGCCGATGTAACGGTTCACCGAAAACACTCTTCAACGACGATTGGTTGAACGAACGAATCTTTCGCCGATAGCATTCAGTTTACGCTAGCTATTATATTTTATAATTATGTGCAATGCAGCTAAACAATACTCGAGTCCAATGTTTAATTTTATCAGCATAGATGAATAAATAAATACCGGGAGCTTCCGTATTAAAGATAAGTCCCTAAATGACGCATAATGCACTCATTAACAATGGTACTGAGATTAAACGAGTATTGAATAAACTTGCAATAGTTACATGTAACAAAACAACAAATATCTATGGTAGTATTTATTTATTTTTTGTGGGTAGTTGCGAAATTTGTGACGACAGACCTCGTTACATGAAATGTTTCTCGCTCGTGTTTTGTTTAATTAAAAATGAATACGTGCAATTTAATTAAATCTAAACGCGGAGGACATGTGCTAGTAGTGAATGGATATTCTTATCACTTAAATAAAAAATATGATAACAAGTATTATTGGCGGTGTACAAAAAAACAAACAAGTGGTTGTGGTGTAAGTGTAATAACTTTATTTGATCGTTATGAACATACATTTGTTAGTCAAAATTGTGATCATGCACATTTACCAGAGCCTGAAAAAATTATTGATATGAATTTTAAAAACAAATTGAGAACTAGTGCGAAGGAATCTATGGACAGTCCGTCACAAATTGTAAATCGTTGTTTAAAAGACGTAGCTACCATAAGTGCGCCTCAATTGCCCAATAAATCAGCTTGCCGAATGATTGTGCAGCGTGTTAGAAATAAAGGACTTCCTAAGATACCGCAAACAATCAACGAATTTCATGTCCCACAATATCTCGCTAAAAGTAATGGAAAGCAATTTTTGCTTGGTCAATATACATGTAACAATGAAAGTGTTGTCATTTTTGATACTAAAGCTAATGTTAAGCGTATGAATAATGCACAATGCTGGATCATGGACGGGACATTTTCGAGTTGTCCAACTCCGTTCTGTCAAGTATTTTCTATTCATGTTTTAGTGGGAACTGCAGGTGGCACAAATAAATTTCTACCTATGGTATACGCACTACTGTCACATAAGACTGAAAGCTGTTATTTCATATTTTTGGAGATATTGAAAAGATATGCGATCAATACATTAAATACCCATTTGTCACCAGCTAATATATTAACTGATTTTGAAGTAGCAGTGATCAATGCAGTCAAACGACAGTTTCCAGACTGCGCCCACAGGCTATGCTTATTCCATTTGACCCAAAGTATTTGGCGTCATGTCCAGTCAGAGGGTCTCGCAAGGCGATATGCTGAAAATTTCACATTTGCGCACAAAATCAGACACTTAGTTGCCCTCGCTTTTCTTGAGCCCGCTGAGATATCCGAAGCCTTCGAAATCATCCAAAATAAAATATTGCCGACAGAAGCAGCTGAAATTGCCCACTGGTTTAAGAAATATTATGTTGGATCACATCACACGCAGCAAAGAACTAACACGGGTTTGATAATAAAAAGAAATCCGGCATTATTTCCACCAGCTATGTGGTCAGTTTACGATCGCACACTTTCTGTTCCAAGGACACAAAATGCATTAGAATCGTGGCATGAACGATGGAACACGCTTCTCCATAGAAGAAAATGGAACATTTATAAAACAATTATTGAATTTGCTAAAGAGCAGAAGCATACAGAATGTGTCATTGAACGAATCAACTCCTCGGAACCCATGCCAAAGCGTAGACGTAATGCACAGGTTGAATATGATGCTAGGATACAAACACACTTATCACAAAAGAGTGAAATGAATATTGAATCTTTCTTAAGGTGGATTGGCCCATATTCTATACCTGAAAAACAAGTTTTTTTTTTTTTTATATCATTAAAGAATTAAAATAATAATAAATACAAATAATAATAATAACTCACAATTTACTATAACTTCAACAATTTATCACGTTGTGTTACTTTCATTTGTTTTTTGCTTTGTTAGCACAGTTTATTTAATCTTTTTCTATTGTCGCAGTTCTAATAGAGAAATCATAATAATCATAATCATATTTTTTATTGTAAAAAACAATATAAATTTGCCTTTTTGATTAATTATCTTATTGTTAAATAAAAACTTTTTTTTTTCTATTGCCACTCTTCCATGTATTATTTTATTATTACCTGTATTTTTAACATGACTTCTACAAGACCTAAGGGTGTTGTCAAGCTGAAAGAAAAACTATCCATTTGGCAAAAGAATTCCCCTACAACGAGTGCTATCGGCGAAGGATTCATTCGGACTACCAACCGTCGATGAATAATATTTTCGGCGAAACGTTTCATCGGCCAATAATTTTTTCGTTCAACAAACCGTCGGAGTAGAGTGTTATCGGAAAACCGTCCTTTCGGTGAGCGGTATTTCGGAATACCATACGTAGATCGTAGAAAATTGATTTATGTTGAACATGTCTCTACTCATAACAATGTGGCAGATGTATTAACAAAGGCATTGTCTGGTGAAAAGCTGCACATAATGAAACAAATCTTAAATATTGTTCAGTAATATTATTGCTGATGTACCTGTAGTGTTCTAACGATGTCAATGTATGACAGATTTTCAATCGAGGGGCAGTGTTAAACCTTTTTGTAGAGAAACATAGATTTCTGAGCAGCCAGCTATATACATTTGTCACGTTATGTTCTTTTTTACTTCAGTAAAAATAAAAGTGTGTGACGCGCAAACTACAAAACAATGGTATTAATTTCATCGGCCTCTGGCTTTAAATAATAAAATTTCCCAGGCTGAAGTTAGAGGTGGTGGTAGGCCTCAGTTGCCGGTTCTGTACGGATGCCGCCAGATCTGCTATCTAAAAGCTATACAAAAACAGCAGTATTAAACGAAAAGAGGTATTAAAACTCAATACTTCTTTATGGCGATTATTATGGTTGGCACTGTACAAAAAAAAGGTAACGTTGAAACTGTCAAAAAAAAAAACGTGAAAACGTCATTTACAAAGACCACGATTTTTTTCCATTTCATATTATTAAAATAATTATGATTGATACTAAATATACAAGTCGAAAAAGAAATCGTTAAAATGAAGCTCATGTATCTATCAGTGCTGTAATTCTTAAGTATTTGTGGATTTATGAGATAGAAAGCTTGGGAGATCGTCGTCGTAAATGTGCCGTAGTCACAAGATTTTAAAATCGAATCGGATCGGATTGCTCAAAAGTTCAATAGTTTTCGAAATTAACCAACTAAAGTGCGGTCGTTTGCTGCCTTGATGTATCACTATCCCAAATGAGCTATCATCAGCATCGCAAAAGTCTTCGTTTTGTAAAGTCACGCCCGTGGTAGCCCGCCATACAAAGCGTATTACTCGTTCGAGTATTGCCCTCTCTAAAGAAGCATGGTTTGTCGCGGCTTCATCTATAGGACGCTCGATTGAAGTGCTACTCTTATGGTGGGGCCAAAGTAATGTCTGAGCGTGAACACTACAGCCACTACAGCCAGAGGAATAATTGTTTGTCTCATTATTTGTCAAAGTTACATTGGAATTTTCTTTAAAAAAAAAATTAAAATATAAAATAGGTATGTCAGCGAGCGCTACATCCAAGCTGATTATATCAAATCACTAGTATTCTTCTCCTTGTCGCTGGTACCGCAGTATTCTATATATCGGACCCAAAGTTCCGTGTCGTCGGTGGCAGTGCAGAGGTCTTTAAACGTCGTTGAATGCCTGTATCAGTTCGAATCACGATTGGCTGATTGTAGTCTTTATCAGTATCTCCATCTATATCGATTATGATATTATGAATGAAACATATGGCTTAAATTAGAATGCATGCATTTTGATAATTGTATGTTTCAATAGGTTTATTTAGATTTCGCCATTTTGCGTTTATTACGAAAGCACATTCTATGCATTTTCTTGCACGGCTGGTTGACGTTATCGTCTATTAAAATTATATTTTTCGGCAGATATATTTCTGGATGGGAATGTTCGAAGTAATCGGTTTTTAAAGGATATGCTACATCACCTATCAATACATATGGCAGATTATATAAAGCTCCTGGAACAGAACTTTCTGGTGGTAAATTGTATTCGTCACTTTCCATTAGACTATCTATAATAATCTATATAACTATACAAATAAATAAAATAGAAGTGTCTGTTTGTAATATCAAAATAACAGCTGTTTACTGAATGCATATGAAAATGTATACGGCACTCATAACAAAACACACGTTTTTTTTTTTTCAATTTTTGTCTGTCAGTTTGTTCCGGCTAATCTCCGAAAATGCTGGACCGATTTTGACGGGACTTTTCCTGGCAGATAGCTGATGTTATAAGGTCTAACATAGGTTACTTTTATTTTGGAATAATAATCCTAAAATGTTAATAGGCGAGTTGTTTGCTGAAATAATAACATGAAACGGGTAGGCAGTAATACTCTTAAGTAACACAATTATTTATTGAAAGTAATATAGCTGAATGTCTGCAAAAATGAGATAACTCATAGTCTATGAGCGACCCCGTCAGATCTGACGTTCTAACTCGCACTGGCTGGCTTGGCTGACAACTTTGGCATCAAATTGTCGTAAGATGGCGTTGGCTTTGCTTGGCTTGGCTTGGTTTGGCTAGGCTTGGCTGGGATTGGCAAGGCTTGGCTTAGGTTGAACACATGGCATGGCGTTACAAACATGAGGACATGAATCGTTTGTCAGAAACGATATTTCTAATTCCTGAATGAAATTATCGCTAATTAGGGACATCGGTGCACCCGAATCTGACAATGGTTTAACCCGACGGTCTCTCAACCATATCTCAATTAACGGTCTGTACGTGATGATGCGTGCCGCCGCCGGTGGGCTATATGTTTTTTTTGGTTGCATTTAGGGCAATCGACTCGGGATTGCCGGGATTTGAAACCCATCAGTCCCAGAAAATTTGGATAGGCACAGTATGAATGACCGGTCTAACTGCATTTTGGACACTGTGGTCTGATGAGTTACCGTTGATACTGCCTTTGAACTTTGAGGCAAGAAACTCTCCAAATGAGAGGCTGTATCCATCAGATCATTAATATTGTCGAATCTATGTATTGACAGACAGGGGAAATATTTGTGGTGCATGTTGTGGGTGTAATATTTCCTATGAGTTTCATTTTTCAACTATGGGGTTCGTCAATCTATCATTTAAGTATGATACCTGACTTTTGTTTTAAAATTCTTACTTCCTGCTCAGGCAATATTCAAAGTCTGTAGGAGCAAAAGTAAAAAAATTTTTTTAACTCAGCCTATAGTAAGGTAAGGGTTCTTGCTAGATTGATTGATTGACATTTGTCTGTAAAGGATTATCTGTCTGGTGCCGCATTAAAATATTTAGGGTTGACAAGACTGATGCTTCATCGAAATCAAATTACTTGATTTTAGTTGTATTATCCTTTACAAGTTTCTGCTATGTATTACTAATACTAAGTATTAATTGTTAAATTATTACATGTCATGGTAATTCCCAGTGGCTTATGCGTAATAAAACGGAGCGTTAACATGACAGGTGAAAGGAAAGGGGCATCCGTAGTCGGAATGAATATACTTAAATAAATCTCCGCAAAAATGTATTGTATTCCATAATATTTCTCGTACAAATTATAAAACAATCATTTCGGTGGATGTTACAGAAAATATTACATATCTCACTCACAAACTGTTGACACAAAGAAAAATGCCATTTAGAAACATCTCGAACGAAGCAATGATTATGCGCATTGTTTTTTTATTCAATTTTAGCCGATGTAGTGTCAATAGCCTCCAAGTAAAATGTCTGTGTGCAATCCAGACAAACATGACAAAAGTATAAAGATATTTGGATTATTCCGAACCTGACCCGAATTCCTAACCCGGTCGCGGGTTAGGTTAGGAATATGAAAAAAAAAACATTTGTTCCGAACGTAACCCTCTTATCATTCCTATCATAACCCGAATTGCGATATGGTAGGTTTCTCTCTCCTCTTTCTCAGAATAAAAGGTAGCTTTATATTAAATCAGAGTTTTATATTTACAATACGTTATCCATATATATAAGGTCTAACTTTTTAAACACGAAATATTTCTAGAGTAACTTCTATAGGTCGTAAAGTCACCATAGCAACGAAAAATTTTTTTTTATCTAAATGTATTTTTATAAAAAAAAAAAAAAAAAATTACTTGACCCACAAAATAAATACTGTGTAAAGGTTTAAAAAGTAAAAAAAAGTTTAAAAAAGTAAAAGTAAGTAAGTAAGTTTAAAGTTTGTAAAGGTTTTATGCAAAATGTCGCAAGAATATTTAGAACTATAATAATTTCGTAAAAATAAAAAGATTCAGAAAAAAATTTTTTTTTCGTTGCTATGGCGACTTTACGACTTGTAGAAGTTACTCTTGAAATATTTCGTGTTTAAAAAGTTAGACCCTATACATCGGGTCAGGTTAGGAAGAGGGTTACGTTCGGAACAAATTTTTTTTTTTTTCATATTCCTAACCTAACCCGCGACCGGGTTAGGAATTCGGGTCAGGTTCGGAATAATCCAGATATTTTCACTACGCTACCCTAAAAACCAACATTTTTCATCGTTCATTTTCTTTCGTTTGTCTCACTTTTACAATTTTCCATATAACGCGATTGCCACACCAAAAAGAACTTAATAGTAAATTGTATATTCGATTTGAATCGAATTAAATATCGTCTTTTTTAAATAAATCGACGAGCCTATCATACGGGGTGCGCCAGACGTATTTCTTCCCTTCTCCTCCAAAGCCGCGTGCGCCGCAGCTCAGACGAACGGAATTCTGGTAATCTCAGCATGTAATCTCCAGGCTGATTGTTGGCTCAGTAGTAGGGACAGTGACTATGGCTATTCCTGAGGCTTTGGGAAAGAACAACGCCAACAAAGGCAACCCGTCAGGGAAGCCTTTGTTGGCTGGTTTTCTTGTAAAGGAAGGTAACTAAATTCCTGCACAAAGCACGGGTGGCAAGCCAGGTAGGACAACAATTTATCTAGCTCCAGGTTTAGCAAAGTCAGGATCACCTGATGGTGAACCTTCATCCCAACCAGGGATTGTAAGGAAAGATTCGATTTACATAAACCTTTATTTTAACTCTTTTTTAAGCGATTTCCATGAGTTTTGGTCATTAAAAAGTATCAAAGACAACAAGTGATTTAAGTATCCTAAAATTAACAAAGCTTCTTGGACCAGAATCTATAGAAGTCTGCCCGATCTCCTGCGTAGAAAAACAAATATATTTAAATTATGTTTGTAGCAAAGAGCAATATCCTAGCATTTTTACCAAAGCCTAGAGATAGATTTGAATATTATTAATTTATATAATTAAATATTCTCATTGCCTGCATCATTAAATATATTTTGCGTTTCGGTAAGTGTAATAGGTGATAATTATGTCTTGACCCAAGGATTGTAGATAAAGAAGAACATGTCTAGTTATTTGAAAAAGTTTTATTTTTCATTATCATTTTACATATTAATAATCGTTCATACATACACAAATAACAATAGTGTTGCAAATTATAACGATACTTGCGCCTTGATTGCGTAACACACTTAGCGAGTTTTAAAAATTCGTCAGTTCGACGACGCAATGAATGTTGTTCAATTATCAAAACATACAGCATTGAGAACGCGAGTGTGTTACGCAATGACCCCACTGTTAAGTTACTATAAATTAAGAAGTCTATATGACAAAACAAAAAACGTCACGTTAATAATATTAAGATCAACTACTATGTCTCTGGGCGCTTGTAAAGCATGTAAGTTGAACACTAGTTATTCATTAACAAAACATAGTGTGTCACAGTCAGTTTTAAGTCGGAATAGCAGAAATATGGTGAGGTTTTCGAATTCAAGCTATCTATTCTATTCCAAATCAAACAATCAATACATTAAACGTTCAGTTTTAATACTTATCAAATCTGTCATTTTCGTTAACAGCTTTCACAATTTTATTATTCTAATTTTGTTCTATTTTATTGATTCTACTCGTACGATTATATAATGATCACACTCTATTTCTGTAAGATCATCTATTCGCTCTACCTACATTTCGTTTGTTCTATATGGGTAATATTTGCCAAAATGTGTGTTAAAAATTCGATTCATGGTAGTAAATCGTTTCCTTCACGTTGTTATCAATTTTACTTTATATTCAGTTTTATCTTTCAAAGCAAAAGTGCAGCCTTACTTACTATATAATCTGGAAGTAGGTAAGGAGTGTTGGAAATGTGCAATAAGTCTGAGACTAGATGATTTCTCCAACATTATATACTTAGGTTAAGTGTGAGCAATACAGTTAACATTACTTGCTAGATTATAATATGCCATTAAATTAACGCAGTTTGTAAAACATGCGGAAGTGCCTATGCGATTCGTTGAAGGCAATTAAGTTTTGTGAAGAACTTTCAGTAAAATGGAAGATATTGGAGAGACTTAGTTTTGAGGAGCATGAACTTAAATATTTATCGTTTAATTCTATTTTCTAAATATCTGATAGCTAATTTAAAACGCTAGGAAGGTAACCTCGGACTTATATTGGAAGAGATGACAACGCCTATGTCAAGATTTTAAATAAAATTAAAAGCATTATTATAAACTTTTACTCTTTATAGTATTAAACGTCCGTGTTCATTATTTTCTACATAAAAATAGTAAGTAGGCAATATGTAAATTAGTTTGTGGTAGTCAAGAAAGGAAATATTGCAAGAAGGATGGTTTTAAGGCGCTCCTTATCTGCAGCATTCGCCTGTAAATGTCCAAGATTCGATTTTGCACCGAAACAAGTGATTCTGATCCGTTACACTACATGGCCAGGAGCGCCTTTAGTTTACCTACCTTTCAAATTATATCCGTTACTTTTTTTTTGTTAAGTTCCTACGAGTAATTTGGTTTGTCGACAAGTAAATAGTGCGTTATTACCTAGTGGTGAAATACTTTTGATGTGTATATAAGTGTAATACATATGAATTACAAATACCAACTACTTTCTTTATTATTTTCTTTCTTTGTAAATAAAATCAATGTTTACGGTCAAGGTTATTGTTACGTACTCTAGATTTTTAGGAACTAATATATATATATATATAATTCATATCAACGAGGTAAACAAGTCCGCTTATTAAACTTTACAGTCACAATGTATAATATATAAATTTATTTATTGCCATAAAAGCAGGTTACAGAACAGTGTGAGACCCTGGCTCCAGAGCTAGGTTAAAGTACCTGTATTTCAGGAGCCAGAACAATGAACCTTGGAATATGGTAGAAAATAATAAAAAAATCCTTTTACTTAATTGGCTGCTTACTGTTAAAATATAAAAATGTATAACTGGAACATAATAGATATTACTATAATTATATTAAATAACTAATTTAGCTCCAAAATTAAGGCAATTTCCATTGCTATGAACTTAAAAGAGACTGGTTGAAATTAATTATAAGGTTTTTATTAAACATTCATGTTTTTTAAAAGTCTGGTACATGCGCTTTACTGCTGTTTCTAATTGGCAGTAATGGCGACTCAACTTGTTTGAAGGCGGCAAATATATTTGCGTTTAACCAGAATAGTATGATGCTCATTGTCAAAAACGTATTGTTTGAAACACAGAAATCAACAAAAAATAAATAATACATATTATATACAATTTTTAAGGGAGGTCATCTATTTCCTCCTTCCTTGAACTTGTGGCTATTTATAGGTATTTATAACTATTGTAAATCTATTTATAAAACTCTATAATATCTAAGACACGTGCGTTCAATTTTATCATTCAATTCTTTAACATTTTTCAAAGGTTATCTAGCGTCTCTTCAGAATATCTATATATGTTAAAAATGGTTAGGGTACATTCTTTTATTTGTAATATTATTAATAAAGGGGCATGATTATTGCATGTTATATTATTGTTTATATTTACCTTATGTTCTACGATTTTACAAAATTTATATTCCTTAAAATATTTTCTAATGGTAAGTGGAGTTGTTTTCTTTGTGTCGAAACATAATTTTTTGTTTTCTTTAAATTACAACTTTTGTAAGAACTGCAAGGTAAACAAACAGGTTTCTAAAGATAAATTTTTTGTTTGTAAAATTAGTTTGCTGGCGTTCGTTAAATTGTTTAACAATATTGTAGCAACTATGTACGAAATGGCATTGCTTATGTTATGTCTGAGCCCAGTGTGACATCGGAGTCCATTTTATTATTTACCGGAAAACAGCATTGAAACGACACTTTTTTATTATATGCACGTATTTGATGACATCCAATTAACGACAAGTTCTATATATTGGTTTTAGGTTCATATTCCCCTAGTTTTAAAATACAGAATGAGTTTTTAACCAAACCGTCGCTTTTTGACAAATGAAGCAATTTATGAAGTTTTCTTTAAGAGAATTTCATGTTAGATGGTAAAAAAACTGCTTAAATTTGCGGAATCTTAGATAAACCGTGGCAGGACAATACCGAGTTACTTTTATTTATTTCTCATAATTCTGGCTTTTGCCTTCCTTCCTTCCAAAACTCACCCTGTAGATTAATTAACCTTCTAACATGTAACTATTGGATAAAATCTTATTCATTTTGATCAGTGCACTTGTAGTCCTAATTTAATGTACTCACCTTATGAATACCTAGGCTCATTCTATTATAGATAATATCTTACGACATTATTTAAATGTGATTGACAGCTTGGTAGGCCATTCTTGGTTTTTTATTATATTTTATTACTTTTTGCAATATTATTATAAAACTATTTCAATCGTAAACACTCTCAAAATACTGTCTATAGATAAAAAGACTTACTGCTGCATTATTAGTATTTAATTGTCTGTATTTTGTATATTAATAAATAGATCCCGTTCTACACAGATCTCTCCAAATTTATTTGCGGTACGTACCAATATTATAAAAATAATTAACATTAGTTATTACATGACCACATAATAATACATTTTATAGAGTGCGATCACCCATCATAAGTAAATCGAAGGATCAAGAAACTGGGTGTTGATAATATAAAATTATTTCGATTCTTCGAATATCTATAATATTTTAGCGATGAATCAGCAAAAAATAGAGGGAGAGAGTAATCAGAGTGTGCAAGGGTATAGAGGTTTAGATGTACAGTGATAAGTCTTTTCATCTTTAGTTTGAATGAAGAAGGAAAAGGAAACTAAATAATAATCTTAAAAGGATATAAAAAGCACAGAAAATCTTTAAGATAGTAGAAAGTATAAGTTTCACAAGACTAGTATAAATTGCCGCTGATGTTTCAAAGTTTGCACAGTCGTGTTACGAAAGTAGTTTTAACTAAGGTATAACAATGCGAGCGCCCAAACAGAGAGATATATCAATTTTAATGTTGGACACTAGTGTTATAATACACGATAGAAAGGATCAGTGGGTAGGTAGGTTTTTGTTAGATGGTGAAAACTCTTAAGTGAAGATTATGCTAAATATTGTAGGAATTTATTTGTCACAAGCTTGACGTTTCTTTATTTCTAAGCAATTTTGTTCATCAGGTACTCGATTTCATTTTATTATTGGAGCTGAACCAATTTATACTAGTCAACTATATTGTTTCTTGATACGACAAAATATCAAATTCCAATTATAAAACGTTTTTGTATACATTATGTTAAAAAAAACCCTGTCCGATCCAAAGGGGCATATAGGTATACCAATCATATTACAAATAGTATAAGAAACATTAAATATTCATGAAAGTAAAACTATTAATGAATTTTAAAAATGCTTGATTTTTGTCCCAAATTACTACCGTTTCCATAAATTCAAACAAAGTTTTAAACGTGACAACACCATCTTCTGCATAAGTATGAGATGCGACCGCTCGCGCCCCCCATTTTACTACATTTTATTTAATGAAAATTAAATAAAATCGCGGTATTTTTTTTACTTGTTCTCCAAAAAGGATTACATAAATAGAATCTAATCTCGATACCTAATAATACCCTCACGGATCGGACAAGGCTTTTTTTAACATAGTGTATAAATACAGATGAGATTTATTTAATTCACTTTTCTACTGATTCTAACATTCAGAAAAGATTTACTACAGTAAGTACATATAACTCTTACGTATATCTAACGATTTCATACATCAGTAAATCATCCTTTTCCGTCGATTTGTCTTGAATAAACCAACAACAGCTAGGTTACTTATGCAACTCAATGTAGTATTGATTTCAATTTAAGTTAAACGTAGTTTTGCTGACATCTTGAATGTGTTCCGAAGGATGAGTGATTTACTTTTTAAAGTGCATAACTACACATAGTTATATTAATTTAAGACAATAATTATCTAAGATGCATTCTTTCAGACCTATCTGTCTTAACTTAGTTGCTAGTCACTAGACAAATATTTTAGAATTTCGTTTCGGAGAGACGTGGCTGATGTCGCGTCTTAAAATCTACTTTCTATTTAGTTCTACCAGCATCCTATCTTAATCTAAAATTGTTATTTAGTAATACAACAGACCTTCATAGTCGTAATAAATTGCATTGAAATAAAAAAGTGAATACACAGATTACACGGTGCCTTATATTTTGAGTGCTGTTTATATGAATTAATTAATAAATAATGTTCTTATGTACATTACGACCTAAACATGTACCTATACAGTACAATATTATGCCTAAAATTAGTCATCCAAAATGTACAGAGGCTACTTTTTAAAATCTACCACAATGTATTAATATAATTTTGGAATTAAATAATTATAATAATCAATGAAGCTTTGATTTGAATACATTTCAATACAAAGTGAGTTCATTTCATAATTTACTCCTAAAATGCCAATAGATTTGATTTAGATCACACTTATTTGATATTTTAAAACATAAGATAAATAAATCTAGCTTGAAAGATTTTTGTTTTGGTTTTGGTGCTTAACCAAAATATTTTTATCGCGCAAATCAGACAAATAAACTATTTACGAACAGGGTTCCATAAGATTTTTAAGGTGGACTGCTGAAATAAATGTGTCGACGCAACCAGGGACGTTTTGGAAATATATCCAAGATAACAGAATTCAGCAGTACGCCTTGTATGTACTATTGTACCTTGCAATTTTTTTGTTGACATCCTCTTATCCAATATTCTTTAATTATACATAATTCTTGTCTGTCCGTTAAAAGTAAAGTTAACAATTTCCATTTCATTCATAAATTGATTACTGTTAGGTGTTCCATACCAACTTGATATGATTATGTTGAACTTGAATTCTTCAGGCTTACCGCTACGTCCAAAATGTTATGTTTTATCTAATTGCCATAATTCAAACCTTAAGGAACCCTTGACGCACAACATAACCATTGTGAGTCGTAGCTGAAGACAGGAGCCCTGCTTGTCAGATATTCGAGGGTGGGAAAATCAATCAATAACGTTGTGAAGACAGGAACATTTATTCGGCACTCATCACTTGGTTAGTGACTCGCCCACGAATAACATTCCTACGTTAACAACGCATTTCTAATGCTCAATTATGCTTCAACTACTGCTTTAGTAGAATACTAGCGAGCAAAAAAAGCTAATTCATCTAAATTGTACTAATTTAGGAAAGCATTGCATGGACTATTGTGCGGCTAGTAAAGAAATAGCAAATATTCTCAGAGGTAAAACTATTTAAATACAGGAGGGCTAAACTATGTGTTTACTTTACTAGTCAATACGGTTTACATTAAACCAAATATATAATTGTTACTAGTGACAGTAAATCTGCTTCAACAGGTGGGCTAGCATGTGTACGTTGGCTTAAATGCAGGTTGGTATGACTGTTTTTAAAAGGGATGAAGGTATTCCACAAATATGTAGCTACTGGAAGTTCTCTATAGGTATATTTACATTACTATCGTGTTGTTGGCATACCGCCTTTAAACATAGCAAGTAGGCATCAAAAATTGACCGGATATACGGAATCATAGACGAGACGAAAGAAAAAGAAATTTTAGTACAATTGCGAACACAGACCACAAAATCATTTAAATGATTTTGCATGCTAGACTTTTTATTGAAACATGAAGTCACGTCTATGTCACCTATTCCAAGTGATAAAAAAAATACTACTTCACTTGGAATGCTCATTATATCTGATAACTGTTGAATGAAATCAAGGTTATTTAATTTTGTGATGTAAATTGGGTATATCGATTGCTATAACATTCAATTTAGTTATATTGTAGTCTTTCAAATGCTTTTGGACAGTATTGCCGATAAAAAAGACACTTGGCATTTAATATTTCTCAAAATTACTTGTTTTAATACAGTTATGATAGAAGTATAAAAATCAAATTAGTGATGGTATGCCGAAAATTATCAAAAACGATATGAATAAGAATAACTATAATTTCGTTAGTTAACAATTATTTGCTGAACTCCAATAAAAGTGAAACGATCAACAAAAAGCTTGACTCGTCAATCAAATTCAATGTTTTGAAAAAGTACAATATGACGAAAGTGGGAACATACATGCTGGGTTTTAGAATTGTTAACGTTTGGCGACTGCATGCCTCTAATGGAACTGATTTGCTCCGACATAATGATGGAAATAAGAATAGATTTATGGTAATTGGTGAATATTTACCTGTTCCAATTAGCGTAGGGACATGTTCTAAGAATAATTGAATGCTGCTGATTTCTGACGTAAATTATTTGTCAGTAATTAATTGATTTATAATTACCAATGTTAAGCGTACAACATTACGAACATTAATATCAAAACTCAACACGCATTCGATGATGAAAAGCAAAATCAATTGCTCAAAACATTCATTAATCATTTACAAGTTAGAAAGTAAAACAACGATATTAAATAAAAAAGTTTGTTAAGGACATCGGAATGGTTTGCAACTACAGTTAAAAACAAAATTCCTAATGATATTATTACAACGATATTAGCAAAGAATAAACGAATTACTAATTTTATGACATAATTACAAAATTTTACTAAAACTAATTAAATAATTCAAGCTGAGAAATTTGAGCATCAGATTCGTATTACTATGAATATTGCATTATTCCACTCATTTTACCACTTAAATAATAATAATTTGAAACTTGATTAAGTTTTTTGGGAGCTATACGCACACGTACAAACGAAGGTACTATTCTCCGCATTTCTTAGGAACTTTTAAATGTAAATGCTTGTATCGCCGGTAGGTAGGTAGGGGCATGACATATTGACACGCCCGATGACTTGCGCTTAAAAACAACAACAGATTTATACCTATAGTATTATATTTCCCAATATGAATACGCATTTTTTGTGGTAATTAATCTCATAGAATTATAGTGTTATTTAATACTTCGCATTAACTGAACGAAATAAAATAGGTAACTATAAAGACGATTCAAAACGAACCCAGCTCGCGCACTAATGATTGTATCTCAGATTACAGAAAAAGAAGAGAAATCATACTATCACCATCACTCTGTGGGTGATAAAGGGGTGATACGGGTGATTTCGAATCTACTCACCTTTGGGTTTACGAGGCCAACTACAGACGAGCTGCGTCTAGTGTTAACCCTTTAGCTGGTGGTGGCAATAGGTGTGCCACCAATTATTATATTTTTTTTTTACATTGCAACACTCTCCGAGAGTGCAAAACACTCGGAGAATGCCATTGAAAATTGCTTCTACCAGTTAAGGAGTTAATAGTAAAAGAATTTTATCGCGCATTCAAATTAAGACGAAACTGTATATCTACGTACTAGAATTACGTGTTTCCAGCTTTTAAGTGCGAAAAAGTCCAGCCGTTCTAGCCACAGTGCGGTAAGAGTTCATCCGTTTGACGTGTGGTTTTTGAGTTAGGTTAGACAGGTCCCATGTCCGTTTCCAAAGTAATCAGTATGATACCTAATGAACCGCCTCCGAACTTCTCCGGCAAAAAAAGGACTATAATCTGGGATACAAAAACTATAGTAGGTATTTTCTATGAAATTTGAATCGTCTCTAACATTTCTTAATCTGATATTAGTAGCCAAAAATGCGTCGTTTCACATGAATTCTAGACGACATACAATAGCTTCAGTCGTTTGCATTCTACCTCAGATTGTTATAAAAGTGTAGATCTTACGCTAAATCGACCGTAATGATTCGTATATTTCGAGTCTTTTAAGTATTTACAAAATTGTTACATTACTTTTTGTATTTTTTAATCTACAAATTAATTTCTGTCAACGTGTTTCCTATAGATCTACGAACGAGCGGATAATTTAGTTAAATTACTTGTTTCAAATTATTATTTAAATTGCATTTGTGGGAAAATAAGTGGATTATGTACAGCGCCCTCTATTTATCCTCTTCCAGTAGAACCAGATCGTCAGCCACGACGTCAGAAACGTGCAGATAAATGATCCAGTACATTAAGTTAAAGCATACGAAGCATACTGGAAACACTATGCGAGAGTACTTGTCGATGTCCGAAGGAGTCATTCCCAGCAATTTGCTTATGTCCTGTAAATTAAAAGACTTCTCTAAGTATGCCACATATTAATCAGAGATTGTACGCACAGACACGCTTAGCATACGGCTCACTGAAACATAAAGCTTATTATAAAAAAAAGCGATGTTTTTTTTGCATGAGGCGGTAGAACTTATTTCGACGAGTTTTGAGTATTAAGAAAAGAAAGGAACGGAATCTATACGCTGCGCGCTGTCGAGTGAAACTCAATTTTGTAAATGTTTTTAGCTAACTGTATGTTGATCAAAGTTGCATATATCATAAATTAATCTAATAAATATTAATTTTCCGAGTAATCGATTTTAATTTAATTCTAAGAACCCAAAAACAAATAATGGATTTTTCGATGAAACGTTTTCTGCAAAAAGCAATATTAATATAATCGAAATACACACACCCGACCATATACACTTGGGAGTAAATAAATCGAGCCACTTCCTTTTTTGACGCATTATGGTTATCGTTTTGAGTATTATGGTTGGCATCGATTCGAAACATAAATCGCTTAAAAGGTTATTTATTAATCTTCACAATGAAGGTAAAAAGTTGACAAATTTTCATTTTTAGTTAAAGTTTAAAGTGTAGAAAAAAAATATCACATTTAATTTGCTTATGACATTTTGATAATACTTCATTAAGAAAATGTTAAATTGGGGGTTTTGTTAATTTATACCCATATTGACGTGTTAATGTTATCGTGTTAATGTTGTCTTTATCTGTCTGTGTAATCAAATAGCAAGATAAAATGAATACTATACCGACGGAAGCTGCCCAAGTTGTAGCTTTACTTGAGGCTGGACACGGACAACATGAAGTGGTACACAGACTTCATTTGAGTCGTTCAAAGGTACAGCGGGTATACCGCAGGTATCTGGAGACTGGTGCTTTTGATCGGCGGCCTGGAATCGGCAGACCACGGGCAACTACAGAAGGTGGGCAACTACAGAACGTGATGACCGCTTGATTCCAACCAGTTCGTTGCGCGACCGTGGACTTAATGCTGTTCAACTACAGCAAGCGTTACGTGACGTTCGAGGTGTCGAAATCAGTAAAACTAAAGGAACGAAATTTAACATCACACAAACCGGCAACTGGCCCAAAATTAACTGTGGCTCACCGCCGATCTCGCCTGCAGTTTGCGTTTTTCTTTCTTTTCAATAAGTTATCATTCAATAAGGTTATTAATTAACAATTTACCCTCATTGTAAAGGTTATTCAATAAACTTTGAGGCGATAATATATGGTTCGAATTGATACGTTTCATATTACCAAAAATATTAACCATAATACTTACATGAAAAAAGAAAGTGGCTCAATTATTTGCTCCCAATTGTATTTAGCGGAACATAAAAAAAAAAAATAGATCACATTTGATATAATTTTTGTGAAATTTTGGCGAAACTTTTGCTGTCTTGATTTTTTAAGGTTACTAATAAAAGTTAATAAAAAATAATAATAATAATACGTGTTTATTGAAACAGTCCGGCGCAGAATTTTTGAGAACATTCTGTTGGTTAGATCATTTCTCCTCATCTTAAGTGCCCTGGGACTCTTTAAGTTGGGCTCAAGTAAGTAGAAGTGATAAAGTGCATGACTTTAAAAAAAATACAAATAATGCCGTATTTTAATTAAAATTTTACGCAATGTTTAACCGAAACCTAAAATGATAGTTAAGGGAATATCGCTCGAAATGATGTAAGTACGAATAAAACAATCGCATTATAGGTGACTTCAATTGAATTCTTCTTAATTTGAAATAATTAGTTCTAAAATCAAATGAAATAAAAACCAACCTGCAATGTTACAAAATTAGTTTTTAAGCTATTTTTATGTTTCGCAAAATATTCCGGTGTGTGTAGTTTGTAACGATTTAAAATCGATTTCTAAAGTGCCGATCGATGAAATATTACACCCGCTCAGCTCACTTAAGGAACACTAGTTAAACATTGTAATCGCAAAGCAATCAAAATCGCATGTGAGGTTTGAATCGCTTCATAAAAGTAATAAATGGAATTTATATAAAAATTTTTATTCACCTTGCCAGGATGCAAAATGTGCGGAGGCGGGCCTGGGTTCTCTTCTTCTGCTCCACTGCGACCTCCATTAATAGTATTCTCTAGGGTTCCGCCCTTGGAATGAGCTTTTGGATCGTGTACTTTGAACCGGACCTCCTGAAAATCACATTTGAAATATTGAGAACACATACGTACATTGAAATCAGATTAATGGCCGTTTTCAATAACTTAGTTACAGTTAACTGAAGGTTACTGTCTCAGATAAACAGTTAACTGTAACTGCCGTTTCTATCACTTCAATGCCAAACGTCTATCTGGCGAAAACAGTAGATAGCACCTGTAACCGCTAGTAAGCGCATCCCTCTGAAGCGTTTCGTTTACTATTTACTATTTTCACCATATTTTCTAAAATAATTAATTTATCAACCTAAATCCTTTTGAGTTATTGTTTTAAATATACACCTATCGTTTGATACTATTTTCATTAAAATATCTGCACTAATTAAAATTCACATTTTCAAGTTAAGTTCAAAATTATACATTCCTAATTCGCCAAGGAAATTTTTTGGTTTTTCTGTCATGGGTGTTGTTTTCGTGGTTAAAATCCAAGATGGCCCCGAGAAAAATTTTAAGTCTTTCCGACAACATGTAAAGTAATGTTCTCACTTATTAGTTAGTCAGTTAAGTCAAGTCATTAACCCCTTAACAAGCATTTTAAATTCAACGGTCATATCAATAATTTTAAAAAGTTTCCTCGGCGTCATGTTCAATATTCATTTTGACCTCATTTTCGATATCAGTGACCCCGAAAACAACAAAAACGATACCCCATGACGGAAAAAACTAAAATTTTCCTAGGCGTTATCTTTGATTTTGACCTTATTTTCATAATCAGCGACGCCGAAAATCACGACACCTATGACTAACCAAAAATTTTGTCAAATATTTAGATCAGAATCGAATACACTGACTTCCTACATATCATTATCACTGTCGTCACTGAACAAATGCATTTTATAACACTTATTGCCTTCAATTATACAACACACACTGCTTGACACGATACGTTTGGTTACTTTTGATTATCTCCTGAAATAGAAAGGTAGCAATCGACAGTAACCGTTTGACATTTATCTTACTGACGGCAAGAAACAAAACGTTTCAGAAAAGCTTTCTTTGTTTTCTCTATGAATCAACTCATCTTGCGCATTCCACCTCAGAAATCGTGAGGCGAACCGAACTCTCAAAATAAAATGGCGAGGCGCGGCCATTGAGCACAACAGCAACCCTGTTTATTTGGGAGCCACACTAGATCGCTCACTCACCTACAAACACCACTGCATTAAGACCAAGCTTAAGGTCGGCGCTCGCAACAATTTATTACGTCGGCTAACATCCACCGCCTGGGGCGCCTCCGCACATGTTCTTCGGACTTCTGGCTTAGCTCTCTGCTTCTCGGCTGGCGAATTTGCATGCCCAGTGTGGCATCGATCCGTCCATGCCCGAGAAGTAGATGTAGCTCTTAACGAAACATGCCGAATAATCACTGGCTGCCTCAAACCAACACCATTAGCTGCACTATATCCGCTTGCAGGAGTGGCCCCCCCAGAGGTGAGAAGAGAGGTTGCCTGCTCTTCCGAAAAGCATAAGCAGCAGTCGGACAGACGCCACCCTCTGTACAATATGGAGACGTCAAGAGGTAGGCTGAGGAGTCGGAAGAGCTTCCTTAGGTCGACTAATTCATTAGTCGACAACAACAGGGCTAGTGAAGCAAAAAAACAGCTGTGGCTCCTACGACATCCCCCTCCGACACACTATATTGAAGTTGCGGAAAGACTCCCACCGGGACACCTGCTGCCATGGCCCACCTGGAAGACCCTAAACCGATTGCGAAGCCAGGTGGGGCGCTGCAGATACAACCTGGTCCGGTGGGGGTATTCCGATGAAGCCATGTGTGACTGCGGTGCCTCAGAGCAAACTATGGCTCACCTCCTATCATGCACTATGTGTGGTTCCACGTGCACTTTGAGGGACCTGTCCGAGGCCACCACCAACGCCGTCGAGGTGACAGAGTTTTGGATAAAACAAATTTAATTAAAGGGGAAATCATCGACACGACGAAGAAGAAGAACTCATCTATGGTAAGCGGTCGACCCTCCGAGAGTCAGGTAGGTGACGTGGATAGGATATTCCTTGCTAACTTTGTTTATAGAAACACCGATAGCTAGTAAAGACAGGCGTATTAACTTACAGTTATATGTAAGTAAGTTATAGAAAATGGCCGTAAGGGCAATTATAATTGAAACAGCTTACCGATGGTCGTCCTGGTGGGCACCTGCTCAACGTGCCCATTTTGGATAGCGTGTGTGGGTCTCCAACGGGAGGACAATCAACAGGTATTTTCTTCTCGGACGCTATTTTCTGAATGGCCACAAACCTTTGTTTTCTCATCTGTATTCTCTTTGCCATGTAGCCTACGGTGGCGTACTCTGTAAAGATAAGAGAAATGCATCCATAACGAGGTTATTTTTTTTTTTGCCAAACTCAAACTATTGCTCTGCTGTAACATTCGCTTTGGATAAAAAAAATACATTCGACATAGTTTTAGTAAATCGCCTTGCAGTAGTGAATAGGTAAACATAAAAAAAACATAATTATTACCTAGTAGACTAGCGAAGACCATGACGAAGCAGGTTCCCAAATAAACGTCGATAGACTTGACGTACGATATCTTGGGTAGAGCGGCGTTTGTAGATGACATGAGTGTCGTCATCGTCAACACAGTGGTGACTCCCAAAGCTACTCGGGCCGGTGTAGCATTTCGATTCAACCAAAATGATACCCATGATATGATGACAATCAAACCAGACGGAATGTAAATTTGAATAAGGTAATATCCCATTGATCGAACAAATTGGATTTCACATGCCAATCTTGAGTAATTTCCTGCAAAAAGTTAACAAATAATATTAGGACGGTTCTTAGTTTGTATGATAATAGTTTTACAAATCCATTAACTCTAAAAATAATAGTTATTAACTCTTGATAGAATAGTACCAGTAAAGTTTGCAAAGAAGTGAATTTTATCTGAATTTAATTGTGATTGTTGTATTAAGAGCTTTATTTGTTAACGTAACTTTAAAGAACTTCAATCTTATTCTATAAAAGGTTTCTGCTAAGACAAAAGACACGATATAGATTCGACATACATATAGTAATTTGCTTATCTGGATATTATATCTTTTTAATAGAAATTAAACGACATGACATAAAAACTATTTCACACCACTCATAGTGTTTTGTGCAATAATACAAAAGCAGGACGTGATAAGAATCGTGGCTGTTTCTGTCCAGTGTTCCACGTTGTGGTGTCTCAAATCTTTTCTTTGATCCCTACT
This sequence comes from Noctua pronuba, assembly GCA_905220335.1. Classification (NCBI taxonomy): domain Eukaryota; kingdom Metazoa; phylum Arthropoda; class Insecta; order Lepidoptera; family Noctuidae; genus Noctua; species Noctua pronuba. The sequence continues at coordinate 9,958,730 of LR999891.1, read as the reverse complement.
CTTAGATTCCCCCGCGAACCCAAGTACCTGTGGTAAGGGAGATCTCCATAGCTCGTTGGCGATGGCCCAGCACCTTGAACTGCGGCAGCGACACCTCGCTGGAAACACCCACAGAGTTGGGCCCCTCGTTCCATTTGTATCTGATGTCCCGCATGGTGTAGCCGACTGTGCGCAGCGGACATTATAAATGAAACAACCCCAGGCCCATCGCAATGGGTTTTACAACACGAATCGTCTTTCGGTTGGGGTAAGAGCGGGGGAGTCGCGAGTTCGATTTCGCGCGTCTCGTCGTGCGATTGTCGTGTTATGTAGTTAGCGTGTGTGCTTGTGTCGCGATTTCGATCGTCTGCACACGGGCTGAGGGAGACGGGGTCGGTGGCGGAGGTATGAACGTGCTGTGCTGGGAGAGCGGCTACTGCGATCGGTTACCTGTCGTCAGTGTAACAACAGTGGCGCGCTGCCGGTGGCCGAGCACCCGGAACTGCGGCAGCTGCACCTCGTTGCTCATACCGACGCTGGTCACCCCATCTTTCCAATGGTACCGAATGTCTCTCATTGTGTACCCGACTCCGGAGACATGCCAAACACACAAAACGCTATCACTTACGCTGCGAAGGATCGCGTTTCACTCACGCGGCCGCGCCTGTGTCGAGGATGGGACTCGCGGCGAGAAAATTACTAAGTAAGCCGAACCCAGGGATATGTTGAATGCAGGCGAGATATTGTACTGGGGTACGGCTTCATATGAATGACAATAAAATATAAAACTACCTCCAAGGATGATAAAGGACCACAAATGATGATGAGATCACTATACTAGGTATAATGATGGCAGAGATATAAATAGATGAAATAATAACGCGTAGTGATTGGTAAGGCAAGCGTTAAATGTAAGATCATGCGAGTGCAGTCAGTTAGTGTGCGTTAGATGAGCGTAAGCGGCGGTGGTGCGAGGGTGTGTGGGTGTGCGGTGCCTCGTCTGCGGCACGGCCCTCGGTGGTTGTGCAGACCCCGCGGGCGCCACCGTCCCCCGCCTCCTTTGACCCGCTCAGCATATCGCAGCGTCGATGTCTCAGTATCATTTCTTTCGCTAAATGCTCGTGAGAACAAAGGCTTACTATTTACGAGTCTGCCTTCTGCGGGTGCTGTATGCGAGAAGGAGACCTTCCAACTTATGAAAACACGAGGGAAATCACAGCACGTGTCGACGATTATGTAGTACGCTTGTGCTCACAGGGTACCCCTGAGTAGCATCTGTGATACAAGAAAGTGATCACAACACAATATCTGTAAGCCTAGTGATAGATTTGCATCGTGGTAAAGAATCAAATAAATGATTGCTTTGGTGAGAACAATACACACGTATAAGTTATATTGCTTTGGATAATCAGACATTTTTTTGGTCATCTGTAACTAAAAGTGCGTTGATCTGCATTTTATTTATCAATTTAAAAAGTTAAATACAACTTAATAAACCCCGTCGAAAATTACGATTCTTAGAAACAAAATTACGTTTGTTGCAACTGACACACAAAGCGTGCGGTTGTTCAGCAACACTCTCATATTAGCTAAAACATTAACAATATTGTATTATCAAAGTTAGCATTTTGTGATTAATGTACAAGATTATCAACAACACACACACTGGCGGACAAACTTATTTGAAATAGTTCAGATACTTACAACTTTCGATTTCTATATGACACAGCTGTCTATCCATTGGGAAATATTGCAGGTTCATGGGGCACGAAGCTGTGATCGTCAGTCTGAAATATAGACAAACTTTTTTATAGAACTAGAAATAATAATATCTTCTGCTATGAATCAGTGATGACTCCTATATCTAAATAAAATATGCAATATTTCATATTACCTGATACTTCTAGTGATTGAGCCAGAATAATGTATACGTATGAATTCGTTGCTGGTTGTTGCTATATGGAAATAAGATTGCTTTTCGTTTACAAAGAACGTGTCAGGCACCCATATGTTCTTTATGAATTCTGAGCCCACAGATAATGTCTCAACTCCTGTTCTCTTTTTGTATGCTAATCGGGGATCGGTCCAAAACTGTCTGAAGTAAAAGTCCAATGTGAAATCCTGAGAAAGGAAATCATTCACATTAAATCTTATGACGCACTGTTAATAGAAAAAATAATGATCAGCTTGAAAGCAAACTTGTAGGATTAAATGAAAAGGTTTCATGATAATGTCCGTTCCCACTAAACAGTTCAAAGTAAAAAATACCACGTCGTCAAAGATCAGCACCGTTTTATTAAATGTGTAGTAGGAACGTTAAAATTCCCGGACACCTTCATACGTATCAGTATTTCATTGTACTACAATACGCTCAAGATAAACAGTACATAATTGGGTAACTATATATTAACATCTAACATCTGCATGCGTTGTTCCAAAAATATTTCATCCTACACAATGTCTTAGTATAGATACACTGCGATAGATGTTTACAAGAGGCTAATTAATAAGATTTATAAAAATAAAAACAATAATTTAAGTCGAAGCTTGGTTCTCGTGACTTCGGACAGAAATAACGGTGGAGAATGTATACACAGCACTACATTGAATAGTCAAATTGAGCGATAAGCTTAAAACAGTTATCAAAAGAAACAAAATGTGCAGAGAGTGTGATTGTGACATGAACACAGGTGAGGTCTAAGAATGAATGGGGATATTATGGGTACTCTAAGTGACAGGAGAGGGCGAGGTGTGTGGGTGGCGGCGAAGGCGGACACCCACGGCTCGATAGAGGCAATCCTCTATTGACTCAAGCTAACAAGCCGGCACGTATACAAGTTGCCACCAATAAAGTTTGGACCAGGTATGTGGAACAAATTAACTTTCATTAATGAGGTCGTTTCGAGAGTTTGTGGATTGTGAATTAGGCAACCTCCCCACCCTGGGCCATGGGTCACGTCTCATTGTGACCTTCCCAACCTTGATTTGGTTTCCACTTCAGGGTCCTTCACCCAAACATACGCCTAGCAAGCTTACACAGTTTGACATATTGGAAAACCGAATTCGGTTTTATATTCTGACCAACTATCTGCGGTAATATTTAGGAGAAATCGGTGTCAAAAATAGCAAACTCACGAAAGCATAATTTTAACTAAATAAGGTCAGAGAGTATCGATGTTCCAAGTCACTGGAGAGATTAGAAAGTTACAATTAATTGGCAATATTTCAGTAAATACACATAATACGTACATTCACAACAAACTACAAAATGAGTCACGATAAGAGATATACAGTCGTCGCAAGTCCATAGAGCCTGAACACATTTCATGTACGTTTTAATTAAATGTATTTTAAGATTTTGCCTTTATTAAAAGGCCGCCTTCATTGCCATTTAAAACGAAAATGTAATGCTGTTTTTATTTTGTAATGGTTACTTTCATTTTGTTTCTACGTCAAACCTTAGCGAAGAAAGTGATGATAATCTGTTGGCTGTATTAATACAGATAATTAATACAATTTAAAATAAAAACAGAATAGCAGGTAAGTTTATTGATTTTTATCAATAACAATTAGAGAATATCATGACATTGTATACTCATCCCTTCGAAGTAATTCAATATACGATCAGTAAAGGTTTTTTACGAATGTTTACATGTCCAAAGCTATCTATGTATAATTATCGTGAATACGCCTATACAGGTTCTTCCAATGCATTATAGCATTGTTGGACTTAATGTATTCGATTTTGGCAAATATTGTTTTGATTTTAAGTTATAAATTTATTCCTCTTTAAAGTACATACAATATTTAAAAGAAGTTTATTTTGTCAACATAAAAAAACCAAAATTTAATTATAATCTGCACAAACGAAAAAGCAATCAGAGAACAGACGTCATCACTTGATATGGCAGCAACTTTGGAGTTACGAGTACTGCAGGACACACAACTGGGTATTTTAAGGTTCAACGGGTTGCCTTTCTTATTATGATCTCATTATTAAAGGACAATGCCCACCTGACTTAAAGAGACAATAGGGAATACGTGCTATTTAAATTATCCCAAACCTTAAACAGCTTTAAAGCGCCGTTCAGTCATGGAATAAAACTAACGATCTGACACGCGCAAAGCGCTGCTGTTTTAATTATTCAATAATACCAATGGCGATTGTTCCGCCAATGCATGCAACGTATGACACGTTGAATTTACTTTTTGTTAAACCAAGTAGGTATGATGTTATTGACGCCGAATATTAAACGTTAAAATAGAATGAGTTAAAATAATCGGCTTTTTTTAATGTCTGCTTTTTAATACTGTTTGTGGTTAATAGTTGATCTATTCAGATTGTATTGTATCCATATGCATGCTAAGATGATCACAGATCCAAACTTTGGACAGGTCGGTAAAAGATATTGAACATTAATGTACTTATAATATTTTTGCTGTGGATAAAAAAAACAACAAATAAAAATCTATTGACATAGACAATTATACGATATATTTATGAGTAGGTAATACTTTTCAAATCACCCTCCGTTTACTTTAGAGTCTAGATCATTATCCAAATCAATTTATATTGGTTTTATGTCTAACAAAAATTATGCTGCAAATAGGTGGGCAGAAATGGGCATGGTCCTTTTATTTCTCCAATGTCAACGTTTTTACAAGGAAACATAATAAGAAAGCAAGTGGGCGGACAAAGGGCGATCTGCTCCACCAAACGCGGACATGCTCGCAGCCTCGTGTCTGGGGCTGCTCGGTCGCAGCGGCGCAGCGCGCGGCCGGAGCGACCGAGACAAGCGTGAGCTGACAGTGGCGAGTACCATGAGCACTTCGGAGACGGAGCTGATAGAGAGCACATACATGGTGACGCCCACCTCCACTGGCGGACCTGCAATCAAGCCCAATCGTGAGTCGCGCGCGCGCCTCGCGCCGTGAAAACCAAACCAGAGGACGGTGACGTGCCCCATCGCCGGGCGAGCGGAGCAAAAGGGTCGCGAAAGGCGCGGGGTGGCTGCGGGAATGAAGTGGTCGCTGCTGGTGCACGTAGAGTGCGGGCGCGGCGCACTCGGCCCTGTTAGCTGCACGTGAAGTGCGGGCGCGGCTCACCCGGCCCTGTTAGCTGCACGCGTCATGAGACTTACGTCAACCGCGTGGCCGTGTGTCGCGCCTACACCGATCAATTACAATCGAACCGTGGACACAGGTGCTACGATGAAACGGTTAATGCTGGTGATAATGCTAAGGGATAAAATCTTGCTATGTATGCGTTGTGTCTTTAAAATTGCTTTGAAAATAAGATACCATTTTCACTTCAGACAGAGAGCTGATGGAGAGCACGTACATGGTAACCCCCACTTCCACGGGTGGTCCTGAAAACGACACAATACACAACACATAACAAGTGTTAGTTATCCGTAGTACCTAATAGCTGTGTTTCTTGTCGTAGTAATGAGCTCTCCAGTTAGAATATTTCTTAAGCATTGTATCAAAGCCACACAGAATGAGGAACGCGCTTAAAACTTTGACGTTCTTATGAAGACGACGACATTATGAAGGTTCTACATTCGAGTTATGGCTGTCGATGTTATGTGAGTTTCAGTTGATGTTTGAAATAGGTATTATTGCCTTTTCTTAAAATTGATTTTCTCTTAACGTCCGTTATAGCATAGTCGGTAGCTAGGTAATGGTTATTTATGCAGTCTTATGAATATTATAATTATTTATATAACAAAAAAGTACCAATGTTTTAACTGTTCCTTCCTCGAAATCAAAATTATTTCATTATTATTTGTTGATACTTATTATTGTTTTGATGACTACACTCGCAAACGCAGCGTACCTAGATGGAGACTTAGACATATAGGTTTTTAATAATATATTCTTTTTTTGTTGTAATATGACGTTTATGTAGTTTATAATTATTGGTTTCTGCAATGTTTTCAATCGTTAACGCCATTTTTGGTGGAAGTATATTTTATTGCAGTGTAATAAATTTGTTTTAGGGATGTCATGAAAAATTATCAATGTATCGGCAAAATTTAATATTTCAATCTTCTAAAAAAGAAGCATTTTTCAGATGAACAAGTACCGAAGCCTACATAGTACAAAGTCGTCTCAACTGAGAAAAACAAGATGGAGGTAAGACGCAAGCGACGACGTGGGTGCCGTATTTTTTTCTGAAAAGTCTATTGTTTTTGTTACGTTGACTCGATATTGATATATCATTACAGAGAAATTTTAAAAAGCATCAAAAGCATCGATATTTTTCGACAAGCAATCCAACCTCAGACGGATTCACGTTTTCTCATAAAAGAAAAAAATACCGTATAAATGTGAACCAACACTGAGTTTAAAAATTGTAATGTCTAGTCCTTATTTATTCTCAATGCCACATTTTGCCGCGGAAATGAGGTAAGGAAGAAATCAGTTTTTATTATTAAAGCAGATTCAAATTGTGCCCAATCTTAAAAACATCGGAGTCAAATTACGTTAGGTTCTTGGTTTTACTTGAATTCGTTCGATATATAGGCTTAGTAACTGCAAGGGCTAGGCAGGGTTTAATTTGATGCTAAGACAAAAATGCGTTTGTTTCTAACTGTATAATGAAAGAAGTCTTTGTTCCAATGAGGCAATCGTTTGAGCTTTTGTTTTATGCTCGGATAACAATAACACTACCAATGCTTCGTTTTACCTCCGAACTACTTCGTTGTTTAGATGCCCACTAAACTCGCGGAAAGTATCAACCCAATCTTGAAGTAACGAATATGACAGCTGTAATATACGATTAACAGTTATTTGTTGATTGTGTTTCGATTTTCGATATTCTGTGATGATAACTTTGATTTCGAGATTTAATCGGTTAGAGACCTTTTAATACTATCTTCGAATAACTTGATAAAAATTCAAACCAGAAATATTTATAGTTTTGAGAAATATAACACAGCCTTTTCCAAAAAAAGTAATGCTAACTTATATTTCCTATTTCACGCAAAATATTTTCATTTTCTTTTAAATTATCTTAGTGTACTAACCTCCATAGTTTGGCCTTACTCTTTTGTCGTAACTTATACTAAATGAATCCAAAATGGCTGAAATATTGACATCGCCGAACATCCCTCCCCCACCGGCACCCCTGAAATAAAAACAAAAAACATGTCATTTAAATATAATTTAGTGCCGCCATTGAATGAATTGCGGCAGCGGGAAGCGGAAAATTGGTATGAATAACGTTGATTGGATTCGGTAACTAAGCTTATATTTATACTAAAAATACTTTTTCCGATATATTTGGCCTATATAACCTCGGCTCGTCATTGGTATCATTTAAGGACTTTTGAATTAAACAGTAGAATCGTATTATCGATTATGTTTCTGCGCACCATACGTGTCGTCTTACATAAACAGTGCTACATAGCAGTTTTAGCAACTTTAATAATATTATCAGGAGCCGTTGTTGGTTTTGGTAAACAAATATGAAATTGTATTGAAAAAAACAAGATGGCGGCAATAGTTCAATATTTGGACACACGCTAATAGAGCGTAGCTAACCGTACACACGGCCATACATCAACCTATACATTTCCAGTATAACATTACCTCGCATACAAATATAGAATTCCAGTACAAAAAGAGATCAAGAGAATCACAAACGATTATCACGAAACAAAAAATGAGAGTTAGCTCACTTGTATCATAATTTACGTTTCTATTATTAAACGTATTGCCATGATTATGACAAAAAATGTAATTATATGCTTTTATCAATATTTGCACTTAAATTAGCCTGCAGTATATAAAATAAGTCAGTTTTAATGCTATAAACTCCATTTTGATTATTCAATCGGTTGAGTGAGTTATTCCTAATGTGTTGTGGTGCACGACACGCAAGCCTTACATGTGTTAGTTATGTTAAAGGTGAGCAGAAAGGGCACGTTAGCTTTCCAGGGAAGGCAAAGTAACAAGTCAATTGATCGTTCTGCATCAATTTAGACCTAGTCTTAGAGGCAATAAAAATCAATGTAGCCATGCATACTCGGATGAGGCGTGTGTGCAACATTTTCGACCCCGGCGACCTGTTTTGCCGCATGAGAAAATGTTGGCACGACTTGTGATAAAGCATTTCAGCCGAGCGCAGGTCACGATAAGGCTACGATCATCTTTCACGAAATAACCATAGAGGTTTACATGACATACTGGTGTGAGTATATTTCTGAATCGTATGAGTTTATTTGCTCTACCATCTTCTGTTAGAGGCACAACGTAACTACCCACACAGAATAATCCGAATTAATTTATTAGATCACTTTTTATAATAAAGACTGTTGATCAGGTATAAAGGGTGTAAAAAGACCCTTAACGAAGCCGAAAGGTACTTGTTCTCCCCGTCATTGCGATCATTTTTGTTCGAGAGCATACCCGGGAACCTTCTAATTACGGAGATAAAGGGGGGTCAAAGTTCCAACTTTTACACAAGCTTTTTTTTTTTAAATACATGATTTTAATGTAAGATTTTTACTTTAAACACCTCCAGGACCCTCATACTATTCAATTCATCCATCAGCAGAATGTTTTGAGTACATTACATTGATTCCTACTGTAAAACGTGATTTTTTACTATTATATTTATTAATAATATATTTACGTAAGAATATGTTACTGCAATTCTCGGCTCCATATCAACCTCGCCTGCGGCTCTGGTGTGAATTCCGCCTCGACTGCAATAACAAAGTTTCCCCGCTTATATCAAAACGTACTATTGAAGTCGGCTCACTGTCGCGCGCAGTGCCGAAGGCATATCTCGCCTCGTATGCGTTAACCCAAAGGTTCTATTCGACCACGAACAGATAAAGGTTCCCTATTGTTCAAATCAATAATCCCCTATCTAGCACATGCAGTATTACCCAGCTATACGTCAGAGCACCTGCCGTTGCACCTTTTGTGTTCTACAAACCCAATGAGCTTTAAATAAATGATACGGTATTTTGTTGTGAAAGTCTCGTAACATATTCAAAGGTAATTTAAATCAGTTAAAATGCAAATTGGTTTTGATTCCGAGATTCGGCTTCCGATGTAAATAAATAATTTGATTACGCCGTATTTTTAACCTTTACGGAGGCAATGAGCCTATGCTGTATTATTTTACAGTTTCACTCTTTTAATACGGCCGCGGGGGAGGCGTATTTACGCGTCTGATTTTGTACACGTTTTCATTATCAATAAACATCACTCCGTTGTTTGCCCGTATCAAAGTTGGAACTTAGATTATAATTTTTAAATGTAAAATTTTGGGAGGCTTTTGTCCAGGAATCGGATACTTAAGACTAGCTTAACCACAAGACAACAATATATCATGTAGTTTATTCTTTTGAGTCAAAACTATCATGTTTACAGTTTTCCGTCACAGCTCAATCAAAATATTCTGATAATTTAGATGCCAATGGGTCAGCAATTCCGCCTTGCTTTTAGGCAACTATTTGCTTCAAATATTTATTGAAGTGACCTATTTCCAAATGTCTCGTAGCCATTCCACTTAGCGTTGCACTGAAATGGTGAAACATTATGTTGTTGAATGCAGATTCGGAATAGTTTCGAGAGAATAAGGTAATTTGATTTACGGTGTTGACATTGCATATAAAGCTATGTAGGGTGTATATTTCAAGTGGGCGTGGATGGCCAAATCTGAAACTATGAGGAATAGCGAAAAATACTCAAAGGACTCGAGCCCGATTTTCATGGAAACTAAAACTGCATCATTAGATTTTTGAAAAATCAATCCATTGGGAATCGAACCCATTGGTTTTGGAAAAAAAACACTAATTTTACACCATTCGATAGTCTCGCTAATAAGGATCAAATTCTGGGAAGTTATGACATACGGCAAACTTAAGAAAAATCTTAAATTTTAAATTTATTTTCTTATTTTTAATTAATGTCCTTGATTGATGACACCCGCAGCGCAGTCGATCTTCACATCATTAGGTTCTTATTTAAATTTTATTTACTCTTCGCGTTAAAGGCCACAGTAAAAGAAAAAAAAATCGTAAACAATTGAAATTAGAACTTACAAGTGAGTGGGCGCCAATAGTGGTTTTGTTCGACGGCGACGTTTCGTTGATTACCTACTAACTGCTTGCATACTATTATGTTTTATCAAATAGTAATAATAATGAACTCTTTCCTTTAGTTTTCCCATTTTGTCATTATTTCCCAAAAGAAGAAGGATCAAAATTAACCCAGGTCCTACAGCAAAGAGAAGTATCTCAAAAAAATGATAAAAATGGGTATACTTCCAAACTCGAAATTCGAAAGTCTATACTCGTGAGTTAGTTCCATTGTCACCAAGTCAGAATCTGATGATGGGATCCTAAGGAAATCGTGGGCCACCCTCAAATGTTTAGGAACATACAATGTTTTTCACATTTATGTACTTTCTAACGCAATTCAGATATTTGTGCCTGGTAATCATCATCTTATGTTACTGAGCTGATGATGGAAGTTATAAGTCAGGATCTGATGTTGGGATCCCAGGAAAATCGGGCAGCCCTGTTTTATGGGCATTGTTTATTATTTGAAAGATTGAAAACAAAAGTGAAAAAACAAGCACAAGTAAAACAACCGTGAATTGCATTTATTTCCAAATATTAATATTAACTTTTTATAATTACGTAGTACATCATTTAAGGTTTTATTTTATTTTATAATAAAATTCTCTGTTATATAACTTTAGCTTCATGCATGTTCCATTTTATTAATTTTCACAATAAGAGAAATCACCAGACATTTTTACAATAAATCCATACCACAGAAAATGTTCCATTATAAAATAAACTTTTCCATACAAACTGTAAAAAGGTTTGAAAATTCAGATACTTCCCGACACTATCGGTGCACGGTTCGAATAAAATATCTCCGAGGTATTTTTATTCCTGCTGTGTGAAAGTTTGACGTTGCAAGGAGACCGATACGTGGAGGTTACCGACCAACTTTTGCGTTGTCGGCGGAAGTACGCGCGTTTATCGCATAAAATGTTCTACAGAAATGCCGCGGCCGGTGGAAAATGTTGTTAAAGCCATTTACACATGTGGTAATTTAATATGAGGAGATTTATTTGAGAATAATTGTTAGATTTTTTTTCAAAAATACTCGCTGGTTTAATTAAATATAATCGAGTTCGATTTAAAGATAGTGCTTTAGTATGTCTTTTTTAACATCATAGGTTCGTATTAATTGCGTTTAGTTTACACAATTTATTAGTGTAGATTCAAAGGTACTTGTCTACTTAAGTATGATATGTATTCTGTGGCAAATTAAACATGTATTCTTTTTTATCAGACTTTCATTTAAATAAAACTAATAGAATTTTGTATTATTGAGGAAAATTAAATAACAGCGCTTACCTGCAAACTGCTTTACAGTTTGGCAGAAAAAACTTTTTTTGTAATGCTTAGGAGGTCACCACGAATAAACGCTTTTTCATTTCACAACGACGCGACGTTATTAAAAGGTTGATGATGCTTGAGCTGTTTTCTATAAAACACTCGTCCACGAGTGTGCTTCGCTGTTTTTTAATTAACTTGTCGCTTGTTCACTCGTCGCCAAGTTACGTACGTAACGGGTTCTCAAGACTAGAACGACAATTGCCAGTATCGTAAAACAGTAATTTGTGAAAGGGTTAAAGAAAAATTGGAGATTTTGTATATCTGTGAATTCTGTCGTGTTAAATCGTCGTATTTTTTGTTGAGTTCCTAATATGGCTTACATTTTGATGTACCTATCACCTTATGCAGATGCATAGGATATTTTATTTGTGAATTTTTTGGTTCCAAATATCGGTTTCTATTAACAGAATAGAATATTGTAGATTACATTCAGCACTCCTTTATGTATAATGGAGGGAACGTTGTTATGCATCAGACCACATTATTTTTCAGTATAAACTCAAGCTTAAATATTATAAATTCTCAAATTATTTTTGGTTATCATTGTTGCATGTAAATAGTCCCTTTGTAGATATCTAAAATTCACTTTTACTGTTACCGACGTTATAAATAAAGTACGATCGCGAGTCTCAAACATACGCACTGAACTTAAATTTTTAAGGGATTTGACGCCTTTTTTCAGCTGTCTAAAAATAGACGCCGCCGTATCTTGGAGTGAGGGAGAGGCTAAATGAAACGTGCCCTGCGCGGTGCGCGGGTCTCCGTTGAACGGGACATCTTTGCTCTTGTATTTTCGGGAACAGGGTTTAATTTTGTTCACCCCACCGTCATTGGCTGGCGCTTCTTTAACATTCAGTACACCGCTTGTACTATCCGGCAGGCAATGCATATTCAAACTTTTAGATTTGAAAAAGGTTTTTGGCATGAATACACTGAATATCTGTCAATATTTCGTTATTGTCTGTAAAAGTTACCCAATACAAATGTTTCGTAGCTATGTATGTAATTGAACGCTAGTATTGATCGATGTTGAAGCGTCCTAAGGGCACAATTTTGATATAAGAAGGAGCGTAGCAAATAATTTCGTTGTTATAAAAGTATCAAGAGAAACAGTCGCAGTAAACAGATTTGTCTGTTACTATCAAAATTCTTTGAATGAAAATTAATTCCTTTAACTTGAAAAAAGCATTCAGATAAAGCAAATATGGAATCAACACAAAACACGTTGAAAATTCATAACGTCAGCAAAATAAATTACTTTTCGCTGTGGCGTACAGGGTCCATATTTGTACAATCACGAGCAACAATCGTACTTTGCATACAGACGACTTCCTGATATTTGTAAATGAATTTTTAGTCACTTCACACATAAATATGGTTTACTTGAACATTTTTATGCCCAGTTTTCTGTGTAAAAATATCAGTTACCCAATTAAAAAAGAAATAATATTGTCCTAATTATATTTTAGAAATGATTGGAGAAAATATATTTTTTCAAAAAAACTCATTCAAAACATATGAACAAATAAACACACCATCATGGCGTTTAATGGATGCAAACAGGTCACAAGGGTCAGCGCAATTAGGCAAAAACACAGGTTTGTCTAATTGCACTCGGCTACTTAGCTAAAATCCGTTTTAAGATGTTGCCAATTTTATGTAACAGATATTTATTAACTTTAATAAAAAGGAAACACCCAAATTACACTAACTAAGGGGGCACAGTACTAGAGAAACACAAAAGGTTAGGTTATAACAAGTTATTAGTGTGCGTGTTAATAAAAGGGTTTGAGAGGGTTTAAGATTATTATTAATCGAAATTTATTTTTATTGTTTAATTTAAGGAAACCACTTGTACCTAACCAGTTTTTTCATTGGGTTGCGTATGGACTTAAACACGTGATTGTTCTCATAACACGTGATTGTTCTCAAACAATTTTCAAGAGACGTATGAAACTCGCACGGGCGCCTTTGACCTATCAGCTGTTAGCCGCGTGACGTCGTTCTGCCTCATTACTATCGTACCGTGCAACGGTGGGTAGACAGAGCACCCGCGCGGCTCGCAAGCCCGCTTCGTAAGTTTTATTGATTGATAAAAGTGAATGAGTATAAAAAAAAAATTTTCTTTGGGAAACTTGTTTGTTATTTGAGCACAATCACGTGTTTAAGTATCGGTCACTAATTACAGTCACCCTATATACTAGGTATTAACATATGTGCATATGCTGTGTTTATTCTATTTATTATTCAATAAGGTTGATCTAGTTAAATAACTGAGTTATTTAAGTCAGTAGTTTAAATTAAGGCTAGGTAGCCTTAAATAGTATTTAATTAATATGAAGATGTCTCACGAAATATTAATGTGAAATCATATCTGCGCCCCTGATTTCCGTGTAACACAACTGTGTGTATTTGAAGAAGCGAAGACGTTTCAACCGATCTAACCAGAGTCCATGTTAGCTGGTGTGTGTGTTCTTCTGCTAAAATACGGACATGTACAAGAACACACGTATGTTCTCCTCAGTTGATCGTCGGGGCAGTGCAATATTATGTGCAGTTATGTTAGGGCCTTTAGACACCAACTAATGCAATTTACTGATGACTTTTTTTATTACTACTACTACCAAAAGTATTGCTGTTTAATAAGGACATGTAATATTGTCCGTAACCGGTACTGTAGTGACCTGACCGTGCTAAAATTTCTAGATTATTTAAACCACAGCCTGACGTATGGGAGGAACTTTCATTTGAATGGCAATGTGTGGTAATTCCATCAAGAGCTGACACATCCACAGCTCTTTCCATCAGTTCGTGAGTGGCTCGCCAGGATATGGCTGGGGCTGGATCACAGTGTTGCCTTATTTCTCACAGGTCATGGCAACTTTGAGAGTAAATTATATCCTTTCAAGCTTGTTGCCTCGCTTACTGGTCAGTCATTTTTTGTTAGAAGGTGAAGAGAACGATTAGGGGAGAGGAAGCTGGTTTTTATCAAGGAGCTGTTAATGAAGGGGGAGGGGTCCCATTATTATTATTCAATGCTCACCCATTGAGTTTTAATAGATAGAATCTGGTCAAAAAGGACAAATAAACGACTTGCCTTTGATCCTTTTCTCTATCGATGACATTTCAAATAACTTATCAGTAGAGACCGGAGGCCTCTAGCATGAGCGCGCGGTGTAAACGTAACGTAAGTAGGTACGTCTATTTTTGAATCGAAAATACATTATCCTTTAGCCTTTTTTTTGTGATGGGAAATCATCAAATAACTCCTCCCGCTCTGGGTGGAGCGGGAGGTAGTGTCAGACTTTTACTGACTAAAACCCATCCATGTTCCTTCTTTGCCCTTTGTGTTCCAGGGCTGCGGTATCTTTTTCGAACAGTCCCGCAGCCCATCCTTTAGCCTTTTTTTTTTTTTTTTTTTTTTTTTTTTTTACGGATGGGAAATCATCAAATGACTTCTCCCGCTCTGGGTGGAGTGGGAGGGAGTGTCAGACTCTTACTGACTAAAACCCATCCATGTTCCTTCATTGCCCTTTGTGTTCCAGGGCCACGGTATCTCTTTCGAACAGTCCCGCAGCCCCGGCAGGCATCGGCCCTTGCGGGCCCCTTCTTGGTTGCTGACATCTCTTTGAGGCGCGCGTGGAACACGAACGCGCCGTCGACACGGCCTGTCGTCATAAGACGGACGGACGGTGAGCTAACCCATTACTCACCGTCCACAGGCCCGCGCCTACGGTGGCCGGGAGCCACCACGTGGCCCCCGACGCCCGGTGCTTCGCCCGCGGCGGCTGGGACGTGAGATTCTCTCCCTCTCACGTCCCGCCACCTCCTTCGCTAGCATGACTGCTTCGCAGAAGGAGGTGACGGCTTCCCATTCCCTCTCGCTCCGGACCATGGCCTGAACCAGGGCCGGGAGCGAGAGGTCGCCGCCGCCGATCGCCGCTACGAGGACACGGCGGAGCTCCGCCCAAGCGGGGCAGACCTCCACGGTGTGCGCCACCGTGTCCTCCGGACGATCCTCACAATGATAACACCCGGGCGTTTCCTCCCGCCCGATTCGGTGCAGGAACCTCCCGAAACAACCGTGTCCGGTGAGGACCTGCGTCAGGCGGAAGGTGAGGGCGCCGTGGCGCCTCTCTAGCCACTCCTCAAAGAGGGGACTTATCGCCACTATTGTGGCGTGCCCTGCACTGGGTTGCGACAGTCGCTGTCTCCATGTCGCCATGAGATCGCGTCGGAGGTCTGTCCGCTGAGCGGTGATTTGCCGCGGCAGCGGAGTTTCCCCCCGACGTAGTGCCCCCGCGCGCCATTCATGCAGGCGCGCGAGGACTATCGCCTCCAGATCCCATGGCGGCAATCCGGCTAGGAGGCTCGCCGCCTCGCGGGAGATCGTGCGGTACCCCCGGATCAGCCTTACGGCTACGACCTTTTGGGGCGCGTTCAGGTAGTGCGCGGCACGCCGCTTAATTGAACGCGCCCACACCGGGGCCCCGTAAAGGGCCATGGACCGCACGACCCCCGCGTAGAGCCTACGGCAGGAGGCGTTTGGACCCCTCAGGTTGGGCAAGAGCCGCTTGAAGGCAGCCCCGGCCCGTTCCAGTTTGGGAGCCAAACGTCGGAAGTGCTCAACGAAGTTCCACCGGCTGTCGAGGACGAGTCCTAGGTACTTCAAAGTCGACTCGACGCCGATGGGAACCCCTCCTACCGTCAGCGTGGATCCCGACGGTGGCGCATTCCGAGGCCTATGAAAGCTCATGGCCTCGGACTTGTGCAAGGCCACCTCGAGACCCAATTGCCGGATCCTCTCAACGACTATCGCAACCCCGCGTGTCATCAGTTCGGCCGCCGCCTCGTGCGACCTCCCTTGTGCCAGTACCAGCGTGTCGTCAGCGTAACAGACTACGCTGACGCCGCTAGGGAGGTCGGCGCGCAGCACCCAGTCGTAACCGATGTTCCACAAGGGCGGCCCTAGAACCGACCCCTGTGGAACACCGCACGACATCTCTCGCCGGTTCCATTCTCCGTTGGGACCAGGGTAGATGACATACCTGTCAGACAGGTAGTCCCCGACTACACGACGGAGGTAGGTGGGCACCCGGTGATACCGGAGTGCCTCCCTAATGCAGCTCCAGGGCATGGAGTTGAAGGCGTTGGCGATGTCGAGCGACACCGCCAAGACGACCCCACCCCGGGACACCGCGTCCCCCGTCGTGAGGGCTCGCACGCGCATGATGGCGTCCACCGTCGAGCGCCCCTTGCGGAAACCAAACTGGTGTTCCGCAAGATCCGGCCCCATTCCCGCAAGGTGCCCGGCGAGGCGGTTTGCAATGACTCTTTCAAAGAGCTTGCCCACCTCGTCGAGCAACACAATGGGCCGGTATGCGGACGGAGAGTCCGCAGGGCGCCCTGGCTTCCGTATGAGGACCAGCTTGCCCGTCTTCCAACGAAGCGGGAACTGGCCTCTCTCCAAGCATGCGCTTAGGAGCCCTTCCAGTCGGGACCCGAGAGCCTCAGAGGCCAGGACCCAGGCTTTGCCAGGTAAGCCATCGGGTCCCGGGGCGGCAGTTTTGGCCTTAAGCCTGCCTACCGCCACTCTCAGGTCTACCCCAGTCACCTCCGGAACGTCGTCATCGTCGTCGCTGTGGTCCGCTTCCGGCACCGCAAGCGGCGGAGCCATAGGCGGGGGAGTATGCTCCCCTCGCGAAGGGAACAGAGCGCTCACCACGTCCTCCACGAGCTCAGGCCGGAGACTCTGCGTCAGCGGGGGGGCCCAGGTGCGGAGTTTGTCCCGCACCATCTTATAAGGGCGCCCCCACGGATCTCCGTCGAGAGTCCCCAGCATCTCCTCGCGGGCCAGATCCTTGGCCCGCTGGACAGCCTCTTGGAGGGCGGTCTTCGCTGCTCTGTAACCCTCGTACAGCTCCGCCTCGATGGCTGCCGCATCCGGAGGGCGGATGCGGAGCCTGCGATGCCTGGTGTACAGGTGGCGCGCGGCGACGCACGCCTCGCGCAGAGTCGTAAGCTCTCGCGACCACCAGTACACCTGACGCCGGGCGCTTCCTGGCCGGACTCGGGGCATTGCCACGTCGCATATGTCGGACATGGCCTCCTGGAACCAACCCGCCTCGTTGTTTACGTCGGCAGGCCTGTCCGGTGATGTCACCCAGGCCTGCACGATCGCGGCTTCCAGGAGGAGCTCCCGGTCCAGCTGCTTCAGCGCCCATCGCGGACCACTCGGGGCCTGTAGGACCGGCGCGCTTGGGGTCTGGGCGGAGACGTCGAACCGGATATACCGGTGGTCGGAATAGGTCTCCACCCCCTCCATGACGCGCCAGTCAACGACACGCGGTGACAGAGCGGGGCTGGCGAACGAGATGTCCACCACCGAGTCGCCCCGCATCCGCACACACGTGGGGACAGAACCCCGATTAACGACGACTAGGCCTGTCTCCAGAGCCCAGTTCTCCACCATCCTTCCCCGCACGTCTGTGTAACGTGAACCCCAAGCCAAGTTCTTGGCATTGAAGTCCCCGAGCACAAGCACGGGGAGGGAATGGCTTCCGATGACGACGCTCAACTCCGTGAGGGAGTTGTGGAACTCGGCGAGAGTTCGGCTCGGGGAGAAGTAGACACCCGCTACGACAATCTCCCCGAACCGTGCTGCTACGCACCCCTGACCCTTCCTGACACTTTCATGGGTCGGGGTACCGGCGGCGGCCGACGAAATTATGGCCACTGAGCCGCTAAGGTCCTCCACCCAGTTATCCCTGGGCGGGACGAAGTACGGCTCAGCGACCACGGCGACGTTGATCGACCACTGCGCCATGCTCTGGAGCAACAGATCCTGAGCGCAGGCGCAGTGGTTGATGTTCGCCTGGAGGAAGCTTAATGGAGCCGTTATTGGCAGTCCATTTCAGCCCCCTCCCGGGCCCCCTGCGAGGGCCCCGCTGCAGGTGTTGCAGCAACTGCTGTGGCGGCGGCAGCGGCAGCGACAGTGGCGGCGGCAGCGGCGGTGGCGACGGTGGGGGTGGTGGTGGAGGGCCTTCCCTTGCCCCTGGCTTTGGCGGGAGCCCCGCAGGCTTTCATCCCTGCCCGGTGATCGGCCGGCCTGCCAGCTGCAGCACATGCGGTGCAGTGCGGTGCAGCGAGGCAAGCCGCGGCCTTATGACCGGGCTGACCGCAGCGGAAGCAGAGGTTGCTGCGGTCCACCTCCGAGGTGCACTGAGCTGACACGTGGTGACCCACGTGACAGCGATAGCACCTCAGAGGTCTGGGCTCCAGCAGCTTCGCCTGCGCTGAGACCCAGCCCACCAGGAGCCTTCCGCCCTCCACGATTTTACTTGCCGCCGTCACAGGGCAGCTCACCATAATGGTTCGCATGCCCGTTCGGTCCGGACGTAGGGTGCCTGCTTTGACCTGCTCGGCAGGGCACCCTCCGGTCCTGGTGACGGCGGCCACCACCTCCTCCTCGGTAACTGAGTCGTCCAGCCCCAGGATGCGCAGGTCTGCGCATCTGACGGGCCTGGACACTCGGGCCTCGTCCGCATTTAGGGACGCTCTGAGCTTTTCAGCCAGAGCGTCAGCGGACGAGCCACTGGATCCTCCGGGGATCTCCAGCACGCGGGCGCCCGTCTTAGTGACCTTAAGCCGGACGCCCCCGGTGATCCCCAGCTCCCCGAGGTCCACCGTCGCCTTCGCCTTGGCGAGCACGTCGCGGTACGACACGCCCCGTTTTTCCGCGTCCGGCTGCAGTGTGATGACTACAGCCGCGGTCTTCGGGGCGCGGAGTCGAGCCGCGACGCTTTGCGCCTTCTTTTGGCGCCTCCGCTCCTCGTAGCGGGCCTTCTTGGCCGCCTTCCGCCCCTTCTTCTTAGCCCCGGCCACTTGCCACCCAGCTTCGGCCGCGGGAGGCTGAGGGGCCGGAGGGGGCGGCGGCAACGGCTGGCTAGCCGCTGGCGCTGGCACTATCGCCACTGGCGCCGCCGCCTTGCCCTTCTTTTGGGCCGCCGCCTTGCCCACCTTCTGGGCCGCCGCCTTCTTAGGCGGCTCCGGTTTCGCCGGAGCTGGCTTTGGGGGGGCTGACGCAGCCCTGCCGGAAGGCCGGCTGGACGGCCCTGGTCCGGACGCGGCTGCCGCAGCAGCCGCATATGAGACCCTCGGCGTCGGGGGCGCCTTGTTTGCCGCCAGGGGGGGGCGCAGGACTATGCCTTCCAGGACGGAGAACCGTGCCTGGAAGGCGGCCAGCTCCTGACGAACCAGGTTCAGGACCTGGTTCTCCACCGGCGCGGCCTGGCTAGCTCGCTGCTGCTGCTACTGCTGCTGGCCCCCATTTACCACCTCGGGGGGGCCAGACTTACGCAGACCGGCCAGGTCCGCTCGGAGCTTCTCGTTCTCCTTTTGGAGAAGCTCCGTGGTGGCCGTCAGGCGAGCGACCTCCGCCCGCAGTTTTGCCACTTCGCCTGTCGGAGGCCCCGCATATGTGGCTTCCGCTGCCGCCAGGATGGAGGCTGAAAAGGTGGGTATGGCCTTTTGCTTTGAAGAGGGCAGCTTTTTATAGGCCAACCCCTTCAAAGCGGCCTCCACCGCCTTCGCGAAACTGGCCTTACGCTCCGTTTCGGAGCCGCCAGCTGCACCCACCTCGTCGCCTGTGGAGGAGCCCGAACGGGCCGCCCCAGGACCGGCCACCTCCGGGTGGCGCCCCTCCTTGGCAAGCCGCAGGCCCCTGCCCTTGCCCCTGATCCCGCCACGCTTGCTGGTGGGGATCTTGCGGGCCGAGGCCTGCTCGCCTTCGGAAGACGACCCCCGGTCGCCTTCCGGTCTGGACCGCTTGCGGAAGAACTTCCCGTTCTCCGCAGCGGTCTCCTTCCTCCCGCGGCGGGAGCTCTCTGAGCTTCCCGCACTCACATCACCGGATGCAGCGTCGGACTCCGACCGCGCATCCCTCCTCTCCTCTATCCTCTCCGTTTGTGTTTTGTTGTTTGATTCATTTTCCATTTTTGTTCCCACGAGTAGTGGGGGATATAAAATGTCCATCCGGGCGTACCCCCTGTACCCGGATAAGCCATTTAACATTTATAACCCGCCAGGGGGTAGGCTGGTACCCTGGCGGGGAACGCACTAGCGACTGATTTTCCATAGGAACCCGTCAGCCATACATCTCCTCGCGGTGCGTCGCCACTTGAGATTCGGGGTGACTTTTTATAGAGGTTTTCTACCTCGCGGTCCGGGCGGTTAAGCCAAGACCCTCGGTCCCGATCGAAGTCGCGAGACGTGATCCACGACACTTCGACGGTGGGATTACGAGATCGACGGGGACAGTGAAGGACGCAGTCCTTCACCGTCTGCTCGGAGGCAGGGTAAGTGCACACCGAGCCCGCCCTTGCTCTTCCGCTGTGCCCTCTGCTTATCAGAGGGTCACGCGGAAAAACGCCGAGTTGGTCCAAACTGGACCCCTCCCATGTCAGAATATTAGCCACGGACAGTAACATTCCCCGAAGAATAAGAATCGCTTCCCATTCCTCGGGGAAGGACACTGCCCGCGTCCAGGGATCCTTTAGCCTTTTAGTTACATTTTTTGCAAGAAGCTCAATTCTTAATTATTATCATTTTTTTTTTATTATGAAAATATTCTATGTGAAACGTGTATTTTTAATTTTAAAATCGACGTATTTTAAGTTACTTTTACATAGCGCGCACGAGCGCGCGGTGTGATCAATATGATTAAATAGGGATGCTATAACCTCATGATTGACTCGGAGCCCTGCTAGTTCCGCTAGAGATGTGGATTGTTATTGTTAGATTAAAGCAGTGATGGTTAGATTTTGATTATTATGGATTTTAATGATCGCCAATGAGTTTTTGTATGTTGAGCTTGGGATGAACTGCCCCTGGAAGAGCAGTTAGTGCATGACCTGACGCGCTAGTTAGTGTTTGAGATTGTTGGTGATAGTCCGCTTTTTCCAAAATCTTTAAATGCTGATTGAAATTTCTCAAAAGTTGTACTTTGTCTCCCTCAACTGTCTTCCGTTATCTACAACGATTAAGGCACCTACCATTACTGCCCCATCTCAAAATTCCACCCTGCATATGGGTACTATTGAAATAAGTTGGTTGGTTGAATTAATAACAATGTTGTTACAAATAATCTCATGTTTAATACATTTGCTACAGGGGCGGACTGAACGCACCTGACCGACGCGACGAGCGACAGTTATATATAGTCCGTCGTAATTGGAACATTCAGTTTTACGTCCGCGATGATAAATCGTAAGAGGTAAAGTTACATAGTTATAATAAACATAAAAGTAATCTCAAAATTAAGAAAAGATTTATTTAAGATAAAAGTAGTGGCCATTCTTCTTCGGCGGGGCGGTCCATAGATTCGCATTCTAAATCGAATAAATTAAAGAATCTTCCATCTAAGAACAAACCGTTTCTGAAACTATCTGAAAAGTTTCAGGTTACCTGTGGCATGTTTTTTTTGTATCTTATTTTAATTACTTTGTTTTACTCACACTGTTACCTACTGATATCATTGATATTATGACATATTCTTGTTCAGTTTACTTGAAAGCGTGGATGAAATATGTGCGTATTGGTCCATATTGGTACGCGCAAACTTGTGCGCGAACATTTGTGGAGCACATTTGTTCCCGAACATTTTGTGCAGCACAAAATTTTTGCGAACTGAGCTGCACATCCGTTTCCACCGACAAAGCTGTGCGTAACTTTTGTTCGCGCACACAACATTCTGTGAATCCGTCTGATTTTCAGAATGTAGTTAACGATAAATTTTAAATACTGAAAACGAAATTTTGTCAGACAACACGTACTAAGCTTACAAAAACATATTTTCAGAATGCATTAAATAAATAAATAAATCATTTTTTCAGGACCAAACATGTTTGTTCATTTTATGCACCCACCAAACTGCCTAACAGTTTGTTGGTGGGATTGGCTGGAGTCTATTTCACACTCGTAGAATTATTTCATTTATTTCTACTGGTGTTTTATTTGCTCAGATAAAATAAGTCCATCGAGAAAAGTGGAAGGGATGGTGGGAGGCCTTTGCCCAGGAGTCGGGCAGTGCTAACAAAAAAAAAATCCAACGTGGTTCAATTCCTGTAGTCAGTAGTGATTGTTTTTTTTAATTACAGTAAAGCACTGCATATATTCAAGGCCTGATTCTTTTATGAATATTTAAATTGTGTTTATAAATAGAATATCATAAATAAACATTATCCTTTATAAAATGATTGGTTTTCTCAACAAATTAACATTTATTGTTGCCTATTACCTGCGGAAAGTGAAAATTAAATCGTAGTTTCATAATGATTTAGAACAAAATACTTTTTGTTCTGTTGTATTTATTTGTAAGGGTATTGTATAAAACGTCGTTTGATACACGTGGGCAGTTTTAGGCTCCATAGCACCCTCGGCGGCGATGACAACGTTTCCCGACTTGTATCAAAATGTACTATTTTTACTACTACTAAACTCAGTGCGCAAAAAGCGAGTGCGTGTTCGTTAACGCGACTACACCGTTTGTACGTGTGCGCGCACAAAAGTTCGCAGTTGTGCGCGCATTGCTGTGAACACGCGCACATTTTGATCATGTTAGTGCCGTACTCCGGTGGTATCGCAATTTTATGGCAGCACCTACCTTCTCGCGTAAAACGCTTTAAAGAAACAGTGTTTGTCAACAAACCATGTTTGGTAAAAATTTTGTTTTACAACCTAGAATGACTAAGCTTAAATATAAGAAGGACATAATACTTTGCTATTTTGGTTCCACGGCAAAACATTGTCCTCATAATAGTCTATTGAAGTCACGTAACTCATGAATCGACCGATAAAACGGTATGAGGTAGGTACTCAATAAATATCCAGTCTCAGAATGACTATCGAATACTGAACATAGTTGGTACTACAGTATCAAGATACGATCTAACCTTACGAGTACATTTATTATGCGAATAGATGCACAGAAACGATTTCAAGTCAACCTTTATTGTATACATGAACATTTTCATCATATTGTGCTTTTGATATACACGGAGGAGCTCGTGGCTAAATAATAACAGCCGCTTGGGGTCGATCTTCAGGCCGCGCTTGCCTAGGTTGGTGCGTACATGGGTGATCACTTGATCACCCATTACATACCGAGTTTCCTCCATGCCTCGGAAAGTACATTATTTATAGATCTTTGACAGTTGTTACAGGTAGTCAGTGGCCCGAACGTCTGACATACTTGGGAAAAGGCTAAGCAGATGATGTGCTTGTGATATATCTAATATTTGTTAATTTAAAACTCCGGTACTGTAAAGGCAGCACTAGCAGGTTAGCATGCCTTCCTAACACAACGTGACATTATAGATACAGCAAGAATTTAAATAAAATGAGACTATCACAATAAATTCTATTTCCCTTCTATTAAGACCAATAAGCCATTGCTAATGGTTAGAGAAAACGCGCCATTTCGTGAGTGGAGGAATTTGCCGTGCGCTCATTTATCTTTATACCTACTTACAATATCGGAGTACCTACGTTCGCCTATTTCATACAAAGCGTGCCGATTATGAGGATTGTGCTGAAGTGGTGATATATTTTTATTAATTATTAAATAAAGTAAATATGATTATGTACGAAAAATGTACGTACCTTCTCAATTTGGTTCATAAATAGTATTATTTCGTATAAACTCTGGTTAACTCGTTTTATCGTCATCCGAATTACGTACACAAGAACGAATTACAAAATAACCAAAAGAGTTTGTATGCGACGACCATTTTATAGAGGATTATTTTCATGTCATCAGAAAAAGAATATAACGTAGAAAGGAATTCAACGTATTTTTCTATCACAAGCAAGCCAATTTTATGAGCATGCGCGGCGTAGCAATGTGCTACGTTGTTCCGACGCTACGGCGCTACGGCGCGTTGAGGGAGTGCCAGTACCTTGAAAAGTTATAAAACATTTCTGTTAAGTCTAAAGTATAAGTAAATAATTAGGTACTTAATCATAGATAGACTTGGTACTATTTTTTGGCTACTTTCAACAATTAATCAATCAATATTATATAACACAAGAAAGTGGTTACAAAATTTTGTAAAGATTCTGGCTAGGTGATAGTCCTGTGCTACAAGAACTAGTCCCTCTCCCAGGACTATCTAAATGATGTTCAATTGTCAGTGATCAGTAATATCCTACCAGTGAACAA
This sequence comes from Noctua pronuba, assembly GCA_905220335.1. Taxonomy (NCBI): domain Eukaryota; kingdom Metazoa; phylum Arthropoda; class Insecta; order Lepidoptera; family Noctuidae; genus Noctua; species Noctua pronuba. The sequence continues at coordinate 9,934,094 of LR999891.1, read as the reverse complement.
TCAGATGCTTACCTATAGTATAATATTGTTTGATTATTACATGGCTATTGTCGTATTGGAGCCTAGTGCCTTACTAGTGCAGAAACGGAAAGTAAAAAGCACACGTGCCATATGTGAATGTAAATGTCATGCAATAACAGTCACTTTACGAGCAAGTTTATTGAACTATTTCTTGTGATGATTTACACGAAAATGAAATAGTTTGATATGACAAAAGTAATAATACTGTGGCCAAAATTCTGAAAATGTTGTCTGGGACAGATTGTGTGTCGTACAGAAAGGGGTGCGAAAGTTATAACAATTGTGGGCTGCTCGTTGTTTCCGAATATCCCGACTTTATAAGGTTATCGGCGGAATAGAACTTAGTCATAAGCATAAAGCTACTACCCAAAACTGCTGGAATGATATCCTAATGGGTCAAGGACCCCAAATGTCCTTTTATTTCTTTATTGGCGTTCTTACTTGTTTCCACTCTCGATTTGTCACGAAGGCGCGTGATTAAGCAAAGCTTGACTGTTGTACACCGTATCATGTGAGTTACTTAAAAAATGGTTTAATACCTAAGGTTAGTAAGGCTGACAGTTAAATACGTGTTCGCGTGTAAACCGTCGCGTGAGCACTCGATCGTGTATGCAAATACAAGTTCTGCGCGTTAAAGCAACTTGTGGAGGCAAAAAAATCGGTTTTGAATACTTTTCCAGTATTAAAGTATAATTACGTAAACATTGCACGTTATATTTTTTATTAGCGATATAGCACGATAACCTACTTTATAGTTGAAAAGAAATGTTATAATTATAAGTAAACTATCGTTAATAGCATTTTATGCAGAAATATTTATAATGTACCTTATCAAATAAATTGTTTTTCAAAGGTAAGTTGAACCACGTTTAAACCATTACTTCAGTCTCGGGAAACGAATAAGAATATGAAGGTATATTCCTTTTAGTAAAATCAAATCATTAATTTGAATTGAGCAGTGTATCGGCACTTTTGAACGTCTTTATTTTGAGGCATTCACACCTAAATAGTTTTCGTTTTCATAATTACAGGGTGTAAACGGACCCTTCACGAAGCCGTCAACCAAGCATTCTGTACATCAAACTAAGTAACTTTACGCAAAAAAAATTGCTGGGAAACGACTTTTTTTTTTGAGGTAAAAAATCACGCTTTACGTAGGGCTCAATGCTACGCACTCAGGACATTGTCCTGGCTCATGGAGTGATTGAATTGTAGGGAGGTTTTGGAAGTGTTAAAAGTAAAAATCTGACTTTAGAAACATGTATTAAAAAAAAAAACATGTGAAAGAGTTGGAACTTTGACCCCCAATATCTCAGTAACTAGAAGGTTCCCAGGTATGGTCTAGAACAAAAAAATGATCGCATTAACGGGGAGGACAAGTGCCTTTCGGCTTCGTTAAGGGTCTTTTTACACCCTTTATATTAAAAGCGGTTGATGAATGTACGAACGTAAACGAGGCGAAAGGACTATGTAAGAATCGTTGCAGGTTGTAGCGGTGGCTGACTGCCTACCCCCCATGGGAAGGAGCGTGAGTTTATGTATCTATTAAAACCGGCTAAGTGCGTTGTAGGCTAGGCAGTGTAAGGTTTCGCATTTGGTACGACTTTATACATACTTAGTTACGTACCGAGAACCACTGATACACAAACATTTTAAAGGACTAACATAAATTGCTGACGTAGTTCATAAAGCTGCAAAACTAAAATGGGACTTGGCAGGCCATGTCTGCTGGATGCCGGCAAAGCTGTGGGCCCGCATGTCGCAAAACTGGACAGCTCCCCTGAAACAGCTTGACGGGATCGCGGCAGACCGAGGAGAAGATGGCGGGACGCCTTTGATAAGTATCAAGATAAGTGGAAGGAATGGGGGGCGGCCTTTGGGTGTGGGACAGTTCAGCCAACAAAAAAAAAACTTAATTACACCTGAAATTAATTATAAATAGTTGTTTCAAGTGTGAAAGAGTTATCTATTTTTCTTCAAGGTCGGGCCGACGTGGGGTGTTCGTAGCTATCATTATACTCATACACAATAAACTTCAACGCAGACGTATAAGCAATGCACAGGATCAGCATCGCCTGAAATTTCGATACAGGTAAGCACCATTGCACTTGAGGTAGGATTGCAAAACAATTCGTAGGGGGGAAACAATAGAGTCGAGGTTGTAGTGCGGTTCCCTAACTACTAGTTACTTCTATGCTATGCTGTATGTTTAACTGGCCACCAAACAGTAAAAACTACAGTGTATAGTCAGATTTTTGCGAAAATTTTGTTTATTATAATATTTTGTAAAATTCAGTAACAGGATTATTTCTTACTTAGTATGCATACAGTAAATCTAGAGAGGATTATAGTACTATCATATGATTGTTGATTTAAATGGCTCAGGATATATTAAATATCGAATACAATAATCAAATAAATGATTGAAATAGAAACACTAATAGCAATGATAAGAAAAGAGAAAAAAATCTTAGTCTAAATTCCGAAAAAAATCTCCTTCTGATATCTCAAAATAGCATTCTTCCCACCGTCCGTTGTTGTATCTCTCCCACTTCGTTGTACCAGCCTTCAGCAGTTTAACATGATCGATGTCCTCCATCACTTGGTCTTTGGTCTTCCTAAGAGCATATTGTAGCTGGATAGGATATATTCTAGCAGACATACAATATAATATAAATATATATATATATTGTATGTACCAAACAGGTATGTAACGTCAGAACCCGATGGAAATTGTCTTTGGTCATCTTAAGAGCATATTGAAGCTGGATAGGACGTACGACATACTTGTATATAGACTCACAATGTATATACCTATAAAATATATAAAAAGATAAAAAAGTAGAAGATATGAACGAGAACGAAAAGACGACCTATTAATAATAAAATTCAATACATAAATACAATTCATAAGTTTGGTCTACGCTACCAAGGAAATGAAAACGGCGCGACGGTGGTCGTTCTTATGAACACAAACACATATTTTCAACTGGCTAAAATTAACATTAACTTAATACATATTTTACCAAAGAATTGCTTTAAAAGGAAGTAACATAACATAACATCACGCCTGAAATTCTCGAAGGGTTAGGAAGAGGTGTACCTAATAGTACGCCCACATTTCGCTAGTTATGTTTAAGTCCCATGTACAAATAGGGGGGAGCCTACTGCCATCAACCGGGCCCAAATCTAGACTCCGTGGCTGCTACTGAGAATTCCTGATGGGAAAACCAAATAACAATTTGCTCGACCCAGGACCTCATGCTCAGCAGACGTGATTGCAACCACTAGACCAACGAGGCAGTAAAAGGAAGTTTCGGTGGAACACTAAAAGGCGGTGCAGAATGCATAGTTATCCCAACATTATGAAGTCATCACAAAATATATCTTGTGAACGGTCCTTGGTGTCTCTTCTGCAGACCACTTATAAGCAGTATTCAATGAGAAATGAACTTGTAGTAGTATAAAACTAGTATTTCACTGAACTGATTTCCAAGACCTTTGACCGGTACTTTTATTGTTACACACGGTGTATCTCTTGCTTTAGGCACCGGCAACCTGGTGAGAATTCTTCACTCATCATCTGCAAGCCTTTTCCCAACTATGTTGGGGTCGGCTCCAGTCTAACCGGATGCAGCTGAATACAAGTATTTTACATGGAGCGACTGCCTATCGGACCTCCACAACCCAGTTAGTACTGGGTAATACGATACCCCTTGGTAAGACTGGTTGTCAGACTTTTTGGGCTACTGACTACCTGTAACGACTGTCAAAGATCTACAAATGACAGCCGGGACCAACGGCTTAACGTGCTTTCCGAGGCACGGAGGAAACTCGGTATGTAATGGGTGGTCACCACATCCACAGACCAACCTAGGCAAGCACGGCTTAACCTAAAGATCGACGCGAGCGGCTGTTATTATTTAGCCACGAACTCAGGTGAGAATTCTTCACTAGGATTTATTATTGCAAACATTTCCTGGGCGATTCAATCAGTGATCAATTGTAGCCTAGTGTCAATATTGACTGCAACAAGAATAGGTAATACTACAATTAGGTATAAGCTATGATCGTCATAAATAGTTATATGTACTCCATCTATAGTAATTAAGTTTATTTTTTTATCAAATCTCTGGAACGAGTACAGTTAAGTAAATAGCAGGAGCAGAATGATAATTAGCTGAAAAAAGGCGCCGCGGTGTAAGGTTTCATTATATTTTAATTAGTTTAGTATCTAATGAAAAAAAACCTGTTTTTTCATTAGTTAAAAATGAACATAGCAGGTAGGTTTACACTCTCAAGTTTCCTGAAAATTATGTAATTAAGTTACTTTGTCCAAATGAGAAAAAAAACCTACAATACAGTGTTACTTTATCCATGTAAATCCATATGATTATTAATAATTATGCATTTTATTGCTATGTTTTTTTTTCTATTGGGTACCTTCCCCGAAATATAATTTTCAATTTATTACCAACCTAAGGAACGCCTGAATTTTAATCACTTTAAAAATAGAAATTAATGAATCTTTCAATAATTACAATTCACCTCTGTTGTTTTTTTTTGGGTTTAGTAGGCGTTTCCCACATTCCCAAAAATAGTTTATGTTCAATTTATTATAAAAAAATTATTAAAAAGAAGCAAATTAATAATAAATAAGTAAATTAATGTTTAGCATAACAATTATAGAAATAACACCTCTTGTGCCCTAATTTATTTTTCGTAGATTCGTCCTTGTGTCCAAAGGCTTTGTACTCAAACATAAAGCCGAATTACAAAGAACGAGAGGCCCGTGACGTCATTCGGTCCCGACATACTGTTATGGAACTAATTATTATATTAGTAAGACCTGGAATTGCGCCTCTAAATAGTTGTGTTACATGTGAATACGTCCTATGAAGATTTGGCGCAAGATGTGCGGAGGTTTTCGCCACATTTACATATTATGCCGACGCAATGAAAGAAAATAGTGGGAGGCACACGTCTTGTAGGTACGCACACATAGTGTTTGTATTAATTTAAGTATTTCACGCTTTCGTTATGTCCATTAAAAATAGGATGTATGATTCATTGTTATTTAAATGAAGACTACAAAAGGATTCTCTCTTATACATGAAAGCTCTCAATCGTATTTTCGTTCATGTGGGTCATCATCTACCTAGCCTTATCGTAACTATATCGGACAATTTAGCAAAGCCACCAAAAACTTCTATAGTATTATTAAACAAAAATTTTAATTAAAAATAAGGTCTTTTTGATCTGTAAAACAACATTTTTATTTTAGAATTACCTAGAAAAAAGAAAAGGGTTAACAAAATGCTGTGTAATCTGCGGATATATTTTTTTCATAGTCCTTCGAATTTAATTACATAGGCACTTAACGAACTTTAAGCAGAACATAGGTAAGATTAGTAATAACCCTAGTTAAGAAATATCTTTATTGAAAGTTTATAATTGTTTTGCTAATTTAAATTACGACTTAAATACATAGGTACTTATTAAATCGCGCTAACTGAATTTAATTTCCCGTGTCTAAATAGAAAAGAGAAGTTTTAATTAATTATAAATAATAAAGCATTGACGTAGTCATAGATCGTAAATCTAATGCATGCCAGTTTACTGCTCGCCGAAATTTACGATCGTCCCAGCATTTCGGAGACTGTACTCAGCTTTTATATTAACCGACAACCGAGTTGGGACAAGTTAGTAAATAGTGAGGCTGGGTTGCGGTGCATGCTGGTGGTACTCACGCGACATGGTTGGCTTGCGGTAGGAAGGCGGCCGCGAGCGCCAGCAGGAGCGGCGCGGAGCGGGGGCGGGCGCCGCTCATGACGCGGCCGACAGTCGCATGGGAGATCGCGCGTGTGTGCGCGTTGGCGCGCTCGCTCGCTCGCCGCTCGTCGCCGTGTCGCGAGGCGGACTGGCGGACTGCTGCCGCGCGCTGCTCCGTGTCCGGTGGCGTGGCGCGTGGCGCTCAACTGCTCCCGCCGCCGCGCCGCTATCGATCGTGGCAGGCGTGACCCGGGCCGGCACCGCCTGTCGCTCCAGCTATCGACCGTCGCGCCGCCGCAGCCGATGCGACGCGTACTCACCTCCTAATTACTACACGACCGGACTCCTTCGCATTAAAACTTCAAACCTGCGCGCGACACCACGGAAAATAAATCTCACTTGATTTTACAGACTTGTAAATTGTACAACTTTAATTCGGATACCGTTTGCGACTAGTGTTAAAAGTAAAACGCTGAATCAAGTTTACACAAGAAATCGTAACAAGCCTTTTTTCATAACCTACATATTATTTGGATTAAAATATATTGCCGTGGTAACAAGTTAATACGTTTAGCTAACTTCAATAGATTTTTACACATGTACATTATTGGACGGGGTTAATATAAAATACTTTTATTTTTTAAACTATAATTTTACTTTCATAATTTTGGTTTTAAAATGAATACAAAAACGAATGCTGTAAATGTTGTAATGCCATATTTCTTTGGCACGCTCGGAAAACTACTCAGCTTGACAAATTTTAACAAATGAGTTATCATTAAATGTGTTGACATCGTGAATGGCAGTCTATATGGATTTTGCAAAAATACGCCTCAATACATGTTAGCCACCACCGTGTCGTACCTAATATGATTAGAGTCAAATTGTTTTTTCGTCGTTTTAGAAAAAAAGGTTATATTTTCAAAATTGTCTCTTCTAGCCTTACTTATATTTTGAAACCCAAAATAACAAAATAATAATATCACTAAGAATGAATTTAGGATAGCTGCATACTAAGATAGCAATTAATTATTAGGTATGTCACAAAATTTAAGATAAATAACTCAAGCAATAAATTGCTTTTGTTCGAGCTGTACGTAGCTTGTTGTCCTCGCTTGTATGAAAGTAATCTCGACTTCCAAACAATGTGAAGTAGCCGGAAAACTCAAAGTTTCTTTATAGTCCCAATAATACAACTGCATGAAAATAACCAGAATGAGTACAATACAGAGACACTCGGGGCAGTTTTGCACATTATCTTTGTAGGACGTACATATATTTATACCAACAATGGCACTCGGTTGTGCTAAAGAAGCCTTTGGGCATACAAACTGTGAAAACGAGGTAAATATGATTCTTTAACACAACACATGAGCTGTACTGAAGTGAAGAAGGAAATGCGTTATGTTTCAACGTACACGTGTTTACAATATTGGTGCTTCATGCTAACACTTGCATACACTTAGATGGGATTCTGCTTTTGGGCAGACAAATAATTTATTATTTTGTCTGTCAAATAATCTGCCCAAAATAGTATCATGTTAAAAAAGCACACGTAGGTCGTATCTACAATTGGTATAACACGTCTTAATTACAATCCCGTATATGTTTTGTGTTAAGAGAAGAATTTGTGCGCATCTTTGAAGAAAGTTCTGCTTCTTCAATATTCCAATTGCGGCGTGCAGATAAACTTTTCAGGCGGTGTTTCGGTGAAGTGTCAGAAAATACTTACACTTATTAGTTTGCCCTTATGCCTCTAAAATAATTTATGTTAGAGCAACGCTATTACTCAGATAATAAAAAAAGTAATTTAAAAATATTTAATTGTCATACTTGATTACTTTAGAGCGGTTCCTGACTAGCGTATTTTATAGCGCGCGTCTTGGGTTTCAAAAAACTTAATTTTTCTCACATGATCGGAGTTTAAATTTAGTTCGCACGAAGTCAAATGGCAAGTAGAAAGTAAACAATGCGCCCATGGCTAGGGTGCGCGAATACATGTTATGTGTGTGCGTGTATTTGTTTAATCTCTATACCCCCAGAGTGTGGTAGACCGCAGAGGTGCCTGCCCTACATTTTGTAGTACCCATATCTCCGCAACACAATATCAGCTTATTTGTGAAGGATATGTGAGCGAAAACTTACTTGTATCTGTGTCTCTCATCTTTCCAGAAATGTCTCCGAAAATAAATATTTGAATTAATAGTAAATTTAATTCGGTACATTTTTCAGCAAGCGTCAGCAACAGAACTCCTGAATGTTTTTTTTTGATACATACCAATACTGTTAAAACAAATTTGCAGCTACGAAAGACCTGTGCCGAGTGGCGCTCGAAAAACATTAGTTTTTTTTCTGATATGATAGTTCCCTACTAGGAACTGTTTGGTGGTTCTGTGTTCCGTTTTTGCTTAAAGGAGATCGGGCGATATCGCTCCAAGTGGCGTCGGTGAACGAATCTTATATTTTCTTGAAGCCGATTGAAAGAGCATCTTTTTTTGTAAAGGCGCGAAAAGGATTGCTCCGTGGGAAAAAAAGTTATTGACCATTTAAAATGAACCATGTAAATTAACGATTGCACTAATTACAAAAAGCATCGGTGTTTAAGACATACATAATTTTAAAGCTTGTTAGAAGAGGGTTTTTCTTTGTCAAAGGCACAAGCAAATTGGCGCCGGGAGACAAATGTTGAACGCCATAATGTACAATTACTGACAACAAAATCTTCTAATTCAAGAGATATAAGGAGCGTCGGTGATTGATTCATTGGTTTAACGCCCCTTGGGTTGTACGTATAACTATTCTGTAAGAATACTCAATAGCCCTAAGGTGTTGGCGGTGTCAAGAATTTGGTAAACGGTTCGTTTTCATCACATAACAACGAATGCAATCAACTGTGAACGCATAGTCGTACCTGCCTTAGTCTTACCTACCCTTTATGATTATAGTTTGAAGATTTTTTATTTCCAAAACTTATCAAACATAACGTTTTCAACTCATTATAACAAATGCGACCAACAGGCAAAGGCAAAGGTACAATGAAACACGTTTGCTAACCCCTTTAGAATAATTTATGGTTGTGGAGGTTACGCTTATGTTTATCAATGATTAAGGCTTGTCATTGATATTACCCGTATTGCTTAAAACACCACACTATAACTTGTATAATCCAATATGAATTGCTCTTAAATAAAAGGAAGAATTCGATTAAAAAAATGCATTATTTTAACCCTTTTTCTAAAGATTTCCTTGAGATTTGGTAATTAAAAACCATCAAACACAACAAGTGATTTGAGTATCCTAGAAACAACAGAGCTTCTTGGACCAGAGTCTATAGAAGTTTGCCCGATCTCCTTTAAGCTAAATAACTGTTTGACAACTTAATTTTCCATAACATTCTTGTACGCTGAGTAATTCAGTCGCTATCCTGCTCGGATGACGGCTATACCTACAAATTGAAACTTTTTGGGAAACAGCCAATATTTGAAGCGCCTCAGGACTCATTAAACCTATATATTTTTGTCTTTATAAGTGTCGTGGTAATGCTTATTTTGTTTAATACAAATAAATAAATAAAACTAGTTTTAAATGAAATAAGTACCTAATAATAAAACTACATATTACAACTCAGTACCTTAAAATAAAACTATTTACGAAATAACTTGTATTGCATGAATTCTTGCAGAGAGTAAAAACATTTTCCTATTAACCTTTTTCCCAGCTTAATTTTAAAATATTTGAATGGAAGTCTTTCCTAGGCAGTTTATTGAATATTAGAATACTCATATGATAACCATTGCCTACAGTAAAGGACCACCTACAGTGATGGCAGTAGGTGGCTCCTCTGTCCCCTTTTCTCCTAATATCGCAAGCATCATCACATTCTGTACTTTTTAAATAATATAGTCAGCGTTCATGGAAGACGAGGATTACTCTAAGCCTCATATGCAACACTTTGAATGTGCGTTAGTTATAAAGTAATCGTGGTTAGAGCATGTGAAGCATAATTGTTATTCTAAGTCTTTGAAAACCAGAAATCTGAAACCAGATGAATAATCAATAATCAATCAAAAGCATTCTTACCTATATCTCATTTAAAATCTGCTTTTTTACCACGTTCTCTTTCAAAATCTTTACGCTAAGCTACTTCCAATTCATCGGCCCGATAACTTTATTATAGTCATTTTTAAATTGCTTGGGAGAAAAAGCAAAAAAAACAAGAGGGGTAAGTTACCGGATGTAATTTCCATTCGTCGTAATAAAGACGGAAATAAATAGTGAGTTAATTGTATTGTGCTCTACAGTGCCGATTGGATAAAATAAAATTACAAACGGAATAAATTGGATTTCTTCGACGTAATCGGATTGCAACTAGTTTTTGGTAGGTGTGAGGAAAAAAGTGGACTGTATTTTTCAAGCTAGTAAAATAACGCGAGTTTCTGACACAAAATCACGTTCGAGTAAAGCCGATTTTCTGACAGGTCTCTTCAGTGTACTTTTGGTTAACGCGTCAGCCACACGCACGCATACACCAAAAACTCTCAGAGACACGAAGAGCTTTTTGCAATTCTGTTCTCAATGAAAAACTACGGTTGTCCGGTAAGGCAGATAGTTGTTGACTTGGTTGAGCTTCCTATTTCGTACTGAACGGTGTGAGGCTCTGGTACTGATAGTTTGCCGTAACATCTCATAATGGCCTCGCATTAGCTATTGCTTCGGCTCCTCTAGAGGCTCTTTCACTCAGTGTCACCAAAATCTTGGCAGTAAAATTAGTTTATTCCCGCCTGACCCCACCGGTATTTCACCGGTGGCAGCAGTTGTTACTATTTTACTTCTCTGCCACCACTCTTGGTGGATCGGACAGTCTGAGGGCAGATGGGAATTAACAGGAAAATCTTGTGTAGGGCCCACAACGGACGTATCCACTGTCTTCACGGCGCTCAGGTCTCCCGCAGACCGAATCACCGGCTACAGGCTTTTCCGAGGCTTTGGGGAGACGTGGTCGAATACTTTGGACCGACCGAGTCCACCCACGCCGAGTGCATCTGATTCCAAGCCAATCGCATACCCCGGGGCTGAAGATTCATTTCAGCTTCAGACTTTTGGCCCGAAGGTGTTAAAACTCTTTGTTTGAAGAGACTGCTGGCCACTTATACACAAATCTGGACAAATACAAAATACAAAAAATTTTATTGAAAAAATTTGTTACAACAATGGGTGGTTGTGTTTGGGGACTCCTTTTAAGCAGTATTAGCCTGCGTTAGGAGACCCCGCTCTTCCATAGCAAAATAATTACATCAGTAACAAATATATGTGGGTAATTAAACTTATTCTTAATTACTTATTTCTATTTATATTTTTAATTTAAAAAAGGAAAAAATAAGAGATAAAAATCATAATAATCTTTTAAAGCTGACGGATTGGTCACAGTATTTATAAAGTGTCTTTTTGATTTTGTAGTACGATGCCTGCTTTTGCTTTTTGACCACTTTTTATACTTTTAAATAATCGGTATCACAATGTCAACATTTTAAAACCACCTTACATTAGATCGCATGACAAACATATTTCTTCTGTTTTTGTGCTGACTACATGATTCGTTTCTATAAAAATTATTTCCGCTATGTCAAATTTTACGTTTGTTTATAGTTGGTCAAGAAATAACTTAAAAATGTCACAAGACTACGGCATATAAGCGTAGTACACCAGTCGTTTACAGTAGCGACGCTTTCCAGTAAGTACCCGTTAACACTTGAGAGCAATCCATACGAGTCAGCAACAGTAACCTATATATGTATATCGGAAACTATGCATGTTAGTTTGTTTAAATAAACGCTGTTTTATAGCTAAAACGCCTTGTTCCCGATTTGATTACCTGTTGGAAACTTTTCAGGAGCCCAAGTGTCCAAAAAACGATAATGCACCTTATAAAAAGAAGTCTAATGGCGATATTAGGCGGTTCACTTTTTGATCATTGTTGTATTTATCGAACTGGAACGACTCAACATATAGTAAATCAAAATTGAACGTAGAATGAAAAAAGTATTTTGAGTGGACCGTTTTCGTCCAGTGAACCTTCTGAATGTTTCAATGGAGTAAACGGACCACTACAAGCTTTAGTACCAAGATCCACGGATCTAACTTCAAAAATGACGAACATCCGTACAAAAATTCACCCGTATTTAATTCTTTAAAAGAGATGTTACATGATGCCCTCACCTTCGATAAAATGCTTGTGTAAAACTGAATGTTTTTGATTTCTAAAGTAAGAGAAGCATAATTCTGAAAAAATGCAGGATTTGTAGAACGTAGAAAAACCTTTCAACGAAAATTGGTTTGAATAAGATTTGATGTTTGGTTTTTAAGATAAGGGAGTTTTTCATCAAACTGCAGCAGTAACTTTGTTTTTCATCGTCATACTATGAAAAACAAATTTAGTTTTTCTGTTGAATACAACATATAATTGAGCCTTCAAAACATTTGTATTATATTGTTTGGTGCTACGGAACCCTGTGTGCGTGTGAGTACGACTCGCACTTGGCTGGTTTTTTATTCTTAATATTGCTTTTAATGTTACCCTCTTAAATTGCACCACAAGTACTTTTGTAATTTTTTAATTAAATTCGTTTAAAAAAATCTTAGTTATTATTTGCTTTACTTATTAATATCATTTCTAGCCCCATCTTCCGTGACGATACACTCAAATCCCTAACCGACTACTCGTAACATAACTAACAAAAAGCAAACTGAACTTTAAATAAAAATAAAAAACAGGTTTCATTATCTTGCTAGGTTTCCTAAACTCGTGCCACGGTCACGTTACTGCCACCTGGCTTCCACGTGGCATTCAAAGTTCTTCGGTATTACAAAAAGATTTTCCTGAGTTCAGCGAGAAAAGAATCATTTACGCAATTCGTACGAAGGAAACATCGATGGTGGAAAAATCCCGCACAGCGTTAAAATTAACCTAAAAGCATGTAGTGAATTGTGGCTTGATTGGCATAACTGCTTCTTAGTATTGAAAAATGCGGTTATCTTTTCAGACAAAGCCAGAAAAGTCCTTTAAAAATCTTTCCCACATGTTGCTTTTTGTCTGTTATCAGTTAATTTTTGTGTTATTTCTGGTTTCCGGGACGATGTAACCTGTCTAATGGCTAATGATGTGGTTGATTGTGGGGATCTACTTCTATACGTAAATACACAGGTCACATGCCTATTGACTCTTTCTTATACTAAGCTTGACCAGTAGAGGAGAGCCAAAAAGCAACGCGTTGAGTAATTTTAAAATAAAACTCAGTCCTATAATAATTATAATTAAAGTATTTTCTCCAAGTTTATTAAAATTCGTGTTGAAGAAAAATTGCCGAATTAAAAATGTATTATGGAAATCGTTTCGTGTACAAATGATTATTTGTCATCATCTGCTTAGCAGTCTCAACGATGTTGGGGTCGGCTTGTAGTCGAAATCGATGCAGCTGAAATACAGTGTTTACATGGTGCGACTGCCTATCAGACCTCATCCTTTATTATTATCATGTGAGAACTTAAGACTGACGACTATTTTGTGCTAGAATCATACAGGATTATAAGCCGTTTCCGTTAGCCGAAGCCATTAACCAATCATTCTGTACATCAAACTAAGTAACCCCACACAAAAATTATTGCTGGGAAACGACTTTTTTTTTGGGGTGTAACCTTAACCTTTTACGGTAAAACTCAATGAAACGCATTCAAAACATTGTGCTTATGGAGGCATTGTATAGTAAACGGGTCATGGAGGTATTTTAAGTTAAGTTATATCCTTAAAAAATAGTATTTAAAAAAAAAAGTTGTGAAAAAGTTGATAACTTTGACCCCCAATAACTCCGTAACTAGTAGAAGGTTCCCAGGTATGGTCTAGAACAAAAAAATGATCGCAATAGCGGGGAGAACAAGTGCATTTCGGCTTCGTTCAGGGTCTATTTACACACTTTATTTTGTTTGCCTTTTTTGTATTTTCAATATAAATTAAAACAATATAATAACTGACAATCTTTCTGAGTGTCCTGATAAGTTTGAAGTAGATAGCACCTTCTCTCTCGATACAGTTCCTTGTATACCACATTTGTGAAAAGTTGGTTTGTGTGTTGGTACTAATATTATCAGGCTACTCGCACAGCTAACGCTAGAACATGCTACTAAAGCTGCCTTTGAGGGAAACAATTCTAAATTCGTAAAGCAAGTATTCTCCACACAGCCTCGGATCTGCTGATATACCGGCCACTTTTATAGAGCGTGACTTCATCATTCTGATTTTCAAGACCAAATACAGTCTGATTTCCTTTATTACAAAACTCGGCATTTATATGTGTACCACAAATTCGTGATAGAACTGGATTATACGGTATACCCAGGGATTATCAAGGGTCACATCTTTCATTTCAACGATGAAACCACCAGCATTTGGGGCCTTTCGTCGTTATTTCGGGTATCCGTCATCCTCAGTTTGGGTTTCTCCGAACAGATGTCTTTCATGCAGGGTGATTTGACGTTTAAATTACCGCAAGAGCCATAAATGATATTCGATTTAATATTTTCATAAATAATTTTGGTTTTAGCTGGATCTGCCACACAAATATTGCTATCAATTTTGTCAGAGGTAATGTGATGTTTCTACAAAATATCTATACTTATGAGGAAAACCACTCTTTTGCTACTCTTTACATATAACAGCAAAAAAACAAAACTTTCCAAATCAACAACTTTTAATGAGCAAACCGATAATTGCACAACTTTTTAATGAAACACCCTAGAAATTATATCATGGCGGGCGCATAAGGTATTTTTGGATTCGTCGATTAATGTCAGATTCTAGAAATGCCAGACGCTTTTATAACGCCAGATTCTATGAATGCCAAATTCTACAAATGCCAGATTCTACAAATATCAGATTCTACAAACGCCAGATTCTAATAATGCCGGATTCTAATAATGTCAGATTTTGGATATAATTGTAAAATAATAATTTTCTAAAGTGCGTGTATAAAAATTTCGCTAATTTCAAAAGTTGTTGTTGTTTTTTTTTTAAATAAAAAAGGTACGCGCACATTTCTTTTTACTTTTTTTAAATTTTGAAATGAGCTTTTAGAAATGGAATTAGATAATTATGATGTTTTTCAATGTTGCCAAAATTATAAGGAAATAAAAAGACAGTTATTGGGAAATTATTTAATAACAAAATATATATAAACGGTGTAAAAGACCCTTAAGAAGCCGAAAGGCACTTGTTCTCCCATCATTGCGATCATTTTTTTGTTCTGAACCATACCTGGGAACCTTCCTTTTACGGAGATATTGGAGGCCAAAGTTCCAATTTTTTCACAAGTTTCATTTAAATACCACTTTTAAAGGTTTTAATTTTACTTTAATTAACTCGTCGACCCGTTTACTATTCAAAGCATCCATCAGCACTAAGTTTTGAGTGCGTTACATTTAGTTTTACCGTAAAACGTGATTTTTCACCCCAAAAAAAAAGTCGATTCCCAGCAATAATTGTACGCGTAGAGTTACTTAGTTTGATATATTGAATGCTTGGTTGACGGCTTCGTGAAGGGTCTGTTTACACCTTGTATATTTAATAATAATAGTATGGAAAAACAAAACAATAATAACTTAATTAATAACTTTTCTTTCAGTTTAGTTAAAAAAACATGTTCTTGTATTAGAAAAAAAAACATAAATTGATCTATTACAATAATCAAAGTCATCAATTTCGTAAAAAAAACTTCACTTCCATCAGAAAAAATCATCATTGCCCTTAATCTGTACCAATATAATAAATCTATACAAATCAATAAAATTGAAGTGTCTGTTTGTAATATCAAAATAACAGCATTTTACTGAATGCATACGAAAATAATATACGGCACTTAAAACAAAAACACTTTTGTTGGTTTGTTTTTGTCTGTCTGTCTGTTTGTTCCGGCTAATCTCCAAAACGGCTGGCCGATTTTGACGGTACTTTTATTGCCAGATAGCTGATTTTATAAGGTCTAAAAGAATGAAAACCCTTGAAACACTTGGAACCCTTGAAATTGGTAACAAAATTCGATTAAAAAGGAAAATCATATTTTTTATAATAATTTCACGCGAACGAAGGGCGCGGGCAACAGCTAATCTATTCTAATATTATTATTATAATAATAAAGATTTGTATGTTTGTAACTTGTAAACTAAAAATCTCCTGGACCGATTTCAAAAATTCTTTCACCATTAGAATGCTACATTATCTCTGAGTAACACAGGCACATGCCATGCGAAGCCGGGACGACCCGCTAGTGAAAAATAAACACAAATCAAAATCATCGTAAAAATAACTTCTAATACTCTCAGTAATACATTTTACAGTAGCAGTTGTATGTATATAATCTTTTTTTTAAAGTCTTTGACATTTATTTCTTCTCCTTGTAATTGATTTAACAATCGTTTGTACTTTTTATCAAATACAACATATTTATTTCGGCGGTTCTTCCTTTGGGATTCGAATAAAGAATTTTTTATTTTTACGTCAAAATGTCTTGCTTCCTTTCTGAGCTTTTGGACAAAGAAGAACAGACTGGGTCTTTTCGGGATCAGCACATTCTTACGTTGGTGCCACCCATCAAGTGCGTTAGTGGTCCGGTGGCGTTGTCCGGCGCAACTCAGAAGCCTTGGATGTAGTCGTGGGTACCACTGATTTTGAAAATATAATTGAAATCGATCCATACTATGCTGAGTTTCCTCTTCAATATGTTCTAAAATTATATGCCATCCTTCGGGTATGTAACGAGATGGCAAAAGTGGGAGAAAACACCAACTGCCGTATTACCATAAATATTTTTAAAATTGTAGTTGTTTATATGGTGTCAAGTTCCAATAAGTGCCGTATTTTTTAAAGTTCTGCCGTTTTGTAAGTGAAAAGGGTTTATATAGTCGTTTTACCGTGTACGAGAACAACACTGATGGCGCCTGTAAATTTTTATCAGTTTAATTTTTATATTGCAAATTATATCCAAAATCTGACATTAATAGAATCGGGCATTTAAAGAATCTGGCATTATTAGAATCTGGCGTTATAAACTCGTCTGGCATTTCTAGAATCTGACATTAATCGACTAATCCGTATTTTTGTTCACGGATTTTGCATTAAAATTACTTTCCATCGGGATTGCATACAAAATTCGAATTAAGGTATTATTCTAGTTTCTATCAGTCTCATCAATTCGAAATTAAATCGATTTGTTTATGATGCCTTCCCGGGAGGGTTATACTCATCTGATGTAACCCGATAAAGACCACTAGCTGCTGTAGCTCCAGAGCAGGCAACGTATAGTTGATCGCTTTACGTTTCTGCTTAAATGACTAACTACTTTTTCCATAGAGCCTTGCGATTTATGCATCTTCATATCTTCAGCTGGTACTACGGGAAATTAAGACCGATGTTCTTTTTGGGTTTCACGACTTCCATTGCTTCACTGTTCAGATCTTTCTCGCGGTGTCTACAGAGATTCTATATATCTCCATTCCACCATTTGCAAATTTGAGGGAACTTATGATAGCTCAACTCGGGATAAGAGCATTACGAAATAGTTATTTTCCTGTGTAGATTTGTGCTCTAACTGGTGTATTTTAACCTATCCTCACAGACAGTTAAAGCAGTCATTTTCTTCCGTTAGAACGTCGTTTAATAGGGATATCTTACGTAAAAAGAATGCATTCATGAAGATGCATGTGAATGTGTCAAGATTCCAGACCGCAATCTACGCCCGCCGATTGCGGGTACCCAATCGTGTACGATTTCACTTCTTTATACGTTCTACGTGATTTGCAACAAAATTAAAACCAAGTTTGAATTGGAACTGAAAAAATAAGTTAGAACACTAAACAGACGCTTGGAAATAAAGCTACGGATATAAGCACATGAGCTAGCTCACGGCGAGTGTTACTTTGTGGAACTGAAAGAGTATTTCATTTATGTGCTTTAGAGGAAAATTGCAGACCGTAAGTTCTTGAGTGGTTACAGTCGTGGGCAATTCCGTTTTTTTCCAACGAATGAAAAGTAAGACTTAAAACGTTCAGATATTTAAAACTCGAATGAGAATAAAAAGTTAAAACCTTCAGATATTTAACCTGAAAGAAATAATTTAACTTTCTTGCATATTGATGCAGTGATTGACAGATCAGTGCAGGTTTACTCGAATAAAACACGAATTGCGTAGAAACATTTGGATTTAATCCGTTCTGTTCGATGGCTGAATATATGTGAGCTACTCAATATGAAATAGTCAGTTGAATATAGATAGTAAAACGTAATGTAAATAATCGTTTTTATGTGACACCGATATGAAAAATAACTCGACTAAATATTATAAGGCTATGATGAATTAAGGCATATTTATATCACTAGCTTTGCAACGCAGTTTTGGACACCGCTTCAATTTGGTCGGCTCCTAAGTGCTCCTAATAAGCTGCTAAGCTTCTAATGTAAAACAGATTTGACAAAATTTCCTCAAGAATTTGGCTAGAAAATGCAAAAATATTTTTTCAAATTTTATTGGTAGTTTCAGCGATTAGCACTTTCACCAACTGTTTACCTTTATTATTTTAGTATAGATAATAAGAATACGAGTACCTAAAGTATTATAAGATACACTGCGTTTTGGACACGAAACAGAATATTATAAAGGGTGTAAAAAGACCCTTAACGAAGCCGAAAGGCACTTGTTCTCCCCGTCATTGCGATCATTTTTTTGTTCCAGACCATACCTGGGAACCTTCTAGTTACGGAAATATTGGGGGTCAAAGTTCCAACTTTTTCACAAGTTTTTTTTTTAATACATGATTTTAATGTAAGATTTTTACTTTTAACACCTCCAAAACCCCCCTACAATTCAATCACTCCATGAGCCAGCACAATGTCCTGAGTGCGTAACATAGACCCCTACCGTAAAGCGTGATTTTTTACCTCAAAAACAAAGTCGTTTAACAGCAAAAATTTTTGCGTAAAGTTACTTAGTTTGATGTACAGAATGGTTGGTTGACGGCTTCGTGAAGGGTCCGTTTACACCCTGTAATTATGAAAACGAAAACTATTTAGGTGTGAATGCCTCAAAATAAAGACGTTCAAAAGTGCCGATACTCTGCTCAATTCAAATTAATGATTTGATTTTACTAAAAGGAATATACCTTCATATTTTTATTCGTTTCCCGAGACTAAAGTAATGGTTTAAACGTGGTTCAACTTACCTTTGGAAAACAATTTATTTGATAAGGTACATTATAAATATTTCTGCATAAAATGCTATTAACGATAGTTTACTTATAATTATAACATTTCTTTTCAACTATAAAGTACCACACCTCCATACTATTCAATCCATCCATCAGCACAATGTTTTGAGTACGTTACATTGAGTCTTACCGTAAAACGTGATTTTTTACCCAAAAAAAAAAGTCGTTTCCCAGCAATAATTTTTGCGTAAAGTTACTTAGTTGGATGTACAGAATGTTTGGTTAACGGCTTCGTGAAGGGTCTGTTTACACCCGGTATGCTAACATAAACCGAGCTAGTGAATGACCGTAACTTATTCTTTTACATGACGATTTTGTTTATTCACCAGTAAATCTATATTAATATTATAAAGCTGCTAATCTTAGGAACTACTGGTTCGAACTGAAAAATTATTTTAGTGTTGGATAGCCCATTTATCGTGGAAGGCTATTGGCTATATAACATCACGCTACGGCCAAAAGGAGCTGAGTATCAACGAAAAATGTGGCAAAAACGGAGCAGGCATTTAATTTTGAACAAAATTGCCCTTACATCATTTGATTTCAATGCATATCTTAGGAGATATGACGACGTTGCGCGGGTCAGCTAGAGTTATCATAAATCACGACGACTTGGTGAATCACTATTTTTTCAATATGAGTGAGATTAATATGGTGACTATTTATTAACCCCCAAAAAGAGGGGTGTTATACGTTTGACCACAATGTGTGTGTGTGTGTCTGTCTCTGGCACCGTAGCTCTTAAACGAGTGAACCGATTTGGATGCAGTTTATTTTATTTGAAAGCAAGTTTCTTGGCAATGGTTCTTAGATACGTTTTTATCAAAATTAGTGCAGCTATTTACTAGATATGGGGGATGAAAGTGGGTATAAAATATCAAATATTTTAAAATATACCCAAATGAGGTATCAAATGAAAGCGCATGATGTGTATATTAAGATTATATATGTTTTATCAACATCGGTGCAGCCATTTACTAGATATGGGGGATGAAAGTGAGAATTTATCTTCCATCTTTTATTTTTTCGTTGGGGGTTTTCAAAATTTTAAAGAAGAAGGAGCACTGTCCATACAATATTAACCCACGTCCTACAGCAACGAGAAGTATCTAAAAAATGATAAAAAAGGGTTTAAAAAGACGGCACACTTTCAAACTCCATCCTTACAGTCCAGCATATAAAAAATTGCTATGAAAATTCGTTCAGGGGCAGTAATATCCACGATGGATATATAACAATATTGAGAAATACTGAGCTATTTTGAATTGACTTCAATTATTGAATTCCGTCATCAATTTTTTTTCTTCCAATAAAGGACAATGGGCATCCATGTATAGGCATATGCCCCAAGGTCCAATAGCCATAAGATACACATAATTGAAAAGAGCATTTTACGGAGAATCTTTGCTACTAACACGACTTTTGGCAATTCGTAGTACGTTCGGAGTTATTGAACTAAATATGTAACTAGTTGGACAACGAAGTTAAGATTTTCTTGGCATCAATTAAGGTTGCCTGGGTAACCAATAGTAAAAACATATAATCCATTTCATAGAGCTTTTCAAGGAGAACCTTTGCCAGAAACACGACTTTCGCCAATTCGTTGTCCGTTCGGATTTATTGACCTAAACAGGTGACTATTTGAGCACCGAAGTTAAGATTTTCTGGGTGACCAATAGCAATAACATATATACCATTGCAGAGAGCTTTTCAATGACAACTTTTGGTACTAAAATAACTTTTGCTAATTCGCAGTCCGTTCAGAGTTATTGAACTAAATAGCTGACTAGTTGGACACCGAAGTTAAGATTCTCTTAGCAACCAATAGCCATAAGATATACATCATTAGATAGAGCTTTTTGACTAGAACCTTTGCCAGTTACACGACTTTTCCCAATTCGTATTCCAGTCGGAGTTATTGACCTAAATAGGTGACTATTTGAGCACCGAAGTAAAGATTTTCTGGGTAACCAATAGCAATAAGATATACATCATTGTATAGAGCTTTTCAAGAAAAACCTTTGCCATTTAACGACTTTCACCAATTCGTATTCCGTTTGGAGTTATTGACAAAAATAGCTGACTAGTTGGACACCGAAGTTAAAATTTTCTTGGCAACCAATTAAGGTTATCTGGGTTACCAATAGTAATAACATATGATGCATTGCATAGAGCCTTTTAGAGAGAACTTTTGCTACTAGCATCACTTTAGCTAATTCCTATTCCGTTCGGAGTTATTGACATAAATAGGTGACTATTTGAGCAGCGAAGTTAACATTTTCTGGGAAATCAATAGCAATAAAATATACACCATTGGAGAGAGCTCTTCTATGACAACTTTTGCTACTAACATAACTTTTGCTAATTCGCAGTCTGTTCGGAGTTATTGACCTAAATAGGTACTAGTTGGACACCGAAGTTAAGATTTTATTTACAACCAATTAAGAGTGTACGGGCAACTAATAGTCATAAGATATACACTATTGGATAGAGCTTTTCAAAGAGAACTTTTGCTACTAGCACCACTTTTGCTAATTCGTAGTCTATTCGGATTTATTGACCTAAATGTGTGTCTAATTGAGCACCGAAGTTAACATTTTCTGGTTAACCAGTAGCTATAAGACGTACACCATTCGAAAGAGCTTTCAATTAGAATATTTGCTACTATACAACTTTTGCTAATTCGTAGTCTGTTCGGTTTTATTGATCTAACTAGGTAGTTGATTAGGCACCGAAGTGTAGCTCCTCTCTGACTCTGAATCGAGAAAAGTTGTCAAAGCAAGAAATATTCTTCTTGTTGAGATCAATCCATTGATACATATCTTGACGCTATTGGGCGTTGGGGTTGTGTTAACGATCTATCCAAGTTACTGTTACAGTAAGGATTTGCTCCTAAAATAGCATTTTAAGATTTCAATATTTTGAAAATTATGTTTATAGGCTTATAATATGATGTTTGAAACGTACAGTATTAATGAAAGTTAAAAAATTGACGAAATAACAGTATTTAATCTAACTTAATTTCTCAACATTAGACCTCTGTAGCTCCTCTCTGACTCTGAATCGAGAGAAGTCGCCATAATAAGAAATGTTCTTCTTAAAGAGATCTATCTATTGGTAAATATCTTAACGCTATTGGACGCCAGGGCAATTCTGCCCATTCTCCTTTAGTTGTTTCACAATACAATAATTTTGCGGTGAAGTTACTTAGTTTGACGTACAGAATTTGATTGCATCGGTATCGTGAAGGGTCTGTTTACAACCTGAATTCATTGCAGATATGACTACCCCTGAACGAATTTTCATAGCATTTTTTATATGTTAGACTGTAAGGATGGAGTTTGGAAATAAGCCATCTTTTTATACCCATTTTTATCATTTTTTTGAGATACTTCTCTTTGCTGTAAGACGTGGGTTAATTTTGATCCTTCTTCTTTATTTTTATTATGACCACTATATCCAAGTTGCTCACAGTCACTATTACAGGCTAAGGCACGTCACAGTCAACTTTCGGAATCAGTGAGTGAACAAGTGATCAAACGTAAATAATTGAGTCGTTTTATTGGCTGTTTCTGTTGTTTTCAATGTAGATTTAAGTTATTAATTGAACATTTAGATCCTTTATTATTGTGTTGATATTGGAAATTGTGTGTTAGTATATAAGTAACTGAATTGTTTTATTTTAAATGTGTATCTGTGATTTCGACACAACTAACTTTATTATTATTATTTGTATGCTCTCGAGTAAAATGTAGCGAACTGATCATTTTATTATAACATCCTTTTGTAATGAAACCTTCATTTACGAAAAAAATGATTTGATTTGAAAAAACCGTTGAATCGGTTGTTCAGTTCTTTCACAGTCGCCTGACGCTAACCCCATTGAAAGTGTTTGGCCGTTCATTTACCATAGTAAAAATGTTTAAATTAACTTACGAAAAAAGACTGTCCGACTGTTAAACAAGCATAGTCGATAAAGGTTATTGTAAACACAAACCGTACCGTTCGAGGACTAAGGGAACAATATGAAAGAGATGCGGAATATAACATTATATACTTTATTCGAAAACATTGAAACTTTTTTTTTTTTTTTAACCTTTAATTATGGACGTGGAGTGTCACAGGCTACTCGATGTTTTCGTTTTCGTTTCGTAGAAAAAAAGACTCATTTCGTTATAGTAAACTTTAGCTGTTTTTAATACCTACAAATGTAACCTAAGTAGATTTAAACTAAAAAGTGCCATAATTATTTGATTTTTAAATTTCTATATTTTTTTAAATAAAAGTTGATTATACAGGGTGTTTGGTAGATGGGTGCAAAGCCTGAAGGGGGTGATAACTTAGACCATTTAGAACTTATTAAGCTAAACTTGTCTTAGACGAAGTCTGCTCCTTGTATTTTTTTTTTGAAACTCTAAGGTTTTTAACAATAACACCCATTTTTTTTCAATTAATCTATTATTTTTTATCAACGAAAAAAATGGTGTGTTATGTGGTGGATTTAACTCCTGTGGATTTTTTCGTTTGGGGACGGGCCAAGGAGCTCGTCTACACGCACGTTGAAATTCAACTAGAGAAGAATTAATAAAAAGAATCCAAACAGCTTTTCAAGTCATGAAGCAGGAGATGAAATTAAAAATCACGACTACAGAAGTGAGAAGACGTGCACGCGCTTGTGTAAGAAACCGCGGTCAACATTTTGAACATGAACAATAAATTATTTTAACAAAAATGTTGCATTATTTTGGTCTGTTTAAAAATTAAATATTCGACCTCAATTTGCTTTGTACAACCTAATTCCAAGAGTTGATAAGACATCTGCGTAAATAGTACCTCAAAAGAAAGGGCAATAACCAAGCATGTTTTAAAAAGTATTTTTTTTATTTTTTTATTGTGCCGTAAACAAAACATTGTCTTGATTTTTAAAAGTTTCTCAAACTTGAATATGGCGTAGAATGTTTCTCTGATGACACAGATGCTTGGGAATTATTTTGTTTGAGTAATCACACATTACATAAATAAAAAATAATAACATAACAGCTTTTACTGGACACTATTAACAATTAATTGAAAAAAATGGGTATTATTGTTAAAAACCTTAGAGTTTCAAAAAAAAATACAAGGAGCAGACTTCGTCTAAGACAAGTTTAGCTTAATAAGTTCTAAATGGTCTAAGTTATCACCCCCTTCAGGCTTTGCACCCATCTACCAAACACCCTGTATAAGCACGTTATTTTATTGCTAAATCATATAACTTTAATATTCAATCAGTTTTAAAGCGATCTTATGTCAAATTCCCAAAAAAAAAAGGAAATCATCAAATACATAACTCCGTCCCGCTCTGGGTGGAGTGGGACGGAGTGTCAGACTTTTACTGACGAAATTCCATCCATGTTCCCTTTGTGTTCCAGGGCCGCAGCATCTCTTTCGAACAGTCCCGCAGCCCCGGCAGAAAACATTGAACCTTAATGTTTAAAAAGTAACGCGACTCGCACTTATTTGTATTTTTTAGATGAAAATTTGAATTTTTTCAAACAAAATTTAAGATGTGAAATCATAGCGTGCCTGTGTTAGTGATGCCAACAGCTACCATTTAGACAGAAAAACCAGCATAATATCGACCATTACGGTTAGTATTTATTTATTCATATGATTGTTTATGAGAAGATGAAACTTTACATTAATAACACATATTCATGATATCTGTGAGCCTGATAAATAAGAGATGATACCTCGTGTCGTATAAAAGTCGCAATGCGGTGCATATTACTGTCGGCACCGAAGTGAGGCCAAAGCCCCTCCCGGCAGTAAATTCTGCTTCACGAAACGTTATGTCCCTAAAGATTGTTTGGTGTATTTATTGAATATTTTGTTATGATTGTCCTAAAGATCTTTGCATCCCGCTCTTTGTTATTAATGCAGTTTTAAATGCCTCGATTTCCTAATTCAAGTTTTAACTAAAACTTCTCTGAGTAAGAATGGGTTCTTATTTATGTTTTATAAAATTACACTTAATGAAGTGGGAAGGAAGAAACAGGGCTGGTAATATTCCCCGTGATGTATGTATGAGTATATTGATGAACATACATCAATACTAGCTAGGGATAGTTCGCATATTTTTAGGAGTTCTGGCCATTTTCAAAAGATTTAAACGTTAATTTGTTGCTGGCACGTGAATTTAAAGCATTCCAAATTCTAATAAAAAAAGAATCTTACGAAGGCGGCAAAATAGAATTTACTGTACACTGAAAAGTTTTCTTCCTCAAGTGATATTTTGATCTGACTGTTTTTAAAAAAATGTCTCGTTGGTCTGGTGGTCGCAAGCGCGCCTGCTGAGCATGAGGTCCTGTGTTCGGATGTGTTAGGATGGGACTCCACCGAACGGAGAGGAGACGAGAGGAGAGATGTGTTGTAAACAACCAATAGAATTTTGTTATTTACCCTTCTCGCCTCCGCTTAGCTTTAGTGGAAACGGTTGAGCAGAGAGGAGAGGAGATGTCTCGCAATTGTTTACGCCTGCGGAGGTGAGAAGAGACGTTAGCAGCGTGCAGTGAGCAGTGTGCGGTGAGCGGTGTGCGGTGTAAATGTAGAGAGCGGAGTGCTATATGCGGGGTGCGGTAAGCGGTGTGCTGTGCGCGGCGTGCGGTGTGCTGTAAGCGGCGGAGGCAGTTGATTGAACAGTTTTAATTACTTACTTCATACATGAGCGGCGAGGTGGCTGAGCGGCACAATGGGAATCTAGGGTACCCACCGCCACATAAGACCGATTTTTACAAATGACGTCGACAGACAACCAAACGCTACAGCTTGGCAATTGATTTCGAAGTTACCCCAAGTCCTTGTTAGCGACCAAACTGGCAGAGAGACTGCATAGAGTTAACCTTCATGCTCTTACACCACTACAGATTCCTGCGTTATGTCGAGGCAATCGCGGACAAAAATTAGAATAAGCAAACCAAAAAATTATCCTCAGATGTAAACTGGTTCCAGTTCCATCCAGATACATAAAGAATACGTGTTTGGCGAACACCTGAACGTGAGAGCTGCCTCCAAAACCCCTGGAAGTCCATCCATATCAAGGTGAAGCAATCATGCTGTGGGCGTGTATACGTCTAGGCGGGAAAACTGACCGCGTTTGGATAAAGGGCGATTTAACGACTGCAAAATATCTTAATGATGAGGTGCTCGCACCTGAAGTCTGACCACTCTTATTGTAAATTAATGCTTCAAGATTTTATGCTTATGCATTAAAATGGCCGCTCATAATGAATTACAGCGCTACAGTATGCAATTTTCGCTCGCTTTGCTATCCCTTTCATGAAATTCATGGGATTCTTTAGAATTGATGCAACCAGGAAATTCTTTGGCGATTACCGCCTTTAGCTCATCACAGGATCGATGTATCTTCTCAGTCTTAAGCCATATAACTACAAGTGTCTGACCACAATCAGCGTATACGTTGGTAACCATTGCATAAATAATTTCTGCATGGGCCCTCCACATCTTGGGCACATTTGCTGGACGAGAACGTTTTGTTGTCGCCGTCAAATTCGGCCACTAGACCGTCGCAGTACGATGGTGCAGCAGCTGGAACCGCCGTTGTTTCTGCCAAACTCGACATTTATTCTAAATTCGGCGCAATTTCTCTGGTCTGCGTCACCTATTGTATTTTTTTTTCCTTTTTCTTCATAAGTTCATTTCACGGTGGTTTAGTTCATAAAAACGTTATAATAATGGACAGTTCAATTATTTTGAACTAGGATTTTCAATGATACTGAAGTGAATAATTTTAGCTAACTTTTGGGGGGCACTGTATATGTATCTACATAACAACAAGCTCGATTTACTTATGTCCTCTTACGGGTCAAAAACGAGTCATATTCGCCATCTCTTCTTATTCAAAAGCACTTTCTGAATGGTGCCAGCGACGGTAACATGTATTATGATGGTACCACAATGTCGGTACTTGATGCTTGATGACATGGCACTACTTAACTCCTAGACCGTCAGCTAATAGCTACTGCAAAGCAAACCCCTATCACGCAAAAGCTCAATCTTACAACGAAAAAAATATAACGCGAACGGTGTTGCACTTTAAGTGTCTGAACACACTACGCCGAAGTTACACGACCGAAGTTCGGCGGCTGATTTTACGTTCAGATGTATTCGGCTGATATGACACACCATAATTGCCGAACTTACGCGGCAGAAATTCAGTTCCGTAACTTTGTGTTTGTTTGTATTCAGTGTCTCGAGCGCTGTCGTAGCGTCCGCGTCGTGTCGTGTTATCTACACAGTTGGACAGACAGACGCAAAACAAAGGACACGCGGGGCGCGGGCGCTCCCCGCTGCTCCCTGCCCCCGGATCTTCGTCGGCAATCGTACCGAACTTCGGTCGCGTATAATGTGTGCTCACAGAATAAGTTGCCGCTGAACTTACGCCCGACCGAAGTTAGGCTGTACGCTATGACGCGACGTAATTTCGGCATAGTGTGACGTCAGTAATTCAAATAGCATTGCACGCGTAATTGTGCTGAACTTCGGTCGCGTAACTTCGGCATAGTGTGTTTAGACACTTAAAGTAAAAATAATGATAAATAAAAGTTCTCTTTTGTTAAGTGTTATAGTATAGAATATAGTGTAGTATAGTATAGATAGAGTATCGATTGGTGAAAACAATTAGTACACAGCACTCATAGGTAACTTGTCTAGACTGTGGGACTCCAATTTTGCAAGGAATTCTTGTAAAACTTTTTGCTGCACGGTTCGTTTTCCGCTTACCTGAACAAATGACAAAAAACTTGATAAATGTAGGGCACCGGAACGGAATAGCGTGTTTAAACCCTAGCGTACTAATAAACATAGATTGAAGCCGGCTCATGCAACCGCGACCTAGAAATATATCAGGCTGTTTATGCACCGTTGCTACTAATACTTCATGTATTGTATTGTTCGAAGGTTTCCTTACATTAGATTTGTTATCATATAGCTATACGTATTGAATGCATTTAAAAGAATATAATGTGCGTTTCTGAATTTGCGCGAAAAAATTGACATTACACTACACTGGTAGTTTTTAATAGCCTTTTATCAAAATACACGTACAGTACTAGCTTTTACTCGCGACTTCTTAAGTTGTGGTTTTCTTACTAATATTATTAAGAGGAAAGATTTGTATTTTTGTGTGTTGTAATGAATAAACTCAAAAACTCCTGTGCCGATTTCAAAAATTTTTTCACCATTAGAAAGCTACATTATCCCTGAGGTACATAGGCTATATTTTATTCCAAAATATTTAAAAAATAAATGTCCACCCGTGCAAAGCCGGGACGGGCCGCTAGTGGAAAATAAAATACTAAAACTCACTAGATTTTATTTCTTACATTATTTTTTATTTTTTTCTGTGCCCTATATGTTTCGTATTTGTACCTTAGCTTTAAGCCCATTGTAAGATCTTCACACATTAAGGAATATAGATACTTTATTGAAATACAGACTGGTTTTGTATCTATCATAGTTTTATTGAATACTGCTTCGACAGGCGCAAGACACAAATGTGCGCAGAATTGTGTGATTGTATATTATCAAGAGTATTCTATTTTCTTTTTGTTTAATAAAAGTTTTGACGTAGTAGATAAAACTTCCGTAATTATTTCACGAATATTTAACAGTATTTGCGTGGGAAAACTAGCAAATCATCATACACTCTATAATAATCTTCGATTCTCGGATAAGTTTACAAATAATGCCAGTCATCATAAGATCAATCCTATGGTGACTCGCAATAAAATTTTACATGATTAAGTATAAAGGGTGCAACAAGACCCTTAACGGAGCCGAAAGGCACTTGTTCTCCCCGTCATTGCGATTTTTTTTTGTTCTAGACCATACCTGGGAACCTTCTAGTTACGGAGATATTGGGGGTCTAAGTTCAAATTTTTTCAAAAGTTTTTTTTTTAAATACATGCATTTAATGTAAGATATTTACTTTAAACACTCCAACGAACCCCGTACTATTCAATCCATCCATCAGCACAATGTTCTGAGTGGGTTACATTGAGTCCTACCGTAAAACGTGATTTATCACTCCAAAAAAAAGTCATTTCCCAGTAATAATTTTTGGGTAGTTACTTAGTTTGATGTACATAATGCTTTTTTGACGGCTTCAGGAAGGGTCCGTTTACACCCTGTATGCTTTTATAATATTCATGCGGTTTGCCAACGTGCCTATAGTAACTACATTGTTAATATCATGTTTAAAGCTTCCCTTTAATGCGAACGAGTATTTATAGAAATGGGGTTCGTATAAGTGCTTGCTTGCATAGAA
Organism: Noctua pronuba; assembly: GCA_905220335.1. NCBI lineage: Eukaryota > Metazoa > Arthropoda > Insecta > Lepidoptera > Noctuidae > Noctua > Noctua pronuba. Next base: position 9,904,669 of record LR999891.1, on the reverse strand, counting down.
CTAATTATCTTGCTGTCAAGTGAGCTTTAAGTTCAACAATGAGGGTTAAGAAAAGCACGCTTCTACTCCTTGAATAAACCTTTGAGTTTCTGCCCATCGTCAACTCTATTTTCATAGCCCGGAAGATTTGGGGCGGAAAAGGCATCCCACTTTGTGATTTCCCTTTTCAGTTTTTGCAAAAGAAACTGACTGTGTCTTAAATGGCGTTCAGAATTGATTTCAGCGTTTATTAATTTTCAATGTAACGAATACATGAAATTCAAATTATCGGAATATTGTTCATTTTGAACAAAGATGCATACCGCAGACTGCGATATTATTTTGCGGCTTTATCAACCTAATTACAGAAAAATCTGGTAGTTTTAATCTGGTATGTTGTCAGACTTTATATCGCAAATTACTAATATTAATAGTTCAATATCCTGCCTAAGATAAAAGTCTAGACTAGATACGGTTTCGGACTGTATTAGTTATGGGGGTATTTAGGGGTGTAGGAGCGTTGACGCAGCATTTTGTATTCGTCGTACGCGCACGCATAGCTCGGCGACTCCAGTTCGCCCGTAACCGCCAATAGATATAGACGCGCTTTCAACCTAAGTACCTACTCCGTTGTAATATTTGTAATCTGTTCGCAAGAAATATTCAAGTTCCTTCGCATTTCATTTTTCTCCACACACACACACGCACACATAAGGACAACATACACACGCACACAAAAGGATTATTCAGTGATTATTCCACACTCAGTTATTGTTTGACAGTCAAACTCAAAATTGTATATTTTAAATAAATGGTTCGAAGTGGTGCCGGAGATGAGTACCTGGAAGCACATGGAGCAAGTATTTGCCGCGCAGTGGGACAAAAAAGCTATGAAAAAAGTAAAAACTGACGAGTGTTATAAATAAAATACTATAATAATAGAAAATGTGGATTTTATGTAATATGCTATCGTCTAAAAATATATATTTTCAAACTACAACTTTAAATTCTTCCTTTCTTTTTTAGATAGGTACTTACATATGCATTTACAAATATGGTGGTGACTAACCAATAATACAAGCTTAGTTTTTGTTAACCCTAGACCTCTTAAGTACTCATCATTATAAACAACTACTACAAGACCACATGCATGACATCCATGCATGACATCCATGCATGCACAAGACATGCCAGCACTGTTAATATATTAAAATTTTTCGTCACGTTTTTTTGTTTTTAACTAGGCCAATTTATTTTTAACTAATTTATAAACCAACAAAGAAAAAAATATAGGTAAGGCAAATAACACTTCTCGTACGCTGCGCAATAAACTTTCAAGTTTTACTCAACCGGAGCAGAGACGTAGTGCGGATTAAGTTCAACCAGGCCCAGACAAAGGCACACTTTAGAACACTGCTCCCATGCTTAGGGCACAGTTCTTTATTCATATACATATAATACGAATATTAGCATCTCGGAAATCGGTCCAGTAGTTTTTGAGTGTAATCTTTATAAACATACAAATCTTTTCTCTTTATAACATTAGAGTAGATTAGTATCGACAAACAGTCACTATAAAAATCCTGATGTGTGGCCCCCTCTATCTTCGTATCTCTTCCCAAGAATTCGATTATTATTTGAAATAAAACTAAACTTTTTGATCTTTACTGTTTAGTAAAGATTACTTCACTAAAGGATAGACTACTAACGCTACTTTTACTTACACCTAAACTCAAGATGAACTTATGGTGATGGTTGAGGGACCACCTTCCGCATGCTGGTTCTTTATATTCTGTGAACAGGAAGGGTTGATATTCAATAAATTATTTTTTTACAAATCTTTTACTAAAAGTAGTCATTTATAGAAGCCGGGTTTTGAGATATGGCTGCCTGTCAGTCACGACTGAAGGACACTTTTAACCGATTGTAACTTTTGAGTGGCTACTTTTACAAACTAGAGGCTGAATTTACAATTGTTTGAGAACTTTTTCTTAAGACTGACGCATTCAAAAGCTCAAAATTCAAATGTAGTCCATCAATGGGGACTCAACTGCAAAGAATTAAATCTGAAAAAACAAGTAAAATCATCATAATTTCCACAAACTTGAAAGAAAATAAAATACTCTCGAATTCGCCATGAACTAGTATGGCTAGATAATGATTTACATCCAGCGTCGTAATAGCAAGTCGCACATAAACAGATGGAAAGAACTGGGAGAGGCGTCGGCTCTTCCTGTAATTATACCACCTACGAGCACCTGGCCATTCGGGTAAGTGAACCACCCGATCAGTCTGCCGTTTAAATAATCTAAGGATCTAAGCACGGTCACATTGCGCTAAAAAGTCTGCGTCGGTGGTCGTGTGGAATAGTAATCAAGACAACTAGGAGTAAGTGCATCTGGAAGTACCGGTAGAAGATTAGTATTAACTTAGATATAACAGATCCCACGTGGTTTTAGCTATTTATATCAAGGCATTTTCATTAATTACATAATGGCTGATTGCCGACACTGTTTTTTTTTTCAAAATGGGTAAAGTCGATGAGTAGTTCTAAGTAACGGTGGCAGGGCGTTACCCGCAACCAATTCCGGCAACTGCCACTTAAGTTTGAGAATTCTTATAATATAAACATTTTTGGTCAGATGCAATTGTTTACGTTGACACAGTTTTTTTTATTCAAGAGCTCAAATTGGTGATGTCCTCAAATATAATGATCACAGCACAAATTATGATGTACAAAATGTTTTGCAGGTAACACTCTGCGCGTACTAAGCCACTTAAAATATTTTTGTTTCCTTACAGATGTATTATTTACCTTCCGTTGAGTTGTGCCAAATATTCAGCCCGGAGGGTGAATTTAGTTGGCACAGTCCCCACTCTCCTACATAAGAAGTGACTATCGCATAGTTGGCAATAGGCCCACAGAACTCTCTCATATACAAAAGCCATACACAAAAAAGCTCATTTGTTAAAGTTTCGTAACATTACATATTTACATCGATAAACACACACTCTTTATTCACGATGTGATTGTAGATTGTTATTTGTATGATGTCAATAAGAACCGCGCTTGAGAATAAAATAAAATTCAGTTTCCACAATGCATATTTCGCAGTAATTTAATTTGTAAATTATTGTTTTTTACCCAATTCAAAGAGGAACATTTTAACGGTTGTTTAGAATTTCATACCATTAAATACCTAAAATTACTTCACTTGCTACTTTGCTTTTTGAAGGGGAGGAGGAAAAAAGTAAAATAAATTAGTTCATTCAGCTGACTACGGAAAGTAGACTGGCTGCGAATGCTGCACAGAATAGCAGACCGCGTTTAAATTGCTTTGGAGAGTACCGGGGATTGTATGAACAGTCACCGCAATTGCTTTTAGCGAAAGCCAGAAAATAGTCATAAGCTCGTGTACTGCAACTTGTTATCACAGCTCGGAGAATTGTGCCTTTTTAGGATTCCGTAGCCAAATGGCAAAAAACGGTACCTTTATAATTATGTAGATTCATATTGGCCGTCTGTTCGTCTGTCCGTGCGTATGTCACATCCATTTTACTCCGAGACTGTTGGCACCACATATTTCAAATTTGGAGAAGAGGCGTTTACGAAAAAAAAATAGAGGTGGAAGAAAATGTCATATCAATATAAAAATATCTACTGTTATAACGGTAGCTCCGTTATAACCGTAGATATTTTTATCGACAAACCTTGAAAAATGATTTTGACATTCCTAATTTTTTCCTAAGTCAATGAATGATTAATCAGGTATTATTCGCTTGTAAAGTCGTAAAAATTCTAGTTAAGTAATGTTAGTTAATTAATGTTTACAGAAAGAGGAGGAAATTCCGAAAAATGTGAGTTAGTTGAAGAGAAGTGTCCTTCGTGCAAAATCTTTCGCCAAGTTTAATTTTCGACAGTTTTTCAACACAGAGATCACTGTCTCGTAAGTTGGATTTCTGAACTGTGGCTCCTCAGACAACCATTTACTATTTATGTTGAGCTTACCGTAAAGCACCATGCTGGGCAAACAACGGCCATGGCCCACATTTTTTCACTGCTCCAAGGGATAACAGACTTGAGTATTTGAGATTAATTTCAGCTTGATACCTCCACGCGTTTTTGAGAAAAGGGGTCTTGACAGACGGACAACAAAATGATCCTATAAGAGTTCCGTTTTTTCCGACTGAGGTGCAGAACCTTAAAAATACTGCGTATGCGTTGCCACCCGCTCCGACGTCACACCGGAGCACCCCTATCCGCATCATCTCTCTAGTTCCTTGTACGATGCACACTCGTTTCGTTGAAACAGTTTTCAACGCAGCGTGTGGCATATCCTTCTGATTTATAAGGAGGATGACGCTTCCCCTAACCTGGTTTCCAATAGGTGAGACATACCTCTTGAAGACGTAATTTTGTATCTAAATCTTGAGCCAAAACGTTCCAATTTTCTTTGATTTGTGAATTTAAAGATTTTTTGTTTTCCAAATTCTTTTTCACGTGAAGAATTCGATAAGGGAAGGTGAGCAGTTGTTCCCAAGTACTTAGCGGGTTCTCTCCTCCCAGACGGAAAGGTGCACGCAACTTGCTAAGTTTTGTGCTACGAGCTGTCTAGCGCCGCGGGGAACTCGCTTTGCTACAGGAACGGAGTTTTTGAATTTTGAAAGGGTTTTGAAAGAGTTTAAGTGAGGTATTTGAGGTGGGTAGTTCTTGTAATTTATGTACTTTCCTAATATGCACATTCAGACCCTGCTTACCTTTAAAAAACCGTGCTTGGGTGGGTACAAAGCAGGGATCTCTCCATGATGGTCAGCGATAATGAAGATTGACATGCACTATCACCCATCGCTTCTGCGACTATACACAGAAGGTTTTGCACTTAAAAATACAGACTAATCAAAATAAATATAATAAACTAAATTAGCATAAAAACACTGGAGTCTGTAAGATTTTGACAAATAAAAACACAAAAAAAACACTAAGGCGACACGCGACAGTGGCGTAGTCGCGTAGGGGCCGGCCAGGGCGCCGTATCACTGATAAACATATTGCGTCGTAGCAGCTGCAGGTGACCAGGAGCCAGGCGACGCGTGCTTAGCACCTAGCTTAAACAGGGTGTCGGGTGTTCTTCAGACAGGTCACGTGGCGAAGTACTCGCAACCGGTTTGGTGAACGACCAGGATGTATAATCGAAGCGAAAAGATTACTTTAGGATCTTAGCAGAAAGCGTTCTACAATTCGTGCCTATCTATCCCCTTGGGGAAAAAGGCGTGATTATATGTGTTTTTTTATTTTTATTAATTAAAGAACAAAACAAAATATAAACAGAAACATCACAAAAACCGCAATAGGTTTGTCCTGATGTTGAGACACTTTTAAGCTATCTTAATAGTAACGTAGCAAAAAATCATTGTTAATTTATAGTTTACACATAGTTTATAACAAATTGTGAGGTAGTTCGTAAATAATAAAGACTAAGAAAGATGTGCCTTTATAATTTGATTTTATTTACAACTCTGTATCTAATGTCGCCGTAAATATTACAAAAAAATGTTAGGATTTATCAAAATTTTAATGATTGCTATTCGTATTTGACAATGTAGTTTCATTATTTCGAAGCACCCCGGTTAGCCTACCATTAATTTATTCATTAAGCGCCTGACCACATCATTCAAAATAATGTAGCTAGCCCAATATACTTCCTGTATCAAATGCTATTTTGAGCTTTGTGTACACACGGAGTATGACTAGCTTGTTAGTGATATTTGAAGTACTGGCAAGTTCGCCTCTAAATTCTAAGTATATTTGCACTAAGATGACCTTGAACATCAGAATAAAAAGTTTAACTTGATGACCTGGCTTAGTTAGTTTTATACCCCTATACCAGAATCGATGGAGCGCATATTTATCTAGCAGACACCCCTGCTGAGCCACAGCATCGAAACCGGTGCAAACTGTTAGCTTGTAGAATGCTCCTGCCTTATGTCTAATCGAAATAAAACAAAATATTTCAAAAAAAACACTCTTTTATCATACTCAAAAAATTATAAAAAAAATTAAATTGACTTACATTACGCGGTTTAAGTATCCTTGCCAATGTTCTAACTTTATTGTAGAGTAAACGCATTTTTTTTTAAACAGTACGTGGTGGATGTCATATAAAGGGTGTAAATAGACCCTTAACGAAGCCGGAAGGCCCTTGTTCTCCACGCTATTGCGATCATTTTTGTGTTCTAGACCATACCTGGGAACCTTCTAGCCTTCCTTCTTCGGAGTTATTGGGGGTCAAAGTTCCAACTTTTTCACAAGTTTTTTTTTAAATACAACTTTTTAAGGTTATAACTCTATTTTAAATACCTCCATGACCCGTTTACTATTCAATGCATCCTTAACCCTTAATTCGACAATGTCCATTATACTGTACATCGATATTTTCCGTCATTTTCTGGAGAACTTGGCAATGTCCAGTATACAGTACATGCAATTTCTAAAAATCTAAATATAATAGATTTTTTTGATTATTTTTCCTGGTTTTAGGAACATCTAACGATACAAAAAAGATATACACAGAATTCAATATTTTAATAAATTTTTCCTCGTGCCGGATTAAGGGATAAGCACAATGTTTTGAATGCGTTACATTGAGTTTTAACGTAAAAGGTTATTTTTCACCCCAAAAAAAAAGTCGTTTCCCAGCAATAATTTTTGTGCAGAGTTACTTAGTTTGATGTACAGAATGCTTGGTTAACGGCTTCGTGAAGGGTCTGTTTACACCCTGTATGATGTAGTTACCCTAGGTAGTTATTAGTAAGCTTGTCACTTCTGTTATATCCAATGATTAATCCAAAATCCCTGCCAAGTGTGTGTCGGAACACGCACAGTGAAGGGTTCCGTAGTTGGTTGGAATAATTACATTTTCAGTTAAAAAACGTGGGTTGGAGTCTTGGAGGCGCTAGAAACGTGGACTTAAAAAATCCTTTTTTTTCCCCGAAATTTCCTGATTTTTTGGCAGTGGCGAGGCCTTATCTAGAACACATTAAGCTTCTGAAAAGTATGTTCGTTCGATGCAACGTTTCTGAGAAATTTACCTCCGAATACTTTTTTAACTTTACCGAAATTTACCATTTTTATTGTAGTATTGGGTTGATCTAGACTACCAAAATGTGTTCTCTCATAAATTCCATATTCCACATGTAATTCAAGTACATTTTATAAACGTAGGTCGACTATTACTCGTTAACTTGTAAAGCCAGTCAGCTATGATAGTTGGCTTTTTAGCTTCGTTATATACACTGTCGAGCAAACTTATCGATTAACGCCTAAACCGCGCTTACCGCGCAAACATCCGTGTTTTTTTTTTCAAGAAATTCATATTTAATTTACCTATATAAATGATACTTGCCTAAAAGCTCGATAAATAACCTTTAAGTTCCAACATATCACAGGAACTATTCAGTATGTACTCTTTTATTCATGCAATTCAATAGGCATATTAGAAAATTTATTCTTTTCGGTTACGAATCATCTCTCTAAAAAACTCCGCCAGCTTACGTTATCAGAACATTATCAGAAGTTGTTCAGGCCCTGCAGTCTCGAAATTAGATAGCGACAAAAATCGGTCGCTAAGTCATATCGTTGTCAAATTCCTTTAATGGATTTTCTACTTTATTTCGAAAGAATAAGGTTGAAAATCTATTAAAGAAATTTGCCATCGATTACACTTAACGACCGATTTTTGTCGTTATCTAATGTCGAGACTGCAGGGCCTGCACACGACGCTGCATAGTTTCACTGGAGCTAATCAACTGTGTCAAGGGTATACATACAGAAGGTATCGAGCGGCTGGTGCCTTTAATCGGATACCAAGAGCTAACATTGCACTGAACAGTGTGTTTTATTTAACCGGAATCGCCACCCAACGAAAGTGCAGCAGCAGCTAATGTGTATTTGAACTGTTAACGAATGGAAAGTTAGAATACGCTTGAGGCAAACCATCCTAGTCCAAAATGGCCAGCCACGGTCCGGAAATTGCCTGCAAGTGCGCCTCAAATTATGTCTGCATAGCAGGGACAGGAGAAGGTGTCTATAGACGTCCCGCGATTTACGCAGCGCTGTTTCGTTGCAATTGTTGCACACGTATGTAAATATAAAATATTTTATATTTCAATCATATTGCGAAATTCCCATTCTCCCTAAATTTTCATTCAGTTAGCATTTATTGGAAAAGTGCTAAATAAAAGTGATTATGGATGATTATGGTACCAAATTTAAAGGTAAGGTCTTAAGCTTTTTAACCGTAAATAAAAATAATAAAAAGATAAAATAATAATATTTTTATAATATATTAAAAAGTACTTACTGTATTTTTTCTTCAATAAACTTAAGAATGCGCTAATAGCTTGAGTCTATTTGGTTGCTCACGTGTGTATACTGCTGCACTACATTTTTTCACATATCCTAGAGTCTAACGAGAAAGAGATGCCTCAAATGTATGGAGCCCCGGCTAGGTCCTTGTACATGAACACGATACACTTTAAAAAGTGTTCAACTGACCAAAAGAATTTATACTTAAAACTGTAACATACAACAACAACCTGTCATGGCGGTATTAGCGGTCATGTTTATTGACTAATTACGTTTGACATGTTTATATCTGTGGAGGTATCAAATTACATTATCATAGACAATCACTACGTTAGTCAATTAAGATTGTTACAGACAGAATACCAACATTCAATCGTCGTCGTCGTTTGCTCTATACAACATGCTCACAGCTGCTCAATAAGTTACCCGTTTTATTTAATATTAATCCATAAAGCGATGGAAAACTCCCAGGAGTCTCATTAGTCAACGCTTGAGTAATTAAAGAACCGTCCCGGATTAGCATTGTTGAATCAGGATTAATAAGTGTATTTTCTTTTCTTTTTCTTCTTCGTGTCGCTGGCACGACAATTTTTATATTTTGTTTGCCCAGAACCACTTCCACCGCGTCGTCGGTGGCAGCGCAGAGGTCACTTCGGCTACATATTTTTGGGCTAAGAGGGCAGGATAACAGACGGAGCATAGTTTGTGCCACAGCTTCACAAACACACCCCGCTGCTGTTTCATTGCGGTAGCCCCACTAAACAGTTCATCTTCCTTCTTGAGTACGAAGACGGTTCAAGGACTTCCAGGTGGACCACGGAAGTTTAGACCCTGCAGGAAGATGCTCACTTGGTGGTAAGAAGTGAGTGGGAGGAGGACAACTATTTTCTCTTTCTCTTTTTCTCACAGCTTACAGTGGGCGTCGGCCGGGTCTCCTGATAGGGACGCTGCGTTAAAAACTGTGCCTGCTTTTAAGCCGCTGCTTTCGCAGTTGGGCGCCGTATAATGGATGTCTGCTGGTTAACTCCTTTTTGTGTTTCTTCACTGCGCTGCGCTGCGCTTACGACTTCTTTTTGGTCACGTGGAGGTGCTATACCAGCTGTGGGGTGGAGTGCGCTGACTGGGGTCGGTTTGAGGCAGCCTGTAATCGTTCAATTTCATTCAAGGCGACAACTACTTCTTTGGTGTGGGCGGAACCGTACCACACTGGGGATGCATATTCGCCCGCAGAGAGGCAGAGTGCTAGGCTAGTTGTTCGAAGTACCTGAGGAGAAGCACCCCAGGAGGTTGAGGTTCCTTTACCGCCTAACCATAATAACTAATCTATTCAGTTGGAACTCCGTAATTTCACCAGACGAAAAACTATTTCTTCGTATAGTACACTTTTAAGATCTTAGAACTTAGTAACTCTTATAAATACACCTCCGCCAGTTCGAAACTCTGAGAGTACATCTATGCATGCTGCGTTTAATATAATATTCATGGGATGACCGTTACGTATGTGCCTCGCATTCATTGAGCTTAAGGAGTAAATGATGCCGTGACGTCTGACAGGGGAGAATGGGACGAGGGCAGTAAGATGATGATGATTCAGCGAGTGTAAAGATCTAATTATTCATCCAGTTAAATGGATCATTTCGATGAAAAAAGAATATGCTACTGCAGAAATTTGATGATTCGTTCTAAATGTTTAAAACACTGGCCATAAATATTCTTTCACCACAATCTTAAACTAAAATTTATTAATTAATTGAAACTTTTTGACAAAATTATCATTACGTTCTTTATTTGTTCTTTTATTAACCCGTGGACAATAGTGTGGGTTATATGTTTACCTATTTATGTACAACTCGTAATTTTAAACTTTAACATGTAACTGTTTTTTGTCCCTAATAAATAAAATAAAATAAAAATAAATCCAAGTTGATATAGGACTAATTGTTCAATTCCTCTGTGTTTAATAATTCTGTCATCATCACCAACCTGGGGGATGAAAACCCAATGGATACGATCAGTTAGCTTCTGAATTTTTAGCAAGTTCAAGAGTTAATCGCATGACATCAGCCAGATCATCAGCCTTTGTACTGTCACTGTGTATCCACTAGCCTCTCTCGCTTCTGCGGGTAGTGTATTCCTCTATACTGATCGGGAGTACAGTACCCGCGGACGCGCGAGTCGGTAGTTCCAGTTCTTGCATACAAATCTTGATACTTTTTGTGAACGAAAACAGTCTTATATCTGTCTGTTTGTTTCATTTCCTATTAGAAAAATGCAATTGGGAAAAAAGTTACAAAAAATGTCGTTTTGGGGAAAGAAATAAAATATATGAATATGTGGAAAATTCAGAAACTCGATCTAGCAACCCTGGGGTGCGCACCACAACAGCTGATCATATGTTGCGATGACTTGCCGCCATTAACACATAAAAGAAAAAAACCTTTGGGCGAGTCAATTATTCCATAATTTTGGAATTGACCATTTTTGCAGAAAACATGATTGTCTGCTGCTTTTATTATAGTTTTACGAGAAAGTAATTTGGCTAGTGTGGCCTTAAGAAAGGCCAAAGGTGCTACTTACATAGGTACTTGATTTATACCGCATGGGCGGGAGACGGCTGACAACTTTGATGTTGACTGATGGCGTTGGCCACGTCCCATGTTGCAGAGTCAACCAACACGCTCGTATATTTGATTAGGATGTATTGACTTATTTTTTATGAGGGATTATTATCTTATATTTTATTTTAACTATAAAAAGTTAATTTTGTCTGTGACTACGATCAGCGATGGGTAGTTTTAAAAAACTAAATTTTATAGGGATGATCTTTTTTGAGTAGCATTTCGCATCCACACTTACGACCACTATACCAATAAGACGGAGTTTTTTCATCATACTAACATAGTAAGCAACGTATCACGCTATGGGACATGTTATGGCTTTTTTACACGGTATATTTCAATATAACATAATAGTTGCGTATCATTTTATTTCATTTATTCGTGATTACGTTACAATTGTATAATTACGGGAATAGGTACTACTATGAGCTCATGAGAACTGTCATACTTCCTGATGAAGGAAAAAGACGAAGTACACACGGCGACACATGAAGCTGTACATTGAATATATAACCTGACCTTTTACATAGCTTGATTGGTCGTCGTGCATACCACATGTGCGCTACTGAATTAGGGACATCGAATACAATAAAACGGATTCTTATCGAATGAAATATACAAAAGTATAAGCACCTGGACACAACACCACGGCGTGGCGCCGCCACCTTGTAACTGCACGACGTTGTACCGCGGTACGGTGCCGTGACACTTCACCTCGGCTCGACGCCGCCAACATGAAACGACACGACGTCGTACTCCGGTACGGTGCCGCGCCGGCTCACGGAGGCAACCATCGGTTCGTGTACTTAAACTTGCAGTTTTGTGTCTAGATATGGACCGAGAATGTCGTATTCTTCTCCTGTTATTGCTAAGACGACGAATGAAGAAAAAACAGTACTTACCAAAGAAAAATATTTCGGCAGACATTTTTGCACCCTTCCGTTTTAAATTTTTTGACTTTATAATCATCAATACTACCTGCAACAACCATCGATTCATAAGTGTACTCTAATAAATATACTTATATATAGATAACTCTTTGCATTAACTGCCAGGCCGCACCGTGCGCCGGCGCGGCGCACCGTCACACGGCAGCACACCGTCACACGGCCCCGCACCGCGGCACGACGCCGCACCGTGGCGATGTGTCTAACGCCTTTATAGTAATAGATTTAATACTTTTATGTCTACTTACTATTATGTAATAGTTACTATGACATCAGTGGCATCGTCGTAATTATCTCCGCTCTACGTATCAGTATTGTTCAATGTCATAAGATTAAGAAAGTGGTGATCGAGAACGGCGCCTAAAGCATGAAAACAAGGCTCTACAAGCTTAGTTTTTGTTTACCTGCGTGTAAACCTTCGAAGGGGTCGTTGTACACATCATTACGAACACCTTTACTATGAGATCAAACCCGAAATCGCAAACATAAATTAGCTGTTGTATACATTTCGAAGATTTAAATTTATAAATGTACATGTATAGATAGGACCTGTTTTGTTGCGATTTCAGCTCCCTTTGCAAGTGTATGGTGAACAAAAACTAAGGTTGTATATTATTAGCAGCCTCAGGAGAGTTGTCGAGATAGAAATTGGGTGTGGTTCATTATACTGCAGACACATCTTGCTTGTGGTGTTAAGGGTCTCTGACGACATTTACTAGTTAAACACCTGGTAAAAATCTACCCCAGTGTGAGTCCTAACTCGGATTGACACTGTAAACTGTCCGGATAATTACTGGTTCTTCAAGATTCGCTTTTGTTCTGTTCGTTCTATAAAAGAGCGAATATCTTCCTAGATTTGCCTGTCTAAAGCGTCTACACTCTTTTGGGGCATTACCAAAAAAATCTACTCATTAATAGGTTCTTTCACGGTCGTTTTAATTACGTAACTCTGAGCAATGCTGTCCTGCCTTTATTTGAGACTAGCGTTTACCCGCAGCTTCGCTCGCGTTAATTAGGATAAATGTCATATTATAATTCAATCATAATTCGAAAGACACGTGGTGCCATCTATTATCATAAGAACGTTATTGTTTTTTTCCTCGGGAACGGTACTTTTTTTCGGGATGAAAGGTATGACCGTTTCTGTACACCTGACAACGTATATGTAAAATTTCAGGATGATCGGTTCAGTGGTTTAGGCGTGAAACGGTAACAAACAAACAAACTTACTTTCGCATTTATAATATTAATAGCTAAAAGTATAGAGCAAGGGATAGTAAAAAAGTCCAGTTTATATTTCCACGTTTAATACACGAAATAAAACATTATGCTAGCTAGATAAAACAGGCAGCGATGCTTCGGTGTGGGTCTGAATCTTTCGATTTTAAGCTTTTCGTGGAGGTTAGTAAATGAATATTTCAACAGTTGAACGTATTCACGGAATACGTAAGTAAATCGGTGTAGAGAGGTGGGTAAACTAAAAGGAAGCTGTTCAAGCTATGTTGTGTTCTATTTGGATCAATAAGACTTATTCCTAGACTATTCCAAATCCATTTTTTCTAAAGTTCAAAAAGTAAAAAAAATGGAATCGGAATAACTGATATTATGTATAGTTACTATACATAATACAGTACTGCCTCGTTGGTTTAGTGGTTGCAAGCGCGACTGCTGAGCTTGAGGTCCTGGGTTCGATTCCCGGGTCGAGCAAAGTGTTATTGGGTTTTTCCCTGTCTGTTAGATTCGTATTGTAGCAACTAGTACCAGAATTCTGCAGCTAGTACCAGAAAAATCAAGTTACTAGCTTTGTCCATAAAGGTTATTCTTTTGCATCAGAAGGCATTGATAAAGTGCGCAACGCGCATCTTTTTGCTTATGTTACTAAAATTGTGAGATTTGTTAGCTTTATTAAGGGTGTAAAAAGACCCTTAACGAAGCCGAAAGGCACTTGTTCTCCTCGTCATTGTGATCATTTTTTTGTTCTGGACCATACCTGGGAACCTTCTAGTTACGGAGATATTGGGGGTCAAAATTCCAATTTTTTCACAAGTTTTTTTTTAAATACTACTTTTTAAGGTTCTAACTTTACTCCAATTACCTCCATGGTCCGTTTACTATTCAAAGCATCCATCAGCAATAAGTTTTGAGCGCATGATATTGAGTTTTACAGTAAAATATGATTTTTCACCCCAAAAAAAAAATTCGTTTCCCAGCAAAAAATTTTGCGTAAAGTTACTTAGTTTGATGTACAGAATGCTTGGTTGACGGCTTGGTGAAGGGTCTGTTTACACCCCGTATATAGTGATGATCACAAATACTTTCTACATGTTTTTGATCTCCTAGTAGTTCGTGCCACCACCACCTTACTCCTGAAATAGGAATCTCACAATCGAAATTTATAACATTTCGTTTATCATCTAGCATGCAATGAAGATAATATTTCTCTATGATTCTGGTGTCCTGGTAGTTTGTGAGACTTTACTATCCTTTCTTCTCCTGTTCTACTTGTCCTTGACAATATTCTAGGAGTGTACACACGGGTACCTGAGGCTATTTGTGCCAACATACTCGTACTACTAGCGACTCCAAAGCGCGGTGTTTTGCATCAATGCGAGTTTTGCACAGTGCGAATGTACGACCTAAACCAAAATGTAGCCATAGTGTGAACCAAAACTACCATTAGTTTTAAAAGTAGAACTTTGTGATAGAACAGGCAGAAGAAATGGGTAATTATGTTCCCACTACCTTACGATTTTGTGGTTTTGTTTCTTAACTCATTGGCTAGTTCAAGTTACTCGTACATTAACGGGACAAGGACAGGCAGGATACGATATAAGTGTCCCATCGCTTGTGGAACAATATCACATTTAAACTCCAGGGCAGGGTTAGGACTCATCTATAAATCTCAAACTGAACAAGTTTTCCATGCCCTGTATCCGTAGTCCATTTATAGTCTTCCAGGTTAGCCATGGCAATTCGTATCCAGGTGGGAGGTTCTCAGCAAGAGGCAAAAACTAAATAAAACGAAACCATGTAATTTATAATTATTTGTAAATGTAGCGTGGTGTATGTGATGAAGAATGAGTGCTGTGAGGAAAAACATTAGTTATCCTCAATCTGCAGGATAAGTCTCATATTCGGCAGGTATTTAAAATTGCAGCTTTTTGAAGTGATATGTAAATTGAGTATTTCAGGTCTATTAGTTTGAGGATATGGTGGAGGTGATTGGGTATAACACCCATAGTGGAGACTACAATAGGTACAACGTATACTTTTGCCTGCATTCAAATTCTAGTCACTCCTTTTTTCAGGTCAGCGTATTTTTATATTATGATAAAAATATGTATTTTTTCCCCAATTGTTTTTTTATTAGGGACTGCAACATCTATGAGCTATGTAATTTTTTTTGCTTAATCTTGAAGGATTCTATCGGGTATATTGTAGTGAATGGTCCTGTAAGTTACTATGCCGCGGTCGTAAAAGAGTTTGTTTATTGAATTTTCTTGGAATCTTTCTGGTACATATTTATAATAAGGAGTTTTACTGTAAATATGTATTTTGTATGAGCTTATATTTCAGAGATTTTTATGTATGATATTTGCTACCTGATTGTTTATTAATAATATTAATAGTTATAGTTTAGTTAATATAATTAATGAAAGGTACATGTAATCTGTAGCGCTTCATTTTCTTTTTGAGTTGGAGACAATGGGATAGTTCTAGATGTTTAACCCCTTCTGGATAGATATCAGCTATCATATCTTTGATCACAGGATGAAATACTTAATAACCCCCTTAATCTCGGGGGATGAATTACCCCTTCGGGGGTTTTAGTGTAATAGGGCTCGAGCATGATGACATGAGAGTTCTTGAGTGACTGTTGGCACAAATTAATGTGTAACTGTCATGACACTTGTTATAGTACGAACTTGCTGTATACCAGTCATCGCGGCTGAAGTCGCCTCTACAGAGGCATACCCTCCTCCGATACATATGTCCCCCCATAGGTAGAGATTTCTCTATTAGGTTTAGATAGAAGACCTTGGATGAGGCTGGCACAAGAACTTGGAGCTTGCCACAGGCAAAGAGAGATGATTATGATGAGGAGGACTTCGGTCTTCGAGTATCCGAGTGACGTGAATAAAAGTTAAGTTTCACTGAAGAACTTCGTTGATCCTTTTATTCATAAGTTATAACTTACAACCATCCTCAAATTAGGCAGGCTGCTTATAGCTGCATTCGGATTCATAAAGAATTTTGAATTAAGAGTAATTTAAAAAAAATAGTTTTTTATGAGGGCACTGAGGGTCAGTTGAATTTGATCCTTGTAAATATGTGGTCCATTATCTATCTATATATATAAAATTCAAAGTCCTGACTGACTGACTGACTGAGATATCAACGCACAGCCCAAACCGCTGGTCCTAGAGACATGAAATTTGGAGAGTGTATTCTTTGTAAAAAGTAGGTATCCACTAAGAAAGGGTTTTTCGAAATTCCACCCCTAAGAGGGTGAAATGGGGTGTTGACTTTTCTATGAAACTTTTTATTCTCGGAGTCGATTGACTTGACAATTTGTGTACATACTCTTCAGATAAAATTATGAGATACGTGTATCACAGTTTTTCCAAAATCATCCCCCAATTTAAAAATTCAATGTCTTGATTGGCTGACTGATATATCAACGCACAGCCCAAACCGCTGGTCTTAGAGACATGAAATTTGGAGGGTGTATTCTTTGTGAAGGGTAGGTATCCACTAAGAAAGAATTTTTCGAAATTCCACCCCTAAGAGGGTGAAATGGGGTGTTGAATTTTCTATGAAACTTTTTATTCTCGCAGTCGATTGACTTGACAATTTGTGTACATACTATTCAGATAAAATTATGAGATACGTGTATCACAGTTTTTCCAAAATCATCCCCCAATTTAAAAATTCAATGTCGTGATTGGCTGACTGATATATCAACGCAAAGCCCAATCCGCTGGTTCTAGAGACATGGAATTTGGAGCGTGTATTCTTTGTAAAGAGTAGATATTCACTAAGAAAGGGTTTTTCGAAATTCCACCCCTAAGAGGGTGAAATGGGGTGTTGAATTTTCTATGAAACTTTTTATTCTCGCAGTCGATTGACTTGAAAATTAATGTACATACTTTTCAGATAAAATTATGAGATACGTGTATCACAGTTTTTCCAAAATCATCCCCCAATTTAAAAATTTAATGTCTTGATTGGCTGACTGATATATCAACGCACAGCCCAAACCGCTGGTCTTAGAAACATGAAATTTGGAGAGTGTATTCTTTGTGAAGGGTAGGTATCCACTAAGAAAGAATTTTTCGAAATTCCACCCCTAAGAGGGTGAAATGGGGTGTTGAATTTTCTATGAAACTTTTTATTCTCGCAGTCGATTGACTTGACAATTTGTGTACATACTATTCAAATAAAATTATGAGATACATGTATCACAGTTTTTCCAAAATCATCCCCCAATTTAAGAATTCACTGTCGACTGGCTGACTGATACATCAACGCACAGCCCAATCGGCTGGTTCTAGAGACATAAAATTTGGAGGGTGCGTTCTTTGTGAAGAGTAAGTATCCGCTAAGAAACAGTTTTTTTTTAATTCCACCCCTAAGAGGGTGAAATGGGATGTTTAATATTCTGTGAAACTTTTTATTCTCTGAGTCGATTGACTTGAAAATTTGTATTGTAAAATTATGAGATACGTGTATCACAGTTTTTTCAAAAATCAAAATCATCCCCCAACAGAGTCAAATAGGGCTTCGAAGCTCACATAGACCGGCGCATGGCGCGCAGCGTTGCGCGGGGCGTGCGGGGTGCGGGAGTATTTACCTATTAAGTAAGTAGGTAGGATTTTTCTGAGGTAGACGTCTGTAAATATGGTTTATTCCACCGATTTTCGCGTTGGCTCGTGATACGCGACATTGATATTAAATATTATGTAAAAGTTTTATGTCTATAAATAGATTCCTAATTAATCATTTGATTTTCGTCACCGGTGTCCGATCTCAAATCAAGGTATCAATATTCACATAACAATATGTAAAGTACCTAATTGATATTACTATGAACTAATATTTGCAAGTTATAAGCAACTATATAAAAACCATGTATCTACTATACATACATAGATTACTTATTATCCCAGAAGTAAGATCCCGTGGGCAATTCCCGAACTCCACGCGGGCGAAGCCGCGGGCATAAGCTAGTATTATATAAAAGGAGAACTGACTGACTGACATATCAACGTACAGCCGAAACTACTGGGGCTAGGAATGTGAAATTTTATACACGGCTTCCTATTATAATGTAGGGGAGCACTAAGAAGGGGTTTTTGGAAATTTAACCTTTAAGGGGGTGAAAAGGGGGAATGATTGTCAAATTCTAAATTAACGCGAGCGAAGCCGCGGGCAAAAGCTAGTTTAAAATATATGGCTAAAGTCGCTGAAACCTTTTATTTAAACTAGATATTTAGCTTCACCGTCTAGATTCTACATTACACACCATACAGTGTGTCACCATTTATAGTGTATGTGTAAACATATGCCTTTTACCAAATAGTTATTACTCTTCGTAATCTTAACATCGTCTCCCGATTCAGCTTCCGATTATAAATCATAGGTAAAGATCTAACCATGAACTGTGCTGTGTCGTAACTCTTACAAAAAATATGAATTTAATAATTAAGGATAAATAGAGGCGGCGAATTTAAAACTGCACAACACAGTCAAAGTTCTTAATATCCATGAATTTCGCCTTATTTCAGTGTAAATTTTATGGCATTCATGTATCATGTTTTTTAAATCTGATTTCAGGCATGTGGTCACCGCAGCAGGTAACTTGAGTAAATTAATTTTATAGTGCGCTGTAGGCAAGTGGCGCCGTTTTGCGTCTTGCTAGTAAACCACAGTCTGCAATATAAATGCCTTCCAATTGGGGTACGAAAAGTTAATAATCATGTCTCTGTACCGCTCACCGTTGATCATCATCATTTTTAAAACTTTGACGTACGATTAAATTCACGAAATGAACTTGTTAACTCATTTGTACGATTTGATGTTATTATATTATATTCTCTGGTGATATGTAGAGTCGTATGTCTACGCCGATAAACCAGAAACAATTAAGCATTTGGAAGTCAACATTCGGCAATTTTTTGCAGAAATACAGCACGATTTACTACGAACAGTGTGGGGAAATTGGACCTCCATATTACGCCATGCACGCGCCAGCCGCGGTGGCCTCATGCCCGAGATCATAATTTAATCTTGAACGATTAAATTATGATTTCGAGCATAAAATTATCAGTCCAACGAAATCAATTTCATGTATATGTCGGATATGTCAGGATTTATTCCGTTACCAGGATTTGTTCTTACACTGGGTGCGATACACTGTTTCTAGCAAACTAACGAATTACTTGAGATTACAACTTAACACAATAACACGGGGAACAATGAATCGGATACAGTTCCAAGACGTCTCAACTCGGCCGCTATCAGACACTAACTGTCGCCCTCGCCTCGAGCTGGACATCAGGGCTCTGTAGAAGCACGCTGTGTTGTTGGTAGACTGGTAGGTCGCGCCATGTCACCAGTGCGTGTTTGCCGATTCATTTTATGTCCGTACCAATGACCGGATCCGACATATATTAAAATCATTGGTCTATTTTATTTCAATTTATCGTTCTCCGCCTGTAAAAAAGATAACTTTTATAAGCAACGGTTATTATGAATATGGTATGGTAATATGGGTATTATGAACCATTGTAATTTTAGTGACAAAATGAAATAACACCAGCATGCGTGGTGTTACAAAGACTGATATTATTACATACTAGCGGCCCGTCCCGGCTTCGCACGGGTGGACATTTATTTTTATTTTTAATATAGCCTATGTTACTCAGGGATAATGTAGCATTCTAATGGTGAAAGAATTTTTGAAATCGGTCCAGTAGTTTTTGAGTTTATTCATTACAAACATACACACACAAAAATACATATCTTCATTCCCCCTGACGACATTTATAATTCGTGCTGTACACAGCATGCATCTGTTACCGCATTCCTCCTCACCCCACAGGATCTACAGAGCTCTAGGCTACTCTGTGAAAT
This sequence comes from Noctua pronuba, assembly GCA_905220335.1. NCBI lineage: Eukaryota > Metazoa > Arthropoda > Insecta > Lepidoptera > Noctuidae > Noctua > Noctua pronuba. The sequence continues at coordinate 9,884,624 of LR999891.1, read as the reverse complement.
ACGAGTGTCTGGTTTAGCAGCAAATTGAACGCAGGTAACTGGGCGGTTCTCATTTAAGTAGCAGTATTCTGTGCAAAGGCAATTATAGTACGCACGACGGCCAATCAAGCTATACAAAAATCAATTTATGCGGATCTCTCATTGTATAGGAAATCTATACAAAGCGAGGCCAAGTTATACTGGGAATGTACAGTTTCTTGTGCTGCCGTGTGTACAAACACTGTTTATTTTGGCTATGGGATAATTACGTTTTATATTATTCAAAAACTTTGGATCATCAATAAGTACGAATTAAAAAGGTTTAACTATACTTTATTATGTTTCTCTCGCAATGCACCAGCATTAGTGTTATGTCGGTACTAAAATAATAACTTTTTATGAAACAAATTGTAGCTCACCAGGCCCTGCAGTCTCGACAAATATAACGACAAAAATCGGTCGTTAAGTGTAATCGATGTCAATTTTTTTAATAGATATTCAACCTTATGCTTTCGAAATAAAGTAGAAAATCTATTAAAGGAATTTGACAACGATACGACTTAGCGACCGATTTTTGTCGCTATCTAATGTCGAGGCTGCAGGGGCAGGTTACAAACATTGGTTATTTTGGTTAATCCGTTTTATGCTTGTATACCACGTGAATAAAAGAAATTCGTTGATCCTTTTATTCATAAGTTATAGCTTACAACCAGCCTCAAATTAGGCAGGCTGCTTATAGCTGCATTCGGATTCACAAAGAATTTTGAATTTAGAGTAATTAAAAAAAATAGTTTTTTATGAGGGCACTGAGGGTCAGTTGAATTTGATCCTTGTAAATATGTGGTCCATTATTTAAAATATATGGCTAAAGTCGCTGAAACCTTTTATTTAAACTAGATATTTAGCTTCACCTTCTAGATTCTACATTACACACCATACAGTGTGTCACCATTTATAGTGTATGTGTAAACATATGCCTTTTACCAAATAGTTATTACTCTTCGTAATCCTAACATCGTCTCCCGATTCAGCTTCCGATTATAAATCATAGGTAAAGATCTAACCATGAACTGTGCTGTGTCGTAACTCTTACAAAAAATATTAATTTAATAATTAAGGATAAATAGAGGCGACGAATTTAAAACTGTAACACAACACAATCAAATTCTTAATATCCATGAATTTCACCTTATTTCACTGTAAATTTTATGGCATTCATGTATCATGTTTTTTTATCTGATTTCAGGCATGTGGTCACCGCAGCAGGTAACTTGAATAAATTAATTTATAGTGCGCTGTAGGCAAGTGGCGCCGTTTTGCGTCTTGATACTAAACCACATCTCTGCTATATAAATGCCTTCCAATTGGGGTACGAAAAGTTAATAATCATGTCTCTGTACCGCTCACCGTTGATCATTATCATTTTTAAAACTTTGACGTACGATTAAATTCACTAAATGAACTTGTTAACTCATTTGTACGATTTGATGTTATTATATTATATTCTCTGGTGATATGTAAAGTCGTATGTCTACGCCGATAAACCAGAAACAATTAAGCATTTGGAAGTCAACATTCGGCAATTTGTTGCAGAAATACAGCACGATTTACTACGAACAGTGTGTGGAAATTGGACCTCCATATTACGCCATGCACGCGCCAGCCGCGGTGGCCTCATGCCCGAGATCATAATTTAATCTTGAACGATTAAATTATGATTTCGGGCATAAAATTATCAGTCCAACGAAATCAATTTCATGTATATGTCGGATATGTCAGGATTTATTCCGTTAGGCTCTTACATCATGTGGGCAGACGATAGGTTTCGTGCTATGAATACACACGGGGTGCGATACACTGTTTCTAGCAAACTAACGAATTACTTGAGATTACTAGTTAACACAATAACACGGGGCACAATGAATCGGATACAGTTCCAAGACGTCTCAACTCGGCCGCTATCAGACACTAACTGTCGCTCGAGCTGGACATCAGGGCTCTGTAGAAGCACGCTGTGTTGTTGGTAGACTGGTAGGTCGCGCCATGTCACCAGTGCGTGTTTGCCGATTCATTTTATGTCCATACCAATGACCGGATCCGACATATATTAAAATCATTGGCCTATTTTATTTCAATTTATCGTTCTCCGCCTGTAAAAAACAACTTTTATAAGCAACGGTTCATGCAGCTATTATGAACCATTGTAATTTTAGTAACAAAATGAAATAACACCAGCATGCGTGGTGTTACAATGACTGATATTATTACATACTAGCGGCCCGTCCCGGCTTCGCAAGGGTGGACATTTATTTTTATTTTTAATATAGCCTATGTTACTCAGGGATAATGTAGCATTCTAATGGTGAAAGAATTTTTGAAATCGGTCCAGTAGTTTTTGAGTTTATTCATTACAAACATACACACACAAAAATACATATCTTCATTCCCCCTGACGACATTTATAATTCGTGCTGTACACAGCATGCATCTGTAACCGCATTCCTCCTCACCCCACAGGATCTACAGAGCTCTAGGCTACTCTGTGAAATACGAGTGTCTGGTTTAGCAGCAAATTGAACGCAGGTAACTGGGCGGTTCTCATTTAAGTAGCAGTATTCTGTGCAAAGGCAATTATAGTACGCACGACGGCCAATCAAGCTATACAAAAATCAATTTATGCGGATCTCTCATTGTATAGGAAATCTATACAAAGCGAGGCCAAGTTATACTGGGAATGTACAGTTTCTTGTGCTGCCGTGTGTACAAACACTGTTTATTTTGGCTATGGGATAATTACGTTTTATATTATTCAAAAACTTTGGATCATCAATAAGTACGAATTAAAAAGGTTTAACTATACTTTATTATGTTTCTCTCGCAATGCACCAGCATTAGTGTTATGTCGGTACTAAAATAATAACTTTTTATGAAACAAATTGTAGCTCACCAGGCCCTGCAGTCTCGACAAATATAACGACAAAAATCGGTCGTTAAGTGTAATCGATGTCAATCTTTTTTAATAGATATTCAACCTTATGCTTTCGAAATAAAGTAGAAAATCTATTAAAGGAATTTGACAACGATACGACTTAGCGACCGATTTTTGTCGCTATCTAATGTCGAGGCTGCAGGGGCAGGTTACAAACATTGGTTATTTTGGTTAATCCGTTTTATGCTTGTATACCACAACTTAGAATCGGTATTAAGTGCCAAGTGACTACACGTTATTGCGTTTGTCCCTAGTGCATAAGAGTATAGTGTGGGTACCGTAAGGTTGTATACTTCCAACCAACTTTAATTATGTAGGCTGGCTATTTAATAACCCTGGCCACTTTCAGCCGCTCAAACTGTTTTGTATTAAAACAATTTAATTAAATAATGTGCAGTTGTTGGTGGTTTTTTATGTGTCAGTTTTGTGAAAATCAAGTCCGGATGCTTAAATAAATAGATATAGCCTCAGCGAGTTTTAATTAAATAGAGGTAATTAGCCAGAGAGTATACGTCTCCGTCAGGATGAACGGTCACTCGGCGTATTTAACTTTGAATTTATGCCTAACAATTGCTTCCCTATTGCTTCTATTTGCTTCCTATTCTCAAACAATTGCTTCCATCGTATTCTAGAAGAAAAAAAACATTTTAAGAGTGACCGTTCATTCTGATGTCAGGACGGCCGGTCACCGAGTGTAGTGTCCTTGTTAAGTAGAATTATTGAAATTCACGGTGGCCATTAATTACTTCCCGTTTGCTCATCTCAATGTTTTACAACGATAATACTGTAACTATCACGGCAATAAAGATATCGACGAAAGTGTTGTATAACAATATTTTTAGTGCCTGACAAAAAATAAAGGCAAAACTCGAGAAAAAAAATCCAAAAAAAATAAATATAAATTTTTGTTATTTAACCATAAAGTTCGGTACGTACCCCTTCGGGGGTCTGACACATAAACCTCCGCCGGATTGGTAGATACCCCCGAAGGGGTCTGCGTTTAAGTCATCCGTCATCCTCATTATTTATGTAAATATTTAATATTCTGATTATCAAATACTATGAGTGTGCGTTAATTAAGAGAGTTGGATAAAAAGTTCATATGACATCGCCATTAAAACTTCAGTATTTAGCGCGCAAGTCTCTTAATTTATCCTTATAAAATCCAAGTGCGTAAATACGGTCATCGCCATTTTGACAGCAGTGCCGGCCGAGGCTAAAAATCATAAAAATTGTGGTTTTCGGACATCCAAGCTCCACTATGTTGAGAATGATTAACTCTTCATTAAATTATGTGACAAATTAATCCATAGTTCAATTTAAATAAAGCAGTGGTAACGATGAATTTTGATATCTAAAGTCGAATTTTCGCGCCAATCGTGCGTGTTTACATTTTTATTTTTCACATTACATCACACAGACGCGAACAGATTCGATAACAAATATGACAAATATCATTCCAAATATTATAAACAACGTGAAAATGCCCAGATCTTAGCGTAATTTACTAATACGGGACCAATAACTCGTAATATTCATTACCACTCCTCAATTTGTAATCGAAATAGACGGCAATTTTTTTTTTAATTGCTGCGTTTTATGGATGCGATTATTTCAATCGATTCGTTTTTTGTAAATTTTGATCAAATCGAGAAATTAAATTAAGGAATTTAAGAAATCGATACATGGAAATTAAAATAATTTTGTTTTAAGCTTAAAATACAATAAATAAATACAATAATATTTTTTAAGCTTTATAATGGTAATTTTAATAGTTTTTCGTACATTATAGGTAGGTAACCGAAACAACAAACAGCACAGACTGATCTATGGCTAAATTCGCGCCATTTTTTTTTCAAATAAAAATTTAAGTTATGAACGCATTCGCTGTTCAAATTACATTGTATTTTACTAGATAATTTATAGTATTTTTTTATATTACATAAATATGCTTTTATTTAACTTCCCGTGTTAGTAAGTATTGGTCAAATCTTGCAACTGAATTTCAAACCAGTTCCCCTATACTGATTGAGCTGAAATTTTGCACATGCCTTTGGTTCTGGTGACAATACATTTTTTATGACAAACATTACTATTAGTCTTGCAGACAGGATCGTCTCCTCGCGACAGAACTCCTCAACGGTTAATAGCGCGGACACGAAACTTTGTATACGCTTTTAATTTTGATAGATATATATGATTTCTTTCATGACTTCATCCTGCAACCAGGATCGTCTTCTCATGAGGCAACTCCTTAACAGTTAATAGCACGGATACGGAAATTTGTATGCGCGTTCATATTTGACGAATATTCATGATTTCTATAATGACCTCATCTTGCAGCCAAAATCGCCTTCTCACGAGGGAACTCCTCAATGGTTAATAGCCCAGACACGAAACTTTGTATAGATACGCGTTCAATTTTGATGAATAAACCTAATTTGTATCGTATTTGACCTACAGCTATGACTCCATCCTGCAACAAGGATCGGTTTCTCATGAGGGAACTCCTTAACAGTTAATAACATGGATACGGAAATTCGTATGCGCGTTCATATTTGACGAATATTCATGATTTCTATAATGATCTCATCCTGCAGCCAAAATCGCCGTCTCACGAGGGAACTCCTCAATGGTTAATAGCCCAGACACGAAACTTTGTATAGATACGCGTTCAATTGTGATCAATAAACCTAATTTGTATCGTATTTGACCTACAGCTAGGATTGTCTTTTCATGAGGACACTCCTCAACGGTGAATAGCATAATATAGTGATGCGGTATCAGAAATGTACAGAATACAACAAAATTAAATATTCCGAAATAAGTATTTTTTTTTTAATGACTTCTTAATTTAATTTTTATTGTTGTTGGTCGGTTGGATATAGAATGCCAAGGATCTTATATACTTATCTTAGGCACAGTAAAAATTTATTTTGTTCCCAAGATGAATTTTATTTAGTCTACAAAATTGGGTTTAGTTTGGTTGAGTAATTGTGTTAGGTTGGATTGTTTATTGTGGGATTCACCACTTACAAATACTTCTTTTATCATCCTGTTCTTTCTCAAAAGGGCAAAGGCCTCCCCATGGCATTACAATTTTCTTTATCTTTTGCCTTCTCCGACTAATACTTTTAATGGTGAATATTTTTTATACTTAATGAGCTTGGTTTAGTTGCAACCCAAAAAACTAGATATGAAATTATATTTCTAAGAAAACTACAAATGCGAGTAGGGCTCTGGCCATGAGGGTTCTGTCGCATAGCTGTTCACGGCTTCACTCAAGTGACACCGCCCACGGCCTATGATGGATAACCTGAACTTTGAAGTTGTAAAAGACGTTTTTAGAGTGGATAGTGAACCGCTTTCAAAGAATAAACTAACGTTTCTTTAGGATACGGCCTATGAATTGCCGATTGCGAAATAAAACAATACGTTTGTCGGTCATCGTTACCGAGGCAGGCCCAAGAAACGCTGGCGTGTCGATTTAGACTCGTTCTTGGCTGATTGGCCAGAGAAGGCAAATCACCGACAGAGTAGGACAGGAATGGAAGAGGCTTTTGCTCAACAGTGGTAAAGAATAGGCTAAACAAGAAAAAAAGTTTTTCCTAATCTAACACAATAACCCAACCGACAATACGCTGCCAACAATTTATATATCTTTTGCGGATCAAACAATTTTTTTTTACCAAGATTCTAAAGGGTGTAAAAAGACCCTTAACGAAAACGAAAACCACATATTCTGCCCATCATTGGGATCATTTTTTTGTTCTGGACCATACCTGGGAACCTTCTAGTTACGGAGATATTGGGGGTCAAAGTTCCAATTTTTTCACAAGTTTTTTTTAAAATACTACTTTTTAAGGTTCTAACTTTACTCTAATTACCTCCATGGTCCGTTTACTATTCAAAGCATCCATCAGCAATAAGTTTTGAGCGCATTATATTGAGTTTTACCGTAAAATGTGATTTTTGACCCCAAAAAAAAATTTCGTTTCCCAGCAAAAATTTTTGCGTAAAGTTACTTAGTTTGATGTACAGAATGCTTGGTTGACGGCTTGGTGAAGGGTCTGTTTACACCCCGTATATCAAACCTTCAGATATTTCAAAACAAAATTCGCAATAAATGATAATAGTAAATTATTACACTTATAAAGTAAGAATAAATGTGAAATGCGAGCGCATTCCTAATTTAAATTTTGAAACAAAAAAAAACGCAACCGTGCGTATTTATGTACAATTGAAAATCAATCCATTTCCAGATTTTTTATTTGCTTGAACTGTTAGACTTTATTTCTTGCCAAATCCCACGCTACTAGTTCAACGGAAAGTTAGGAGACTATCTATAAGTTTTTAAAAGAAAGATAATCATCAGAATGTTTATTAAAAGTTAATTTAAAATTTAAATAATTTTTTGAAATTATACCAAAGAGTTTTTATTCCGTTTCAACTCTTTTTTTCAAACTTGATTTCAATTCGAGTATCGATTAGGCTGAATCCAACTTTTTAATCGAATGATGATCTTTGGGTTTACGGTCAGCACTAGACTTTTTAGTTATATTTGTCAAGACTTTGATCGTGTTTTTTATGAAATTATGTATGAATAATGGTAAAAATAAGAACGCAGACAGTTTGTTACTGTCTTTATTTTGCCCTTTTGAGTTTTTTTAGCAAACGAAAACTTTTCTATGTACATTATTTCCAGCGCAACTAAGTTACCTATTTTTTGGAAGGGTGTAGCGGTACGTAATTTACACATATTTGGAAATAGACTGACGCCGTTTTACTGATATCAACACGTTATTGGAGATATTAACCATAAACTTATAGTATGAAACAGCTTCCGCGACATATTTTACATTAAAAAATCGAATGCTGAAAATTCACGAAAATTCTTGAATTTCATGACAATTCACATCTCCCCGCCGATTCAGCTGGTGTGTCATGTGTCAAAATCTTGTCGAGCATAGTGGTTAAATTCACATTTATTATTATTGTAAGACTAGATCGAATTATGAAGTCTACCTACGTTCATACGTTGGTATATTTTTAATATCATCACGCCTGCATTCCCCAAAGAGATAGGCAGAGGTGTATTTTCGAATGTCCACTACCTACATTAATTCACTAGAGATATTGTTACGCCCCATGTAATAGCAGGTCAGGGCAGGTGTTTGCTTCCAGATTCACACAGACTACTGTGGGTGGAGTTGAAGTGCGGTAATAGTCAGGACGCGAAATTATTACCATTCTTGCCCGGTCGCACGCTACCATGGTCCATGACGTGCGAACACAACCTCACACGCGCGCTGCCTGCCTAGCATAGAATAAAATATTAATAATATAATAATATCGTTTACCGAAGCATATGTGGGCTCCTCTATTGCGAGAGCAAGTGTGGAAAGCATTCAAAAGCCCGTGTTCATGGATTTTCAACCGTTATTCTGTTAAACATACAGATAGAATTACTTGCAAAGGTTTATGCAAACAATGCAAATCATCGATAACTGTTGTGATTTCCTGGCCTGTTGATAAAATAGCTGGATGTGCGTGTTCTGTAACAAATATTGATGCATCTTTTATTCATGTTCCTAATAAAAAAATTAAATTATCACCAGCCCAGCGCATTGAAATGTCCGCTGAACTGAAACACGACTCTGCAATCACATATCGTAATAAATTAGCAAATGAAATAATGGAACCTGATGACTCTGAACCACCCCATATGCCAACAGTTGGCTGCTTAAGGCAAATTAAATACGAGGAGAAACAGAGTTTACATTACGATACAAATCCAGTGCTATCTTTGTGGATGACTCGTGTCACGCCATATAAAGATGTTATTAAGCATATCTCTCTGTACCCTTTTTACATATATTATTGGACAAAAATCCAGGAAGCCTGTTGTAAAAAAATTAAAAAATCTGACAGACTAATTCTCAGTGTTGATGCTACTGGTAGTATCTTCAAGGAATTAGGTCCAAACAACAAGATGTTAGGGACTAAACATTTATTTTTATATGTGTTAATGATGAAAACTCAGGAAAACTATAGCTCTGTCCCAGTCTCTCAGATGATATCCGAAAGCCAGACAATGGATACAATACATCAATGGCTACAGGCTTGGAGAAAATGTAATCCCGTTCCTGATGAAATTAACTTAGACGATTAAAAAAAAAATTAAATAAATTAGATAAATTAGTAAACTGTTGTCACTGTATTTTTTTTTCTACTCTTTATTGTTGCATTAGACACTCCACACACACTTGAATTGAAATATTTAAAGGTGTTTATTACATTTGTATGACAAATCACTAAATGCGATAGGCACTTCTTTTTAACCGACTTCAAAAAGGAGGAGGTTCTCAATTAGGATGTTTCTATTTTTTTTATGTATGTATATCTTACGTTATGTCTTATGCTATGTCGGTTTTATTTTTTGCAAAAAAGTTTTTTTATTAATAACATAATACTTAGCTGTAGGCCACCGGTACAATACCATAGATTTATCGCCTAATCAAGCGTAACTGCAATGTTAAATAACGTTTGTTCCCACTAGTTCTACGGTAGAACTAATGGGATTTTTTTTCTCGAGTTTTGCCTTTATTTTTTGTCAGGCACTAAAAATATTGTTATACAACACTTTCGTCGATATCTTTATTGCCGTGATAGTTACAGTATTATCGTTGTAAAACATTGAGATGAGCAAACGGGAAGTAATTAATGGCCACCGTGAATTTCAATAATTCTACTTAACAAGGACACTACACTCGGTGACCGGCCGTCCTGACATCAGAATGAACGGTCACTCTTAAAATGTTTTTTTTCTTCTAGAATACGATGGAAGCAATTGTTTGAGAATAGGAAGCAAATAGAAGCAATAGGGAAGCAATTGTTAGGCATAAATTCAAAGTTAAATACGCCGAGTGACCGTTCATCCTGACGGAGACGAGTATACTGGTACGTTACAGTACTACAATTAACCTTTTCTAGAAACAAATTGGTAGCACAGCCAGTTCACCTTTTGAGTTTAAAATGATGCATTCGAATAATTTATATTACTAGCTTTTTCCCGCGGCATAGCACGCGATAATTTAAAAAAAAAAAAACTCAATCAAACTCTCGTTATTGTTGTTTTCCTTGGGAATAGTACTCATTTTCGGGATGAAAGGTACTCTATGTCCGTTTCAGTACACCTGACACTTATATGCAAAATTTCAGGATGATCGGTTCAGTGGTTTAGGCGTGAAAAGGTAACAAACAAACAAACTTACTTTCGCATTTATAATATTAGTAAGGATACGAAAGTAAAGAAAAGATATCTACCGTTTGTTTATTTCTTTTGCTTTGCTTTGAATTACTTTTGTTTGATATTTTTGTTCCACTCATTCGTAAGCGCAGTACTTATAATATTTTTAGTACCATGAAGTGCCTAGTTATTAATAGAATAAAGGTTTTGTGCTAGGGCACGTTTCTCTGATACTAGAAACTCGAGCGACGGCACGTCGTGTCAATACACAATTTATTTTCTTCGTGATTTGTCGGCCTCGTGGAGAAACAAGTTACTTATCTTACAAACTATGACACAAACTATGTTACATAAATTATACGTTAGTCAATATAATTTTAGCGTTTGTTATTCACTGACTGCCGAATACCTAAGCTCTTCCTTTTTTCGGTAAAAAAAACCGCTTGATTATTTCCGACACAATTGTTTTTTTTTTCATGTACTCGTATACTGTCTATCGTATCGAGTACCATAACAGCCTATCACAAACGGTAATAAATATTAAGTTAATGATGAGTTCATCATCTGCCTACCCTTTTCCGGGTTTTCCCAAACTCATCTGCCTAGCCTTTTCCGGGTTTTTCCAACTATGTTGGGGTCGGTTTTCTGTCTTACCGGATACTGCTGAATACCAGTATTTTACATGGATCGACTGCCTATCTGGCCTCCACAACCCAGTTAGTACCGGGTAATACGAAAGCCCTTGCTAAGACTGGTTGACAGATTTTCGGGCCACTGACTAAATGCAACGATTGTCAAAGATCTATAAATGACAACCGGGACCAACGGCTTAACGTGTTTTCCGAGGCACGGAGGAAAATTGGTATGTAATGGGTGATCAAGTGATCACCCATCCACGCACCAACGTAGGAAAGCGCGGCTTCACCTGAAGATCGATACGAGCGGCTGTTATTATTTAGCCACGAGCTCCACAATTTATCGTCAACCCCTCAATTTACGGAACTTAAAAACATTTGAAAGGATCAAAACGGATCTTTTCAATAAGTATAAAAGTAGCGAGTTAAAACTATTTAAAGCATTATTGCTGTTTCAGATCTCGTCTTCTGATCTTAACAGTTTTTGTTGAAGAAAGTTTATACTTTACTGTGAGTTAGTTCTGTGATTGACCCAGCACCGCAACGATGGCTTATCTTACTTCTTACTAATATTATAAAGAGGAAAGATTTGTGTTTTTGTGTGTGTGTGTGTGTGTATGTTTGTAATGAATAAACTCAAAAACTACTGTGCCGATTTCAAAATTTCACCATTAGAAAGCTATATTATCCCTGAGTAGCATAGGCTATATTTTATCCCAAAATGTTTAAAAAATAAAGGTCCACCCGTGCAAAGCCGGGACGGGCCGCTAGTTAATAATAAAAAGATTCATGTACAGCCGCCAGTACATCAAGCTTCTACAATCTGTCAAATTAATTTCAATTTAACTTTATCGCTCAAGCGTTAGGCTGCCATCAGACGGACTGCAACGAAACAACCGCGCGCAGTCGATATATTCAACTGCATACGTTTGTACGTTTGACTTCGTCCAGTCGTGATATCAACTTCACGCGGTCGGCCGCAGTCGTGTGAAGTAAATATTAACTGCATACAGTCGTGACTTCAACTTTACGCGGTCGGCTACAGTCGTGTAATGTCGACGCACGCTGTCCATAGCTAAGGCTATGCTCTGGTTCACCTTAGTATTGTCCCTGGGACGCCTCCGATATAAATTAAATACAATATTGTTTTCAATTCACACTGTCTCTGCTGAAAGCTAATTTTTTTCGCGATTACTACGAATATGCCGCAGAGAAAGATGTTCAGGTTGACTTTATACATATAGCACACCCATAAATATGATCACACCTTTCTGGTACACGCTGTATGCTTCATAAATATGTGTCAACATTATCATCATTCTCTTGCCCTTATCCCAATTCATTTGAGATTCAATAGACATGGTTATTATGGTTAGTAACATAGTTGTTCTTATACAAGCGCTAGTGCCGTATTTTCTCAGTGATTACAAATTCATTGTTGCCGACCACAATGCCATCTACTAGCGACACTTAGAAGCGAACGTTATGACGGCGGCAAGAAGCAAGAGAACCGATGCAACACTAGCGACGCGTGCGGATCTTCACGGATATGTGTGATACGACTCCCATCTCACGTGAGCATTATACCCGCTCGTTAAAATATTAAGAAAAAGTATACTAAAATCCATTGTAAAATATTATACGACGCTGGCGCTGACACGACGATGATCTGGCGCAGAAACCCCAACGTCCCTATATGTTACTTTGGTACATTGGTTATGTTATTCAGGGAGATTCATTGCTGTATCTCTGTTGCTGTTGCTGTGTATACTGAATGTATTATTTTATTTGCATTTCCATGATCATAGAAACCTAGGTAGGTACCAAATGCAAAATTTTTGAACGTCGTTTTTACGATTTTTTGAAACGGCAATGAAATGTTTTACGGGAACATAAAAAAATACTGATTTGTGGAGGTCAAATATTCAATCGAGCTGTGTAAAGTACTGATGATGCACTGTATCCAGTTTGAATACAGCCGACCCCGACATAGTTGCGAAAAGGTAAATGATGGTTAGTGTTGAATTTTCCGTTTTAATCTATTATATTCTATCTATTATATAATTTAGTAGCGGAATCTGTAAAAAAATTGTTATTGTTATTGTTGTTTATTTTTTAAGGTATCAGAACTTATTCATTATCTTCAACATATTCAAATTACTGGAAACCACATTTATTTTTGTCATGATCTTGTCTTTTACATTTTTGCTATAAGTAGGTGTCTCCTTGAAGAACAAAGAATGATAAGTGTTAATAATAAAGAATAGCCAAATAGTTGTAATTTACGATATCTGCAGAATAACAAAACATGCCTGCTATATGATGGCAATTCCATTCGCACCAACTAATTTGCGTGTTTCCACATTACGCATTTGATCGGCAAGGATTACGCCAAGCGATTTATGCTAAGTTCCCATTACCATAACATTAATCTTATTCCCCCTCCCTTTTATTGGCGCATTCCTTTTGATTTTCAAGGCCAATTCGGATTCTTGAGGTGCAGTTTTATATAACTTAGTGTTGTTTTATTTGATGAAGAATCGAGCATATTTAAAGTTTTGTGGTAACCCATCAGTATTTTAGAGTTGGTTCATAAAATAATACTAAGTTTGATAGCATTTAAAATAATAATAAAAGTGTAATAAAATTTCATAGAAATTTCATCTGTGGTACTGAACCACATCCTAATGTTGAACAGCTTTTTGACTCAGTGACCTGGGTTGGAGCAGGAGTGTTCACCTCAGAGGGGGTGGCCCGATTGGTATTGTCCATTAAGATTGTGTCTGGTCTTGATTCTTCAATTTCTAAATAACTGGATTCTTCATAATCTTCTAAATCCTTAATTTCGCTTTGCATCACTAATGTCTGTGATAACTGTTCAAAAATCTCTTTTGTTAGTTCTGTCTCGTGTGCTTGAAGTCTTTTACACTCTACAGGCAGAACATCATCGAATGTATTTGACATTTTGAATTTCCACAGTAATACTACTACAACTACCAGGATAAAGATAATTAAAGGAGTTACCAGATAATAAGTTATCAAAACTTTATCTAGTTTAATGGGGAATCAGAGTTATGAACTCTGTATTATGTTCAGGGGCGTGCCGTCCATAGAGGCAATTAAGCCGAGCCTACCCTACCAACAACGCCAAATGCATTTATTATAACTGTGTAATAAAATAATACAAAATATTTTAAAAGTTAAAACTCCTGTTATAACACTTATAGCAACTTGTCGCGCCCGTGTCACGTAACTCACACTATACTGTAAGGTAAGTTGTACCAAGCGTCGTCAATTTTAAGACAAAATCGTTAATCGTTACCTAAAATGGCTAAGATTTGATCGAAAAAACTGAAAAGCTATCGCACCAATGTAAACGACTTGTCTTGATATATTTATTTATTATTTATTTAACACTTCAAGTACAAAAGTACAGAGGCGGACTTAATGCGATAACAATTTTTTACCAGCCAAAGTTTGGGTGATGCAGAGAAAAGCAGAAAAAAAAAAAAAAAAAATTCCTCAGCTGGGATCGAACTCACGTCGCCGAGATTAGATCAGTAGCTACCGCAGGCGCTTACACCAAACAGCAATGGTTATCATTTTTCATTAGTATAAAATGTTGGGTCTCATTGTGAACCCATTTATGTTTATCCGTGCATGTTGAATATTTTTACGCACACAGTAATAATGTGCGGATGTATGAGCATTACTGGCTCGTACAGTGACAGTTACCGATGTGCGCGTGATGTAAACTAATTAGCTTTGCCGACTGTACGTACGTTGTAGTTGCTTGAGAATGATCAGCCTTTAAAGCACGCACCGTTTGTTTTTCCGTTACCCAACAGCTTTACTGACTGTTGTTGGTAATAAAACTGAATCTGGTCAAAATAAATACACACAAGCCATCCCTTTAGAGCATTTGTAGCACGGTGACGCTAAAATGCATAGCTTGTGCAATGATAGGTAACAATTTTATTTGAATTCTAGTGTTTATCAAATTATTCGTCACATGCAACACAGTTTTTATACCCCGTATCAATTAGTATCTACCTCGACAAAAATTGTAGTCGTATAATTTTGAAAATCGGTTCTCTGAATTTCAATTTCATGCGGTCACAATTCACATAGTTAACCAATAGAATTCAATTTGACATTTGCCTCCTCTTCTTATTGAGTCAGCCACAGAGAATGCGGCGCTGCTTGGCGCAAATCTCTTTACAATTGCATTTCTGCCGCGCCTTAAATGATATCGCGTAGCAAGTTTTATTCATATAAAACCTCCTTTTGGCATTGTTGTAGTCGTATCGATAATCATTATCTTCCTGAACTTTTCCTATGTTACTTGGGGTTTGATCATCAAATTCAAACTGATGATAAATGAAAATTACCGAAGTGATGTGTGTAGTGAGGTAGGTGTATGTACCTGTTGAAGATTCATTTACTTAAAAACATTTTTTCCCGGCAGGCGAGGTTATTCATACAAGGTGTAAACAGACCCTTCACGAAGCCGTCAACCAAGCATTCTGTACATCGAACTAAGTAACTCTACGCAAAAATTAATGCTAATGTAATTAATGCTGGGAAACGACATTTTTTTTTGGGGTGAAAAATCACGTTTTACGGTAAAACTCAATGTAACGCACTCAAAACTTAGTGCTGATGGATGCTTTGAATAGTAAACGGGTCATGGAGTTCATTAAAGTAAAGTTAAAACCTTTAAAGGTGGTATATAAAAAAAACTTGTGAAAAAATTAGAATTTTGACCTCCAATATCTCCGTAACTAGAAGGTATGATTCAGAACAAAAAAATAATCGCAATGACGGGGAGAACAAGTGCCTTTCGGCTTCGTTAAGGGTCTTTTTACACCCTTCATACTAAATTATTTATTATTATTATAAGTTTTTAAACTGTCATGGTCACTTACATTATAATTAACCTTAGAAACGGGATACAAAATATCGGGAACTCAATCCAAAAAGTAAACATAGTAAATATCCCGTTTATTAGGTTAATTATAATATTCTTTCCTTTATTCATTTCAATACCATATGTTTTACATTTTAAAATATTCCTATACAAAATAATAGCCCACCAGCATCGGGAACAGGGTCCGAGCTACCGGTGGTCAGGGCACTTGAGAGAGGAACCTTCTAACGATACGCGCCGTGACCAGAAGTACTGCTTTCTGAATCAAGCCCTTGATTCAACTGCCAAGCCTCTTCAGATGTTGGTCGAGGCTATTGGCTATTAAGCCATTGGCCGACACGACTATCGGCACAATGACAGCTGTACTCACGTCCTACATGTCGACAACCTTGCGAGCCAGATCTAGGTACTTGAATTGCCCTTACCGGCTCGCTATTTCTCTGATCATGCCGACATCTTGGATAGTGAAGGACTGTCCTCCATTGGTACATGCAGAATCAAAGAGAATTCAAAGTATCGTCCTGAAATATGCCTCACTCGACCCTTACCGGCTCGCTATTTCCCCGATCATGCCGACATCTTGGATAGTGGAGGACTGTCCTCTATTGCCTCATACACGATATTAGGAAGGGGCACAGAATTACGTCAACTTTATACAACTCTAGCAGGGTGTGCTAGAGTGCATTAGCCGTGTATGTATGTGGCACCGAATCAGGGGCCTTCTTATAGTCTACCCAATAAGTGAACAGATCCCTTCGGGAACGACGACCCCGTTGGCTAATGGCCATATCAGTGAAGATCGGCTCTTTAGTACCCCGGGACCCGTCCCTACATCAATTTTGAAAACCGGATATGATAGAATTTTTATCAAAGTGTTTTCTAAATTAGCTCTCAAGATGGATGTTAGAACTTTATAAGAGTGTGGGAAGACACGTTTTGGTCTATAATTTTTGGGCTCTGGCTACCTCTCTACCTGATTTATGGAGTAGGTGGGTTATTCCTGTCGTGAGAAGCTCGGACAGCGACCCTGACTCCAAGGGTGAATGTAACAGGGCCGCAAAGCGAGCGCGCGATCTCTGGAACCATTTAATCCAAAACTAGTGCAGCCCGTCCGGCCTTGGGTATTTCCAATTAGGCAACGGACGAACTGCACGACGTTCGTCTTGGGGGCTGATTATGATTGCGCACATTTCTGGTATTGGAACATACGATTACGCTAAATGACTCGCACCTGGTCCGACAATCGTTGCGCCGACATGTTGACAATTGGCTCAAGCATCTGAAACAGAGAGTGCATCTAAACATGGTACGCGGTCAGGTTGTTTCCCCCTCTGTAGCCACATAGTATGAGTGCATGACATTTTCATTGATGGCCTGTGTCCGCCAAGAGCTGGGACCCTATCAGAGGCCGGTGGACGTCGAGGTCCTAAGCCGTCGGGCGGCAGGCGTCCTCTCCTTCGACAAGCAGGTGGTGGCGGAGAGAAATACTCGTCGCTCGATCTCGATGCAACTGCCAAGGCCAGCACTCACGGTGAGACTGAGTTCCGGCGGTGGCAAGGCTGCTGTCCTAGTCAACATTGTTTTCGATTCTTTATTTTATTGTATGATTTGCGTTGTTCCATGACAAGACAGTAGATGTGAAAGGGTGGCTAAAACGTAGTATAGTTTAATTTTACCCACACTATAGTTTAATTTTTATATTTTAATTTTACCACACTTAGTACATCGAAATTGTATTCTAATATCTAACAGTTGAAATATTATTTTCCAATAACATAAACGTTATTAAAGAATCGGCTCACGCGTCTAGGGAAAAATTAGTAATACATAAGTATACCTATTTATTATTGTTACAATTTGCTAGTTAGAATCACGTAATATGAGTTATGTGCCATTAGCACGGGTAAGTATTTTTGTATTAACATTCAATTTTTCATCAAGGTTTTCTTTCAATTTTAATTGTGCTGTAGCTTATTATAGATTATAATTTGTTGCAATCCTATTCTGCATAGCCAGTTTCTTTATAATAATGTTAACGCTAAATAATAATGTTAATGTTTACAAAAACTGTGCGAAATATAATATATTAAAATAATTTATTTTAGTAGGATATCATAAATTATATACCCCATTCTTATGCGTGCATGATATTGTCATTTATGGCCTGAGCCCATCGACCCTGTTCGGGGCCTGTTGACCTCAAGGTCCCAAGCCCGATGGTAGCCGTCTTCTTCCTCATTTTCGTGGTGGTGGTGGAGTCGATGGCGGGGAGAAAAACTCGTCGCTCGAGCTAGACGCAGCTGCAGCGACAAGCAAGGCGGAGCTGAGCGACGAACCCGGAGATGGTGGGTGTGCCTTCTGTTCTTTGGCTCGGCGTCTTGTTAGCATCGGCGATATATTTATGACGTATTATTTTCCATTGTATGCGGTGAAGGTGGTGTAACGATCTGATCTCGTTTGCGAGGGCGAACATGGCCAGATATTGCACTGGATAGCGAGGTTTGGAAGGAGAAAGGGGAGGCCTTTGCCCAGCAGTGGGACACGCAAATAGGCTAACAAAAATATAAAATAATCTCATATAAACAGAACTGAGTCAAATTTTCACTACATAGAGACTGTGAGAGAGCGTCTGTATTAGGTAAAACCTGTAGAACAGATCACCGGGCTAACCCTCCGTCAGGATGAAGTAACAAAATTAAATTTACAAATTCATTAAAGTAGTAAAATTAAATAAAAGCATACATTTCATTACACTTTGAGTTGGTGGAGCGTATATATCTGTGACAGTGTGAGTGTTGTTATTAATGTGACGAACAGTTTGTGTATGTGTAAGTATATCGATCCAGGCATTAGTATTAGAAACCCTGGAAGGTTTCAACATACGTTCTGTTGCATTGTAATCAAAGCCTTGAAGCTATTCATTTTGTACTCTACCTTAGAGAGAGGATAGAATATGAACAATATTTTGTTCACATCATAATATAAATTCGAACCCAAAAACCATAAAATTTGTGCCAGACTAGTCTTATATCTAGTTGTCGTACAGACAGTGGTATTTTTTCTTTTACCTGCGAATGTTTTTGGGCCGTAAGAAAGTTCAGAGAGCTTCTTAGTAACTATCACTAAAACAAAAAGTTGTCGAACTGTCCGTACCTCACTGCGTTGCTATAAATCCACTGTAGGATATCGTATCGGAAGGAAATAACTTACTTTTAATATGGCTCTTTGGGATCTCTCCAACTTTAACAAGAGTATTTTAGCGGGACCCTAACAAGTTAAAAATTATACAATAAGACAGCTAAGATTGACAGAATGCAAGATAAACATATTTTATTATAGAGGTGTCAACAATGTGTTGAAGAAAAAGTTACATATTTATTTAAATTTAAAATATTTCTTATTAAAATTCATTAATTTGTTCTTCAGGGTTAGGTGCAAAAAGGAACTTATTAAATTTTGGTGTCACACCTTGTCAAAAACGTAATTAGATCATTTGAATTTCTCTAGGTCTCAAAGATATTAGCATTTCATTGAACATACTCTAGATCAGCCGATTAAAAAATAAAATGGCTGCCATTCGCGTGGTGTGGGTTAAGGAGTATTTATAATCATGCATTTGGTGATTGAAATAAGTACATAATATGCCCTTAAAGTATCGGTAACCGGAACTAAACACATTCTATAATACTGGTATAAAGTGGCATCTCGAGAGCTTTTTATGCCAACCTGTCACGAGTAGCGCCATCTGGATATCTTGTGCCATAACTAATTATACCTACTCTATCCTTCAATTTCATTTCGTTGTTTTTGCATCCTTTGTGTTATAAAGTAGCTATTATGATTTCGATTGGACACTCAATAAAATAAACTAAAAAGTAAGTACGAAAAAATAAAATAACTAAATAAAATAAAACAATTTTAAATAAGTACACCGTCATATATTTCAGTCTTGTTGTGTTTATGTATATTAAAATACACTTGTTTTTCTATTCGTCATTGCCATCATGTAACTCTTTGTCGAACAAAACTCTGATGATACATAACACTATACCAACTGAATACAACACATAACCACAATATACAAACAACACACAACACATACACAAAATGTTAATGGATGTTTTTCTAAACTATTATTTTTCCGACATCAGACAAGAAGTTTGACATTGACGTTTCATTCGTTCGTTTTCGTTCAGAAATATCGTTTTCATTCAGATATTTATTTTCATAGTTCGATTTATTTACAAATTTAAATAAATACAGTGAAATTAAGTAAAAAAAAAATGAAAAAAAGTAGGCCCTCATAGAAATCTCCTTAATGAAGTGTATGTAGCACTTGTGCAATCAATTATCGTTTACTGTATCCCAATATGGGGAGGTGCGGTCAAAACAAGATTTATAGATGTAGAACGAGCACAACGAGCACTAATAAAAATCATGTATTTTAATAAAATACCCTACTGACAGTCTATACCAGATTAGTTGCCTGCTTTCTGTAAGAAAAGTGTACATCACCCATACAGTCATAAAAAAACATAAGACACTTCCTTATGATGTAAATACAATATCAAAAAGACGGAAAGATATAACTGCTCAAATCCCACAAACTAAAACAAAATTCGCTGCTGTACAATAAAACAAACTTTCTGCTCAGCTGTACAATAGGGTAAACAAGGAGATATACATATAGGACACTAAACAACCACATCAATGTAAAGAAATGTTAACAAAACGGATAAAATCACTTACTTACGAAGATACTGAGGCACTCTTGCAACACATAGTTTAACTCACTCGTTTCTCTCTACACATACACTCACCTACACACACACACACACACACATACACGCAGCAAACACAAACAAACCGCCCCCATCCCCATATAAGTAAATAATGTACTTCTATCATGTTATATTATGTAAAATAATCTTGCTATGAAAGAGCGGAGTCTCCTAATACAGGTATTTTTTACTAAAAAGGAGGTTCCAATCATCAACTTGCTGTCTTGATTTGGAATTTGTAAAAAAAAAAATATGCTTCAGTAATTATCATAAAATTAAACTAAAATAATGAAATAAATTAGAAATTAAAATAGCGATTTTTTAACAACTATTAGGCCTAAATAGCTTTGTAGAGACATCTAGTGCGTCATATGTGAATTAATACTTTAGAAATAGAATCATAGATAGCGCACCAAAAAAAATTGCTGTGTACGTGAAGGCATCTTCACGCTCCCCTTGTTTTAATGTCTATTCCTAAAATTTCGCATGACCATAATCTTTCAAGTCAAACTCCTGCGATCATTTTTAAAAGTGATGATTTTTTTTCCCCAAAAACATAGTTGCAAAGTAAAATTAATCAAACAAATTAGATAAATTCGTATTAGTCATTTTTGCTGACGCTACTACACAATTGTTCGTTGTCACGACTCTTCCTCTTGCATTTTGGTTCTTATCACTTTTTGTACACAGTCAATATGCCTATTATAAACCAACGATTGACTAACTTTATTTTTGATTATGATGATAAAGGAATATGTATGCATAACTTAGTGCATTCACATACATAGTGCGTTGCGTTGTTTAGAAACAACGCCATCTATTGACTAAATTAGAAACTTCATGAAGTCCTCTACTCAGAGGCCATAATAACGACAACTACCAACGTAGTTTATTAGTTTACATACCCATGTATTAGTTCAAAGTCTTGCTCCCAGATGGTTGAAAATAAAGCTGTTAAAGATATAACGTTTTACGGTCTTTATTTTAAGATTCCAGGCACGCTGAAGGTAGGAGATAAGTGTCTGACGGCAAGTGTTCCAGAAGCTTCAAGAGCTGAGCCACTCTGGGTGTCTCGCTTGACAACCGAAGCAGATCCACATCATCGCAGCAACTCTCGGTTTAGTTAACCATTGAGTATTTGCCTTGTTTGTTTTTTTCAGGAAATCTTCAATTACACAACATCTACTTCAATCTAAGTAGGTACTTCAATTTCTCAAACGCGCCATCAACAAGCGATCTGCGATGCTCTTTAATGAACCTTATTAGATAACTGGCTTATTAGGTGGGAAGAACTCCGGATTTACTGCTAAACGTTATACGGTTTACCGTCAAAATGGTTTCGAAGTGATTGCATTTTAAGTTGAAACTGCGTTACCACTGACTGTACCTTTGTATTAAATAGTCCCTCCATATTACCCATAGACGGCGTTATTATAAGAAAAAACTAAACCAATTCATTACTTTGTTTATTCATGACGTTATGATATTTTGGAAATAGTATAAAGTGTGTATTCAAATGTGGACTGTTACTTGGTATTGAGCACTATCAAGAAATAGTTGGGCGGTGCCGGCCACACAAGTTACAGTATACTTGCGCAAGTCCAGACTTGCGCAAGTATACTGTAACGTGTGTGGCCGGCATTACGGTTTTTATTCAAGCACACTGACAGACCAAAAAAGGAAGGTGACATGACGACAAAAAAACATATACCACAGTAAAATCAAAGAATATCAATAAGAGGTTTTATGTAAGTTGATCAAAATAATAAATAATTCCAGCTGGTTTTCTTCGCTTTAATATTTGTGACCTGTATTAATGAGGCCAGGGCGCTCATCGGGAAGCTCATCTGCTTCAGAGAGGGCAATACACGCCCAAGGGTGATGCGCTTTGTGAGGCGGGCATTCTCGGGTACTGGTCCTCGAGAATACATACCCCGCGTCACAAAGCACATCGACTTCCTGAAGCAGGTCTATTTCTATTTATTGGGAACCCAGGACTCAATGTAAGTTTTAGTAATTTACCTATTGACTTCTTTAGAGGACGAAAACAAAATTTTCATGAAACATTACAGTGCACAAATGAGTACGGCAATATGCTCAAACACAACAATCTGTCCCACGAGCAAGAGCTTTCTCCTGGAAAGACTTGGTTATGGACGAGTTATTGTTGGTTTTAGGACTCCTTTTCCTCGATTAAGGGATTTGTAAAAATAAATAGAAAAATAGATTACCGGAACAAAGATTTATATTTTTTCTGCAAACAATTTGCTCTACAGAAATGTCACGGTACTGATCTTTACAAATAGTAAGAGTCATCAATGTGCAAAATCTGCTATGTAACTATAGTTATGACAAGGTTATTGACTTTTTCCAATCAAAGATTGCTGAAAATATATTATCTCACCGAGCAAATTGCGTTTCACGTATGAGAATAACGTGAATTAAGTATAAATTAATGTAGGTACAAGTTGTTCTTATGGGAAACTGAGCAATTAATACTTGCTATAATTACCCTAAAAAGCAAGCCTTGAGTCATTATGTGGGCCCCCGGCCCACATAATAAATATTGGAAATAGGTTCACAATTCTAAAATAAAACAACGTTGTAACCGCACAATATTTTTTAATACTTTACCTAACGTTTGCTTACATTAATACATCGATTGATTAAGCTAGAACACGAAAATTTTGAAATAATTAGTACTTCTTTTAAGTACCTTATTGAAAATCTTTTTATAAATAATTAAGTGCGTGTACTAGTGATCATGTTGCTCGTAACTTCTTAAGGGAAGTTTTTATTTTCAATACAAGAATGATAAAATTTGATACGTGGATAAAAAAAAAGATTAATAAATACAGGTGATTGATAATTGGGTGCATTATCTAATTAAATTGGGTTGTTTTGGAGTTATCGAACCTTTAAAAATTTGGATATTTTCCGTCTGTAGACCAAACAGAGTTAATTGTGAGAAATATTCTCGTCCGCTCTGGTTGTATCTCGCACGACGTACCAATAACCTCGTAAAATTAATCAGAGAAGAAATTGAGCTTACGAAAGTATTTAAACAATTTATTCAGTGCTGTACATACAAGGTGTAAACAGACCCTTCACGAAGCCGTCAACCAAGCATTCTGTACATCAAACTAAGTAACTTTACGCAAAAATTATTTCTGGGAAACGACTTTTATTTTTGGGGTGAAAAATCACGTTTTACGGTAAAACCCAATGTAACGCACTCAAACCTTAGTTCGGCTGGATGATTTGAATAGTAACCGGGCCATGGAGTTAATTTAAGTAAAGTTAAAAACTTTAACTTCGCTAAGGGTCTTTTTACACCCTTTAGATAAACTATGTTAACTTAATAATATAACAGCGTCTTTATTTAAAAATAACTTTTGCATTGGGATAATAATAACGTCTTAATTATTGTTGATAAACTTGAAATAAAAAAAATTAAATAATGCAATTACTTACAGCGAACAAGAAAATTTCCCTTCAGAATTGAATCTACCTGAACGTATCAATTTTTTTGACAAATGTACGAAACTACTTACTAAGATTTTAGTACACAGATATGTTTTCTACTCACCACCAAGAGATAATACAATTCTACTGACAGTTATACTAGGCTAGACATCGAAATGTATTAAAACTATAATGTAGTCATTTAAATAATTATTTGGATACATTTTGTAAAAATAATAAACTTTTACTTTTTACACTAAGTTACTCTAAAATACAAGGAACTGTGCAAAAACACTCTTTGATGAGGTTACAAGTTTTCATTACTTCATAATAATTTAGTAGGTACATTATTATTGCTTATAAGTGCCTTTGGAAGCGTAAAATGTTTCTTTTTAATTATTTACTATATAATGTGAGATAATTGTTTTTTTTCTTAAATATTGTATCTAAATACTAAGTTTTGGTGTTGATTAAGTATAGCTTTGGAGTTTTCTATTTTTATATCGGAAGACTACTTGTAATAACATTCACGTCCAAATAGTTTCGTAGAAATAGTATTCCTCTTCACGCATTTTTCTGCTTACAGGTATATTCTAATTAAGCATATTCCGTTAATTAGCAAATCTGGATCTCATATATGCAATAAAATAAATGTACAACATCAAAAACTTCCATATAAATAGTTTCTATATCTAGTAAATATTGTAATTTATAAATTACTAATCTAAAACTATAGCCAACTGCGAAATTAATTATTTTGCGTATTTCCATGTCCTGCATTTTATCTTTTATCGCCTGGATCGTTCTGGGGTAGAATGCTTATTTGACTGGACTTGTCACTCAGTTTTTTTTTGTTGTTTTTTATTTTATGCACGTTCCATGTCTACTTAGTCTAAATTATTTAATTCTCAGCTACATTCATGTGCATTGTGCGTGAGAGTATTGTGTAGTTTATAAACATATCTACGGTGAAAATTACAGATGTCGTCAGGGACTTATTCTGATTTAAAGGTCCCTTAAGAAGTTTAGAATTTCCACCATCAATATGTTCAACTTGATTTTATTACTTAGATCTCTTGTCCACGACTCGCTTACTTAAAAATAAGAGGTGTTAGCCGAACCGTAGATTAATTTTATGAGCCTGTTCTTAACTCGGACAACGACTGGGTGCAGCTCAGTCGTATGGTTTCTTTGATATTGAATATTATGCGTTTCTTTCTTCTCTTTATTTGTAAATTAAGTTAATTACTCGAGGGGCAGACACCGTACGTTCGGCGGTGGCACTGGTGCCGTCGCCGTGACGTAGTGCCACCATGCCTGTCTTAAAAGCTTCCAAAGTGACCCGTACGAAGCTGAGGACCGAATCGTAGACACGGCAGGCGGCTGAAGTTTGTCACGGCAAAAAAAGACAAATGTTTTGACAAGAGGCCATACTTATGTATCATGTTAGGTGAACTTAAAATATAATTCGGTGCATTTTATATAATAATTGGGCAATTAATAAACAACGACTAGCTTTGAGCGGTCACTAGTACGCACCATGGGCGCCTCACGCTTTGAGTCGGCACATTAATTAATCCAATTTTGCCGTCTAGCTGTGGCGATGAAAGCCGACCCGAATCAACTTGTAGCACACGGCATGCCTGACTGCTGTCATTTTTCATGAGTGAGTGACTGAAGAGTTGCACTTCTGATTCACATTTCAGAACTCCGTGACAGACATCCAAGAATCGTGAAATTGACGTAACTCAGTATCGGGTGGGCCTGGCTCATTTAAATATTATACCGTAAATACATTGAACCATTATTACAAGCTTATTTACTAAGTAATTATTATTAAGTAATTATTAAAGAATACGTTTCTCTACATCTAATAATATTTACCTAGTCTAGCGCTTTTTCCTAAATAACTCTTTTCTACTGCTAACCATTAAACCATGTTACAATATTGTTTTCAACACACAAGTGTGTAAATTATCATGTTATTAAACACGCGTTACTTTCACTTTGCATCCCAAAACCGGAAAATATGCCAGATACAAAGCCAGTGAACTAAAGCGTTTTTTTTTTAATGATAGCAAGTAGCCTCATGCTTTTTATGCGCAAACGTCCGTCGTCTCGTTTATGTATTCATAACTCATTGAGTTCTTATAATTGTGCATTGATATTTAATCCACAGGTAGGTATATCCTTTAATCCTCTATAAGTTGTATTATGTACATTAAAAAACAAGTGATCTTTCCACAAAACCCATACTTACTACCCAAAAAAATAGGTCGGTTTATTTTACCCACTACTGACCGGTACGAAGGTAAAATATGATATTATTATTGTTATTCAATACTGTGAAATCCCTTGTTTTTGGCACCTTTTGTTTATTTTATCGTTCAATTAAATAGGCAATCTTTTGAATTAATTGCTAACTATGTTCATAACCTTATTGCCTCTTACCCTGTGTTCACACCCAAGTCTTGAAAAAGGTCTGTCAAGAACAATTCGTGTTCTCATATTATTAAACATATTATATTGACGTTATTTCAGACGTGCGTGGCGATAAACTATTTTATAAACTTTTTTTAATTAAAAGCTGTTTTATAACTTCAGGTGAAACGAAAATCAATAAGTAGAAAACATGTTTTTCTATACACTTCCTCAAAACTGGTTCTTATTGCGCTACTATTAGGTTCGGAAAACAGTGTATTTCACACAAGTGTTTTTTTTAATTTATATCTCAAATATTTTATTTTGGCTACAGATAACCATAAAATACATACCGTAGATAAATAGTTTTTTTTTTAATACGACGTCGTTAAATATTTCATTAATATTTAAATCGTGATCTATATATATAAAACAAAGACGGGTTTGTTACAACACTTATAACTCGAGATCTGCTGGATCAATTTTCATGGTTTTTGTTTCGTTGGATTTGTCTCCGCCCTGAATAGCAGAATACATTTTAAAAACAATGAAAACTTGACGAATACATAATTATAAAAATGAATCATTTTCCATTTAATTATGTTCCTTTGTTTCGTACCTGTCAAACATTTGTTTTCCTCCTGTCATCCTGTCAAATACTGTGATTGACATTTATGCATGCGTTCAGAAATGTATTTTGTGTAAACTATTTAAAAAGGGTGAATAAACTTTTGTCTGTATTTTTTTTTAATCAATTAAAAAGGTTGAAAAGTGTAATATAGGTTAGTTAGGTAGGGTAGGTAGGTAGGATAGTTAGGTAGGTAGGTAGGGTAGGTAGGTAGGATAGGTAGGTAAGTAGGATAGGTAGGTAGGTAGGATAGGTAGGTAGGTAGGGTAGGTAGGCAGGGCAGGTAGGTAGGGTAGGTAGGTAGGTAGGTAGGTAGGGTAGGTAGGGTAGGTAGGTAGGATAGGTAGGTAGGTAGGGTAGGTAGGCATGGTAGGTAGGTAGGGTAGGTAGGTAGGGTAAGTAGGTAGGTAGGGTAGGTAGGTAGGTAGGGTAGGTAGGTAGGTAGGGTAGGTAGGTAGGTAGGGTAGGTAGGTAGGTAGGGTAGGTAGGTAGGTAGGGTAGGTAGGTAGGGTAGGGTAGGTAGGTAGGATAGATAGGTAGGGTAGGGTAGGGTAGGTAGATAGGATAGATAGGTAGAGTCGGTAAGAAGGGTACGGTAGGGTAGGAAAAGGTGCATTGCAACGCATGCCGGGACAGCTAGTATAAATATAAATAAACAATATTATTTATAACATAATATACTTTTATCAACAAATTAACATTTGTTTGTGTTCGTAATGCAGAAATATTTGAACTTGCTTTTTGCAGCT
Organism: Noctua pronuba; assembly: GCA_905220335.1. NCBI lineage: Eukaryota > Metazoa > Arthropoda > Insecta > Lepidoptera > Noctuidae > Noctua > Noctua pronuba. The sequence continues at coordinate 9,856,798 of LR999891.1, read as the reverse complement.
TCATACCTTTGCTTCTCATTCAACCTTCGAAGGCAAAGCGCGGAAAAGAAAGCAAATTAAATCATAGTTGATAACAATACTTTTCGTTCTATAATTTTATTTCTTCGTAAGTATGTGTATTGAAAAACGACGTTTGATACACTTGGGCATTATTTTGTCACTGCAGTTCTCGGTACAATTCCGCCTCGACTGTAATGACAAAGTTTGCCCACTTGTATCAAAATTAACTATTATATCTTGGCGTAAACGCAGGGTTAGATCTCTATTTCACATCTTCAAAATTAATCAATCATAGTATAACATTTTGACATCTTAATTTTTTGTCTATGTCTCTTGTTATGGCCATGCATGTGACCAAGTGTGCACTATTACAAAATACCAGTTTTCGTGACAAACAGGATTACTATTCAGCCGAAAATACACAAAGTCTTGGTTGTAGCTTACACAATGCTATCGAGGAAGCGGAATACGGATATGATAACATTATACATCGGGCCGTATACTATTTTAAAGTTGATAAAGGTCGACGCCATTATTGGGTATTTTCGTGGTTGTTGAAGACTGACGCACGTTGGCGCCGGCCTTCTCCGCGGATCACACGTGCGTGAAACTGGCGTGGACAGCGTCTTCTTGGGAGATCTGGGTACCGGAGGTGAAGTACTGAAACGTGAAAAGTACAGGTATTACTAGAAAAATGAACAAAAATAATTATGTTATGGTTTAATGCACATTTTGTTGAATGACACAAGTATGAATGGAATGTAACGCCTTTTGAAATAATTAAACGTAGGTAAACATAAGCCATGACTCCTTATTCTCCGAAAGGTCTGTTAGGTTTAAGTCTCTTGTAATAGAGGCCGAGCCATCATCAACCGTGAATAAATTCATCCGGCTTTTACTTAGATTTTCTTATTTCAAATATCCAATAGGACTGCCTAATCTGGGGATCGAACCCATGCTCAGGGCCACCATGACGTCTTAAAACAGTATTGTTATAATGTCACTCCAGTGTGGGAAAGAGGCGGCGATATAGAGGACATCTAGCGCCTTCTCTTTCCCACTCTAGCAGCCTGTTTGTGACTAACAAGGCAAACTAAGAAATGATTGATGGGACACTTGTGTAATAGATATTTCTGTTATTTTTCGTTTTATAATCATCGATACTTTTAATGCAGTCTCCAGACTCACAACGAGAAGTTAGGCGAGACAGAAACATTGACAAGGCGACAGAGACAAAGCGATACTATTAACATTGACGGTCCTCCTCGGGTGTTCCCAACGCTTTCGGCGAAAGTCTGGAAGCCGCATGACATTCAATAACTATCACAACCACGTGGGTAATGGATATTAATAGAGACACATAAAAAAGATAGGTTTACGATTAAGGGGCCATCTCCAAGAGCGACAGAATCGAGGCGACATTATCGTATAGAAATACGTGGCACGACGATAGTATTGGCGCGATTCTCTCGCTCGTGGAGACGTGCCCTAACTCAGACAGTGAAGTAGGTACCAAGTGGAATAATTGGTATGGAATGAGTAACTTTCGGGTCACGTTTATTTAGTGAGTTTCGTAAGACTAAGTCGTAGTGTTCCTAGATATTGTTGCAATTTACAACTTGTAAACACATCTAATTTAATCCTGTTTTGGAAATCTCAAAAGAGTGAATCTCACTTCGATTGTTAGTATTTTGTTTTAACGCAGTCATTATGCGTCGTAATTAAAATGCCTGAACTTCAGTAGACAGGACCTAGTTCCCAACACGCGAACACTGTTAAGAATAAATTAATGAATACAACTAATATCAGTAAGTTATTATTACTGGCTGTTAGTCGATAACCTCTATAACTGTTCTTATTTAGAGGTTTCACTTTGTTGGCTAGGCTAAATAACCTTCACCAATATTTACAACTAAATGTCATATTCTTATCATGGCAAGAGACAAAATACTATTTCATAAATTGAAGAAAACAAAGGTTTAGTAGGTTTTTCTTATAAAAGGTGACTTTATTTTTATAATATTCTCCACGCTATTATAAAGTTGTTTGATTGTTATTCTGGTAAGGAGAGTCTTCAAGTCTTGTATAGTATTCAAACAGTGATAGTGATGTGTTTACCTAAAGATCATCATCGTGTATGAGTAATAAGCTACCGTCGGTGAGCACCTCATTAACCTATTTCCTCTGACTTTGAGTCTAACCTCTTGGGTTATATGAAATTAGCGGCTTTTCCCTGAGTTTTCTGCTCTAGAATTTAAAGAGGAGACCAAAAAGACTTTGTTTGCACTTCAATTTAATTAGATAGTGAAACATGACAGTAGTGACTTTAAATTAATAATCCTAAAATGTTTTTAACTCTTTATTATCTTGTTTACATAATAAGTTAATCAGTAAACAGGTGTGTGTGGCATAATTAACCATTTAGTAATAACGAAATCGTAGCGCAAACACAGTCCAGTTATTTGATGATATTTATAGGCATGTGTCACGGTATGTAATTATTACTTTAAAATAAATAACGTGCGGAAGGGACACAATTCAAATTTTAATCAGGTTTACTGTTATTTGTAGGTATGGGGTAATTGGAGCACCGGTGGATTCACAAAAAACGTAGTGGTTACAATTCATAACTTACGTCGAAAAAACTGTTTAATAGATCTTGCGATGGATATTTCCCAACATTTCCCTTCCTAGTAGAAAGTCATTGTACTAAACATAAAAGGGAAACATATTAATATAACATAATTATCCTGTTATGCATATTGAACTTTTATGATTAAAACCAACGAGCCGGATATTAAAAACCGGAATCAAATGCGCTGGTTCTTGCTAGTAAAAGAATACGTATATTATTATTAATTAAAAATCATCCAATATACAGGGTGTAAACAGACCCTTCACGAAGCCGTCAACCAAGCATTCTGTACATCAAACTAAGTAACTTTACGCAAAAATTATTGCTGGGAAACGACTTTTTTTTTGGGGTCAAAAATCACGTTTTACGGTAAAACTCAATGTAACGCACTCAAAACATTGTGCTGATGGATGTATTAATAGTCGTGAAGGTGTTTAAAGTTAAAATCTTGCATTAGAAACATGTACGTATATATTTTTTTAAACTTGTGAAAATGTTGGAACTTTGACCCCCAATATCTCCGTAACTAGGTTTCCAGGTATGGTGTAGAACAAAAAAATGATCGCAATGACGGGGAGAACAAATACCTTTCGGCTTCGTTAAGGGTCTTTTTACACCCTTTATGGCCAATCATAGACAAAAGGTAAAATATCAATAAAAAGGTCTAGTGCAGACTTGCACATTTATAATTATTAATTTGTGTGGTAAATAATATGATACTATGTGATAAATTTTGTGGCAAAATCGGCATGCCGAATTTTCCTGTCTATAATGATTTATGATTAATGATTCCCTTTATGCAAATAATAATTTTCCACCTCTGTGTTTTTTTTTGCCAAAAATAATTCGATATTTCGCATTCATAATTTATTGGGTTCATTACCAAGGTATATTTAAATTCATGTTCAGTTAACAAGGGTATCGCGATTTTAAATTGATACAATTTTAAGCTTTCCTCATGTTGTAAGCTTTTTTGAATTTCACTGTAAATTTGTTATTATTAATTCTCATGATTAATTCTACATTACATATAAATTAAAGCTGATCACGGTAGAAGTCGGAGGCAAAATCCCTCGGCACAAGTTTATATTTATCATTCATATTAATTTATTAACAGAGATCTGTATTTGCTTTCTCCTTTTCATTTAAATCGAATTTGATACTCATAAGTAAATTATAACACATTATTTGTGTATAAATTTGTGCAAAAATGGATTATATTGCATTTTATTACATGACTGAAGCAACCAAACATAATTTTTCGTAAGCAAACGTATACTAGTTTTCGTAGCCATCACTTCTTTACGTGTCGATGAAACTCAAATGGTGTTAGACCAGTATGTAGCCATCTGCAAAGATCTAAAAATTGCCAGTACCTGCCAGTAATGTTAGTACTTCCAAAAGTGAAGCCAACTTATCTCTGTGACATCTGTTTGATGATGAGAATGTATCGTGTGAATAACTCGTGTGAGCGCTTTTAATTTTGTCTAGTCTGGACGACCGAATAGCTTTAGAGAGTATTTAGATAGGTAATATTTGTAAGAAATTAATATTTCTATTGAAATTTAAGCACGTTTGTAAGTAACGGATAAATCGTTAAAGCAAGCGTTTCAAAAACAGTAATTTATTACCTACTACGACAAACCACATCGCTCAAAAGCATTTTTATTTTACTACTTTGTTAAACTGACGACGTTTCGCTAGGTAATCTATATTCAAAGTGTTCTGCGGTAAATAGTGAGCGATTTATCAAATACTAACCCCTGCGAAAGCCGCTCCATTCCACCCGAGGCGTTCGTGATCACTTTGCGTGCGTTGCGGCGGGGTCTTGCGCTCAGAACGGGAAGCGAGTCGAGCTTTAGCCCGCAGCGCAGCCCGCAACGGCACGTTTGCCCGCGCCGCCTCCGCGCGCCCGTGCTGGCAGAACTCAACCAATGCGACCCCCAGAGCCAGGGCCAGGCCTCCCACTAACACGTAGAATATACCCGCCACTTGGCTCAGCGTCATCTCTGTTATAGTTGCCTCCTTGAAAATAAACAAGAAAAATTTTAAACAGATTTCATCTTAAACGTAAGTTGAAATATGCTTTACTAAAAAAAATAATTCCCGATAATAAGTGTTATTTTATGCAAATGAAGCAGAATTTAATAAGAAATCAAGTAATGGTAACATAAATTGATATTGGGTACTAAACTTCTGTGAGGGACCTTTAACAGATATTTTTTCCTAATGAAAATTTCTAATGCGTAAATAAGATAACTCCAATTAAAATTCATCAATAGGATTTAATTTTAATTTTATAATGTACTAGCTGTTCCCCGCGACCTTCGTCCGCGTCAAGTTATTCAAAATACAATTTTCCCGTTTTTGAAATATTTTTCATTGCTGCTACGCTCCTATTGGTCGTAGCGTGATGATATATAGCCTATAGCCTTCCTCGATAAATGGGCTACCCAACACTGAAAGAATCATTCAAATCGGATCAGTAGTTCCAGAGATTAGCGCGTTCAAACAAACAAACAAACAAACAAACACTGCAGCTTTATAATATTAGTATAGATTTTCCGCAATAAGTATATATGTAGTTTAACAAACTATGGCCAAAATAACGTCTGGTTTAAAGTAAAATCTCACCTCGTCTTTGATCACTTCACAATCAGGCTTCTTGTTATAAGTAGCCCATTTGCGCCAAAGCTTAGTTATTACATCGTCCTTTTTCAAATTTACTATCGCCAAGTTTATTGCTTCCCTGGAAAGTAGTCCAAACTTTAGTCTAAAATATGCTAGGAGAACGTACGTTTTACCCTCTTGCAAATCTAAACCGATTTAACGATATTGACTAGCAATTCAATCAAATAAGAAAATAAAACAGACGATAAAATAAATGAGTACGGTATTCCTTTTCCGATATTTTTATTACTTACTTCGTAATAACCGAAGTTAAAAATAAATTCGTTGACCTGATTATTTAAATGTTAACTATGTTGGAAAATGATCGTAGCAATCGGCAATGTCAAGAAAATCAAGATCACAATAATAATATTCGCTTCGTCATGTAATATTGTGCCTCGTCAGGCCTAGGTGAAACTACAGAGCGGTATTACAACTCCGAATAATGTTATTATTTCAGAGCAAACAGTTGAAACAACTCAAAGCCATTTCGGCAAACGAATTTCCTTCGTTCAATAAACTCGGCCGGTATCTCCTCAATAGCGGCGCGCCATAAACCCGACGTATCATATAAAATGTAAATTTTTAACTTGTTGTCAAAAATCACGTCCGCCAAATCGCATACCATAAAAATGGGTAGTATAAATTCGAAAAGCGGAGTGCACCGCCTTCCCAACTGACGGGGTACCATGTAAATTTACGACTTTTCAGTACTCCGCCGGGAATTACCGTATAGAGCTGAGATTTCAGATAGATAGGAGCTCTTGTCTGTACGGAAATTTACACAGAGTTTGTGCTCATCCCCCTGGCGTACGTATCATAGTGTCGTTTATATTTATTTTGCCGTCCAGACGTTGGAAGTCGCTCGCACGCTCGCGAACCTATCGTTTGTTTATATTGACATTTATAAAAGAATCTTATAAGCGTCCCTGTTCAAATAAGTTGGTTTATTACTTCTTTTAAACTGAATAGAAGCTATTTTATATAATTTTGGGGAAACACAATATAGTTTTTTATTTAGTGAGCAAGAGAAATTTGTTGTATATATTTTGTATTCAACTAGCTTTTGCTCGCGACTTCGCTTCCTTTATGTACTGAATGTACTCATGGAAACATTTTAGATATAGCCTATAATAATCGGGGATAATACAGCTTTACGTTAGTGAAAGAATTTTCGGAATCGGATCAGTTACCCCAACACACAAACTTACAAACAAATTTTACGTCTTTATAATATTATTAGTAAGTATAGATAATAAGTTTAACCAAAGCTGTTCTCTTTTATGCTAAAGTTTACTTTGGTTTACTGTGAGCTGTAAAGTTCGAGATGTATTTCCTCATACATACGCGTCTCGATACAAAGTTTTCAAATCAAAGTCACATTGCTTGTGAACTTTTAATATCTATGTTGCGAATCATAATATTATTGTTTGACTCTCGGCTTTAGGATAAAGATAAGAAATGGATAAACAATTGTTGCTCTTAGTTACGAAAATTACGAATTATTGAGTGGAATAATCTAAAAATCTTTTGAGTGAGTGAGTTAATCTATTCTAATACTACCTTTGGAACTACTCCGATCCGATTCCGAAATGTTTTTCACTAATGGAGCTTCATTATCCCCGAGTGTCATAGAATATAACATTATCCCCGAGTGTCATAGAATATTACATTGCCCCCGAGTGTCATAGAATATTACATTGTCCCCGAGTGTCATAGAATATTATTACACTGTCCCCGAGTTTCATAGAATATTACAGTATCCGCGAGTGTCATAGAATATTACACTATCCCCGAGTGTCATAGAATATTACATTGTCCCCGAGTGTCATAGAATATTACAGTATCCGCGAGTGTCATAGAATATTACATTATCCCCGCGTGTCATAGAATTTTATAAACTTTCCCATGGCATAATTTCCGATCACTGCGAACAAAGTCGCGCGCAAAAGCAAGTGTATGTATGTAATCTTAAAACTTAAATTGGTTTATGAGTGGTAGCTGTTTGATTTGTCAAAACAATGAGTGTGCTTTCACACCTTTCCATACTCTGTTTAAACTTTTAGAGAGTACCTACCTAACAAATTGTATCTGATTTATATTGGCTGGATTTTTTGATAGCAAATGTTTTTTGGGGTTTTATGTTTTTGAGCTTTTTGGTAGGTACCTTTTCTTTAGGTCTACCTTTGTGTGAAATGGAGGCGACGCCTGCATTGTTGGATGGACTCATAAAAACACAGGTTGTCATTGCAAACGTGCGAACAATTCTGTAAAATATTTTGGTATACAACGGTTTTGTGTTTAGATTTATTTACAAAACTCATTCCTTCGATAACAGGCTACTCTTTACTGCCACCTTCTAATAATTCACTTCAGGGCTATGGCTTACTAATACGTAATTCGCCCCCAAATACCTTAGGTAAGGTTAAAAAAAACTTCGCACAACACGAAGGCTGCTTCGAGGAGTTGCAGGATAACAGTTCCTGCAAGGATATCGAAGAGATAAGGGCCTCGAAGCATTGGGACATTTAAGGCATTTTAAAAAAAAGTTTTCATGTATACATGAAACGTGTTTTTTTCGTAGGTTTTTTGGTGTTAAATATTGTAGGGTGGTACGGTACCCTTGGTGTACGAGTCCAACTCGCACTTAGCCGTTCCTTTATAAAAAACAATTTTAAATAATAATAATAAGTAATCGCTGATGTGGGAAACAAGACTGCTGGTTTGAAGTGGGATTGGGCGGGCCATCGGGTCTATAGAATGCATCAGGACCAATGGGTCAGAGTCGTCACGCAGAGGGTGCCAGAAGACGGGCTTCGTCGCCGAGGGAGGCCTAGAAAACGACGTCAACGTTTTCTAGGCCTCCCTCCGTCGGCGGTAAAAAGAGGCTAAGAAAAAAAAAAATTCGGAACAAAAACACAAGACTAAGAATACAATAAGTAAAACGATGGTAGCCGCAAAAGTATAAACTGTAGCGCAGTTAACAACGGCCTTCCCCAGAACAGGTATAAAATAATGTTCCCTTCATTGTGATATAACTTCCCTTGTTAATCAGAACGCATCCATCTGATGACTGACAAAGCTAATCTCTAATCCCAAAGATATTATAAAATCAAACACCTGGAAACTAATCAATTGACGATTGAATCGGATTGGGTGCTAATCATCAATTAATTGAAGTATTTGATGTTGCAAATCAAGTCGACACTTTACAAGTTTGAGACTCAAATCGTAATCGGCTACTATGTTAAAGAAAATTGCCAAGAAAATACGTTACCTGAGAGGTGATCCCTTCGCCGTGGCTACAGCGAAATTAACGTGCTTATATCTGCAAACACGCGACGGGCCACACGCTTCGCCATCATCAGAATAAGCTGGTATAGCTTCCTCATTTAAAACAGGATCCTTCACAAAATTATTCCGTAAATTAAAATAGTTGCTCTGAAAAAAAAACAATCAAAACAGCTTGAAGAGGGTTATATGAAAATCAAAACCAAAAGTGAGAAGCAGAAGATTCATATTGATCGATTGAATGATTTTGACTTTGTGACTTAAAAATTACTCGCCTGCAAGATAGGTAGTTGAGACAGCATCAAATGAGCAAGCCTATAGCTAATAACAATTTAACAATCACAAAATGGAGGGACCGATACATCCTGCCCTTTAGAAGTTGATTGAAATCATCATCATTCTCCTGCCCTTATTCCAATTTATTTGGGGTCGGCGCAGCATGTCTTCTTCTTCCATCCTTCTCTATCACTCGTCATCTTAGCAGTAATTTCCTTTCTAGCCATATCATCCTTCACACAGTCCATCCATCGTTTCTTTGGTCTGCCTCTACTCTTATAGCCATCTACATTCATACTCAACATTTTCCTCAACACGTTTTCCTCATTCCTCCGCATCATATGTTCATACCACGATAACCGATTACCACACAACTTTTCAGTCACCGGCGCCACTTTCAAACTTCCTCTTATGTACTCATTCCTTATTTTATTCATTCGCGTTACACCACATACCCCCTTAGCATTCTCATCTCAGCCACATGCAATTGCCTTTTATTCATCCCTTTTGTGGCCCAACATTCTGATCCAAATAAGACAGCAGGTCTAACCATGGTTTATTAAATCTTCACTCTTGAAATAAGAACAAAAATTCTGCATGAAGTTACAAGTCTCATCAAGATTTCTTCATCAACACTTTCGATATTTTCCCTTGTTTTGAAGCTTACACTAGTGTAAGCTTCAAAACATCCTCATTCACCAATGCAACCAATCAAAACTTCACAAATTAATAACGTGCTGCAAAACGCAATTACTAATTGCGTTTTGCATTGACCGCCATTGAAATACTAGTGCTGTGACATAATGGCTACCTCATTGGTCTCAGCATCATGGACCTTAAAGGTTGAACAAAAAGTTTTCTTTTATATCTTTTATTATTCAATAAACATTGTCACAAACCATTTAAAAAAAACATAAAAATACCAACGCGGGTTTAACTGCGATATTCCAAACACGGCAACTCGGCGACGCAATATTATTGATCAGTGCATAACTAGGTATAGGACAGTATAGTATAGTTCGAATTAAGTCTCCACTATCAACCATACCTGTTGAGATGAGAATGAGATGGATGCGTGGAGTGACACGAATGGATAAAGTAAGGAATAAGTATATTTGAGGAAGTTTGAAAGTGGCGCCTGATAAAGAAAAATTGAAAGGCACTCGTTGGTCTTGGTATGGGCCTGTAATGAGGAGGCATGAAACGCATGTTACTAAAAAAGTGATGGATATAGATTTTGGTGGATAGAGAGGGAGAGGAAGACCCAAAAACAGATGAATGGATTGTGTGAGGAATGATATGAAAGAGAAAGGAGTAAATGATGCCGTGACGTCTGACAAGGGGGAATGGAAGGAGAAAACGTGTTGTTTAGCCCCAAGTAGGATGGGATAAGGACAGGAAGATGATGATGATCAACCACACCTATTTATCAACCAACCACGATTCCACAATCAACCGACTATGAAATGTTAAACCTTGGAGCAAAAACCATTGAAGATGTTCAATTCGCATTCGCACTTTTCTTACCAATTTCTGTTTGTTACCTGTATCTTGAAATAGGCATGTGGTTCTTACTTCGGTATGAGCAACGTTTGGTGCATAGCTGACAGCTGAATTTGCGGGTTCTGCTATTCGCTCCACTATGAGATATGCTGCAAGATTAGCCGTGTAAGAGCACACTAGGATGAGCGCAAAGAACCACCACACCGTTCCAACTATTCTTCCTGATAGAGACCTGATGGAAATCATTCGGTTTAATTCAGGCATTCAAATAATGCTAAAGTAAGTATTTATTTAATTATTTATAAAGGCATGCATTTGTGAAGTGGCCACATGTCCGCAATCAAATTCAAACATTAATCAGGCAAATAAAGATAATTTAATAGATATTAAAACATTATTCAGTGATGGTATGTATACATACAGGTTGGAAGGGACACCGATGCAAAAACTAGAGAAAATAAAAAAACCGTGACAGACAGGTTTCATGTGTCAAGACAAGACACCCAATAGTATAAAGTATATTATTTGTTTAAAAGTTTTTTTTTTAGAAGCTTCCACTTTAAATTTATACGGGGTGGAAGGGTCACCGAAGCAAAAACGGATACCACGTATTCAGTACATCATTCTAAGCCCCTCTACATAGATATTTTTTATCGGTTATTAAAAAAAATCATTTTGACATCATTTCATACATTTTGACCTTGTAGCTGTAGGTATTGCACTTTTGTAGGAAACAGCTGTTTTTTTTAGGCTTCAAAAAAAAATTTAAACAAATAGTATACTTTATATTATTGGGTGTCGTACACATGAAACCTGTTTGTCATGGTTTCATCATATTTTCTCTAGTTAAGAAAGCACAACTACCCTTTATAAGACCACTGAGAATTTGTTGTGTACAAAATGACAGTAGCATTGTCAAAAGAAAAATGGAATATTCAACATCCTAACAAGATCCAGATTGTACTAAAACAGAGTCATAACCTCGAGACTCGTAAAATTAAATGATCATGTTGATAAAAAAAATGCTTGTGTTCTTAGCCTATTGAAAATAGTTAATTTAAGTGAAGTGGGAAACTGGAGTTTTGCAAATAAAACCGTGTTTTGCGTAAGTATAAGTATATGCCAGATAGTTTGAGTTATTTATTATCAAAAGTACCTTATTAGTTGAGTAATAAAAGTGTTTCTTTTTTAATCAGACTGCAAGCAAAATCCTACAAAACTGTGGTCGTGATGCCTTTTTTATAACTTTTATTGTAACCAATGAAATGTCTATTGTTTGTAATTGCTTTGGTTTTGAATTCAAAATAATGCTACTAGAGAATTCGATAGCAGTTCAATAAAAGTTTTATTTTTATTTCGTATAGCTTTGAATATCGCGTGCGTATTTGAAAAATTGTTTTGTACTCGTAGATTTTACTGTAAAAGCTCCAAATACTGTGAATCCTTATCCCTTATATTTTACCGTAAAATCTAAGATCTACCAATTCTCAACGGTAATAGTGCGAACTGATTGAACTGGTGAATTCACACATTCAGAAAATACGAGCAAAAATATCTAAATTTTCATACGCTCTCCGCGAGATTAAAAAAGCAACAGATCTTAAAACTGCACTAGTGACGTACTACGCGTACGCCTACGCATGGCTTAAGTACGGTGTCATCTTATGGGGCAACAGCACTGACGCGCCCACGCTATTTACTTTACAAAAAAAACTTATTCGAATCCTAGTAAATATTGAAATCACCTATAGCTGTAAACCCTACTTCCAGGAACTAAAGATTTTATCCCTACCCTGTCTCTATATATTTGAAGTTTGTAAGTTCGTTCGTAAGTATCCAGATTTCTTTACAAAAAGAGAGGACATACAAACGAAAATTATTTTAAGACATAAAAATAGACTAAACTTACCAAAATCGCGTCTAAAAATGCACTCTAATAGTACCTTTGTCATGTCCATAAAAATGTATAATAAGTTACCAGAAATTATAAAGAATTTAAGCAAATATAACATCTTCATCAATAAATTAAAGATTTTCCTTGAAACCAAATGCTACTACAGCATAAGCGAATACTTAAATGATAAATTATGAGTAACTATCTATCTAAAAATAAATTACATGAACCATCCAATAATTAACTTACTTAGGGGTAACAAATATTCATTACGTAATAAATATAAAATTAAGTAATTAATTATAATAAAAAATAATTTAAAAAATAAATGGTTTTACAATGTTACTAAATAAATAAATAAATTTATAAAATTTATAAAACAATAATTATAAAAATTCAATCCTGTTTTAACTTCCTAAAAAAAAAATGAAAATGTATCACAATAAACAGCAAGTGTTCTTCCTCCTCTCTCCTACTTTATCTATGCTGTGCCCGACAGGGTCCATAATTGTTACTAATATATTTGTTTCCATACCAACTACTTACATTATGGTACGCAATAAAGAATTGAGAATTGAATTGAATTTGTATTGAAGCCTTAACGGGTGAAGCGATTTTGATGAACTTATACTGTCACTTACGGGATATCTTTCATGATTTTCCAGTCATCCCACGATCATAGTTAGAAGAGAATATTTCTCGACGTCTACGCGAACAAAGCTGCGGGCAAACGCTAGTAATCTACAATTATTTTATTAACTCGGTAAAACCACACGTACAACCGCACCGCACCATGTCACCGCAGAAAACGTCAACTGTTGTGTGTATTATGTTTATTGTATACGTTTTAAATCGTTTTAAATGATGCAGGTAATTTACCCAGGTAAAGCTGCTGACTCTTAATTACAATGTGTCTTTCTAATTATGACGATTATATTATATGTTAGTCTCAAAACCAACATTTACTAAGTTAAGTTTGTCATTGGTAAAACCTACAAAATTAAACCTCAGAATATCCTTTTATTTTTTTTAAATAATGTATAATGTATACCAACTCGTGTTGAAAAATCCTAAGATTTACCGGTAAAATCTAAGATACAGCAATATTCGGGCTTTTACAGTAACAGATACATTAACTAACGTATTTCGCTTTAACCCTTTTTAAGGTAGAGGCAATATACGTGCCGCCAACAAAATCATTTTTTAAACAGAAATATCACCACTTTAGTATGGACAGTGGCACATATACCGGTATCAAATTCCACATATTTTCCGGCAATTTTTTTTTTGTTTTATTTTTCATAAAAATTGAAGTAGGGAGGTAGTATTTAATATTTTTAGAAATAAAAAAATCATATAAAAATATCCTTATTAAAATACATAAATTTCGTTTTCCTATGACTTCCGGTTTTCTCTGCCTTATAAAGGGTTGAAGGGAGCATTTGTGTAAATAAATAGTAAAAATCGCAAAACTGTTTATCTCGAATTCATTTTTATATAAAGCATTTACTTGAACTGTACCTCAGTGCAAATGCCTTACACAGGTTCCGTTTCAAATCAATGGAAGACGGTGATTCTTGGACAATCACATTCCGTATAGCGATTGTTCGATAACAACGTGGAAGCGGTCCAATGAAGCATTTATAAATGTACAAGCAATTTTATTGTCAAGCGTTGTTTATATTTTTCAACAAAAAAATATGTATTGTATTATTAATATCTTATACGGGGTGTAAACAGACCCTTCACCAAGCCGTCAACCAAGCATTCTGTACATCAAACTAAGTAACTTTACGCAAAAATTTTTGCTGGGAAACGAATTTTTTTTTTGGGGTCAAAAATCACATTTTACGGTTAAACTCAATATAATGCGCTCAAAACTTATTGCTGATGAATGCTTTGAATAGTAAACGGACCATAGAGGTAATTGGAGTAAAGTTAGAACCTTAAAAAGTAGTATTTAAAAAAAAACTTGTGAAAAAATTGGAACTTTGACCCCCAATATCTCCGTAACTAGAAGGTTCCCAGGTATGGTCTAGAACAAAAAAATGATCGCAATGACGGGGAGAACAAATACCTTTCGGCTTCGTTAAGGCTCTTTTTACACCCTTTATATAAAATTATCGTGTCACAATGTTAGTTACCATACTCCTCCGAAACGGCTGGACCGATTTTTATGAAATGTTATATGAATATTCAATAGGTCTGAGAATCGGCTACTATGTATTTTTCATACCCCTAAGTGAAGCAGACGAAGTTGCGCGGGTCAGCATGTTTACGTATAAATGACTCACAAAGAAAGTAAAAGCGCTAGTTATGTGGTTGTTAAGTATTCATGTTGCTATGCATAGATTTCAGTCGGTACTGGCAAGTTTACAAGTCTTTAAACACCGTATTATTTATAATAAGTAGGTATTTGGAAACCAAATATTTTCTGTTAAGTGACTATTTATAGATAGTGTGCACATACATATCTCTACTATGTACTCTCATTGAATTATTATTTTTAATCACCTGCTATAGGAAAACTATGTGCAAAGCATAAGCTAGTTTTAGCAATTTAGAATCACATTACGAGGCTTCGTAATAATGTTGGCATCGGTTTCCCCGCTTAATTCCGCATTTTGCTCGATGTAATCTTGTACGGAAGTTAAGATATGCTGCACTTGCTTGATTGCGCTCGCACCATCTCATTTAGTATGGACTAAAATTTAATACTATACATACCCAGCGACCCGCCCTTGCTTTGTCGGTTTCACGATTTGATAAAACGTCGAACTTTTCTCATATGCAAGTTTAATGTCTATTTATGCTACTAATGTTATAAATGCGTAAGTTTTTGAGGATGGATGGATGGATGGATGGATGTTTGTTACTCTTTCACGCAAAAACTACTGAACGGATTTGGATGAAATTTGGCACACAGATAGTTTATAACCTGGATTAATACATAGGATACTTTTATTCTGGAAGAACAATCCCAATGGGAATTTCCGCAGGCGAAGCCACGGGCATTAGGTACTGTATTATAAACATCTTGCGGGATTTATTCTATAAAATTATGATTTAAACAATCAATATCAAAATTCGCGGAGTAGTGTAGAGGAAATTCATGCCGTGAGTCGATTTTTAATATGTATCTAATGTATTGCTGAGTTTTCATTTTGAACTTACGTAAATTAAAACATTAAAAGAATACAATTCAAATCATAGCGGTAAATTGTAAGCAGTATTAGAACCAAAGCTCTTAAGAACAAGGGCTTTATATAATGAATTATATAATAAATTATTAATTAATATTTAAATGGTTAAGACATAAAAGAGGCAGCAAACTCTGATGACTCTAGAACAATCTTCAAGCATCGCATTACCTATTCCAAGTATTTTCTTGAATAAATGAAGTTTGAGTAGATATTGTTAAGTACTTGTCTGTAACGAAGCTGTTGGCTTCATCTGCAGGTATTTTATTTATTTATTTATTTAAACTTCATGTACAAGAGTGGTACATAGGCGGACTTAATGCCACAAGGCATTCTCTACCAGTCAACCTTTGGGTCAAATAGGACCGCATTGTGATACATACACAATTGATATACATAAATAGGTACATACTAATACACATATTTACAAATAAAATGAAATAAACTAATATTTATTATAATACATACAAATAGTCCATAATACGAGGAACCTTATAATAATTACTATGACTACTAATGACTAGATTGAAAGCAATTTAGTCAGTTATTTTCTAGTTTTTATCGGCATGGAGCATGGATGCACTCAAATAAAGTATGTAATTGTATTTAAAAAAATCCAATTAGGTACTATTGTTATTACTAACAGCCTGTAATGTCCTCTTGCTTGGCCAAAACCTTTCATCTGTTCAATTTTAAACCCTTGACGCAAAAAGAGGGGTGTTATAAGTTTGTGTGTGTCTGTCTCTGGCACCGTAGCTCTTAAACGAGAGAACCGATTTGGATGTAGTTTTTTTATTTGAAAGCTAGTTTCTTAGATATGGTTTTTATGGGGGATGAAAGTGGATATGTAAAATCGAATATTTTCAAGTATACCCAAGTGGGGTATCAAATGAAAGCACATGATGTGTATATCAAAATTGGTGCAGCCGTTTACTAGATATGGGGGGTGAAAGTGGGTATTTATCTTCCATCTTTTATTTTTTCGTCAGGGGTTTTTAATTTTGAAATTTATTTTTTATCTCTGTTGAAAGCTGTAAAGAAACAGTTCACCCCAAAGAATACCCTAACCCAGATTTAAAAGTATTCTGTGGGTTCAAGCCTAGCCTAGTAAAAAAATAGTAAGTGTATATTACATTCATAGAAATAACTGAGCTGATTGTATTGAACTTTTTTTATCCCATCGTATACTTCAAACACAATAGACCTACTATATTATATCTAAAGTACGCGCAATTTAACACACGACATGGAATTTAATCTAGAATTCCATAGCTGGCTTACCTCTTTATATTGACCGCATTACTTAAAATGCTTGAGTATTGGCAAACGTCGCTGTTGTTTTACATTTTTAGTTTTTTTTGTTGTATATTCCTGAATCGTTGGCTATATATACACTTTACAACATACCTGGGTACCACATCGCTGCCTTGTTGCATAAAAGATCCGAGTGAAAACCAGAATGAATTCCAAATACTGAACTCGTTGTGCAGGATTATCTAAAAGAATTAAAATATTGTTATGTCATGTTAGAATCAAGTTTACACGTGAATATTTACATTATATACAAACTACAAATCTATAATAGTAAGAAAAAATAAAAATGTATAAGTATCAAAACGGTTATAGGGCGTCAAAAATTTCCCACCTATTACTTCGGGAAATCGTCAAGCAGTTGGTCGACTCTTCACGTGACCAGAGGGCGGGCCTATTTTTTGGCCAAAGAATCAGCATTGCCATCCAACGTTGCAATGCTGCCAGCCTTCTGGGCACTTTTCCTGTTGATAGCGATGTGGACGAATTTTTTGACGCCCTATAACCGTTTTGATACTTGTACATTTTTATTTTTTCTTACTATTATAGATATGTAGTTTGTATATAATGTAAATATTCACTTGTTAGCAATAAATGTAAAATAAATTCTTAGACAAAGTTTACACCCAGTAAAAAGGATTCAAGTCTTACCTCACTAGTGCTACTCATTGCGTGGTCCAATTGTGTATCAGATATGGAGACAGATTTCCATTCGTGAGGAGAGAATCTTGATACCAAGAAAAGTACGATGCTGACAGCGAAGAAACTGAACAATACACAGAGCTGCAAACAAACGTAATTACTAGAATATACACTATCGCTGCGTGGAATTGAAAATAATAGATATAACGTGCACCCACATTTAGTGTCGGTCTCATAATGTTTACAAATGGTGGTTGTTTGTGGGGTCTCATGAATTCACGTACGAAATTCTAAGCTCTCTAGTTTGTTTGTATTTAGTTGTACATGAACTGCATGCACCGCTGTGTAAGCTATTATTTTACTGAATGAGATTTTAATAACAATATCATTATTTATGACTTCAAGTCTGTATTTCATGTAAAACTTAGACTGTGTTCTCAATTTAATCTGTCGAGTTTCTTAATCTGAAGCTTGAGAAAATGAAACTTTAAATTATCCTGTGTACCTTAATCTGCTTTAAATTATATTTGAAGTACCTACAATTTGAAATTAATGATAGTAATGTTTTACAATTCCTATACTAAGTAGTCGGTGTCGTATTGACTAGAGTATTCGACCCAAGTCCTGCCATAAATATGTAGGAACATCATAAGTACTAACGAAATGAACATGGTTTTATCGGCGAAATGTTTGGATACGCTTGGGGCGGCATGTGAAGTCAGTAACTGTTGTTATGTAGATGGAGCTGCTAACTTTTCCTTACCGCCGTTCTGTACTTGTATCTTCAAATATTTCTGTATATTAACTTAGATATTTTCTACAGCAGCCAAACTTTTTTTGTGTGCTTTATTCGGTTGTACGTATCTCCAAGACTCTTACATAAGTATTACTATCATGAAAAATATGCAGTTACTTGGGATACACACAAAAAAACAGAAAAATACACAATAGTAGTTACAATTATGTTTCGTTTTTCTTTACTCCTTAAGTAATATAATAGTTGCTTTTTAAATATACTTACTGTATAAATTTAATATTGTTCTATCAAGTTTTACAAATTGCGGGTAAAGTTTTCAGTTGGTCCCAAAAGTACGAAGGTATTTAGTTATTTGACAGTTTTTGTTATTTTTACACAATGTATAAAACTGAACTCACGAAAAGAAAGGAAAAAAAAACTTATGAAACGAACACAAAAACGGCGACTCACCCATATTTCTTTTGATAATGGTCGTAGGAAACTGAATGTGTCCGATAACTGCTTCGGCGTCCTTGTGTAAGTGATCGGTGTGTCCATTGAGAGAAACGGCTCGCTGAAGTCCACTAATCGCTCACGTTCAGGTGTTACGGCTAAAGGGGCGACCGCTATGTCGGCCTCCTAAAAACGGCAATTATTATTTTAATTTATTTTAAAAATATGTCCTTCTCAGGAAATTTGAATAGGTAATAACCAAAATATTTTGTTTGTTAATTATTCATATTTAATTCATGATGATATGAATGATATCAGGCCTACAGTTATCATGATACTATTTTTATCGTAATTCAAAAGATTATAACGGAATTAAATCATTTATTAAAAACACTGGTTTAAGCCTTCACGGTTTAAAACTAAACTTATACTGTCATACGGGATATCTTCCGTGATTGTTCTTTATTTTGAGCTCCCTTATTACTATTTTCCATTATTTTTTCCTCGAAATAATGAACAATCACGAAAAATATCCTGCAAGAGACAGCTCTATCTATGCTTATTTATTAAAAAGTCCGGAAAATAAATTTTGCTCCTTAACATAAATAACGCAATTAATGTTGATGAATTGCCAAAGGGACAAGCAAAGTACCAGTAAGTATTTTAAGTTTGATTCTCCATTTTGCCAATATATGTATTTACATAAATACTAGTTACTGATTTCTAATTAGATAGCTCACTGTTAGAAACCACGATAATTACTGAATAGAAACCAATCTATCGTATATATACTTTGCCTTCTAGTTGAAGAAATGGACACTGACATTCATTTATGTATTTTCAGTCTTGTGATACGACTCCATGCACTCTGTATAACTGAATATAGTTGTATTTACGTCTCCCTCAAGGTACCTACATAAAGTAACACCCCAGATAAGGGAAACTAACCCCCGCAAATATTTCATTAGACATTGAGACAAGCTATGAAATAACATAAAGCGCACACACGACCGAGTCATATGGAGACAAAGAGCTTTAAGGGCGAACCTTCACTTGATATTAGATTTCCCGTCAAATTTCTTCGTTAACTTAAGGATACTGAAACGAGAAAGGACAAGAGACACCGACATAGCTACTACAAGTTTCTTAAAATCATAAAACAAATTTTATTTATATCAATTCTCAGTGTTTTCTAGCGAAAACCTGCATCATGCGCCTAATTATTCTAAATGTACAAGTCGTAAGATCGCATACCCAGCAGATCAAATACATTCGTTTACTTAATAAACCCCAATTTATGTTTACTAATAATGTTTGCTAGTGTGAATGTATCTCGAAGCGTGATCATGGTGCGCAAAGCACGTTCAAGTAACCGCTAGTTCCAATGCGTTCCAGCCGTTATTCACTGTGGAAAGTAAAAAGTCACCGAGTTTTGTGGATTTGGATAAATGTGCAACACTGGCGCGCTACATTTTTTCCGCCGCGGACGCCCATTTTCTCCGTACCGCGACGGAAAAAAGAAATGGATACAATTTTACTAGCCTACTGTGGGATAATGTAGAGACTCGTCTATTCATACTTCACTGAGATTGATATTGTGCAAAAAGTGTACAGCATCCGTTGACGGAGTTGCTTCGTTGAGTATCAAAGAAGTCATCCGCCACGCTATCTGGGGACCACACTGAAACCTCGCGTGCATTCCTAACTTTCATCGATGAACGCTTTTGAAATAAAGAGGGCCCCAAACTGCCGATCTTCTTTCAATATACTGCCTTATTTATCTCGGAGTATAAATCCCTTAAACAAACTTTAGCCTTTGTAGTGCAGTGGTTAATGGAATTGAGATTTACTTTTAACGTACGTGCTTCCATTTAAAAATAATCCCGTATTACATTAGACGTGGACGGTGTGTTTGTGTGTGTTTTTTTGTTTACGGCCGAAGCATTGGTCATAATGTAATACATCCCACCGGCAGTCGTAAAGTTTGCGACTTCCTCGCGTTATTATATTACCGGAGTGTATGTGTAATAATATTTCTATTAGCGAGACATCAACCGTCTCCTTTGTTTGCCGTGTTACTAAATATAATTTCGTCTTAAAGCTCTCTCACACGAATGAATAAATGTCGATAGGAAGATTCTTTCAGGTTTTTGTAACAGTTTAATTTATTCTATATACTCCTATATTCTTTATTCAAGTCTGTGTCCTTTTAAACATTGTTATACTATAGTAACAAAATAAGACTAGCTCAGAAGGATAGCACCTTTTATTGGAAAAGTCATGAAGATAAGTGCAAGTCGAATTTTATATGCGGGTATTAAAGTTATTTTTCCAAAACACATAATCATTTGTTTATATTTTTGAAACTAAATTGCAAACGCAGTAAGTATTGATTTTTTGTTCTTTAACAGTAATATTTTAGATTTTTTCATAGTTCACTTAAAAGCTTCAATAAGTATTAATTTACGTTTAAATTGTATCGAAACTAAAACGGCCTTGACTCGACTTAAGCACACAATGTTAATCACCTGTTTAACTTATCAAGTTACTCGTATAAGTTGTTCTCAGTTCATCTTGTCTGTTTGTTAGACGACTTTTTGGTTATTGAATAGCTTAGTATTAGTTATGTTCAAAAGAGCTCGTGGCTAAATAATAACAGCCACTCGGATCGATCTTTAAGTTAAGCCTTGCTTGCCTAGGTTGGTCTGTGGATTGGTGACCACATACCGAGTTTCCTCCGTGCCCCGGAAAGCACGTTAAGCCGTTGGTCCCGGCTGTCACTTGTAGATCTTTGACAGTCGTTAGGTTAGGTTAGGTTGGCCCAAAAAGTTTGACAACCAGTCTTAACAAGGGATATCGTATTACCCTGTACTAACTGGGTTGTGGAGGTCAGATAGGTAGTCGCTCCATGTAAAATACTGGTATTCAGCTGCATCCGGTTAAACTGGAAGCCGACCCCAATATAGTTGGGAAAAGGCTAGGCAGATGAGTTCTGTTCAAACTTTATGGCGGCTCGGAAGTTAGCTGTGAGTGACGAACTGCGCAGTACACAGTCCGGTCGCGTCCGCCGCGCCCCGTTGATTCCTAATATTGTGTTCTGCGCAGCTTTAGTTTAGATGTTCCGAGCCGCCATAAACTTTGAACTGTCATACCTGCGCAGACCGTCACTCGCAGCAAATTTCAGTTTGAACAGAACTAAAACATGTGTATAGAGAAATAGATTATTTTAAATAAAAATGAGTTTATGAATGAAGGGTACGAATTTTCTACATAAGAGTTGAAAATACCAAAATATTGTCGCATATTTTTACTTTTTTTTGTTTCAATTTCCTTTTTTATACTCAAGTAAACTAAGGATTAGTTTACTTGAGTATAAAAGTAGGTAAAAGTTTTAATACATACCTTTCTCATGATATCGCCAACTACTCCGGTGTAGATATCTGGTGTAGCATTACTGGCATATTTATCATCCTTCGACAGCTTTATTTTGTCTAAAACAATAGTCCAAATTAGAAGAAGCATTTAATAATTTCCTTCTATTCTACTACTTCAACAATAAATTAGATGACCTTACATTTATATTTTGACAAAATTAAGCAAGCTTTTTACGGACACAAAACGATAATTAAAGACTAAGGTAGGACTAGCTTTTTTATGTAAAATACTATATACAAAAATGCACACATCGATCGATCGAAAGGAAAGTGCCTAATTAAGGAAGATTGAAACAAAAAAAAACTACATACATTTGATTCCCATTTGTTTGGCAATCAGCTCCATCAAGTCTTTACAAAATCCGAACAATTCTTCTTTCTGACCAAACTCTGTTGTCTTCTGCATCAGGTAGGGTTCTTCAAGAACCGATGTCACAGAGTAGGTTTTGTTAGTATCGTACGTGGCGGGTGAACGAAGCTGAATATATCTAGGTGAAGCCACTTGTAGCCCATGAGCATCGGTCCATGTAGCAACCTAACACAGGGAAATATAGTTACAATATCGGATTAAAATCTAGTAGTTTTCGAAAATCGTGACTGACATGGAATTTTAAACCGGATAAAACTTTTCAGTGAGGAATCTGGGGTTTTTGAATTTCACAAATCATTTAATCGAATAAAACAATTGTCTACAGAAACCAGAGGTTTACATAAAAACAGGGGTCCAACCAAAACAAATTTTGAAAGTTTCAAGTGGCGACTGAAAGAATGGCGCCAAAACTTTGTTCGCATTGATTTATGGACGCCAAGAAATCATTAGCGAGCTGTGGAACAGAAGTAGGGTGAAATAAAGTTAAAATTAACCTTTGCTGAAAGTACCTGCTAACGGATGTGCAAAGTTTATCGTAAATTTAATAACGCTCATAAAATGGATCTACCTTGTTCATGTTCATGCTGCCTGTTTGAATTATTTGGACCGAGTTTCAATTACGGATAGAGGTAATCCTTGTTTTCATGATATAAAATACCAATTAAGGCTACTTATACGAGGTGATATAATACTGTGCAATGTACATACCTTTAGCATTGCACTCTGGACTGTCATCTCAACCACATGCAGAGTGAAATTGTGGCGGTGACCCTCCTCGTTGAACGAAATATTTCCGGTAAGACCCTCTATATCCGTCTAAAACATACATAATCCAATATATGCACTTACCATAATATTCAGGGTGTACGGGACAGCCCTCCAAAAAACTGACAAGGTGCATTCAGCTCTTTATTTTGCATCATATTCCACCGGAATTTTTCTCCGGTTTTTTTTTTCTATTCCTTTATTTCAATGTAAAATAACATTACCTGTACGCAGCATTCCATTATGTTAATAATACGGCTAAAATCAAAAATCCAACAATGGATTTTGAAATACTCTAACGAAAGACGCGTGAAATCAACTGTTCACTGGCTGCCTAGCTACAGAGTTTATTGAACTAGTCGTCGCGCTTGCTGTTCGCTACGTGCGTTTTGCCACGATAACGATACATTACGTATGAGGAAATAAAATAAATCAAATTTATTGGATTCCCATAACATTCCTGAAATAATTTCTTGTACCGGTCATCATAGTATGATAAACTGAATTCACCCTTCAGGTTGTGGAGGGCTGTCCCTTACAGCCTGTATATAATTTCAACTGTAATGATGTAACTTGTTAAGCTAAGTCAAAGTGTTGAGTTTAATGCACCTTTTTAATTAGTCTAGAAATTTTGTCACCATGTTCAAACGGTACCACCCAGCTTTTACCAGGGTTACAATCAATGACTTTAGTTGAGTTGGCTTGTCCCGCAGCGCGTCTCAAAGCACTCCTGAACGCGTCTGGTTTCTTCCTCCATAATCTTCCTAATGCGTCCATCAGTACTTGTACTCCATCATACATAAGGGCTGTCTCCGCCTATTTTAAATTAAAAGAAAAATATTTTTAATTCCATTTTAAGTCATCGATTTTATGATGACGTCATTCATAATCATGCCTGTGATTTTTGAAGTGACTAACGGTTCTATCACAATGAATTCAAAATCTATGTATTCACGAAAGCACTTGCTTTTTTATAAATAGATACCGATAGATTTTCCGACGAACATCTATTCGTCTATACTATACAAATAAATAAAATTGAAGTGTCTGTTTGTAATATCAAAATAACAGCTTTTTACTGAATGCATATTAATAAAATATATACGGCACAAAACAATTTTTTTAATTTTTTGTCTATCTGTGTGTCTGTTTGTTCCGGCTCATCTCCGAAACGGCTGGACGGCATTTATTTTAGAAAAATGATTCAGGTTTCGTGCAAAAAAATTAAAACCCTTGAAATTGTTAACAAAATCCGATTCAAACGGCTAATCTCCGAAACGCCTGGACCGATTTTGACGGGACTTTTAACTGGCGGATAGCTGCTGTCTTAAGGAGTAACTAAAGCTAGTTTTATTTTAGAATAAGAATTAGGGTTCCGTGCAAAAAATAATACCCTTCAAAAATTTAATTCAAAAAAGGAAGTAATATTTTTTATAATAATTTCACGCGAACGATGGTCGCGGGCAACAGCTAGTTAGTAGTAACAAATAAGAAAGTTAACCGCTATAGATGTTAGATATGTTGCGTAACAACACGTGTATAGCAGTTAACTTTCCTATTAACAACTACTTCATCTTAAGCCTTGTACAACCGTTTAATTATCTAGTTAATTTCCCTACTTTCATCGTAGGTACATAAAGCGTAGAAACCGTGTTAACCGTGTGATGAGTTAACTTTACTTCAGAGGAATCCTCCTGGGCGTTACGGAGTCGAAAAAGGCCTAAGTGTATTTACACAGAAAATGGAGATCATATGGAATAATAATTTATGCAGGCGCGCCCCACTCTCTGTTTCATTAGGGTGTACGTAAGTTAGTGAAATCTACATAAACGCGTTATTACTTCACGCCAAAATTTTCTTCGTGATATGCCAGTTACACCCCGTGTACTTTATGTCCTACATCTGGATATCGTAAAATTTCCTTCATATTTTACATTAAAGTTTTACTTAATACTGTCTTAAATGACGTACCACGAGGTCTTTTCAGTCTTAAAACGAAATGTGGATGATACGGATAGGTTCCGATATGCACTCAAGTAGGTACCTGTTATGGGGTTCATTTTCAGTTTTGAACTTTTGATGTGAAAATAAATCATGATTTTATTATTTGCCTCACCTCATTGTTAAAATAATCATTATGCGATTTCAAGATAAGATAAGATCATTTTATTTGTTCAAAACATGAGTATACACACACATAGCATGCAAGATGTTACATTGAATTATAATAATGACTGTCATGTTTTGCCTGAACAGCGTACAAATATAAAATGTCGGACGCTTCGCAACATCAAGTGGTTTTAAATTCGTTTACACACAGCAAATATAGCTATTAACAATCCAATTTAGACCATACTTAAACTAAAAGGTACAATAAAATACAATCAAATCCTTGAAGTTAACTCACGCGTTAACATGATCATTAGACCACTAAATGCTTCATGAAGTTATAGATAACTTTCCGCGTTAGACATTAAAAGATTTAGAATTGCAATGAAACTGCTGATATTCTTTTTACTTTTTTCCTCCAAACGTTTTAGTTCTGAGCAATTCAAAATTACTTTTAATTCTCATCAACACGCAATTCAATTGCTTTATGTTTCTATTTGACAGATCATTTGGTAGTTGAAAAAATAATGAATAGCAGGTTATGATCGAGCCAACATTACTACGTTGATTACTCAACTATATGATTTATTGGCAACTTTGCTTCTTTTGATCACTTTGAATGTATTTTAACCGTAGTTTTGTGGCAGATGTTTTTTGTGTGAGTGACGCAGATGTCAAGCTCGGGTGAAACTTGTTTCACGTCACGTATTCTGAAAGAATATCCAAGCTGCGTGGTCAGGCATGCCAATTAAACGGTATACAAGTCTAACCCTTGAAGCTCCTACGTTCTGCTGGGAAATTGAAGAATAAAGTTGTTTTCAATTTGACTGTTGCGTGAATTTTAGAGATAAAACCAAACGTTGACGTATCTAAATAGGTAAATGCAGGTTATGATAATGATTGCTTTTTACTTTCTTGTATCTAGTACCATAACAGTAAAATTAGAAAAAATCTCGTAGTGTCATCAGAATTATAAGAATAGTTTAACTTGATATGACAACGGGAAGTGGTCCGAAAGCAAGGTTCCAAATTAACATTTCAACCAGTAAAACTAAACCAAAAAGTACTATTTTAATATGATTATGGTGTAACTACTGTTTAACAAGCTCAAGCGAAGTAAACTGAAGACACTGTAGTAAGAGCCGATTTCATTTTTTTTTATTTTTTATTTCAATAGCCTTGAATGTCCCACTGCTGGGCAAAGGCCTCCCCCATATCCTTCCAGGTACTCTTCTCCTTCTTCGATTTCATTTATGGAAAAATAATTATTTTTCAGGTGTCATCCGACAGATGGAAAAGCTGTACAATCTGGTTCATCATCAACGTACATTGATCGGAATTGGCAAAACCTACAAATACTCCAACACTTAGTGGTGTGAGGTAATGAAAGCACTTACCGATATGGTCCCCTTGAACCGAGGGTCCATTCGCCGCAAACCGTCCATGAAATCGCGCACAATCTTGCGCGAGTGGTCGACGATGCGAAACCCAGTTATATTGACTGCGCCGTATTCTGTTACTTCGTTCTCCCAATGATCGTCCATAACCTGTTAATGGGCCAATTTAAGTTCTTGTTTCAAGTAATTGCGTTGTTCCGGTGCGAATAATAAAACCCGACACAATCTTCACTGTACCAATACACGTCAGTTAGTTCGTTAACATTTTGCAAACACGCAATCATTCGTTAAACGACTTTATTTATGAACACTTTATTTTTACACGCAATGTATTTTCGAACATCGAAATATGAAATTTATTCTCTTCCAACTTATTTCCACCTTCTGATAACCATAATATTTTTATTTAATTTCGAATTGTGTTTTTGCGCTCTCTGATATTTTTGTAAATCATAACGAAATGTTGCGGCATCGAAAGAGTAGAACTATTCCTATCCACTTTTGTAAGTACCAGTTGGGTATATCGCATGCCATAAAACTGTGGAGCTTGAATGTACATACTTTTCAGAGCAACGTAAAAATTGAAACTGGATTTGTAATCTAGGCCGAACGCCAGAACAAGCAATACTCACCAGTCCGCTGAGCATGTAGTGATAGGTCCTGCGTCCCAATTGCACTTTCCGGACATGTTCGACCAATATGCTTTTGGCGTTTTTCGCATTGCAATCTAGTACTATCCGCTTGTTTCCCCAACGGTCATATTGTTCTAAAGCCAACAAGAATTCCATGGCATCAGAAGCGTTATTAATTCTCTTCACGAGTGCGATGCGGAACGCGGTTCGCCCCGGCTGCATAGTCTGGTACAGTTGCTGAAGTCTCAGTAATCCTGTTGGTAAATGGTTTAACGAAATCTTATAAGTGTCGTTGACTGGTTCAATTAATACGTCTTGAAGTAAAAAGATTTAATTGCCTTATGCGATATGAAATGCTTTTTTTATGGCTCTTTTTTTGTGAGAAACATAGTTCAATAAGAAAGAATTCGGTGAAAAGTGCTGTCGTTGTTACACGAAAACATTGATAAAATTTTACCTCGATATAAAATAATACGATGAGTTGATTACCGCGAAAGTGCTTTTAGTGAAAAAACGTTGTTGGGATGTAAAAAGGTACGAGAGGAGATGCATTTTCGAACCGATTTTCTGAGTAGTGGCAAACCAAAGGTTTTCTACAAAAGATAAATTTTGATGAACATGAAACTCAATCTCAAAGCATTTATTTAAAAACGACCCACCCGTATCAGGCAATTTTGCAAGTCAAAAATAAGCTACCTACAGTCCAGCCACAGGCATAATAACTGTGAATGGTTTGTAGTCGACGAATCCTGCTGCACAATGTAGGTACGCAAGCGCAGAAGATGCTGTGTGTTACTTCTCAAAATATTAGATATTTTGAGAAGTTTTTATAGGCTGCATGATAAAAAAATCAAATTAACCTAAACACTTTCGATTTTACAATAGACTCAATTACACACAAGAAACTCTTGAAGCGTATAGCCCAGCAGTGGGAATATTATAAGCTGATTACGTTGTTGACTGACGGACATGCCTGATGATTCTTACTTTAATAGGTAGGTATTTAGGACATATTTACTGAGGAAGGGCTGTTACAGTATTGAAGAGTTCATCAGTTGACAAATGACATGTGTTTATGCGATATTTTCTATTATTGAGTCTGATTATTATTTTTATGCGTTATTAGGTAATTAAGTGACTATTAATTTTATTATTTTCATCTTTTGACTTACATTTCTTTATTAAATGACTATTATATTAATTTTATTCTCGTAAAAATTTGTTATTGTTATTATTTTTTTAATTTTATTTCTTTATTTTCGATTATTACTTTCTAATTCTTATTGATCTAATTTTAATTTATTTTCTACACAATGTATTTTGTTAAGAAATAAATGACTTATGACTTAGTTTCAACAGTACCCTAATAATATCCTGTTTAATAAAAAAAAGAACACAGAAGTGCGTATTTCAACAAAGGAAGCAAAAAATATATATTTATAGTAAGTTTGACATCGGCAGGAGCATTTATATCCCAGTCTATTTCCCAGCTCTCCTAAACCAATTCGAGTCCACACGAATTTTATCGAATTAAACGCCCCATATAAAACAAGTGGAACGAAAAAGGGACAAAGCGTGCTCCGAAGAGGCAAAAATAAAAACTCTTTTCCTCTGTGTGAGTGGGAGGCCCAAAAAGGTATACTTACAATAATGTACATATCTAATGAAATGGTATAGTGTAGTCGGTAGGTAAGTACATAATACAAGGCTTTGTTTATAAGGCTTTGTTTATCACGACATTTCCACCGACCGCAAAAGTTCTCTTATCAAAAACAATCTAATTAATGAATTTACTAGAATTGAAAGAAAAAATGTTACAAGGAGAACAGAATTAACTGCCTTGAACATTATAATACTAACGGTGCTCAAAGGAAGTTTACACTTTTAGGTACATTAAAAAAGTTCAAAGGGTGGGTAAGTAATTTACTGATTAAACTTAAGTAACTGGGCGACTGCGCTCTGCTCGGGTGAAAACAGAGTAATAGTATATTTTGATATAAGTGGGGAAACTTTGTTATTGTATTGGAGGCGAAACTAACACCTGAGCTGCAGGCGAGGGTGTTATGAAGCCGAGAACTGCAGTAATAAATCCCCACGCGTATCAAACGACTTTTTCCAAACCACTTTCGAAGAAATTAAATATTAGAACGGAAAGTATTTTTGTCAGGAATTATTAAAAAACTATGATTTAATTTGATGTTTTTCTGCGCTTTGCTGTGGCCAAGTTGAAGTAGAAGCAAAGGTATGACGCCGCTAATCAGCCTTATACGAAAAATAAGAAAATTCAAATATTTTTGAATTTAATACACAAATAAATGTTAATTTGTTCATAAAAGTAAATATTTATATATACAAAAATGTATAAATTGTTAGCTGTTGCTTGCGGCGTAAAGTTACTTAGTTTGATGTACTGAATGCTTGGTAGACGGCTTCGTGAAGGGTCCGTTTACACCCTGTAAGTATAAGTTTGGTATATTACTTAGGTACAATAAAACCTTAACAAAAAAGTAAACTGGCTCTGCAAATAATTTTTCACGAAATTAATAACCCCAAAATAATTTAAATAAAAAATAAGTTTAAAAACTAAAACCCGACTTCTGAAAAATCACGCTCAGAAAGTATGAAACTAGAAAATATTCTGGTCTGAAATTGTTATAGAGGATAGCCGTGATGGTTATTTTTTTAATACAAAAAGTATAAAAGTTAGTAATTCCTCACGATTAAAATTCTATTCGTATCGATCTATGTAAACAGTTGCACATGGTTACACAAACAAAGCAGGTGTCGAAAAAACAATAATATGCAGTAAATTGCGCCTTATTTAGGCCGTTTCGTGGCCAACGCGCAAACGGATATCCAAAACAGTTTCGCTGTTAAGAGATAAATGTGCGGGGAGAGATGCGGTGAAAGTTTCGTCCACACCCGGACTATTCTCACCATGTGTCGCGGGTGAACTCGTGACCCTTGAGGTTTTCCACTGTCGTCGGTCGACTAATGGCTTATGACGTCAGCTGCTTGAGCCGCCGTGTACGCCCCGAAATCTATTATAAACTTGTCGAACGCGATATGAGCCAGCCTCGCTGCCCCGAGCACTTTTGCATATATCCCAAAATGTAGAACAGAATATTATACTAGTCAAACATCTACACAGATTTACGACTACCTTTACTCAATGCTACTTCATCGTTTCGCAAGTTCTTACGTATCAGACTGATGACAATTTCTATTTTCTCACGCTCAAACTTTAGGCAATAATTGCAGTTTGAAATGGGTGAATTAAAACCCCGATTGTCACCCCGACAACGGCTCGGCGGCTTTGTTAACCTTTTGCGAGGATTGTTACAAAACTTTTGAGTACTCGAACGCGACGATTATGAGAAATGTTAATAGTTAACCGAACTTCTTAACTTCATCAGAAACTTTTCACTTTACCACTCAGGTATTGTACAAGAAAACTTGCTGCAAATTACGCGTTTTAATATCGACATAATTTGGAAGTGCACAATGGTCTAAGTACTTTCTAGAACCGAGTTATATTTTGTTTGGAGTCAGCTATTGTAAATTTAAGCATGGTTAAAAATGACTAGGTTTATCAACTTACACAAAGGGTGTAAAAAGACTCTTAACGAAGCTAAAAGGCACTTGTTCTTCCCATAATTGCGATCATTTTTTTGTTCTAGACCATACCTGGGAACCTTCTAGTTACGGAGATATTGGAGGTCAAAGTTCCAATTTTTTCACAAGTTTTTTTTTAAATACCACTTTTAAAGGTTTTAATTTTACTTTAATTAACTCGATGACCCGTTTATTATTCAAAGCATCCATCAGCACTAAGGTTTGAGTGTGTTACATTGAGTTTTACCGTAAACGTGATTTTTCACCCCAAAAAAAAAGTCGTTTCCCAGCAAAAATTTTTGCGTAAAGTTACTTAGTTTGATGTACAGAATGCTTGGTTGACGGCTTCGTGAAGGGTCTGTTTACACCCCGTATACCATGAAATAAAGTAAATGATCACATGACTGGTGATATTAATGAAAGAAACTCCTTTGTCGGTATAGATGGCTCGTACAGAGCCCAGCACGGGTTCTCATCCGCGGTTTGCGTATCGTCGCCCCTATTGCGGCGCCAATTTTGTTTGATAGGATCTTTTTGTTCTATTTCAGCCCTATATTCCAATAACCTTGCTTATAGGTTACAAATTGGATTAGGAAGACGCGGTCTGGTGTTTCACCGAAATTGATTTTACGAGAGGCATTTTATCTTGACGAAACTAAGATATAGTATTTGTTATTGGCGTTTCCTACAATCCACTTCGCAGAAAATGTATTTCAAACAATGTTAGGTGCTCACTTCTATTCTCATTCAGTTTGTCGTTAGGTGTAAAGAAAATTAAAAACGATTTTGACCTGTAAAAGAATGTTTAATTTATATTTCAAATGTACAGAGCATACCATAATGAATAAAATACGTTTTTAAATTGGTATCATGGAAGCTTCTCAAGACAGCGAGTCACCGACGCATCGGAATTCAATTTATTCAATATTGCCGCGAAGAGACGTGCGGATAGCCGGCTAGGAGAACGGTGGCTAGTAAAACACAAGTTCAGAATTACTCGTAGGTAGAAGGATTTACTTAGCAATCTTTACTCATGATTTGTATAGTTATCAGCTGTTTATTAGTAAGGTTGCAGAGCACTATGCTCGCCATTTCGAAAAAAACTCAGAAATTAAAGATAACTAAAAATAAAGTAAAGAAAACAAAATATTCGATTCATTTTTTTATTCCAACATTTACTTCCTCTTCCCTCCTACTACTCGAGATACAGGAAAAAGTGGTAGATACTTAATATCGAACCCTCCTTCGTTTTATAAAAACCCATTTCTTAAGTAGAAAGCGGTAAGAGTTTCCTGGTGTTCAAATAACATTATTTGCTCACGAATAAAATATCCCACCCACACTTGATCAATAGTCAATTCGTCGTCTTAAACTTTGGTTCAAAAGGTGTCACAAACTCTGTGTATAAACCGACATTGACACTAGAAGCACCTAAGTAGAGGTTACTTTCCGGATTGATAGGTAAAACTGCGTTACTTACACATTGTATGTAACTATGAGAATAATTTGAATTTTGTTGAAGCAGTCGTCATGATCAGAATGTGCAAACATGCACATAAAGTAACCTAAACGGTCAGTTATTATACGTACATAAAATAACATCACGCATGTAATCCCCGAAGGGTTATGTACATATATTATGTGCCTCATAGTATACCCACACTTTGCCAGTTATGTTTAAGACCCATGTAGGGGGCGAGCCTATTGCCATCGTACGCACGTGTCAATTCGAAAAATCCATAACGCGTTGATTGATGTCAATCAAATTCACGCTGACTGCAATGGTAACGTTACTAGGTTAAGCGGAAAATTCCCCCCTTTTTATGTTACTGTACAAAAGAGTGCGGCTTTTGTATAGTTATTCATCAATTGCTTTTTTCTGAAGTTCTAACAAGCCTTCGGAAATTGTTTGTATTACATTACAACGTAAAAATCTTGACTATTCTCTAGTCTAGTCTTTATTTATACAAACTTTATGCAACTAAAACGCAAACACGCGGACATAGTGCCTCAGGCATTCTCTGCCACTTTAACAAGAGCGGTGGAAAGATAACACACCTGCCTTTTAAAATGAACGAAAAGCGGATAACGTAGAGGAAGCAAGTTCCTATAGACAAGTGACGCCATCTACAATCTTCATGTGTAAGAATCTGAACCAGCGCCATCCCGAGAGTCATCTGCACTACAAGTACAGACGACTACATCTATATATATTGTGCACATACGTAAAGCTAAACAGCTTCATAAGCAGAGCGGTCTTCGAACAAGTCGTCTGCTCCTGGCTGGAGGCTTTACTCATACATGCACCCACAGGATAGTCCGGTTAAGCAGTCGACAACCTCTTAGGTGACCAGCGAGGTGGCATTAAAAAAAAAGGAACAAAATATTGTCTTAAACTAGCTAGAGGTTTTGAGCGCGGTAGCCAAGCAGCTAGCTTTGATCCTAAGTAAGCCTAGTTCCTGCTTCGATAGCCTAGGAATCTTCAGGAACTAGTCAGCTAGGGGAGGCCTGAAGGACAATAGACACGTATCCCCTTTCATCCCTCCAATTAGGGTTGCCACATGATGTACAATTTTTGTAACGCATTAAAAAAAATAAAATGATAAATAAAATAAATGAATGAAATATTTTTAAATAAAATGATTATTATTAAAGGGTTTATAAGCGAGTTGCCAATAAGAATATCATAAAATTCAATGGGGCTTCAATTTTATCAACAGCAACCCTATAATAAATGATAATAGACAATAGATTCGTAGCTTCGACACAACTACTTAATAACGTTAATTATGATTTTTTGTAATCTTTAGGAAAATAAAATATTCAGCATAACTACTCTACTAGCATTTAATTTGTGTTAAATATAAATTGTTTATTATTTTTTAGGTATTAGGTACATGAAAATAAACGAAATTCGCTTTCTTTTGTAGATGGTAATTGAAGTAAAGTCGTAAATGTAGATATCGGTTGGATTTCAGATCTACGTGTACATACTATTGGAATAAAGGGTGGACCAGTAAACACTTTGAATAATAATACTAATTAATAAATGTTGGGTGAAGATCGATGACAAAGCGAGGAGTAATACGAATTCTGTTATAATTTAATAAACTAAAGTTCATGATTCACTTAATAAAGACATCAAAAGGCAAAGGAATTGCTCGTGGGGTGGCGCACTTTCCCAGTTTGTGACAGAGAGCCCGCTTAAAAGTCATCGTGGCAACTTGGAGAAGTTCCAATTAAATATTAACTTACTCCATTATGTGCCCTCATCCACTACAAGTATTTTTACTACAAATACTTCGTGCAACGCTTGCAACAAATAGAGACTATTGTATTTATTGTGCTCTTGTCGTTGCATCGTAGTTCCTTCAAATACTTGCAGTAATTAATTTTCGGCATGAATACGTTTTCTCCACAAGTGTATTGTTTTGTATAGTGCAATGAATACGTTGTTAATTTAGAGGTAATAATATATACACCGTGACTTTTTAGACGTCTTACAACGGCAGCCCACTGTATGTATCCAATGTCTACTAAACATTCATAAAAAAAAATAGGTATTTATGAGATTTTAATAATTTAAAAATAAACATATTATTCAGTATTATGACGCATGTCGTAGTTAAAACACGCTGTTGTTAGCTATGATCTACTGGACTCGAGCGCTGGGTAGGTATGTTCTCCCGTTTGACACGTAAACATCATTAACAGGATATTTCATAATTTTTTCTAATGTTTTATTTATTTTTGTTTGTACCTATTATGGTAGGGGAAAAAATCACGTCTAGAGCTATTTTATGTCGGGCACATTGAGTGGGCCACCTTTGTAAGACGACTAAAAAGTCACGGTGTATAAAAATATATATTTGCTCTTTGCCTTACAACGATCTTTGACCTATCTGTGAACAACGAAACTAATAAAGTGTTAATTTTCGTGCGGAAATAGGTTCATCTGTGCAAGAAGGCGCCTTGCTAATGAGGTTGATAATATGAACTCGTTGCGACTACTTCTATCGAAGTTTAATGTCAAATTACTTGCCAAGTACAACATTAAAACATCTTTGAAGTCGACATAATTAGCGGTTTAAAACTTTCACAGTAGGGTTTATTTTCAGCTCTTAAAAAATAAGGCTCTTAGCTATCGAATAGGTTGTAGCAAAAATTAAAATGTAACTAAATAAATAAATTTTGTTTGACTTAAGAACCTAGGCCTCATAATTTGCAGATTAGGGTGTGATAAGTTCGATTTTATACTCATACATAGTCGAAAAGTAATCTAACAAATAAAAAAAAATCGACGTCGTAACGCAGAAGGGAGACGTACGCCATCGCAACGCACTAGCGCAGCGACGTATTGTAGATTTCAGTCTTCATTCGACAATGGATCTGAACAAACATGTTCTATTGTTGCTATTTTTACGCCACCGTCGAAACGAATGTCTAGTTTGCCCCTCTAGCAGTGGAACACTGTCCGTCGTCACACCGGGAGCTCCGACAGTGCAGTGCATCACCCTCCCCTGCCTCGTCTCTCGACCATGGATGCGTTGAAACGTCGCGCGTCGCGTGCGATGACGTAACGCAACGCAGCGCACTAATGAGGCCTCAGCCTTACGCAACACTCATGTATGACAGAATTGTTACTCTTAAAAAGTTCTTAAAAGCTTTTAAGGTTTACTCACTATAACTTTGTTTATGGTTATCAAATTTACTCTAAATTAATTGATAATTTGCGATGGTGTTTTTAGAAACATGTTATTAATATGTATCTAAAGAAATGCGTTATTCATCACAAGTATTTAATTTTGAACGAAATTCCCTTACATCATTTAATTTCAATGAATATCCTAGGAGATATCGCAATTTTTTTTTGTATTATATTTGCCCACTCTCTCTAACACTCTCTCTCTCTTATGTGACGCAGACGAAGTTGCGCAGATCAGCTACTTAGCAATAAACTTCAATCCACTCTTTGACTCCACTCTACTAATAGTACTAGACATATCCATTACCCATACTTGGGATCAAATGGTTATACATTTCCCACAGTATTACGTCTAGCACTACATAATCACGCTATACTATAGTATAGCTGACAGTGAGCGTCGTAGTCGACGTAGGCATTTGAATATCACTTAACATTACTATGCACTGTTGCGGTCCGCAAACCCAATATGTTACATTTCTGCACATTGCGACCCGGCCGCGGTATTTTCACATTTTTCCCAGAGCACGAGAGATATATAAAATTTTAACCGAATTTATTTAATGTGAAAGCGATGTAGCGGCCATCATTTACCTATGTAAACCAGAATAAGAGTATTTAAGACTGACAATGACGATTTCTGTTTTTATATAAAGGGTGTAAAAAGACCCTTAACGAAGCCGAAAGGCACTTTTTCTCCACGTCATTGCGATATTTTTTTTGTTCTAGACCATACCTGGGAACCTTATAGTTACGGAGATATTGGGGGTCAAAGTTCCAACTATTTAACAAGTCTTTTTTTAAATACATGTTTGTGATTTTTATTTTAAACACCTCCACGGCCCCCGTACTATTCAATCCATCCAACAGCAAAATAATTTGAGTGCGTTACATCGAGTCCTACCGTAAAACGTAATTTAACACCCCAAAAAAAAAGTCGTTTCCCAGCAATAATTTTTGCGTAAAGTTACTTAATTTGATGTACAGAATGCTTGGTTGTCAGCTTCGTGAAGGGTCTGTTTACACCCTGTATACAAATCTAGATTAATGTAGGTTTATAGCTGGCTGAATGATTTTAGTGTTGATTTATTTTTGGCGTGTGGTACGACCGGGAGAACGAGCGACGACCAAGTTGGTCACAGTTATTAGTTATTCTAAAATATCCAACTCAAAGATTACCCAGATTATTAAATTAGATTATTTTATTCTAAAATTACCCAGCCAGGTTTGGTAAGATGTAGACAAAATCAAACCATTAAATTATTCACAAGTTAGATCATGAAAAGGCCTGACGACCAATCAGAATTTTTCCAGCTGCGGCGCTAATGCTTAATCGTATCAAAGATTGTAGGAAGAATTACTATTCTTCTTACAATCTATTTCTATGAATACGACCAATTACCGTGGCTCTATCGGGCAGTTAGGTGTGAATAAGGATGATTTCTTAAATATGAAAAAAGTTTCAAGTTAATAAACTTCAAACTTGTCTCGAATCGTTATTTATTTGGGCTTTTTTTTATTACTTTAAGTTTAAAAAAAAAAATGATTTTGTAAAGTTTTTTAAATATTACACTAAAGTTACCTGTGGTGTATGAACCGCTCGTATTGGCACTTTACGACGCGATTATTTGTAAAAAAAACACAAGAATATGTTTATGGCCATTTATTTGGGCGTAAATTGACCGCCCTACAAATATACGAAGGTCAATGTAGGTAGGAGGCTTGTAAACTGTCGTAGTACTTTGAAAGTTGATAATATATGATAAACGCGTACGTTCACGTATTATTTGAAACCTGATTGTGTGATAGAATAACAAGAACAAAGCTTTCTAACTGCGGGATCAAAGGCTTCGGTGGGCCAACAAAAAGGCTTCAGCCGGCCCTTTTATTTTGCTTTTCCTTCGTGTTAGTGTAGTATCCTCTAGCTTAGAAGCACTTTGATTGACACCTAAACACAAAGGTATATTGCAATACCACTTATTTATTGCACATTGACACAAAGTGGCTTTGATATTGAATGAGACAGACGTAATGAAAGGTTGAACCTACTGTTATGATCATGAATAACCCAGTAATTAATAGTAACTGTGATGAACTTTGCGACTAGAAATACAAGTTATTGAATTCCTATTAATAAAAATTAAATAACCTTTGCCTTCTGTTTCGTTTTCGTAGAATATGTTACTGTAGATATCCAATATTACTGCGCTTTTATGATATATTGTAGATAGATGTATATATTTAAGGGCCTACGAAGAAAACGGACTTTAGTCCGCCGGATAGAAATGACCGTTCCTGTTCATTGGTTGTTGTGTTGTTTTTGGTTGGTTGGTTGGTTGGTTGTTGCAAATTGTTCGCAGACAAATAGTCCCTCGTCTGCGCAGGCCTTAATGGGTAATACAAAATGTAAAAGTTCAACAACAAAAGTACCACAAAATTGTTAATGCACAAACAATTTAATTACACTGAATACCTGTGGTTTCAAAATTGGTAATTTCAAAATCTGTGGCTGTTTCAATAAATCGTTGTACACAGCGAGTATATGCTAACCCCTCAAGTTTTAAAATGTTACTGTGCTACAACATTGAATTCGTTACAAATAATGTAAAGAATACTTTAAAAAAAGAGTTTTATGTTTCGACTTGGATACGAACCATCGCATCACCGAACGTCGTCATACTCCTACCGAGCAGTTTGACGAACTAGCCAGCGAACCCATATGAATTGCGATGAAATTGTTATCTACTATCTAATCGTCTAATCGATAGATGTTATAATTTGAGGGTATCCATTAATTTTACTTACGTTTTCTTTATAAAATGAATCAATACCCTCAAGTTATAACTAAAACGTTTGATGTATATGATCACTTAAAACGACGAACGACTACGATTTACCCATTATTTTCTAAAATGTTTTCTAATTTTATGAGAGATGAAAGTTTTGTTAAATAATAGCAATAATAAATATTATTTAATGATATTAAAGTTTTGCTTGATTTTTAACTTCTTCATAAATAAAAAAACAAAATCAAAAATACTTAATATTAGAAAAAATATAACACTGTGACACGAGATTTTTAAATATGGCTATCACGAATTTGAACACATGTCTTTTAGGGGAGTAACCACATAATGGAGCTGTGTCATTGAACAAGGCGATTAACATTTTATGCGTCTACAAAATGTGAGTAATAATGTTTATTTCGAACATAACGTTATGACACGGACGTGCAGTTTAATATCTGAATTAGCAAGGGAGACCAACAGACACGGGCACTCATTACTAAACTGTATGTTAAAAACTTGGTGTTTGTCAAAACAAATTCAGTCTTGTGAGTTCAGTTCAAGCGTTCATTTTCAAGCGAACAGTTAACGCCATTAATATTCATTATTGTTTATGAGTCGAAATTGATACAACTTCTTCGATAGCCCTAAGCGAAGGCGAATCCTTGCCTTGGGGCTACTGGTTGAGACAAACAATGGCGTTCGACTAATAGGCTTTAATGAAGTATCAATGGAGTGTCTCTATTATATAATTAGAGTTCTATATACCAGCGAGGATTAAACGAACCTTTGATATTGGCAACTGCCCAGTCGATTATACGCTTTCGGCTACACTCAATTCCTTCCTAAACCTTGTAGGTACTAGAAATCCCGCAGAACCCTTTGATTTTATTGCTTTTTAAACAATGAATCTTTAAATAATGAAACTAATTGCTTTCAATGCAAAGTCAATTGAAACAGTCAAATTGAATTATACAAGGTGGAAGGGACTCCGACGCTAAAAACGGTGACCACGTATTCAGTATGAACATAGAAATTTATCGTCGATTATTTAAAAAATAAAACAGCTGTTTCCTTCAAAACTGCAATACCTACACGGTCAATAGGTTACCGATGAAAAATGTCTATGTGGGGGGGGGGGGGGTTTAGAATGTTGTACCGAATACGAGATAACTGTTATGCGTCGATCTAACTTCCACCTTGTATAAGCAGTAACATACTAATTACAAAATTCCAGGGAAGAGCTACATTGTAAAGTTTTACTTCCACTAACGAGTCTTCTTTCTTTTTTTTTGACCATCGACCTGTAACTTTGAAAGTTTCAAAATATTAATTCAAAACAATAAAACGGCAAGTGTCCGTTCGCGAATATTCGGGACGGCCGTAATCAGGAGGTGGCCTGTAAAGCCAGTTAAGTAGACTAACACCGCGCCCTCTTATTTATTTAAGGGCACGTTGGGAACTCAGGTGAAGGTTTCCCTCGGAACAATTTACGACGGTGCATAAATATCAATTTGCTTGTTACTTGCAATAAATTCACATTTTGATATTAAAGGTTACTCGGTTTGGATGAGTGCACCGCTCAACAAAATTTAATTCGTCTTAAACTTGGCTAAAAATAATTTGATTATGACCACAAAAATAAAAACAGTACTTATCGTGTGAGAAACTGCTAGGACAAAATTGTATGACAAATTATGGCCGATGTAGTGACCTTTTATTTTTTGTTTTCGGGGGCAAACCTTCAAAAGACGACCGATATTTGGGGATAAGACCAGGGAATGTGGGATTTTTACCGCACTAAAACCACCCCGGTGACCATCCGCACATGAGAGGAGGCACCGTTATCTCTTAAAAGACCTGTCCGGAGCCCCCTCTCTGCAACGCCTGTTAAGGCACAACTACATTTATTTATGTATTCTATCATGTACTAACAAACAAACGTGGACAAACTTTTTCATATTTATAAATCCTATATAAATCCTCCACGATTGTTAGTTTTCATTCTTTTCTCTATTCTATCTGACGTTCTTGCTGTCACTCCTTATGTCTTGTGGCACTCTTGCGTGAACGTATTTTATGTGAACTTTTTCTTTGAGAAAATAAACTTTATTTCTTCCTTCCACCGTTATTGGGACTATTATTTTAACGTCACAGTTCACCCACTACAATCATACATTGGTGACCTCGAAGAATACGACGATGGCCGAGAACAAAGGTCACACGAACCAAGATGGCAGCGACGCATCGCTGCGACGCCGCGGAAAGTTTTCGTGTCGGAGTGCTACTACGTTTATTTATGTATTTTATCATATACATCAAACAAACAAACGTGGACAAACTTTTTCATGTATATAAATCTTGTATAAATCCTCCACGCTTGTTAGTTATCATTCTGTTCTCTATTCCATCTATCTATCTGACGTTCTTGTTGTCACTCCTGTCTCGTGGAAATCTTGTGTGAGCGTATTTTATGTGAACTTTTTGTGTGTGGAAATAAAGTTTATTTTTTCCTCACACTTCACCCACTACAATCTACACCGACTTTACATTCACATAAGATTTTCTTTGTCTTCACCGCAAACAGAAGTTAAGAACAAATACCAAAGATCATTTATTTGTAAACAGTTATTTCAAACCGAGAGGAGCTCGTGGCTAAATAATAACAGCCGCTCGGATCGATCTTTAGGTTAAGCCGTGCTTGTCTAGTTTGGTCTGTGGATGGGTGATCACCCATTACATACCGAGTTTCCTCCGTGCCTCGGAAACCACGTTAAGCCGTTGTCCCGTTTGTCAATTGTAGATCTTTGACAGTCGTTAGGTAGTCAGTGGCCCAAAAAGTCTGACAACCAGTCTTACCAAGGGGTATCGTATTACCCTGTAGTAACTGGGTTGTGGAGGGCAGATAGGCAGTCGCTCCATGTAAAATACTGGTATTTAGCTGCATCCGGTTAAACTGAAAGCCAATATAGTTGGGAAAAGGCTATGCAGATGAGTTATTTCCAACCGATTGAGCTGATTTTTTTATACACGTTTAGTCTGGATGACAATGCACGGTTAGCAAAATCCAATATGGTGGACTCCCAAAGTTGGCCGACTAGTTATATATAAAAATATAAATAATTATAGGTGTGACGATAAAGGTGTGCCTTTATCGTCACACCTATAATTAAAAGCTAGTTTTTAATTTCTTTTTCCTTTAATTTGTTTAAAGTAACAGAAGCCATAAGCATCGTATGACTGCACTACGTACAAGTGCTATAAATATACAGAACATGGTAAGTGTTTGTTAGTGACATTCCAGTGCTTGTAGGAGTCTGCGGACTGCCTGAATAAATTGAATACTGATTTAATCTCCATGTCGGTTCATTCCGTTCGTGTAGATTTTGATCTTTGACATTCTGAATATTAAATGGTATTATGTTTTGATCATCCGTATTTGTTTTACTATTAA
Source organism: Noctua pronuba (assembly GCA_905220335.1). Taxonomy (NCBI): domain Eukaryota; kingdom Metazoa; phylum Arthropoda; class Insecta; order Lepidoptera; family Noctuidae; genus Noctua; species Noctua pronuba. Next base: position 9,814,920 of record LR999891.1, on the reverse strand, counting down.
CTACTAGTGACTAGTAGGTAATTCAAATTAATATCTGTAAGCACAGTAAGTAACTTGGTGCGGACTAAATGACTTGACTATGACTTGCATGGTGCAAATATTTTTTTAAAGTCACCTATTAAGGTTTCCCATATCCCAGGTTTCATATATAAAAATATCACGAAAAATAAACAACGATTTACCTTATAAAAGTTAAGGGTTTTGTTTACCTTTAAAAGGCAATCAAAGAGCCCATCTTCTACATGATGGTAAAGAAAAGTTCTTATATTTTTCGCCTAACCCCCGAACGGAGGGCGGGTTCCGTGTTGTGATTGATTTTACGCAATATTCGCCGGCCACGTCGCGATATTTAAGCACTCGCAAAGTAAACTCAATTCAGGAAAAATGCGACCATGCCAGCCAGGCTCCTTTTGGCCTTTATTTCTTTACTATAAAGGGTGTAACAAGACCCTTAACGAAGCCGAAAGGCACTTGTTCTCCCCGTCATGGGAATCATTTTTTTTGTTCTAGACCATAGCTGGGAACCTTCTAGTTACGAAGATATTGGGAGTCAAAGTTCCAACTTTTCACAAGTTTTTTTTTAAATATATGTTTTTAATGTAAGGTTTTTACTTTAAACACCTCCAAGACCCCCGATTCAAACCATCCATCAGCACAATGTTTTGAGTGCGTTACATTGAGTCCTACACCGTGAAATGTGTTTTTATACCCAAAAAAAAAAATCGTTTCGCAGCAATAATTTTCGCGTAAAGTTACTTGATGTACAGAATGCTTGGCTGACTTCGTGAAGGGTCCGTTTACACTCTGCATAAGAGAATGGAAAATCTTGGCTTGAATACCCATCATATAAAAAGAATACTGTTATCATGTTTGCGTCGACATGGTAAAATTAAGTGGTACATATTTATTAAACACAGAGTGAAAACCACATTATTATGTGGTTGGTATGTAAAACTCTTAGTAGGAGTTACATGTGCATTAATAATCGTATCGTAAATATTCATACAACTCAGTTAAATACATTTTACTTTACTTATTAATTCAATAAACGGCAAATACCATTTGAACAAGAAATCATTTCGGTAAACATGTTCGTTTTCATTTCATTAATAACATTTCAACATTTAATTTTACTGCATGGTTCAATGAACAATGTGAACATGAAATTATTGTTTTTGGCGACTATATGAAATGAACAGTTTTGAAATAATATTCATAGTATCATCGTATGACTTCAATTAATGAAACCATAATGTTTGGTCAGTGATGAATTCGCACTATTGTTTTTAAATGGGTTTGGGCCTAGTACCTGCACTCTGCAGTAGTAACTAGTGACTACTCAATAAATATTTTGACATTTTTATTTTCAACATTATTCAACATCAAGTTAAATGAATGAATGTATATTTTTTTAACAAAATGGATAAAATCACTTAAGACGATACTGAGGCACTCTTGCAACACATAGTTTAACTCACCCGTTTCTCTCCACACACACACTCATCTACACACATAAACATGCACCAAACACACACACAAACACACGCGCGCGTGCACAAAACACACAAACCCCCCACTCCCATACCAGTGAATAATGTACTTCTTTTATGTTATATTGTGTTAAATGATCTTGCTATGGAAGAGCAGAGTCTCCTAATACAGGATTTTTTTTACTTAAAAGGAGGCTCCAATCATCAATTTGCTGTCTTGATTCGGTTAAGAAATAAACAATTTTTAATATTTTAATTATTTTTAACGTTAACGTTAACGTTAGTTATCCTCGAAGGATTAGATAGAGGTGTACCTAGATGCTCCGACATTTCGCCAGCTATGTTTAAGCCCCATGTAACAGCGGACGTGGCTATTGCTATAAACCTGGCACAAATATAAACTCCGTGGGTATTGCTGAGAAATTATTGATGGAAAACCTAATAACCTTTTGTCCGACCTAGGAATCGAACCCAGGGCCTCATTCTCAGCAGCCTTATTATGAAAAATAAATCTTATTATGAATTATCATATCACAAATGTTTATTGTAGTCAACGGGGGTTTGGAAGATAATGAACGAACAAGTACTTTTTGATTTTATATTATTTTATTGCCCTACTTTTAGTTCCGGTAAACATCAGTCGCCAAATTAAACCAGTTTTTTTATAAATTCAATTTTTAATGTGATATGACTTCTAAAAAAATATTGCAAGAAAAAATGTAAAAATCTAAATACATTTTTACACACCATTGGTATTTATTTTTTTGAAACTTGATTAGAAATAACATTCACTGTTCTTAATCTTTCTACTGGCTTGCTTAACCTCGGTAAACTATCTATACATCTATACAAATAAATAATATTGAAGTGCTTGTTTGTAATATCAAAATATATACTTTTTACTGAATCCATATGAAAATATATACGGCACTTGTAACAAAAACACATTTTTAAAATTTTTGTCTCTCTGTCTATAACGGCTGGACCTATTTTGACGAGACTTTTACTGGCAGAGAGCTAATGTTATTAGGTCTAACTTAAGCTACTTTCATTTTAGAAAAATTAAAAGGGTGCCGTGCAAAAAAAAAACCCCTGATAACAAAATCCGATTCAAAAAGGGAAGTAATTTTTTATAAAAAATTCACGCAAACGAAGGTCGCGGGCAACAGTCACAAATACAAAACGACATGTGGCTTGGCTTGTAAGCAAGGAAGTAAGACTGCTGCTGATCCGATAGTGAGATAGCTGTTATAAGATTTCTTAGCATAAATCAAAGAAAGCTTACGAAATACGCTTACTTAAATAAAGGGTGTAAAAATACCCTTAACGAAGCCGAAAGGGACTTGTTCTCCTCGTCATTGTGATATTTTTTTTGTTCTGGACCATACCTGGGAACCTTCTAGTTACGGAGATATTGGGGGTCAAAGTTCCAATTTTTTCACAAGTTTTTTTTTAAATACTACTTTTTAAGGTTCTAACTTTACTCCAATTACCTCCATGGTCCGTTTACTATTCAAAGCATCCATCAGCAATAAGTTTTGAGCGCATTATATTGAGTTTTACCGTAAAATGTGATTTTTGACCCCAAAAAAAAATTTCGTTTCCCAGGAAAAATTTTTGCGTAAAGTTACTTAGTTTGATGTACAGAATGCTTGGTTGACGGCTTGGTGAAGGGTCTGTTTACACCCCGTATATGACCGGCCAAACCCGATATCTGGCTAAACAAATTTGTCCCAAGCCAAATACAACGAGCACAGCACGTGTCACTAGCTGATGGTTGTTTCTTATAAACAAGTGAGTAAGTTTTTGTTTACAATTTCTTTTAGCAACCAAGGTATTGGTGAATGTTGAGGTGGATGTGTGGTGTGACAAGAATGGATAAGGTATATTAGAGGGAGTTTAAAAGTTGCGCCAGTTACAGAAAAGTAGAAAGGGAATCGACTGTCTTGGTATGGACGTGTGATGAGGAGGGACGAATCGCATATGACTAAAAGAGTGATGAATATAAATGTTTATGGATGGTGCAGGAGAGGAAGACCAAGGAAACGATGGATGGATTGTGTGAGGAATGATATGAAAGAAAAAGGAGTAAATGATAGCGTGATGTTTGACAGAGGAGAGTGGAAGAAAAAAACGTGTGACCCCAAGTAACATAAGGCAAGGGCAGGGAGATGATGTTGACCCTTGTGGTACTGATTACAAAATTACAGTAAGTTATAGTTATCACCACAATTTATCTACAGTTATTCCGCAAGTTAACAACATTTATTTCACTGTAAACCAAAATTCAAAGTCAAGCACGGATAGTCCCTGTGAAAGCCGAAGTTATGAACTTAATTCCAAATAACGACCTTGAAGTTTTAAACAACTTTAATACTGTATAAATCAAGTTAAAGTTTCGGTAAACGATTTTAACGGTCCAGTGCGAACTATTAGGTATCAATTTTGATTAACGTGTAGCAATTTCCTTTGTGATACCGATTAACGGTTAACGAGGAAAGCAAACCGGTGCAATGAGAAAGAAATACTCAGTAATATCATTAGATGCAGCTCTAGTACAGGGGTTCCGCAATCCTACTAGAGGACGTAAAACTTTACGGTCAACCCGGCAAATGCTCTGTAATAATCGAATGAAATTCCACCGTGTGTACTGGCACTGGCAGCCGCCGTAAAATATCATGACGAATATTTTCAAACGGCCCACGTAAATGTCAATTATGGACTCCAGTTTAAACTCGTTTGGTGTCAGCTTTTTGTTAGTCTCACTTTTGTTGTAACCTAAACTAGTTTCGCACGATTTATAAATCGTTTGTTAAATCCCTTTTTTTTTTCGGAGTGGTTTTTATATGTGTATCCCAAAAGCATGAAACACTATAATGATGATACTTATTAAAAATACGCTGCAAACATCCTCCAACTTACATGTAATATGAATAGGTACTCCCACCGTGAACCGGATCCTATAATGGGTATGTAATCTGTAACGTTATGTGCAGTATTGCGGCAAAACTGCTATAATATCGCAGTTTCGGTGTCGATAAAATGAAAATTCTTCAAGAGGAAAATTTCTCGTGGTACATAACCTGCGCAAAAGTTGATCGTTTCGTGATACATGTTTAGTTGTTAGCTAACTCTTTGCTTATAAATCCGGGAAAGTTTCATAACTCCACGGTAGGGCGGCCCCGAATAAGGTGTTACGCTCCTGTACTATAAATATTATTTATTGCCTTCTACGAAAGCTCAGGGAATTCGAAATACGACGAAAATATTCCAAGAGATAACATTTCGTCTACATTCATGTTAACTTAAGCAGCTTAGAAGTTATAAGTAACAGAACTGCAACTTAAAGTGGATCAACTTATTTTCTAGCGCTTCTTTAAACGTATGTTGTAAAATTCTAGTGTTACAAGCCGTAACAAATAGCTGCCCGCCACAATTTAACTTTTTTATTTCGGTTCAATCACGCACCTAACGAGTACCAGTAAAGCAATTTTGTTCAGTGAATACAGATCACATTTGGAATAATAGAGGCCGAAACTGGAACCATTCCAATCTCTTTGGATGTGATCTGTAGTTTAGCGCCATTTTGGGGTCCGCCATTTGTACGATGTGAGTGTCACCTTCTGACACAACCTTGACCGCCTCCACTTACCGTCGACATCAGAAGAATAGAATACGATTTTATAATCATGTCTTCTACTTCAGAGCATAGTCTACCTAATCATTGCTAGCTAATGTGTTTCTTATATTATCTGTGTACTAAAGTATGTCGCGTACCTATTAAAGTAGTTCCCTGTGTTTAATATTCCAAGAGTTATATAAAACCATTCTAGTCAATAGCTCTTTTTAAACGAATTAATAGTAAAGATTGGCCCATTTTCATTGGTGATAGGCACCCCATTAAAGAGACTGCAGCGACTATTAGCCCCGACCAACGCTTACCCCGCAATCTCTTTCGTGTCGACATTTTATTATCGGTGGAGTCAGCTCCGTTGTAATCCCCGGCAAGCGGTACAATTTACGATTTATAAAACCGCCATTTTCTGTTGTAAAGCAAAACGATAAAGAGAATAGCCAGGCTTGACTTGGCGATGCTCACCTCGTTCTTCGTCACCCTTAATATTCACTGATATTAAAAAGTTAATCCGAAATAACAGCACAGGTAGAGTGGCTTTAAGCTGTATCTTTTTGTTGATAGCTCTGAATTTGCTTACCATTTATTATTACGGTGTAGAATTTCTAACAGTTAAATAGAGGAAACAGAGGAGGAGGGGAAATAGAGGTTGTGATATTTTAAAACTAACTGTAGCAATAAAATGGTTGAACATTAAAATTATTATGCTTTGTTTAACATAGCATCACGCCTGTACTGGAAGTACTCGTCAGCGACGATGAAGTCTCATGCCATCAAACCGAGCACAAACCCAGACTTCGTGGCTGTTAGTGAAAAATTCCATATAAAAAAAGAATAACACTTTGCCCGACCTGCCGATAACTAGACCAACGAGGCAGTCAATGGTTATTCATGGAAACAGTGAGTAGTTTATGTTAGGTGGGTGAAGAGCAAACTCCGCAGACGGTACGAGGTCACAACTACCCGGGCAGAGATGTCTTTGCACATAGACTTAGGGCAAAGTTAGTAAAGTTCGATTATTAGCGGTCAGGGTCCGGATTACACTAGACTTGAGTCTAGATTGAGAATAGTTTTTTATTAGTTTTATATATGCACATAATTATATTTTAAGATTATAGACATAAATTGTTTTTTATGAACATTTTCCGTCAGTTCTCCACCGGCAGATCAACCATGAACGCTAACTAAAACCTTTGAAATGGTAGGTATTTATTTGACTTTCAATTAATGTTTTAATCTTACTACCACTTAAAAATACCTACTATTAAAAATATATAAGGCGCAGGCCACTCCGCCAGCTAGCGAGCGAGCGAGCAGCCAAGCCATCGTTTCACGAATTTTCATACTTTCGTTCACATCGCGAACCACCGAAAGAGCCGAAACGAAGTATGAAAAGAGGCTCGCCCGGCTTTATCGGACAGACTTCCGGCGCGATCTCATGGCGACGTGGAGAGAGCAACTGTAGCAAACCCGTGCAGGGCACGCCACAATAGTGGAGATAAGTCCCCTCTTTGAGGAGTGGCTGGAGAGGCGCCCTCACCTTCCGCCTGACGCAGGCCCTCACCGGACACGGCTGTTTCGGGAGATTCTTGCACCGAATCGTGCGGGAGGAAACGCCCGGGGGACACGGTGGAGCACACCGTGGAGGTCTGCTCCGCTTGGGCGGAGCACCGCCTTGTCCTCGTAGCGGCGATTGGCGGCTGAGACCTCTTGCGTGCGGCCCTGGTTCAATAGGAAGCGAAAGGAAATGGGAAGCCGTCACCTCCTTTTGCGAAACAGTCTTGCTAGCGAAGGAGGTGGCGGAACGTGAAAGGGAGAGAACCTCACGTCCTAACCGCCGTAGGAGACGCCCCGGGCGTGGGGGGCTACGTGGTTGCTCTCGGCCACCGTAGGCGCGGGCCTGTGTGGACGATGAGTAGCGGGCTAGCTCGCCTTCCGTCCGTCTTATGACGACAGGCCGTGCTGATAGCGCGTTCGTGTTCCACGCGCGCCTCAAAGAGATGTCAGCAAACAGGAAGGGGTCCACAAGGGCCGATGCCTGACGGGGCTGTGGGACTGCTCGAAAGAGATACCGCGGCCCTGGAACACAAAGGGCAAAGAAGGAACATGGATGGGTTTTAGTCAGTACAAGTCTGACACTCCCTCCCGCTCCGCCCAGAGCGGGAAGGGTCATTTGATGAAAAAAACGGCTCGCCCGGCTCGCTCGCTCGCTAGCTGGCGATGTGGCCTGCGCTTTAAGGGTGTCAAAATCCCTTAACGAAACCGAAAGGTACTTTTTCTCCCCGTCGTTGCGATAATTTTTTTTGTCCTGGACCATACCTGGAACCTTTTAGTTACGAAAATATTTGAGGGCAAAGTTCAAAATTTTTCACAGGTTTTTTTTTACATAAGTTAATAATTTTACTCTCCATGATCCGTTTACTATTCAAAGCATCCATCAGCACAATTTTTTGAGTGTTTCCCTACAGTATTTTTTGCGATGGGTTACTTAGTTTTATGTACATAATGCTTGGTTGACGGTTTCGTGAAGGGTCCGTTTACACCTTGTATTGGTATGTGTCGTTTTTGTTAATCTAATAATAATATATGGTTTTCGTAGCAAATTCCTAACAAACTTACTTTTAACAATTAATACGACGGGAGCACATTAATTACGCGACTATACCTACTCGTATAAGTCCCGATCCATAGTTTAAAGTCAAATGGAAATATCAACAGCTAAGTTTCCTCAGTATTTCGAAACTATTTCTTATTAGTTCCCGGTATATGAATAACTTGAGGTAAACCCTTAATGTTCTTACGGAACTATAGAAGACTAAATTGTGTTCCCACGTTTCCAAGAGATTCTTAATCAAATTACAGAGATGAATACTGTCAAAAATGAAGCACTCGGAACAAAAAACATACGAAGAGTGGAAAATCAGTAAATATGTAACGCAAACCATCTGAGCAGAGGCGGAGACAGTGGTGGAAACACAAAAAAAAAATCTAAAGAAGAAATAAACTGGGTTTTCACCACCAGCTCGCTTCGTTGCGTTTCGAATGAAATCGCGTAAGGGCTCCCAGCTAAGTAATAATAGCCACGTGGGACGATCGAAGAGTAAGTTAATATTGCTGAGGCCGGTGCTCGGATAGGTGTCCGTCCATGAAATAACAAGAACCGTGTTTCAAAAAGAACGTTGATCCGTTGGTCCCGGCTATCATTATATGTAGATCTATATCAACCGTGACGGGTAATCAAGAGTCCGAAAGTCTACGAACCTGTTAACTTACTAATACAAACGAACATTTCGCAGTTACGGTAGTAGATTTAGTTAAGAAAATGATAAAATAAATTATTTCTAATATTGCTTTGCGCTGCAATCCAATTAGAATGCCCAGAGATATTTTATATTTTAATTGTGTGAGCATGAATAAAATTGTGAAAGAAAGTTTTTATATAATTTTATCGAGAAGGTATTATATTGTAAAAGCCATAATTAAAACCGTAAAAGCACGAACTGTAAATAAAAAAAAACATTCGTCCACAACTTCTTAGGCACACAAATCAGGTCAACAAGTTCGATAGGAACGATGATAACAGAAATGTTGTGACTTTTACTGGACAATAAGTACGGTCTGCTACGGCATCAAAGTTATGATAATAACTTAAATTTCAGTAATTTCAGTAGTAGTCGCGACATAATTCATTTTTAAATAGGCTTCAAATGATTTAACCTGGAATTTTTCATAAAAAAACAAAAAAAAAAAACTAACTCAAAAACTCTTGAATTAGAATATTTGGTGGCTTAATTTGTTGCATTTTAACTCTACTATGACGTCCTGTAAGGAATACGTCGAGTTACCAGTAACCCTGTATACACAAGTCGACTTAAACATAGTTTTCTATAGAACTGACTGCGGATGACAGCTCATCTATTGACTGTGAGATTCACAATGGCTTCGCTATGGTACCTCCATTAGTAGTCATTCATACAATACGAAATGATTTTGTACTCTTGTTTTAACGTTGTGATTCAAATGGTAGCATGAAAAGGCAGAATGTTTTTTACTACAGGTTGAAATGGAGACATTATCTACACTTGAAAATGCTTTATAAGTACTAAGTGATCCAATTCCTTTCACATCTATTCTTTTTATAAATTCTACCAATTCCTGAAAAACAATTACTTAAAACCACGCGTGTTTTAATTAAAACTTTAAATTCCCAAAATGAGAAAAATTTTCTTTATTGTAAATTGGGCCTGCTTTAGACCTCGAACACGATGGTGGAAAGCGATGAATGAGGTCTATGACGGAACGAGTGTGCCCAGAAGATACCTGTTCACTCTTGCTTGTAGGCAGACGGGTTAAATGTAGAAGGGAACACAAATGCTGGCAGAGAGTTCCAAACTTTGGCTGTGCGCATAATAAACGTGGAGGAGCAGCGCTGAGTCCGACTCCTCGGGATATCAACCAAGTGTGAATGGTAAGCCGCATTACGTCTGCTAGTCCGGTGGTAAAAGGATGATGGTGGGATCAGGTTGTGGAGGTCTTGCGCACACTCTCCGAAGTAGAAGACCGAAGAAAATATTGATCGTTTTTAAGGTTATAGGTAAGTCATGGTGCCTGGTAATTCATGGTCATGGGTGCCTGAGGATGGAAGTTGCCGCTGAGACCGGCCCAGAAAAAGTAGGCGAGAGACAAAAAGAGTACCTGGAAAAATTTGCTTTGCCCAGCAGTGGGACATTGACGGCTAACAAAAAAAAGGTAAAATAGGGTGGCGGGAGGCGGGAGGACGCGTGAGCCGCGCGAACGCGCTGCCTACCCACTGCTGCACGGTACGATAGTAATGAGACAAAATAGCGTCACGCGGCTAACAGCTGATGGATCAAAGGCGCGCGCGCGCGAATTTCATATGGCTGTTGTGTCATTGTGACAGTGAATGAGTAGGTATAAAAAAATGTTTCTTTGGGAAAGTTGTTTGTTATCATGAGTACAATCACGTGTTTAAGTATCAGTCACTAATTACCAGTGACCCTATATATTCTTGAAACCATGAGCATTTCATATCCTAGGATACTAGATATTCAGGACATTCTAGAACATGCACAACACGAAATGTGACAGTTTACTTACCGTCATGAGAGTCGTACATGTAAATGATTTCCTTCCATCCATAATACAGGATTGTGTCCACGATAGCTTTATGGTAATCAGGTCGCATGCTCACGGCGTGGTCGATTAGTCCAGACGATGGCGGGATGACCTGCGAAACAGAATAACTTAAGTACTTACTTATTTGTGATGCTTATACAGGGTGTAAACAGACCCTTCACGAAGCCGTCAACCAAGCATTCTGTACATCAAACTAAGTAACTTTACGCAAAAAATATTTCTGGGAAATGACTTTTTTTTTTTTGGGTGAAAAATCACGTTTTACGGTAAAACTCAATGTAACGCACTCAAAACTTAGTGCTGATGGATGCTTTGAATAGTAAACGGGTAATGGAGTTAATTAAAGTAAAGTTAAAACCTTAAAAAGCGGTATTTAAAAAAAAACTTGTCAAAAAGTTGGAACTTTGACCCCCAATATCTCCGTAACCAGAAGGTTCCCAGGTGTGGTCTAGAACAAAAAAGTGATCGCAATGACGGGGAGAACAAGTGCCTTTCGGCTTCGTTAAGGGTCTTTTTACACCCTTTATTATAGTACAATATCTTTATGTATTTTTCTACTTCTAGTTTAATTTTTTATCGAATACTCATAATGTGAATTTACTTTGTATCATGCGTGTATTTACCCGAAGGGTTAGGCAGAGGTATACCAAGATACACCCACATTTCGTTAATTTTATAAATGAAATAAGTGCATATCTCAAAAACTGTAAGCTTTCACGGTTTACAACTAAACTTATACTGTCACGGGTTATCGGGCTCCTAATATTTCGACTCTGTTGTAAGCGCCCGCGATCATGGCGCTTGCAACAGCGAAATATCGGGAGCTCAAAATAATTAACCATCACAGATGATATCCCGTAAGTGACAGTATAAGTTTAAATAGATATCTCTCTTTCCATTTTAGTTAAGTTAGGCGAAACTAAGTTTCAGTCAGTATACTTTCTGATACTTACAGAGTAATAAGACACTATAGGTTGAATAAATCAGTTCAAGAACTGAATCATTTATTAGAATTATCTTATATAATCCATATATCAAAGCGAATACGTGCGGTATCTGTCAGTATTAAAGATAAAAATTGAATCAGAGTGGGTTTGTCAGCAAAATCCTTCAAGCAATCGTCGGAAACCGCCGAGCTTGCCATACTCAGACCATTTATATTCATCAAAGCTAGCAGTGGATTGAGTCAGTCAGTTTTAGTGAGGCTAAGTGAAAAAAGTTTGACATTCTCGGCTTCACTAAACGTCAGCGGATACCTTAACCTCACTTAAAATTATTATTTTTCGGTTAATACAAAAGTACGTGAGAAATAATGTGCTTTACGTTATTCCTACCTATTGCTGATGTTTAAAAACTCTTAAAATAATGACGGGACGAACTAGATGTCTTCCTTGAGAATTGGAGAGGAGTAGCACATAATCGTGACCTTTGGAAGGAATGGAGGACGCCTTTGCCCATCAGTGGGACAGTATGGGCTAGCTATAATAATGTAATAAGAAATAATGCTACATGCAACATAACAAAACTTATTTCTAGGATTCCGTTGCTAAATTTCAGTACGGGAACATTACAGATTCGTCCTGTCCGTCTATCTGTCTGTCTGTCCTTCCATATGCCACAGCCATTTTATTCCGAGGCTGTTGGCACCACATAATTGAAATTTGGAGATCAGGTGCCTTCTATGAACAGCTACACAAATATGATGTGAATGAGATTTGGAAAAAAAAAATAAGTATGTAACTGTGTACCCCACACACAGGAATAGATTGCTAAAAACTTTTTTTAAAACCTACATTCGCCATATTCAATGTATTCTCAACCCTCTTCTATTCAGAAAATCGCAGACAAAATATAATAATAATACCAGCCTATTACTGTCCCACTGCTGGGCAAAGGCCTCTTCTCATCACGAGCATTGATCACCACGCTTGCTCAAGACGGGTTGGCGATTTCAGACTTATATTAATTATAAGTCCAGGTTTCCTCACGATGTTTTCCTTCACCGATGTCTATGATGTCCAAGATAAACTTAGAAAGTACATATGAATTGAAAAAGTCACATTGGTACTTGCCCGGATTTGAACCCACAACTTCATGCATGAGAGGCGAGGCCTTAACCTCTGGGCCATCACGACATTCAGACAAAATAACGCCATGAGAAACACATGACACAAATGGAAATTTCCAAGTAATTAAATTCAATGTTCGTCACTAATTTCCTTCATCAGCGAACTCTTAAACACATTTGACATTTATTTAAACAAATCCCGCGGCTTGAAATTTTGTTGTACCTAATTCCTGATTATACCTCCTTACTGGTTAAACATATCTGTTATCCTTACCAGCAAACCCAATTTAATTGAAACCAGGACAGTAACGTAGTATAACACTCGAAATGTATCATTCATTACCGACAAACTGATACCATTCATTTATTGACAATGCAACACTGAGCAATTCAAGCACAGAGGTGCTTGGTTGTTTAGGTGCATTGTTATGCTTGAGCCTCCAGGCATACAGACGCATGAAGGCTCAACATGGAACACTATTAGACATTCCAATTTCAAACTTATAAAGCTAATTAAAAATAAAACTTGATTCATACCTTTTCTGGGAACCACGGAGTTACAAAAGGCATTTGGAACGTGTTCGTGTACGAGTGTAAAGTGTCGAAGGATTCCGGCGTCACCGCACCGAGCATAGCGAACACACCCCGCGCGAACTGGTTGCATACTGTTGGCAAATAAAATAAATACCTGAGCTAAGTTTTTATTTCTCCACAAAAATAGAAGGGGGATGTTTTCGAAGTTATGTCGTTTGGTTAAGTTGGGCGCACTCGTCTACGAAAGGACATTGGGCGAAAAGGGACTCTTCTTATTTCAGAAGCGTTCATCAATAAAAGTATGTACACTATATGAAGCAACTACGGGGGTTTTCTTCTCGTGGCATATCTTTTTTTACGAGACAACATAAATAAATATTTTACGAATTCTGAACATTTATTTGCAATATTTAAACGTAGAAACTGTGACAGAAAAGAAAGAAAGAAAAAATATTTATTTGTCGCAGAGACATGACGTGCATCATACAAAATGACAAAAAATTACACTAAACATACAATGCATGACAAATATTTATAAATTCTACAAGACGGAAAAAAAAGTTGACAGCAGTTATAGAGTTACCATATTCAATAGAATATGGAATTTTTATTTCTTTAATGACACTAATTAACAGTATTTTGGTGGTAGTAAATAGTAAATATCTTGAGACGTTTGCTACATAGTAGTACAAGATAAGCCGTTTATATTGCTGCGATAGCTGAGTTAAGTCCCATCAAACCGAAGCCATTTTGGGTAAAACTCCTCCTGACTTTGAAAACACAAGAGTACTAAGCTTTGGAGCCAGCCTCTAAGTAGATTTGTTGTGTGAAAATGTTTTATGTTATGTAATTATGCAATTAAATAAATTAATTAGTGACTGCTGCTATTAAAAATATAAAGCACATACGTAACGTTTTTTGAGAATTTGGCTACATTCAAAGAATGTCCTTCAAAAAAAAAATATCATTGTTGATTTTGGTCTCTGTCTTGAATTCGTTCGTTGAATTCGTTGTATATTTTAAATAAAATAAAATAACAATAATACATCTTTATTCAGAATCCCAAAAGGTAAAATACAAAATGAATCTGGAATTAACAAAGTAAGGTATAATAATAATAATGTTAGATGCCTGCACTAGGAACAGGAGCTGTATCAGTAGTCTAGGAGCTAACCGCAGCTTTAAGTGTAGTTTGTTATGAAACTTTGAGTGAACCCGACTCGCTCTTGACCGTTTTATTTTGCCTTAATTAACTATTATCATGAGTAACCTCATTTGTGACAAATGATTTTGCGTTTTTACCGACTACGGCAAAGCCGAACGAAAAGGTTATGATTTTATTTAGATGCAAGGTTACTGATTATTATTTAGTAATTGTAAAGTCCGAGACATTGTTGAAACCAGTATTTAAAGTAAATAAACTTTTTTTAAACGTACATTATTTATTCAAAAATGTACAAAGTTTTACTAGACAACTCTGTCGATAACACTTATTTTCAAAACGGCTCCCAAAAGATTCCAGTACAAAGTACGTCGTTCAATACGCCGTCAACGGCCGAATAAAAACTTAAAGAAGGCGAAAACGGATTAAATAAGACAATTCACTTTATTTTCAAGTTCATTAAATTTAGCTTGTCTGACAGGCTTTTAAAGTAATTGAGTTAGGGTGCAATTACAATGGCAGAAGGTGTGGCGCCTGCTGAGTGTCTGCTCATAATAAAAGCAATCCGGTAACTTTAGATAATTTATTTGTTTTCATTTTGTCTTTTTCATAAATAACTATTTTGTTTACTAGGAATAAAAAAAAACCTAATAAAAAATATTAAAAAAAATAAAAAACCCGAATTATTTTGGTCGTGTTTTTAAACGTATAATACATGTGTTTGTTTGTAAAACCCTTCATTTTGATATCCTAAAAGACGGGTCGGAAGAAAAAAAATTTGATACTCTTTTTTTATTTTTCTATGTTTAAGACGAATCAAACGACGCACAATTTGTCCAAATCGGTTCATCCGTTTAGGATTTATGAGATCACAATGGAACGGACATATTCGTACATACATTCATGCGCGCGAAAAACATTCCCCTCCTTCTGGGTCAGTCGGGTAAAAAGAAATACATAATAAACTTTGTGTTGTTTTGAACTAAAAAAAATGATTATGCAAAGATTAAAAACTGCTGGGTTTCATTTAGAAGTTTGAGACTTCCATCAATAGGTAACGATGTTGAGTTAAGCTAAGTACATAATAGGGGATGATATTGCAAGGAAGTTCATAATTTTTTAAGTTAGAAACGAAGAAACTGGTACTGAGACGTCTTCTTTTTAAGATTCTTGGCGATCGTTTCCCCAATTCAACAATGACCTTTATGAAATCTAAGTATAAGATCTTCGCTGTCAGATAAGTCACTTCTTCATGCAATGCGTCTAGCAACAACGAATGTTGACCTTGATATCGATATGATTGTTAAAGATAAATTAACGAAGAACCAATAAACGTATAAAGAAATGATTAAGTACCCTGAAGTACAGACTTCGAACCCAAGTCGGCCGGACCAAAGACAATCTCTACAGATGGGGGTTCATGGACGGCTCAGACCTCAAGTGCGTATGCGGCGTCTCCCCACAGACAATGGCCCACCTTCCATCTTGCACCGCATGCCCTATCATCTGCGCACTTGATGATCTGCTTACTGTATCAGTGAGTGGGGTTCGCGTGGCTGAGTTTTGGGCTAAACATAACGTTTGAACTTTTTGCCATCGACACGCTAAGAAGAAGAAGTACCCTGTATTTTTTTTACTTGAAAACTGAAAATATTTGTTTCTGCGGCCTTCCAGCTTTTGTAGTAAATTTAATTAGCCCGCGAAGGTATGTAGTTTGTATCTATATCATGTAGAAAATGTTAAACATGAAAAATAATGTCCTGTGGCTAAACTACTTGATGTATTCGACTGAATTTTTGTATGCAGGCTAGGAATACGCGGTTTAGTTTAATGTCGTTTTGCCGTCTCCACCCTGAATAAAAAAAGATCACTGTGATCTTTATTTTCTGATATTCTATATACGATGAAATACCAAGCAAAATCCCAATGTTTATCGATAACAATAGTACAATTTACGATACGAATCCACATAGCTCGGATGAGCATTGTACAACAGAAACGCATTAAATGGACGTCCAACAGCGTACTTAAAGCAGTACTAATGCAATATAGTAATATTGCATCTGATCTTATATCACTGCAATATCAATATCAAAGATAATGTATTATCTATGTGGTATGGATGTAACATACATACATATTACATTAAATCCATTCAAATACATCTTGAGCCTTAACCACTGAACCGATCGTTAACCTTTAAGTATGGACGTCATTTTTTCTTAACACTACAGTGGACGTGGAGCCTCACAGGCTCCTATATGCACATACTTTTTTTTTGGGAATTTGACATAAGATTGTTTTAAAACTGATCGAATATTAAAGTTATGTGATTTCGCAATAAAATAACGTGCTTATATAAGTTTGACAGATAGATAGCCTATTTTTGGAAATACAAAACACTCGCAGACGAAGTCGAGATTAACGCAATATAAGTGCGATGTTTGCATTCAGTTCCAACACTACCAACCAATAACTCACATTTCCAATATGTTCCTATTTCTTCAAACAAAATATCTTCACTAGTGGCATTCATTCGTTCAACATAAATGCTGAAGAACGAGTACTTAGTATTGAATCAAACCAATGGCGAATTCGAAAGCTTAGAGTTGTACAACCTTAAGTAGATAGTAGACCAAACTGAAAATATGAGTTGAGTATTTCATATGCGATCCATCCAGCCCGAGCCACAAACACATCGGTGGCTTTGACTTTAAGAAATGGAATGTCGCATCAACTGCGAGAAGCGAAGATGCTTCAAGTTACATACATGCTTTATGCAATTTTGTTACACGTTATGCATGTTGGAACGGCTCCGTATCGAAATGTCCTATTAGCAAAACGACACTTTAGCAAAAATATCCTATTAGCAAATCGTTTTACGAGCACATGGTCCTATAAACAAAGGAATGCGAACTGTAGTCATACCACACATATATGTAAGAAATAAATATATTTAAGTTCTAATAGAGACAGTATAATAAATCAAATTAAAATTATGGGAGTGTGCCCAGTACGTGTTGGCAGATGTCTTCGAATTTGGTTCTAGGGAAAGATAAAGATATCCATCTCTGTTTTGAGAGTAGAGTGGTGATGAAATAATTTACGCAAAGTAAAGAGCCGACCTGCCAGCACGCGTAGCATGACCACCGTAGAAACAGGTTTTGTCGACGGAACAATCGACAAAAAAGCACATTTCTTTTGTTGATCTGTCATTTTGTCGATTCCTCCGTCGACAAAACGCGTTTCCACGGTGGTCATGCTACGCGTGCAGGCCGAACATACCAGGTCCTAGAATTTCTCAACCGGTCGGTTGAAAACTTCAGTGCGTTTGTCGCCGTACGCACCCAAGTTTGACTTAACTTGAATAAAATATACGAAGATATATGACATCATTCATCATATTATTTAAATCTGCGTACTGGATTACCCAAAATAAATAATATAGTACTCTCACTTTGGGGGAAAATGTTACCCGAGACCAAATCAGTTCAAAGAAAAGTATATTTACCGTAACGTAAAACCCTGCTACGTTTATCGATATCTATTATTTCATAGGATCATAGTCTGTTACATTTGGAGTACAACTTACAAACAAAAGGTAGGACGAAACTTTCACCATTTTAGTAAGATTTATAAAAATAGCAGCAAACTTTTTTCGTTATACAGGGTGGAACGTTTCTACTTCTTGCAGACCCATCTCTGATTTGCACTTCGGTAACAGCTTTTGGCCACTTATTGTTTTCATCACGGAGCATAGGACCAGCCCATCTCCATTACAATCTTTTTGTGTGAAAGTTAGCATAACTTAATTTAGTTATTTTCTTCAGATCCTTAGGTCTGGAGTCAGGAGTTCGGCTGCGTTCCATGCCTCATTGACAAACTTTAATTTTCTGTTTTTTTGTGTCAATGTCCATGTTAGGCAGCTGTAAGAGAGACATGGGTGAATGTAAGTATTGGAGAGTTTTCTTTTGGAAGATATTTAGTGTTGGTCATCTACAATAATATTATAAAGAGGAAAGATTTGTATTTTTGTATGTTTGTAACGAATAAACTCAAAAACTACTGGACCGATTTAAAAAAATCTTTCACCATTAGAATGCCACATTGTCCCTGAGTTACATAGGCTGTATTTATTACTAGGAAATCTTAAAATGTTTAAAAAATAAATGTCCAACCGTGCGAAGCCGGGGACACCGGGCCACAAGTTTTTCAATAAAAAAAATGGCCAACGTCAAAGAACGTATCACAAATAAGCCGTCGAGAATTATTAATCCAACAAGTCTTTACAAAATGGAACGGCTTCTTTTTTAACTTTTAATAAAGGTAAAATATTTTTCAAGATTTTGGTACTACATCATTCCAACTTTATGCTGGAACATTATGTTGGAACATATAAGTTGGTTATAAATAAAATAAAAAATGTTGTCCAGGTTTGTAATATTCGTTCTTTTTAATGTCATCTTATCAAATTTACCTTTACCTTTTCAAATGGCTAGTAAAGGAGGCACATCATCACATTTAAACCAACAAGGCGTTAGGAACGTGATTAAAATTTTCCATAATGCTCAATTTACTTGTTGAATATCACAACGCCATCTTTTCATTGAAATTTAATAAGTTTATAACCCACAGTTTATTGGCGGTAACTTTATTAAAACATGGCGCGTCTTCGTTGTTTCATATTTTCGGTTAAATTTCATCGCGACACCGTCCATTAAGGTTAAGACATTGATTGCTTATAATATCTTTCGCCACAAAGACGTCTAAGTAAAACCTCTAAGAATTATTTGAATAATATTTTAGCATGGTAGCTATATTTTAGTATAATTCATATAACACAAACAGTCTTTATTGGATCATAGTCTCTTTGTATTTAGAGTACATCTCACAAACAAAAGGTAGGAGGAAACTTTCCCGTTTTAGAAAGAATTATTATGTCATGCTTTTCAGGGTGGAAAGGACACTGACGCAAAAACGGTTACCACGTATTCAGTACATCATTCTGAACCCCTACATACTGAAAATTTTTCATACGTAATTTAAAACAAATCATCTGTTTCATACATTTTGACCGTGTAGCACGCGTAGCATGACCACCGTAGAAACGAGTTTCTTTGACGGAAGAATCGACAAAATGACAGATTGTGAAAAGAAATCTGTCATTTTGTCGACACAATCTGTCCTTTGTGCCATTTGTGTAGGAAACAGCATTTTTTTTTTAAATTACCGATGAAAAATTTCTATCTGGGGGAGGGGAGGGGGAGCTAATCGACTAACATATTAAAGTAACAAGACTTGTACCTACATGACACGTGAAAGGATTCTGCCATTGATCCAAGGTTTGGAGGGAACTCAATTAAACCCTTTAATAATTGGATCTGACTGGATTTGTAGCTTCACTTGTTCGATATTATAAATTGAATTTTGGGACATGAGGAAGCCAAACTAGACTTAAATACTTCATCAGTATTCACAACTAAATAATAGTCGTCGGCGGCACGGCACGGTTGGCGTAGTGGTTGAGCGATTGGCTCCTGCGTTGCGTGTCGCGGGTTAGATTCACGCACGTAACAAATATTTATAATGGCTTACAGGTAATTGCTCCGAGTCTGGCTGTTTGTGTATGTGAGTATATGGACCAACTTAATAAATCTGGTATCGAGTGACATGTAGCGTAAAATTGCTCTACTGAAAGCAACTTTAAATTCGTAAATGCACCCACAAATCAAGAGAAATTACCTGTGTGTCTTAAAACAAAAAATAAAATTAAGATGTCGCCCTGTCTAAATATTTCTACATGGAGCTGCCACACACACTTACTGCACGCGTAGCATGACCACCGTGGAAACGGGTTTTGTCGACGGAAGAATCGATATGACAGATTGTAGAAGGATTTATATCGTCGTGAAAATGTAGAAAAGAAATGTTTCTGTTCTTCAGTCGACAACGACAGGCATGACGACATTTTTTTCTCTACTTTTGACGCTTTGTGTTTATTGACGTATATTGATTTAAAAAACAGTCGGGGACGGATGATCTCCGCTGCTGTGTACCGCAAAGATTTTATTAGACAATGCCTAATACCAGACAACACTAAGTGACACCTAACTTAATCCCTAATGCCCGTTTTCACGAGATTCGTAGAATATCTACATCACTAGCTACTTTCCCGTTGCTATGGAAATAATTTCTATGTTTTGTCTTCGTAGAAACTCGTGCTCGATGAGGAGCTCGTGGCTTAATAATAACAGCCGCTCGGGTCGATCTTTAGGTTAAGCCGTGCTTGCCTAGGTTGGTCCGTGGATGGGTGACCACCCATTACATACCGAGTTTCCTCCGTGCCTCGGAAAGCACGTTAAGCCGTTGGTCCCGGCTGTCATTTGTAGATCTTTGACAGTCGTTAGGTAGTCAGTGACCCAAAAAGTCTGACAACCAGTCTTACCAAGGGGTATCGTATTACCCAGTACTAACTGGGTTGTGGAGGTCCGATAGGCAGTCGCTCTATGTAAAATACTGGTATTCAGCTGCATCCGGTTAGACTGGAAGCCGACCCCAATATAGTTGGGAAAAGGCTAGGCAGATGATGATGTCTTCGTAGAAACTCGAGTCTACGGGTCACCCCATGATCGGGCAGAAGACATGTCAAGATATATAGAAAGAGCTTTGTCCATTCTTGGAAGAATAGAGATGGGATTGTTCAGGCCACGCGTGCTGCTCAAGACATCACTTTCAAGGCTTCCGTCTTATGGATGAGTAACCTCCTCTCATATGAGAGTATGTCAATATATCAAATTAGAAAACGTCATCATCTGCCTAGCCTTTTCCCAATTATGTTGGGGTCGGCTTCCAGGCTAACCGGATGCAGCTGAATACCAGTATTTTACATGGACCGACACAACTCGGTTAGTAATGGGTAACGATACCCCTTGCAAAGAGTGGTTGTCAGACTTTTAGGGCCACTGACTACCTGTATCACTGTCAAAAATCTACAAATGACAGCCGGGACCAACGGCTTTACGTGCTTTCCGAGACACGGGGGAAACTCGGTATGTAATGGGTGGTCAACCATCCACAGACCAACCTAGGCAAGCACACCTAAAGATCGACCGGAGCGGCTGTTATTATTTAGCCACGAGCTCTTCAAATTAGAAAACATATTATAGTAAAAAAGGAAGGCGGCCCAGTATATTAAAACCTGTTATATGATGAAGCGCAGACAATTTCAACTAACACACTCCAATGTACCAACAAAAATATTGAAAAACAAACTCAAGCATACAAAACAACTATTCAAACAAGTGTATTATTATCACTTGCTTCGGTAAAACAACTCCTCCAGAACTCAAGTTGATTGGTTAACGGCCAACAATTTGTGCAAAACAGATTGTATGGGTGTGTGCCTGTTCGAGTAGAATATGTGTAGATAGGCACCCAACCGCGATTCGAAATCAAATGCCCACAACGAATGTTGCAGAGTGCATTGCAGAGCATTGATGCAACAATAACAATCTGATACAGTTTTATGCTACAATATATCTTGGTTTGATTTTAATGCCTTTTTCACACCTTAAGTATCTGCATCGATAAAGTTTATGGTGACGCTCCATAAACTTGATCGATGCAGATTTCCCAAAAAACTGAACTAACGTTGCGTCGACGCTAACGGTATGGCCAATGGCCAGGACTCATTTTATATGAGCCTAAATCAGCCGCGCTATCGATATCAGCAGTAAGTGCAATTTTTGACGAAATGAGTTAAATATTGATCCTGAATCTACGCAACGAGCTCTACTAGATGTGCTGACAGCTGTTTTAATAGTTTATCGGGAACTGGTAAATTTCGTAAAGGATCAGATTCAGTTGCTTCAAGTAAGACTAGATATAAAAGGATTTAAAACTATTCTAATATTGAGTGAAGAACATAAAAGCGCTTTATTTGGGCTACACGTTTCAATCATCACAATTAATATAACTTAAAAAAAGAAGCCCGGAAAAACAAAATTGTAACAAAAACTTTGCACGCCAATTACTCAAAATAATGTAAAACATACTAACTGCTCTTATGCTTAGCACGGCAGAAATGAGCTTAGTTTGACAATGACAGACTAAATTAAATTATTTTAGTAATTGATAATTATAATAATTAAGTTCGCTACTTAAAAACAACGTTGAAAACGCTCCGATAACTTTCTTCGTATAATTAGCATCCTTGTTAACACGTCGCAAGAGCGGCGTATTGCGCCATGCAGAGGCTTATTAATTTAATCAATAATCGATACTCCTCGGTGGCTCTGGCGGCTCGCGCTGCCACAATATTTGCTACTTTTACTTGTATTATTACCTACTATTAATAATTATTCTGTGATATTACTGCTTGAACATAATGTATTAAGACGACCGCTAATCCCGCCGACAAAATGTAACGCAGTTTGATGGGTGCATAAAATGTAAAAAAAAATTGGTGCTGATTGATTCCCTTATTTTTTTTTCTAAAGGCTTATCCAAGAAGAAATTGCTTTCTCAACGTTTCGAATTTCTAAAACTACGTTCAACAGGATTGGCATAACAGATTTTTTTGGCTTTTCTATCATCGATTATATCTTCTTAATATAATACTTTGCCCGACCCGAAAATTGAACCCAGGTCCTCACGCCCAGCCGTTGCACTTGCAATCACTAGGCCAACGAAGCAGTCTGTTTTACTTAAAAATGTACATAATTATCACAAACTGACACATGTTCCCCGTTACTTCCAACAGACGTACGAAGAAACAGAAAAGAAATAGTTACAGACATCTGCCGACTTTTCACGTTAACTATCGAGCGCGTAACCCGACACAACGCAACTCGATTTTTACGTGTGTAGTCTAACCGAAGCGCCCTAAATTCCAGTGGTTACTCTGCTTCAGGTTATTCGAAGTACTATATCGCAGAGCAAATCGAGCTAGTAAATCGAGTAAGTCGAGCTAGTAAATCGTAACAGGTACTTACATGTTACGTCTATGAATAATTTGTGCAGTTTATTAAAGTTCTTCTATATTATAGATATACTCGTAACCAAACAAAATAAACTAAGGATGCTACAAGAAAGTATTCTTGTACCGCAATCATGTCTTTCTTTTATGAATACACAAATTTATGCTTGCATGAATGTAACAACCATTTATTGACTTTATAATTTTTTGGTTTACTGAATGTAATCAAAACCTTAATCGAAAATTGTATTTATCAAATTTTCACAAAGACCTCCAACAAACAACAATACTAAAATAACATACAATTACAGTACAACTAACCCAATAGTCTCGACAAATAAATATTGTTTTTAAATCTAGGAAATTGATCACCTCTTTATTTTGAATATGTACATAAGTGAGCAACAAAAAGGTATCATGTCAAACATGCTTGCTTTCTAAAATTCGACTATTTGCATAGATAAACCAATATATTCAAACTGCATTCAACATAACATATGCAAGCAATTTGTTATATGATGGAGTCTTAATTTAATTCATGTCTAGCCAACCAATCACACGCATACACAGACGGACGGGAGACTTAGTGGAATCAAGATAACTCATGATCTCTATGTAACGTGTAAATCAGCTGGATAATCTACTGACGCTGAAGTGATCAGTTAATTCAATGTATAACGTAACGTAGAATAAAGGGTGTAATAAGGCCTTTAAGGAAGCCGAAAGGCACTTGTTCTCCTCATCATTGCGATCATTTTTTTGTTCTAGACTATACCTGGGAACCTTCTAGTTACGGAGATATTTTGCGTCAAAGTTAAGTTTTAAATACATGTTTTTAAAGAAATATTTTTACTTTAAACACCTCCGCGACCCCCGTACTATTTAATTCATTCATCAGCACAATGTTTTGAGTGCGTTACGGAGTCCTACCGTAAATCGTGATTTTTTACCCCAGAAAAAAAAATCCTTTACCAGCAGCACTTTTCGCGTAAAGTTACTTGATGTAAGAATGCTTGGTTGACGGCTTCGTGAAGTGTCCGTTTACACCCTGTATTTCAACTCACACAAGACACCCTAGTTGAAAATTGTATAATATTTACATATATCATAAAGGCGACAAAAATCCCAACAGTACAGGAATTTATGTATTGCTGTAGAAAATAAGTAAATATTGAAAGGAAGACTGCTGTCTCAATAATTTTAGATGGATATTATTATGAAGATCAAACGCTACTACTTGATAAACGATTTTCTTGAAACTCACTTAATTCCATGAGAAAAACACTCTAACTATAATTGAGTATCCTTTCATGCTTTGGTACGAAATTTTAAAACAAAGTAAATAACTTTTTCTAAGAATCTTCTCTGCCCTTACCAGGCTTTCGATGAAAATGGTTCTCGGAAGTTATGCCAATACATACACTGGACAACAATACCAATACAATTAAATGGTTTTCAGTGAAGCGGTTAGCTAATCAAAGAGGGTTTGGTCAGCTCCAAAATGTATTTTGTCAGTAAACAGAGACTGGCTTGAACATAGCTTTTGAGCAGTTTCTAGTAGTCGGAATAAATAAAGAAATTGATTGAAAATAGCGGCCACGCATAAAATCTGTATTTATCAATAGCTGATATCAGTTGAGTGGTTAGTATTGATGATAGTCCAGGTTTAATACCGCGTGGTCTTTATTGTGAAATTAAAATAAAAGGCCGAAGTTAGGCAGATAATTCAAAGCCCATTAGTAATTATAGAGCAGCACGCCATGATTCGGATTTTATAAAATTTTGGCAAGCTGCCATTTTATTTTATTTTCAAAACAGCGGCCACGCAATATACTTATATTAATCCACTAGCTGATGCCCAAAACCTTCGTCCGCATGAAATTACTAAAATATTACTTCCCTGTTTGAATCGGATTTTGTTAACAATTTCAAGGGTTTTTTTTGCACGAAACCCTAATCCTTTTTCTAAATAAAAGTAGACTAAGTTACTCCTTAGCTATCTGTCAGTAAAAATCCCGTTAAAATCGGTCTAGCCGTTTCGGAGATTAGCTGGAACAAACATACACACAGACATACAAAAACATAATTTACAATGACAGCTTATATTTCGGAAATGTGAAGTGTGTGAATGGGAATGTGTCTTTAGAAGATTTTGTCTCATACAATACTTGTTGGCATTGATTGATACAGGTTTTAGCGTGGCCGCTATCTTTAAAATAAAATAAAATGGCGGAATTTAGGCAGGTGACGCTTCATTCAAAATTCTTCAAACACTTAGGTTTTGATTACCTAATTAATTTTTGCCCATTCCATTTAATTTCCCCCCTGCGGGACTTCTGGCTTCTATTTTTATCTGCAGGCTTTAACGCGATCTAACCTAACCTAACATGAAAGGAATGGTGGGGTCTAGTGAGCGAGCGAACAAAACCCTCCCTTCAAACCTAACCTGTCCGAGTCGGGTAGCCTCAAGTGCAGGGCTCGCTTCGCTCGCTCTTGCAACCTAATCGTCAAACGTTAAAAATAATTTTAAACACTGTTAAAAACGTTATTCTCAATGCAATAATTAATTGAATGACAATGCTAATTAAATTCACTTTTTTTTTTAATATTACCCGAAAATATATTTATTTTCAGTTTATCTTTAATTTAGTGGCTGATCAAATATTGCTGTTTACGGCCGACCAAAACTTTATGATGTCTAAATAAATTTTTAGATGATTACTTTAAAATGCCATTTATTTATTTCCAATTAAATTGGCAAGAATTTAATTAAAAAACTCGTCACTCTACGAGGAAACTTTACTGCCACCAGCATTGGGTTGATATTAATTATTATCTTTTTTGTAAATATGTTTCTGAAGCTCATTAGCCACGAGCTTAATTATAATAGACGGGTCGATCTTTAGGTTACGCCGTGCTTGCCTAGGTTGGTCTGTGAATGGCTTTACGTACCGAGTTTTCTCCGTGGTGTCATTTGTAGATCTTTGCCAGTCGTTAGGTCAGTCAGGGGCCCAAAAAGTCTAACAACCTGTCTTACCAAGGGGTATCGTATTACCAAGTACTAACACGGCACCTCAAAATGAAAATATTATTGTATTTTAACCACCACGTGAAAATAAAATACCAGAAGGATGTTAAGGGGTATCATATTACCTAATACTAACTGGGTTGTGGAGGTCAGATAGGCAGTCGCTCCATGTAAAATACTGGTTTTCAAATGCTTCCGGTTAGACTGGAAGCCGACCCCAACATAGTTGGGAAAAGGCTAGGCAGATGATGTTTCTGAAAACATGTGGTTAGAGAGACAAGTTTAAATCACCAATGTCCCGAACATTGGTGATTTAAACTTGTCTCTTTTATAAGTTGCGCTAAGTTTGAAAAAAGAAAAATGCATCGTGCTGTCGTCAAAAATATGATCATCAAGGTACAGTACTATTCATTGCTCATTTTAGCTAACTAATTGGCTTAGCATTTTTCGTGATTGGATTTGTTCACATTTGAGCATTGTCCTTATCGTTTGATTTCAAAATGTGCAGAGTGGCATCAGACTGGCGCCTCGCCGGTACGGAAGTGTTTGTCGTTAGAGCAAATAGGCTTACGGTGTCTGCGGCGGCGGACGCTTATTTCTTTTCACGGGTAAATTGCCTTTGTTTCTCTTTTTTAAATTTCCGCGTCAGTATTTTTGTATTGTTCCCTTTTTTTACAGAACCACAAAAATATGTTGTTATTGTTATCTATTGTAATTTTTTGGCTCTCTGAAAGTGACAATCAGGTGACTACAGAGCCGCCATATTGTTGCTCAGGCGTCACGATAACGTCTAAAGTCGTTACTTCTTGACTTTCGGGAATATGACTTAACCAACCTTAGCCCGTTTTTTACAAGCTTTTTTCGTACAATAATGTTTGGAGTCTTTGTTAGGTTTTTATGGTGTGCTGAGATTAGTCTTGTTTTGTTTTTATGTTAAGTCAATAAAGATAGTGGCTAAAAGCAAGGTCTGTATTATGAAGACTTAAGAACGAATTACAATTAAAATGTCAATGCGCGTCCGAGGCCGGTATTATGAAAAAAGACACCCTTAAGATAAAACACTGGATAGGGATAAGTAGAAATAGGGAAGGGAGGCCTTTGCCCTGCAGTGGGACACAAGTCGCTGATGATAAAGATAAAGTTAGTTAGTAGATCGCTGGAATCTGCTTTAGTTATATGATTAGTACCGGTACCTATAATATGATGTCACTTTTCAATTGCTCACGGTACAGTTCACAACTATTCTTTATTGCACCCAAAACAACAAAAAATATACATACAAATTGCAATAATATAGCTTGTGTATTGATGCGAGCTTAACCCAGAATTGGGTTTTCTTTTTTCTTTTCTTTTAAATGATTCCATCCATAAGTATGTGGAAAAGAAATCAATCTCATTAAATGTTTTCATGCACAACTTGCTGCAACTGCATTATCCTACAAACTAACCAAATATGATATTGCATGGCTTGAAAGCAGTAAACCAATCTCCTAGGGGTAGACTGTCTATCAAATCTTGCGTCGGCCAACGGCGACGCTGTTTGTGGCATTCTGATCACGACAGTGGAGATGACATCTCTTTAAGACCTCCGAGCCTGGGACAATGGCTCTCAGTCTTGCAACGTTAATTTATGTCAATGACACCGACAATATTTTACTTGGGGGAAATTATATTCGTATCACGTTGCTTTGAAAACTCCTACCTGCATAGAGGAATTTACAATAAAAGCGAAACAAGTTCACATTTAATTATGTGACTTTATTATTAATGCAGTTTCAAGAGCCGAGTGATAGTTGCAAGTTTAACTTACAC
The DNA here is from genome assembly GCA_905220335.1 of Noctua pronuba. Classification (NCBI taxonomy): domain Eukaryota; kingdom Metazoa; phylum Arthropoda; class Insecta; order Lepidoptera; family Noctuidae; genus Noctua; species Noctua pronuba. The sequence goes on along the minus strand of LR999891.1, from coordinate 9,787,058 downwards.
CAGTTTTAGTTTAGTAAAACTCAGTATTCGACTCCGAAGTGGCTACTATAGTTACTACTGGTCGCAAGCGCTGGAGTTGAAAATAGTTGCATGTTAGTTAGCATTATTGAGTTTAACATCTAATGTGTACCACTACATTTGCTTTTGATGTAGAAAATAATGTAAGTAGTACTTGGTCGTAAAACTACGTCAGGTGATATAAAGTGATTTTTTTTGGGTACCTATGTGAGTTTGGTAATTTAATAAAAGGCGTATAAATCTTCTTTTCGGGACGATGATGGACTCAAATTATATCCGACCAGTATGTAGCCACCTACACAGCTCCGTAGTTTAAATGTTGGAAGGTACAGGTGTTTGTGCCGGATGGGCAGGAACGGAGGTGGGGCATAGCCTTGCAGATGCCACACTGTCATTGTATTTCGAATAGGTCGAGGCCACTTGGCCGGATTGTTCTGCAGCGGCCAACCTGGGCCCGAAATTGGTTGTGAGATTTCCAGTTTGGCCACTGCAGTTCGTATCCAGAAGGAAGATGTTCTGCTGGATTGATAAAGGGAAGAGGAGTAGGATGTCTGTTTCCACAATACACATCTCCCATCTAACACATTGCTTTCGGAGGAAGTCGTATACGAAACTTTTACGTCATTATAAGCTTGAGGATGGTTGTTGATGCCTCTTCAGCAGGATGGCAATTATCTCGTTCCTTCTCGATGCAACAAGCTATTTCTCGCCGAACGTCTGGTGGAGCTAAACGTGGCAACGGATTCATAATTGCAAGAGGGGTAGGTTTTAAGCACCCCGTTACGATGCAAGATGTATCGTTTAGCGCTATATCAACTTTTTTAGCATGGGCGGAACGATGGCACACTCTACATGCGAACTCCCCAACAGAGAAAGTATAATTATTAAATGATTAGAATCCATATTCCATGCAACATATTCGGTTCTGAATAACAGAATCCAGCGACGCGGCAGTCCCAGAAGGGGGCAAGCTGGACTTTTACAAAAGGATTGGGCGCAAATAGTCAGAAAAATAGAAGGTGGGAAGTCTCGTTAACGTGATAAGGTATTGTGGTAGAGCCACAGCCTCTGACGGCGTGGCAAAGACATGGTGACTCTGCATTTCAGACGATGTTTTGTCACATTGAATGAACAAAATATGGCGGTTCATTAATAATAATGTTGTCAACAACTTCTTTTAATTTAAGTATGGGCAATTGGCTAATTGGAACTCTCAATAAATATTTCAAAGAGTGTTTCAATAAAATCCTTTTGAAATTGTTAGACTCATAAACGATAATGATTTCCAGTAATTACTTACGTCAAAAACAGCTCGTAGCGACGGTTATAAAGTTTAAGCATCTTAGAGAACTTGGTAATGCGAATTTACTTCTTGAGCCGTTTCATTAATCATAGTAAGTCAAAATAAACATAGTCATGATGAAAAAAAGACAAAATCTTCGAAACATCCAATTTTTTTTTAATGTATGAAATACCATATTTTCCTTTAGAGTAGATTTAATATTATTTATTCGTCATCATCATCATGATCTGCCTAGCCTTTTCCCAATTATATTGGGGTGAGCTTCCAGTCTAACCGGATGCAGCTGAATACCTACCTGTATTTTACATGGAGCGACTGCCTATCTGACCTCCACAATCCAGTTAGTACTGGGTAATACGATACCCCTTGGTAAGACTGGTTGTCAGACTTTTTGGGCCACTGACTGCCTAACGACTGTCAAAGATGTACAAATGACAGCCGGGACCAACGGCTTAACTTGCTTTCCGAGGCACGGAGAAAACTCTGTATGTAATGGGTGGTCACCCATTCACGGCCTAGACAAGCACGGCTTAACTTAAAGATCGACCCGAGCGGCTGTTATTATTTAGCCACGAGCTCCTCATTTAATATTATTTATTACTAGCTTCTGCCCGCGACTTCGTACGCGGATCCTGTTGCTTATGCCAGCGACAACGGGGTCGTCAAAATCGAAGATCTGAAACGTCTGATGTCGAATTCTAAGAGCCCGGGGGCGGGAAAACAACGGGATGCGCGAAACGATTCGAGACATTCCATATCTTTCATTCTTGTAAGTCAGAAGTCGATGCGTAGATACGCTTGGAACTCAAGCGCAATTCTCTATCCGTGAACGTCTCCGACTCGCGAGACAATGCATGACGTTCACGATCAGCGGTCAGTTGCGCATCATATTCTTCACAGTACCTTAGAGACCTGGATGTAGATGCGTAAATACGCTGAGAAAGCAGGCGTGCTTCGCGATCCGAAGAGGTTTCCACGGAGCGAGTTGCAGCCTGATGTTCTCGAACAGCATCAAGCCTTTCCTGACGTTCTTCGGTAGATTCTTGGGATCTTATGATCCTCAATCTTTTAGCTCCTTTGGAACATTGGGAAATATTTGACCTCTTTCTAGGCATGGTTATAGTTTTATTGTGAAGATACCTGATCAATTAAAATCTAAGTGACTGCTCCCCTGCGTTACCGGGTAGGCTACCGTGTCACGAAGATAAGTGGAAAAGGAAATTAAACACTCAAATAACATAAGCCCGAAGGCATATTTATTCGATAAAATAAAAAATAAATGGGAGTTTTGTCCAGTAGAGTCAAATTTTCAATGATATACCGTCGTCATCGAAAATCAGTCCTAAACTGTTACCGCCTTCACTGCGTGGAGGTACTCCCAGCTTATGTTATTTTATAATTATACAGTGAAATTAGTGATAGCTTTGATTTCCACATCAGATGTTTCTGATCTTCGATTTTTATAAGTCAACAGGAAATGCTCATCAGACCGAACAACTTTTGCTAAGACGTCATTCCTATATGTGTTATGGTGTAGCTGGGCTCTTGGAGTTCCACAACAGTTGTTCCAGATCTTCGATTTTATAAGTCAACAGAGAGTGCTCATCAGATTGAACAATTTTTGCTAAGACGTCATTTCTATGTGTGTAATGGTGTAGCTGGGCTCTTGGAGTTTCACAATAGGTGTTCCAGAACTTCGATTTTTATAAGTCAACAGAGAGTGCTCATCAGATTGAACATTTTTTGCTAAGATGTCATTTCTATATGTGTTATGGTGTAGCTGGGATCTTGGAGTTCCACAATAGGTGTTCCAGAACTTCGATTTTTATAAGTCAACAGAGAGTGCTCATCAGATTGAACAATTTTTGCTAAGACGTCATTCCTATATGTGTTATGGTGTAGCTGGGCTCTTGGAGTTCCACAACAGGTGTTCCAGATCTTCAATTTTATAAGTCAACAGAGAGTGCTCATCAGATTGAACAATTTTTGCTAAGACGTCATTTCTATATGTGTTATGGTGTAGCTGGGCTCTTGGAGTTCCACAACAGGTGTTCCAGATCTTCGATTTTTATAAATCAACAGAGAGTGCTCATCAGATTGAACAATTTTTGCTAAGACGTCATTCCTATTTGTGTTATGGTGTAGCTGGGCTCTTGGAGTTCCACAATAGGTGTTCCAGAACTTCGATTTTTATAAGTCAACAGAGAGTGCTCATCAGATTGAACAATTTTTGCTAAGACGTTATTCCTATATATGTTATAGTGTAGCTGGGCTCTTGGAGTTCCACATCAGGTGTTCCAGATCTTCAAATTTATTCTCTCAGCAGAAAATGCTCATCACGTGGAACAATTTTTGCTATGGTACCATTTTTGTATCTCTTATAGTTTAGCTGGTCTGTTGCGGCTCTGCATCAGGTGTTCCAGTTTCCAAGATAAATTATAGCCTATATGTTGCCCAGACTTAATACCTATACAACAAAAAAAAATCTTTCAAATCCGTCCAGTAGTTCCGAAGATTAGCGTGTACAAACAAACAGACAAACAGACAGATTTATTTTTTTGGATTCTTGCTCTATTACTGTTTCTAAACCCCCCTCAATTTTTTAAATATATTCAATGTACAGACACAGTTTTTTTACTGTCTTATTATATGTATAGATAAATACCACATAAATTTCAATTTATTTAGAAGAAAACAATCCAATAGGCGGTCTTATCCCTAAAAGCAATCTAGAGTATGTCGCAGGATAATCGGAAAATGGAATCTATCCTGTTTATTATAATAATAATAATAGAACCAGCTTATAATTACCCCACTGTAGGGGCCAATGGCCTCTTCTCATACAGAGAAGGCACGAACATTGATCACGGCACTTCTTTAAGACGGGTTGGCGATTCCAAAATTATATTTTAATTATGTTTCTTCACGGTCTTCACTGATTTCAATAATGGGTACAAAACTTAGAAAGAACATAATTATTAAAAAAGTTATAAACATAGGTACTTGCCCAGACTTGAACCCACCTCTCGTACATTACACTTGATTATTTGGGAACTAAAAAACTACTTTTTTTTTCGTAGAATGGAAGCTTTTTTTTAGATTTTTGTTGGAAAGAAACAGCTTCTCGTATCAGATAAGTAAAAACGCCGACTGGCGGATACGACTCTTTTGCACTGACGAGCCTGCTACTACAAAGCCAACATCTGTTTTTCATTGAAAACTACGAAACCGCTTGATCAGCCACGACCGCAACCTACAATCAAAAGCATGGCGGCATTCCATCGTGCGGTCAAGCAGATAAGTCTACATTCGTTTGATGGATTATTGACACATTGAATAACAGATACGTCGTCAGGCGAGTGTAGCAATTGTCTTGCAACAGCATCACCAATAGATTTTGTACAATATGAAAGAAAGAAAGAAAGAAAACATATTTATTTGGCACATGCCACAAATGCACACAACAAACAAATAAAAATAAAATAAAAAACTGAAATCTACACAATAAAAAACTTAAAATTAAACAGAATAAAAAAAGGTAATATTGTGTGTCTCATGGCTGCGCCAAGTAGGCCCATATGCATTGCTTATTCGTCTGCTCAACAGTGGGTATATAACGCAATGAACAATGTTGTATTGTTAAAATAGATGGCATAGGGATTGCGAGTGTGTTACGCAATGATGGCAGCAGGAAATCATAACAAACTTGAATTTGCAAAAGCTTATTTTTATATCCCAGTGGATAGAGCGAGGGGTGGTGATAAGAGCGAAGCGGATAAATGATGATACTTTTTTAAGTCATCATCTGCCTAGCCTTTTCCCAACTATATTGGGGTCGGCTTCCAGTCTTATCGGATGCAGCTGAATACCAGTATTTTACATAGAGCGACTGTTGCCAAGGTGTATCGTATTACCCAGAACTAACTGGGTTGTGGAGGTCAGATAAGCGGGCGTTCAATGTAATTTAGCTGCATCCGGTAAGACTGGAAGCCGAACCCAACATAGTTGGGAAAACGCTAGGCAGATGAAGGTGACATATTATTACCAGATGAATTAACAATGAAAGAATAGGATTTGGAAACATTTATTTAGGCTCCGCCCAAACAAATGAAAATGCAATTGGAAAATTCATTAACACAACTTACATTTCTAAAAGTTTAAAAAGTTTGCCGACTACAACAATATCTCAAAATTGTTAAAGAACGACCGTCACCAAAAAATCAACAGGCCTAACAGGTACGAGCGGAGGTCTACTCCCCTTAACAGACATTCAAAAGATTTTGAAATTAATAATAGTCGCTACCAAGTACTAAAGTTTTTACTTAGTTTTTCAGATTTTACTGGAAAAACTGGAGTTTTTTGACCGATGATCTAAAAAAAGGACCAAAAACGGGTGCATATTTACGAACTAACCCATGCAGTTTTTATCTTTATCAAATAAAAATTCATTATGTACCTATCTATTTGTTTTTGTTATGCTGAATTACATAGTTTTTCTTACTTACTAGTTTTCGATGGATATGTTGGTTCATGAGCTATCAGAAAAGTATCACTTTAACGTCCTGAACGGCATAGATTTATCACAATAAGGGCCTCTTTGACTTTCCTCAAGTAAAGTCCTGAGTAGGCTACTAGCCAGTTAAAGTCCCACGTAAGTTCACGTACGAATTTCACGACGTTCGAGTAGCACTACTCATAAGATAAACAAGCCCGTAACTTGCTTGCCTATCTTCCGCCAATTAGCTTGTTTACTTGACGCTTAAATCACTTTAATAGCTCGTATCACTTTAACGTCTTAAACGGCGTAATTTTATCACAATAAGCAATTTTATGGTGTGGAGAGGGGGTAAATTAAAAAAAAATCGTTTATGATTTATTCAAAACAACCCAGTCTGGATCCCAAGTTTTCAGGGTAAAAATTGTTGCAAATTAGGTCTGGTTGTCACCCATTTCTAGGAATGCAATTAATGACCTTTCAACTTATCTTTCCGACCTTTGTGACATTGTAAACACAAAACTAAAAGAAATGGCAGAAAACTAAAAACGATAAGCTGTCGCAGTGCATTCGTACGGTATTACCCCGCTGATGTTGCTTGCGATTTATCTGCCTTCGATTATTTTTGCACTAGCAAGATCTTATCGGGGTAGACGCTGACACCCGACGCTACATGGGATTTACCGCCTTTGTGACAGGTGGACAACGAATTGGGACAATTCTTGAAACTAAGTAAAACTTGGTCCCGTTAATTTACACGAACAATTGAACCGCAAAATAGAATAAGTCAAAATGTAATTAGGAAAATCGAAATTAGGCGAAAACCCTAGGCTTTTTGCGAGAAGCCACATTATAGGAAACCAAGGGAGATTTTCATAATAATAAGTTTCGAGTTAATATCAGGAGTTTTGTAAAAAAATAGTGTTTAGGAAGATACACAGAGCGCTGAAGCGACTGTTTTCAACCCTTGAAGGGCTCAGGCGGATATAACGTTGTGGAAATTCTAGGATTCATCCAATTTTGGAATTAAATGTAGGTACAAGGTGTAAACGGACCCTTCACGAAGTCGCAACCCAAGCATTCTATACATCCAACTATGAAACTGTACGCAAAAATGATTGCTGGGAAACGACTTTTTTTTTGGTCAAACATCTCTATTTACGGTAGAACTCAATGTAACGCACTCAAAACGTTGTGATGATGGATCCACTGAAAAGTACGGGGGTCGTGGAGGTATTTACATTTTTTTTAAAGTTGTCTAGAAAAAAAAAAACGCAATGACGGGGAGCCTTCACAAGACAAGAGCCTTCCGGCTTCGTTAAGGGTATTTTTACATCCATTATAAGTAATTTTTATTGTGATAGAAAGTGTGATATGTAATTACTGGAATATTACCAAACTACTTATTACGGCGCTGCAGCGACGATGCGAAGCCGTAGACTAACAAAGATTTTGCCTCATAAACTACTGGGCGTTGCGACGCCGGAGCGGCACCGCGCCGCCACCTCAACGCACTGTGTGCATACGCTCTTACCCGGGGTACGCATAGACTACCCAGATAATCTTTTCTTGGTCGATTGCAAGTTACGTTACTTTTATAAAGAAAATGAATTGTTATTTTTGAAGTTGGTAAAAAATAATTAATACTCACTGAGTCGAGAAAGCTTGAATGCATCTGCAGTGTTGATGACATCGACATATGCCTGCAGTTCCAAGCGACGGCTGCTTATATTCTGATTGTGGATTGTCATTGCATACTTGAAGACATTCTGGATCTCTTCAGTGTTCTGGTCGAATATCGCACCTAGAAAAAAAAGGTTTATTTCAACTCAACTCAAAGCATTTATTTCAATTAGACCATTACAGGCACTTTTGAATGTCACAAAAAAAAACAAAGAGCCAAGCTCACAGACACAAGGCATAAAAAGTACTGTAGTTGCCCATTCAAAGGCGTAGATCTCTATGGAGAAGAATGGGCAAGAAACTCCATGGACACTCTTTTCAATCAAAATATTGTTACAAAATCTTGGTTACATCATTCATGTGGATACTATACATTCATGTGAGAACGATGTATAAAGAAGTGCAAGCTAACAGCATATTTGTACAGCTGGTCTAGATACCGTTACTTTAAATTGGGTTCAAGTGCGTGGTTTCGAGTCCTTAATTGATAGAGGGTGAAAGATTAAAAAAGTAATTGATTTTCCATAACTATTGCATTCGAATCAATTTAAGTTTTAAATCTCGCTAAATTAAGCCAGCTTTGCTTTTTATACTGGGTTCTGTTCTGAGGGATAATGGCCTCATCAAATAATTGGGAAAATACAATTATCTAAATTATTTTACAATTTGTTACCAATCGAGGTTTAACTGAACACCGTAAATGTATTCACGGCACTTCAAACAAAAATTTACAACAGCGTTAAAAAAATAAATCGTCCATGTGTTCCTGCGCGTTCCGCTTCGATAGTTTGTTGCAACCGTGTCAGCCGTGCTACCTATCGCAATTCCCAGAGTATTTACACGTTTTATTCTAATACAAACGTATCATGCATGATGAATTATAAGCCACCGTAATTAGCCATGTAATTTCATAAGGCTCACCCCTTCTGTATGGGACTAATAATGACTTTGACGAAACCATTGAGGCTTAAAAGCGCTAAGTTATGAACGTTTTTTTTTTCAGAACTTTATTACTCCGCAAGAAAGATCTACGGCCCAAAGCTTTTCATTATAAATTGCAATATAAAAGATCACTTGTGAGTCATAAACTATCCCCTCGAACTCACAGCTGATATCAAAGACCAAATATACTTGGAACCGCGTCGGTTATAAATCGCTTGCCAATGAAAATCTCCACAAACAAGAGGCGGAACACTTCATTGGACATCTTTATCGGTCGTACAGTGAAAAAGCGAGAACACCCGTATTCTGAAAGCGTCATCCGTTTGATATATGGTTGCTGACCGAAACGTTTATCTGAATCACTGAAGCCACAGCTCGCTGGCTCCTTTAATACCGTTGGAACACGCAAACCCGCCTTGCTTTACGTGCCCGCATACTATCACTATGTCTTTTTTCGCTCCCAGTGGTCGAACATTATGCCCTAAGAACCATTCTGAGGTTCCATCTCTAGCAATATTTCTTCTATTTGCAAAGTCATTTCTTTCTATATTGCGTTGGAATGTTTCAAGAAAGATTTTACGTAGCTGTAGTCTCTTGCCAAAGTTTTTAGTGATTTCTGACGCCATAGTTTACTGGTACACGAGTAAATAAAATCACTGACGGCATAACATGATCTAAATACAACATTTTAATTGGAATACATTCCCAGTACAGTAGTAACCCGATGGAATCGTGTAAGTTTTCGCTGCACTTCGTATATCTTCGCAGACCAATGTGCTTTGTTGTGTTGTGACTTTTTGCCCTTATACTACTCTGTCAAGAAAGTACCGGGAAACGATCAATATATACAAAATGTTAGTTATTCATCCAAAGTTATTTTATCGCCTTCAAAGTATGCTCCGTCAGATACAATACACTTACGCCAACGAATAATCCAATCATCAAAACATTTTTAAACGCTTTTTTCGGAATTGAGTTCAGTTCTAGCCGCGAATTCTCTTTTATGTATTCTACCGAATGAAAACGGGTTCCACGAAGTGGTAATATGAATTTAGGAAAAAAAAGCAGACGGCTGGAGCCATATCCGATGAATTAGTTGGTTGGTCGATGGTATTTGTTGAGTTTTTGGTCAAAAATTCGTTCACTATGACGGCCTTGTGCGAAGGCGCATTATCGTGGCGCAAAATCCAAGAATTTTCTTTCCACAAATCTGGCCTTTTTCGTCGGCTTTGCTCTTTTAAATGCCGTATAACATGACTTTCCGGCTATAATTCCGAGTGCATAACACCGCGAAAGTCAAAGAAAACGGTCAACATGACTTTGACTTTTGATCAAGTTTGGCGTGGTTTCGGTTCAGTTGGAAGGCGCCACTCCGAAGCTTGTTGACTAGTTTGCATGTCAAACTAGTAAACCCACGTCTCGTCACCAGTAACAATGAGTTTCATGAACGTTGGGTCGGAATTGACTCGTTCTAGTATGTCCTCAGCGACTCTTAAGCGATCGAGTTTTTGGAGAAAATTCAGGTCTTTTGGGACTAGCCGAGCGGCAACATGTTTTATCCCCCACCCGATTATTTAAAATGGTACGGATCGACTCGTGGGACACAAAAAATTCAGCACCTATCTCTCTCAAACTTGAATGAAGATTTTCAGTCACTATTTCCTTCACTTTTGCGATGTTAACTTCAGTTGAAGACGTTGATGGCCTACCAGAGCGAGGCAAATCTTTCATCACATCTCGACCGCTTTTGAACGCTTTGTTCCATTCATAAGCACGTGTTTTTGATAAAGTCAATTCAACGTAAGCCTTCTGTAACAATTTCAGGGACTTCGAACACGAAATTCTATTGACGATGCAAAATTTGAGACAAACTCTTTGTTCGACGTTTTTGTCCATTATGAAATTGGCAATACACACTAGATATGATCTAACTAAAAACAGCACTGTATTTAATGTAAATAAAAGGTGCAACTCAAACTCGCCAAAATGGAAAACAGTTGTGCTAATCTACAAAGCTAATCTGAGTTTGGAACCATAAAGTAATCATCCATTCCCGATACTTTTTTGACTGAATAATAATAATAATTCGTTAATTTATTAAGACAACCAAGATCCATTGGGGGGTTAGTATGATGAATGTATGTGTGAAATGTGAATATGTATAACTTTAGTAAGTTTTCTTAAGCTATGCTTAATCACTAGGTAGGTAGTGTAAGGATTTATGCCTTGCAACCAATCTTAAATTATGCAGGCTATCTGTTTCGATAGTTTGGCTGACTCTGACTATTATAGGATCTTTTATTAAAATGATTTAGAAAAAAGAAAAGGTGGTTATTTTTTCATTATGATGTCAAGTTCAGTTTTAGTCATGTGAAAGTTTCGGCTGTAATTTTTTTATGTATGTATTATATAGCTAAAGTCTTTGAAAAGCCTTTTATTTTAAAGAAGTAGGGTACCAGCTCGTGTACGAGTGGGATACGAAGCCGAAAGGCACTTTTTCTCCTCGTCATTGCGATCTTTTTTTTTTCTGGACCATACCTGTTCCCAGGTATGGTCTAGTTACGGAGATATTGGAGGTCAAAGTTCAAATTTTTTCACAAGTTTTTTTTTAAATACTACTTTTAAATTTTAACTTTACTTTAATTACCTCCATGACCCGTTTACTATTCAAAGCTTCCATCAGCACCAAGTTTTGAGTGCGTTACATTGAGTTTTATCGCAAAATGTGATTTATCACTCCAAAAAAAAAAAGTCGTTTCCCAGCAATAATTTTTGCATAGGGTGACTTAGTTTGATGTTCATAATGCTTGGTTGACGGCTTCGTGAAGGGTCCGTTTACACCCTGTATGTAAGGCTGTTGGCGCTCGGGACTTGATTTGAATCAAGAAATAAAAATAAACGCGTGCACAAAGCGTCAGAATATTGTCTAAAGAAATTCATTATCTCCCTTTAAAGATCCTCTCGCAAAGCCAAGACGAGTGTATTATTATAATTGCAGGCACAGAACGACGACGCCTGGAACATACAGCTAAGTGTTTTTTACTTATTATTTTATAAGACGAGCACGATGGCTCAACAGATGATTTTGTTCACCGGCAAAGACAGTGTGTGCCATGAGAAGTTTATAGCCGAATCCAGGCTGATTGCCGCACTTACACGCGACTGGCGAGAGAGCGATTATGCGCTCATGTTAGGCGCATTTCTTCAGGGCACAGTCAGATATTTTTATTATTATACGTATCACGAAAGTATGAGCTTTACGTCCATGTGCGACGAAGTAAGAGCAGATTTTTGTTGTAAATGCCACCTTAAAAAACGTGTTGCAAGGTGCAAGAAGAGGCAGTTGCACAAAATCTGTTTGAAGAGCACAATCAGCGAAGTTATGTAAATGTAGATTGTGATGCTGAGATGTTTTCCAGCTCAAGCCACGATGTACAACTTATTGATGAATGAAGTTAACACGAAAGCAGTAATGATGATGTTATGGATGAGCCCAGCTGCGTAGAGATCAGCCCTATCAACGAGTAGGAGCTGACTGAAGTGTTCGAGGGAGACCACGAAGAAGAAAAACATAAACCGGTCCAGACCAGTCCATTTTTTACGTCTAGTTTAATTTCCGGTCAGCACGATATGGCCGTGCTATGGGAGCTTTTTAATCACGATGAAACAAAAAAAAACATTGTTAATGAGCATAATTTTGACATGAAATATTCCGAAATAAAGAAGGATGGACAAAAGGCAATGAACAAAATGGGTGCCATCGAAACGCGCGACAACGAAAGCATATACATATAGGAGACAATAGCATATCAAACAAAAGTTTGAATGGCGATAAAGCAGGAACTCTGTCCGGATTGAGTAAAATCAGTTTAAAATATATTTTTGCGTTAAATCATCAGAGCTAAATACAAATCTGTAGGTAACAGAGCAAAATTGTGAAACGAACCATGATCTTAATTTTGGAGGAGAATATAATAGCAGTATTCGTTTTTTGAAAAAACTTTAGCCTGAACCAGGAATCAAACTTGTTATTTTTACAAAAACACACTGTATTACTGCACGGCAGATATCAATGTATAAGAGGTATGCTTTACGCTCTTTAGGGGGGCTTTGGGCTTAAGTATGATGACGTAAGAGTACCTAATTGATGGGTACCGGTTGGCACAAGTTAATGTTTAACTGTGATGACAATTTTTGTAGTGTCAAATTTTTGTATACCGCTCCTCTTGACCTGTGCAGACGCATACCCTCAATGTGCATGTCCGCCCAAAGGTAGGGACCTCCGAGTAAAATGAATAAAAGTTAGGTTTCAGTGAGGAACTACGTTGATCCTTTTATTCATAAGGGTGGGCGTAGCTCATGTATGGTTTTATAACTTTCAACCAACCTTAAATTTTGCAGGATGTCTAATGGTGATACGCCTAGCTGATTCAGACTCCCAAAGGAATTGGAATTAAAAAAAAAATAGAAAAAAGAATAGGTGGTTGTTTTCCATGATTACGTCAGTTCAGTTTTAGTAATGTGAAAGTGTGGGCCGTAATTTAAAGTATATAGCTATCTCTGAAATACCTTTTATATAAAAAGAAGTTGGTATCAGCTCTTGTGCCTTACAGCAGTAAAGGTTTGGTCATACTAATACGGATACATTTTAAACTGGCTCCGGACACACTGACTAATATTTCAGTACATTATCTGGTTGAGTCTAATTAAAATATTTATAGCACTCATGTGGTAGTTATAGATATAAAAAATGCAATGTCCGGAGCCGCACAGGCAATTTGCCCGGGTAGGTGTAGCCGAACCTTGAAATTTTCGTGACACTAGGCTACCTAATAAAATAATGGATTCAAAAATATAACAACTCAGTGAACTACAACTAACAAATGTTTATTTTAAATTGTACACATTAAAGTAAACAACAGCAATACTTTTTAAGAGAACTTTAGTTTTTTTACGAAATAGGATTTGTTTGTACTTGAAAAGTGTCTTCTTACCTGGCTGTGAGACTATAACTTCATTAAAAGAAGATTAAAAGAAAGTTTTTCACCGCAGCAAAAGTGTTCTGTACCACGAGCAGGCTCCAGTGTCGGGGATTTTATGAAACGATAATAGCGAGGTGCAACTTACAACTACCATAGTAATATTTTTATTATTTATGCAGTTAAAAATGTTTAGTGAATTCTCCGCGGTGTCTGCCTCTGGTACTTTTTTGAGGAAGGAAAAACGTTCTGTGATTCCAGCTTACTTTATGCGCGTTTGTTTAGGTAAAGATGGAAGAAAAAAACGCAAAAAGGGCAGAAAGATGAAAATGATGATGTTCGCGTAAAAATACTGAAAAGTATTCGTTTTGATTTCATCATTCAATTTATTTATTGCATCAAATATGGAAGGTACATGAAGTTCTTATATAAAATATTTAGAAACACACATTAGGCCAATATATAGCATGCAATAGTACAAGTTTACACACTTAAGATAACGGTTAAATAGGTCTATGCAGTTTACAGAGGCTTTCGTAGTTTTTAAATTTCAAATGTTAGTCCAGTTAGTATCATTGGAATTCAACGTATCAAAAGTTGTCTCCATTAAAACAATCCTTCTTATACTGTATGTCCTACGTATATCCAATACCTCATATATCATTTGGATTTCCGAGAGGAAATTAATGGATGCTTAAATTATTTTGGATATTCGTCTTTGTCCACTGTCATATCTATGGTGGGGCAAAAGTAATGTCATAATGTGAATGTACTACTTTTTTTCAAATAGCGCCGTTTATGTCATTGTGATTTCACCCAAGTGGAAAACTAATAGAGAATTTGTTGAAAATCAGCAATGGAGCAACACACATCTGGAAAACGCTCAATAATTTTACTGCTTAATTCATTTTGTTTTCGCGATTTTCACTGGCCGGCCAGATGGCTAGAACTGGAGGGAAATATTTGAAATCTTGGGTTTACTATAACAAGCCATAAACCTTGCAATTCTTCAAAGCCAGCATTGAAATAAATTAATTGAATTGAAGAAGTTATCATCAATTTAGACCCAGATTTGCGAACAACAATTGAAAACGACGTAAAACAAGCAAAACTGTGCACTAATTCAGGAGGCCGATATCACTTTTTCGACTTAGTGTCATCAATTTCACACATTCGAAAAAACTTTCCGTCAATTTTTTTTATTTTATATTTCCTTCAAATTAGCAGCTAATTTACATTATGAAAATTTTTTTGCACCCACCTTGTATATGGAATTAATATGTATAAACCTGTGAATTTTAAAAATACAGACAGAATATCCTTTAAAAATAGCTGGGCTACTGTCTAAAACTTTTCATACTATAATTTAAGTATTTTCTGATCACGCCCTATCTACGCAGCTATCAAGTTTTCTACCTAAATATGCTTGCTGATTAAACCTCTTGGCTCTCTTCTGTAATTATTATGAGCGGGTAAACACACTTCTTAGTATAGGGGGTCTTGTTAGTGTGAATAAGTGGTTCGCTTATGATTCACCAAAACTCCTTTTGACTATTTTTCAGTTTACAACCAACGTTCTATATACTATGTATATATTTCACAAACAACTTATTCCGCAATTGTTTGATTTTATAAAGACTCACTTTACATACACTTTCGTAGTAGATATCTAGTCTTCACAAGGAATACACCCTTCAAATTTCATGTCTTTAAGACCAGCGGCTTAGGATGTGCGTTGCTATATCATCAGTCAAGACTTTGAATTTTATATGAATGTACATGTAAATGTACTCGTAGTTGCAATTTGGTTACGACTGGAAGCCGACCCCAACATAGTTGGAAAAAGGCTAGGCAGATGATGATGATGATAATGATATAGTTGCAATTTATTTCCATTGTCTACTAGTAAGGCTCAATCACAATCATTTTCAGATTAATCACAACTCATAAATGCGATGAGTTTCAATGGGCTTCGTTTAATGTATGGAAAAATACATTGGACTCGTAAATCACACTGAAGTTGAAGGCTTTCATGTTGATTGCATTCACAAAGTATTTTCCCAGTGTTGCGGGTGCCAGGGCAGCCATCTCTTTCCCTCTTCCGTGCTCTTAATTTAATGGAGAAATCATATTGTGATGTTACAACTTAGCAATATTTTGATAAATCGACAGTGAATTTAGAAAGGGCAAGCGAGTATACTTAGTAAAGCAAGACCCACCAGTGACTTACAAGTTGTAGGTCGCGAGTTCGAACTTTGAAAGGCACATTATTTTGTGTAATTTATTCCACTGCTTTCAAAATGGTGAAGTAAAACATCGTGAGAAAATTGGCATGTCCTAGAACCAAAATTGCGATGACATAATGACATCTACCGGTGATGGACAGCCCACTCCATCCCATAAATAGGAGGGCTGTGTTAATTATATGCTGATTATGCAATAGTTAATAACTCTTTACTTTGTCCGTACCACAATGCACCTGCGCAATGAGTCGAGGAAGATGACTCAGCGAGAAAATTAACTGTGTTCCGATTTTTGTTGAATGCTGCCGCGGTATTTGATAGTTTATTTACACAGATGTTATGCCCTGATGAAGCAAAATTTTATCAAGATTGCATTAAAACTATCACAACTTACATTATTGCCCATCGCTAAGTGAAGGAAATCCTAGAAAGATCCTCCAAATTAGTCCTCAATTTTCAATTTTCTAAAATACATAATCTTGTCTTTTTCCAAATCCCATATTTTTTTCCCTTGTCTGTTTAAGGTTAATTGTTACAAAAGGATCACATTTTTATGTCCTGGAAGAAATACGTTTAATTGTAAGGCACCCTGGCTATTTGTTTATTAAAAACCCGCACCTACAAATTCAACAACAAGGGTAAGTGTAGAGCTACCTTATTCTCTAAACGAATATCTAAAACAATGTCGTATCATTCACGTCAGAAATATAGCGTAGAGGATGACACTAATTCAAATAACATTTTTAATCGCTGCTCTCTCAGAATAGGAATAGTAGATACAACAAGTGAAAAAAAAGGGAATTTAATTCAAGGGAGTAACTTGGATCCCGAGAGCAGCGAAGGGTTCTAGAGTAGAATATTAGAACCTAGATGAATTTTTTTTCCACGAGTTGTGTACTCTACTTTTTACCATTGACTGCGAGAAATCAATAGAAGTATGGTATTTATATTTCTCGTGGATTAATAATAACAGCCACTCGGGTCGATCTTCAAGATTAAGTCGGGCTTACCAAGGTCGGTCTTTGGATGGGTGACCACTAAATCATTACATACCGAATTCCCTCCGTGCCTCGGAAAGTACGTAAAACCGTTGGGCCGGCTGTCATTTGTAGTTCTTTGACAGTCGTTACAGGAAGTCAGTGGCCCGAAAGCCTGACACCCAGTCTTGCCAAGGGGTACCGTATAACCCACCCAGTACTAACTGGGTTGTGAAGGTCAGATAGGCAGTCGCTCCATGTAATATACTGATATTCAGCTGCATCCGATTAGACTGGAAGCTGACCTCAATAAAGTTGGGATAAGTCTAGGTAGATGAATATTAATCATATTTTATTATATAAAGGTAATAAGAGAACAAAGGATTTAGTATAAACATTAAAAAATTATAGTGAAATTAGAATAATTTTCGAAATTCATGACGGCATATTTTATTTTTGTTCATAATTCGTACAATTCGTGCTTGTTCCAAATTCAAAATGTTTTTATTCTCTCAGTGAGTAAAAAAGAGATTTATTCACTGTTATCGATGAATAAAATATCCTTTTTCGAGTGGCATAGGTAAAAAAATAATTGCTTGCTGAAGTTGTAATTAATCTTAATAATTTTCTGAGCTATGATTCCGTTCTCCAAGTGATATCCGTTAGCACGACTTTTAGAATGATTAGAGTTTTTTTTCATTCCACGTGTTTCTTCTATGCAAAGCTATGTTCAAGGACTAGCTTAATAATAAGAAATAGATTCATAGTGCTAATATTATGATTTAATAGCGGTCACAGTTTTTATAACATATTTTCATATTTCGAAGAGATGTGACAGCAGCAGAAAAGTTATAGGCTGATTAATTATTCGTGTGCTTTATTGCTACTCCGTTACAACGTTTAAGTTAATAAAACACACACTTGGTCGGTTTAAGTTGCAAAGGCGGTCAAAGAAACCTTGCTAGAAAGGGAAGAAGTCTTAGTAAAGGGTTCACTCCCAGTACCTCCCAGTAAAAAGGTTAACGTTTCCATGTAACCTAAGCAGGAATTAAACGTTAAAGATCAGTCGTTCAGACCGCATGATGCGAATATGGCAGTGACAGCTCACAAAACTGGTTAAATATGTCTTAGAAATTGCGATATTGGACAAGCTTGACTTTACAGGAAACTGAATTTCAATTTATATACTTGAAATAGCTATTTTAGCTGGAAATTGAACCCAACTTTTCGAGTCTCTTATCTTTAACGAATGCTGTAACTCAAACCCTACTCTGCCATTTTATGTTCTAAATCAAAAGCTGAAAAACTAGAATAAAAAAAAAAACCGAAACCTGTTATCAGTTCCTCAATTTCCATTAAACAAGATTTCAGCTCTTATATTAAAGGCCAAACATACTACTCTGTCAACACAGTACCGGGAAACGATCAATAATACTCAAAATGTTAGTTGAAATGCTCCTTTAGAAACTATACACTTACGCCATCGAATAATCCAATCATCAAAACATTTTTTAAACGCTTTTTGCGGAATTAAGTTCAGTTCTCACCATGAATTCTGCTTTATGTCTTCTACCGCATGAAAACGGGTCCAACGAAGTGGTAATTTGAGTTTCGGAAAAAGAAAGAGGTCGGCTGGTGCCATATCTGGTGGTTGCTCGATGCTATTTGTTGAGGTTTTGGTCAAAAATTCGTTCACTATGATGGCCTTGTGCGAAGGCGCATTTGCTCGCTTAAACTCCGCATAACGCTTAAATAATATTATTTATTTACTGTTTGACCTTCCGGCAAAAAATCCAAGTGCTCAACATCGCGATAGTCAAAGAAAACGGTCAACATGACTTTGACTTTTGATCGACTTTGACGTGGTTTCGGTTCAGTTGGAAGGCGCCACTCCGAAGCTTGTCGACTAGTTTGCATGTCAAACTCGTAAACCCACGTCTCGTCACCAGTAACAAAATGTTGTAAATGTTGGGTCGGAATTGACTCGTTCTAGCATGTCCTCAGCTACTCTTATGCGATTGAGTTTTTGGAGAAAATTCAGGTCTTTTGGGACTAGCCGAGCGACAACATGTTAAGTGATTATTTAAAATGGTACGGATCGACTCGTGAGACACAGAAAGTTCAGCGGTTCTCTCTCTCAAACTTGAATGAGGATTTTCAGTCACTATTTCCTTCACTTTTGCGATGTTAACTTCAGTTGAAGACGTTGATGCCTACCAGAGCAAGGCAAATCTTCCACCATATCTCGACCGCTTTTGAACGCTTTGTGCCACTCTTAAGCACGTGTTTTTGATAAATTAAATTCACCGTAAGCCTTCTGTAACATTTTCAGGGACTCTGAACACGAAATTCCATTGGCGATGCAAAATTTAAGGCAAACTCTTGTTCGATGTTTTTGTCGATTATGAAATTCGCAATACACACTAGATATGATCTAACTAAAACAGCACTGTATTTAATCTAAAATAACAGATGCAACTCAAACTCCGCGCCAAAATGGAAAACAGTTGTGCCAATCTAACAACAAAAAATTGAATTTGGAACTATAAACAAATCATCCATTCCCGATAGTTTTTTGACTGAATGTATTTTGATTACCCACCCAGAAACAATGTCTGTCTGGTTCCCAACCGCTCATGCGGTATGACAGACCCAGTGCAAACATTTTATCTGTGTTAACTGGAAGCTTGCCACAGCTGTGCACCGAAGTGTGGAGTATTGATAGATGCACGTTTGACGTCGCATCAGCTGTTACCACTTACATTATATTGCACTCAGTGGTCTAGGCGCAGTGCTTACTCTGCCCCAGTTGCGCTCTTTATAGACTAAATCACAATTGACAGCTAGCAGTTAATCCTGTTGCGAGTAAACGGTCCCTGCATTCGACCCAATGCTCATTGTTCGCTATCAAATAATGGTGGCTGTGGGAGAGCGATCCATAAAATACGTTTAATAAGTTATGTATAAAATAATTATTTATTTATGTAATGTTCAAATTAATTTCTGTTATATAATTGAATTAAAGCTTCTTATAGAATAACTTAATATTTACAAAAGGGACTAATTTATATAAAATAAACCACAGGGTGCTTAGGCATCTAAGTACTAAATACATCGCTGTCATCCGGAAACGTGCCCAGAAGACTGGCAGCATTGCCATGTTGAATGGCTATGCATTACGTTAGACTAGTAGGTTTTAACTTTAATTTTAACTAAATTTTTTTCGAAATTTAACAACCCAGTAAAAAGTCTTGCGGTTCTTTCAACCAATTCCTATTATCAGATTTCCAACAGGCCAGTTTCGATTGTGTCATCACAAGGATTCTTGTGTCACAACTTTGTTACTTGTACAATTTATATTTTAATTTTGTGTTAGCAATTGTAGGATTTAATTCTGAATCGATCCCCTCCCACGTAGTGCCTCCGCTCGCCATTCGTGCAGAATAAACTCGCACCTTCGCTTTTGCTTTTTCTCAGGGCTTTATTGTTTTTAATAAGCAAAATTAAATCATAAACATGTTGGTCAGTAATGCAGCTTTATTAAGGCGCGGATAATTTTAAAACTTGTATAGAGTTGGTGCCGCTTCGCGAGACCTGGACTGGAGCCAGCGGCTTATATGGGAATCCTTCACGTAATTACATTATATAATGCTGTATAAAATAAGTTTGAATTTAAATGCTAAAATCCTCACTACAATTACCTTCATGTTAAAATTGTTTCATATGCTGGCTTCATACTTGAAACATGTTTCATACAAAATTAACATTCAAGCGAGGGCGTTGAAAAATACGCATTTCTAATACTAATTAAGTACAAACCCTTTGTACTTGATGAGTATTAGAAATGCGTACTTTTTCAAGTAAAAAACTGTGAAAAACGATAAAACCACCGGACATATGATTATAGGTATTGGTTGAAAGATCCGCAAGTACATTTTACCAGGTCATTCTTTGCATGTCTACGGCTACGAAGTATTTTAAGTTCGTGCTGTAAAGAAATTATGTCATACTTAAAACAAAACCAAAATAGTTTTTTTTTAAAGCACACAGGTAGACCATGCTATGACACATAGGACCTAATATTCTTATATGCCGTTAACATGTCTCCCACGGGAGAATTTCCGACTAGCTAATTTACTGCTAGTAAATTTACAAAGAACAGATACATAAAACTAATATTAATTTGTTGACCAATACATGTCAGGTAGATTACGATTCGAGTGTGCAAAGTTTACCATTGCACACACGAGGAGGGATTGCTGTCCGGGCTAAAAGAGAGGGCTAACTGCAGCCACCGAGCGCAATGACTCTAAAATTATTCTTTAAAAAAAAAAGATACTATTTGAAAGTATTTTTAAGTAGATTAATGGTACGTTAAGCAAAACGCTCTTCTCTTTTATTTAAATTTCCTTTCGTCTTCAGCGACCTTCTAGACTTTACAAAAGGTTTCAGGTAATTCAATAGATAACTCCAACAATTAACCTTAAAAGTTACCATTAGGCACAATGAAAGCTTTTTGTCCCAAAAACATTAGCCATTTTATCGGCGGAGATGAAAATATTAACTTAAATTATTTACTTGACCTCGGTGCTGCTGGTATTACACCCAGTGGAGACTATGTACTAAACGTTTTGTTTAACGTTATTTCATCATATCGTGATGCTCTTACGGATTAAGATAACAAGGTTCTTTAAGAATACCTTAACATCATCATCATCTGCCTAGCCTTTTCCCAACTATATTGGGGTCGGCTTCCAGTCTAACCGGATGCAGCTGAATACCAGTATTTTACATGGAGCGACTGCCTATCTGACCTCCACAACCCAGTTAGTACTAGGTAATATGATACCCCTAAACATCCTTCTGGTATTTTATTTTCACGTGGTGGTTAAAATACAATAATATTTTTATTTTGAGGTGCCGTGCCGTTAAAAATAGTACTCTTTTAAAAGAAAATCAATCCACATATTCAATACAAAATTTATTTTCACCCTAAAAGCTTTATAATATAAAAAATCCTTCATAAGCTGGGTGTGAGTTTTTATTCGGCCTTTTAAACGTAAATCGATTCAAGTACTCGTATTGATAATAAGTACGGCTGCATATCAATAAATGTACTAAAAAAACATATAAGAAGAGCTTCGTACAAAATATTTATGCAGGTTTATTTTCACGATTGAAAAACAAAAACTCAGCTTGTGTATTTTTTTTTAAACGAAAACAAGCGACCAGCTCATATTTCGTACGGATTTTATTCATGCAGTCATTTCTATTTGACAGAACATCGGGATTTCGTTATAACTTGCAAGTTTAGTATTTAATGTATTGTACCAATAAATTCCCTAATTGATGGTGTAAACCGTCCCTTGCACAGTGATTATGGACAACGGTCACAAAGACAGACATGAAAAACGTTGATCAGCTCGTGATAGCTTAGCACATTGCTTCCGTTAAACTCAGCTTTAGTCTGATCAAAGTAAAAAGTTATTTTGTGTCCGCTTTTGTGCGTATGCACGATTGTGCAGGCGCTACTTCGTATTTGAAGTAGTTGTTTATCAAGTCGTGGTTGTTATTGAAAAAAATAATACAGAACACATGCACGAGGCTATTGTGAGGTCTACACGGTTGCAACCTTCAGGCTTGTGACACGTAAATGGTCAATTAACCAGATGAATGAGCATGAACTAAGTGAAATGACCCATTTTCTTTAGCGTGCGTTTTGTATGAGGGGATAAATACAAGATTTTTATATTAAATACCAGACAATCTGCATCCAATAATAGAATACAATTTATATTTTAGTATCTGTTGCCCGCGACTTCTTTTGCGTGGTAATTTTGATGAGTATGAGTGAGGAAAAAAAAAGATAGGCTATGCCCTTCCCTAGGATATAATCTATCTCCACGCCCAATTTCATTACGATCCGATCAGCTGTTTAGCCATGAAAAGGTAGCAAACAAACAGAATTACTTTCGCATTTATAATATTAGTATGGATAATGCTTATTTAATTCATAGAAATTAAGGTCTTACAACATTTTTTAACTTTGTACTGATTTGTATGAATAAAAGTATTTTTTAACTTTTGTATTGTAAACGCCCGATGTTTGGCGTTCATGCTCATGCTGCAGCTCTTAAGCTCGGCTATAATTTAACAACATATGATTAGGATTTTTAAAAACTCAAGATAAAGAAAAACAAGCTTTAAAAAAAACATGGGCCCATCGACATCAGAAACAAGGTCCAGGCTGCCGATGCCGCGATGGCCAGGGCTCCAGAGAGAGAAACCTCCTCCCAATGCGTGTTGTGTCCAGGAGTACAGCTTTCTGAATTATGCCCTTGACCAAGCCGCGCAATGAGAACCTCTTAAGGAGTTGATCGAGGCTCTTTACTATAAATTCATTAACCGTAACGACTTGGTACAATTATTGTACACTCGGCAACCTCGTGTGCTAAATCAAGATACTTAATTATTTTATCTTTCTCAGCTTTTACGAGATTCTCACCAAGAGGATCAGTGACGTCAACAATCGTTGCACGGCGCTCTTGGCGATCTATCACCAAAATATCAGGTTTATCTCCTACAATAGTCTTGATAGGTCGATCTCAATACAATGTGATATGACCGTTCTCTTGAACAAACTTGTAGTATGCTACTTCAGAATCCACAAGGTTGATTAGGCTACTAGATTGTTTGTACAAGTAGTCGCCGTTAGTAAGACGAGAACAACCGGAAACAATTCGTCGGATCGACTCACCGGGACGGTGGCATGCCCGACAGATGTCATCCGTACCGTCCTTGACAATGTACGAGTATTTCCGATAATTGTTCTTCATGCTATCATGGCAATCGATTATTTATTCGGCCATAATAGCACAGACAAAACCTTCGGTCA
This sequence comes from Noctua pronuba, assembly GCA_905220335.1. Classification (NCBI taxonomy): domain Eukaryota; kingdom Metazoa; phylum Arthropoda; class Insecta; order Lepidoptera; family Noctuidae; genus Noctua; species Noctua pronuba. The sequence continues at coordinate 9,763,523 of LR999891.1, read as the reverse complement.
AAGAGTTCACCGTAACGTAGCCAGGCCATGGACGCCAAGAGGTCTACATCGGATACGCGAAGGGCCCGGAAAAATCCCATACCACCTTTGCACCAGTTCTCGTTTGCCAAGGAGCGCGAGCCCTTGTCCACTGAGACTACATCTCAGTGCATCCCAACGTCAGCTTCAGCTTAGCATGGCTACACGACATGCCGTAATAGCCGTGCAATAATCTTCTAACTGTCCACCGACTTACACTGACACTGCGAACTTCTTTGAGTTGGTGTCCCAGTTCAACCACGTCCATCTGTCGATTTCTCAAAGACCTTGTTACAAGAAAGCCATCATGCTTTGATGTTGTGCGCCACGGCCTGATCCTGGTCGTTGAATGTAGCCACTGTTCTTTTGGAATCTCTGGTATACACGTCGAACAGAGTAGCCACTCAAATTTAGGTGTCGAGCCGAACAACTTCGCTCTGATTGCGTCCTGCTATTGTTATTGCCTTGCTTGACAAGGCAATAACTTGAGTGGCTTCTGCGGGGTATCCATGTTTTCTCTAGTAAATCTGTATGATTCCAGTAGAGGTGTTTTCATTTTGTCCCTATGATACAACTGATTAAAGATACGAAAAAAACAAACGACCTTTTTATACCTGCGGGTGCAAGGAGTAGCCAGCGAAAAATTACGTATGTGTTGGGTTTTGTGCCCTTAATCCTTATGGAGATTTTATATACAGTATTTTGGTATTATTAGGAAGGTAATTAAATAATTTTTCAATCAGCATTTAAAAGCCTAGGTGCGCAGGGTCCGCGCCACCTCCAACACCATCTTGAGGATGATGGCTGAGAGGTTCGACTGGTCACTACATTAACCATTGTTGTATGCCTAATGTAGTGACAATAACAATAAAATGAAATAATCATAACACATTATTGTTCATTATCCGTCCCTCTTTTAAATTTTTGCAATATTAAAATGTTAAATAAATGATAATTATTGAATTTTTATATGAGTTATTATTTTTTAATATTATGTAACATTTATGATTATTTCTAATTTTAATTTATTGACTTTGCCAATTTGATTTGTAAGTAATAATGAAAGTATGAGTTCGTGTTTTGTCTTATTTTTATTATTTTTTCAAATATTTTTTTATTTAATTTATCTAATGCTATTATATGAGCCAGCTGTTTATTGAAATAAATGAATTGAATTGAATTAATCTGTTTCAATGTTAATTAATTCATGAAAAAAAAACAGCCTTCACTGGAAAAAGTCAAAGTGTGCGATTTTATCGCTCTCAAGTGTATATTTCACTTAATTAGACATCACAACTTGCACTAGCTCCTGAAACTTACAAATAAACGACCTAATTAAGAAGAAAAAATACGTACACTATAGGAGTTCACCAACTAACCAGTTTTATTTGATAAAGATTGATTCTACATAGGTGAAAACATGATATGTCAAAAGGTCTTCAAAATCTGCTATAATTTTAGCTAACGAAACGTAGGAGATTTGTTTTTTTTATTAAATGGACCTATATTTTCAAGGGTGCTAAACCAAATATTATAAAACTTAGTTTATAACGTTTAAGTAAGCTCTTAAATAATACCTAACGTCACGATACCACGTTACTGAAAACTATAACTATATTATAAAAACCAAACTGACCCCATCAGGTTTTGACTGGCGATCTATGGGCGCATTACTTTGACTTAACATAAAGCCAAAATTCAAATTTCTACGTTTCATATATCTCGAGAAAAATCATGTGACAGACGGACAAGGAAGTAAGATTATAAAGGTTCCGTTTTTCTTGTTGTACCGAACCGCAAAAATATGGTATATAAGAACAAGTCATCATCTGCCTAGCCTTTTCCCAACTATATTGGGGTCGTCTTCCAGTCTAACCGGATGCAGCTGAATACCAGTATTTTACATGGATCGACTGCCTATCTGACCTCCACAACCCAGTTAGTACTAGGTAATACGATACCCCTTGGTATGACTGTTTGTCAGACTTTTTGGGCCTAACGACTGTCAAAGGTCTTCAAATCACAGCCGGGGCCAACGGCTTAACGTGCTTTCCGAGGCACGGAGGAAACTCGGTATGTACTGGGCGGTCACTCATCCACAGACCAACCTAGGCAAGCACGGCTTAACCTAAAGATGGATCCGAGCGGGTGTTAATAATTAACCACGAGCTCCTCCTTCCTAAGAAAAAGTATAAAATTATATCCTACACACACAATTACTGTGTCCGGTGTGGCACTGGCTATAAATCTATATTCTATTGTAATTCGAAACGACAGCAGATCAAAGCTGTTTTTTTTTCTGCGCCACGCTCTGGGAAAATCTCGGTTCCTATCTCCATTTTCTGCGTCGAAAGCAGTGACTGCAACACCGCAGGTGCAGAGTAAGGAAGCATGAAACGAACTATTTCAGTCAGCTAATTATGGCGTCAGTTTAAGCTGAACTTGTCGAAATAGTCGTTCACTGTATTTTACAAGCTGGAAGTTCCTATCTCTTTAACAAAATCTTTGAGTTTTCTGATTATAAGTAATATTTTGTTTTGTCTGCTGTTTTTGATTGCTATTTTTGTCTGTTGTATTACCCGAGTTAACTGTCCTACATAAAATTTAACATGTAAGATACATAATCAAGTTCAATTTCCAAATTCATTGCACTCAAACATATTTAGCCGCTATAACGTACCGTGTATGGAACCTATCTATATGTATGAAGAAACTCCCCTGAGTACGAAAAATTATCATTCGCCGTCCTAGTTCTCTTAAAATTGGTACTATTGGGATAATATTTCAAATTTGTTCTCACAAAACATAACAAATCAACATCAGCTTCATAATTTGTAAAACAACGGTAGTATCTCCTAAAACCACAACCACATATAAACGGTGGCTTGCGTATTGAAAGTCTAACTGAACACAAAGGTATTCTTCCCTATCGGGTTATATAGCAAAGGCTTCGACGTGTCACTAAGTACACCGAAACAAAACGAAGTTATTTTAAAAACAGCGCCTGAAAATTGCTCATCCCTACCAAACGCCGCATCTGCTACGTGCGAGCGAGAGCACCGCAGCGCGTTAGAAAGAGAAAATCGATTCACATACATGGTGATTACATGGGAAAACACTACGCGTCAAAGTGAGACGAGAGCAAAACACATTTGGCTATACTTAAAACGATAAATAATTCACTGAAATTACTCAGTGTTTATTTGCACAGTATAAAATAAAATAAAAAACAGATTCATGCGATTTTTTTAAGCTACGATGATAAATACTTACACAAATTACAGTAAATAATGCGAAACATGATTTTACTATTTACGTGCTTTATTAAAACTTACCGACGGCTATTTTCTCGACTGCGAAGGGTTGTGCTGACAATATCACTGCGTGTAACAACAACAAGCCGGTATATCGCGTAGCGTAGTAACTATTAAACACCATTTTTGAATACGTACTTTCCCTGATTGGCAAATTCGTAATTTGATAAATTACATGGCAACGTTTACGTGATGTAGAACGCTTTAGTTATTATATTGTGTGGAATATAAGGCGATAAAGTGTCGGGATGCTGTGTGCAAACCTGAGACTTAGGGGCGACTGATGGCGAACGAGTGTGGCATGGGACGCGGGGGCCCCTCCCACTTCGCCGCGCGCTCTCACTTACTCACTTAACGTGTATCCCGATAAAAGTGGATTATTCGGAAATATTCTCGCGTCTACTATTATTATTTGATTGTAATACAATTTCTTTTTAATATCAGTGTAAAAAGTGGCTTATAGTAAAAATTTAATGCTTTAATAATTTCCTGCGATGGTCAAAGTATACCAGTTACAACGACTTTTGCATTATTTTAAAATATTGAAAGTGTTATTACTTCGTTTGCTTTCTTTGTTCTTAAACTTGAGAATATTTGTTTAATAGATGGTGCGCGCGTCGTTCTCCACGGAGATAAGGGTCGCACCCCTCCTCCTCCTACCCTCTTCCTTGGAGCGTGATCTTCTCCCTTTCGCATTAGCCACAATTTTCAACATTGCCATTACACCACGCGTCGCTTATAGGTTTTAAAAATATCGTAAATATTATATGTAGGATTTGTACCTACTTGACGCCACAATGTGTTATAGTCTAGTCTAAAAACTATTTAGCCAAGATATATGCAATGCCTGAATTTAGGTAGCTATAAATAAAGTTTACTAAGCATATATATAGGGAGACTGGTAATTAGTGACCGATACTTAAACACGTGATTGTAGTTATGATAACAAACAACTTTACCAAAGAAACATTTTTTTTATACACAGACTTTAATCACAATAACACAACAGCCGTATGAAATTCACACGCGCGCGCCTGTGCTCTATCAGCTGTTAGCCGTTACAAAAAAATGTTTCTTTGGTAAAATTGTTTGTTATGTATGGGAAAGTTGTTTGTTATCATGAGTACCATCGCGTGGTTAAATATCGGTCACTGAGTACCAGTCACCTTACGAGTTAGAATTACAGATACCTTAACTAATTTGCCACAAACTCATAAGTACGATCCTGTTCAAAACTCTCTCTATGAGATAAATTAACAAAACTATCAATTTCAACACTAACCGGTCAAAAATGTGTCCAGAGCATAGTTCACATTACAATTTACTGAATAATTCATACAGTTGGGAGCAGCTTACAGAGCGTACGTAAAGCATGTTATGCCAGTGAGACTAGTATTGCAACGAAAGAACATTTTTGGAATTCTGAGCAGATTGTAAATCTATATCCAAGGATCGCGTAGCTTTGTAACGAGATTCACCCTATAGGAAAACTAATTTCTTTCAGCTTTTTAAAAGCGAACGAAGGTTATTTATTTAATTTAAGATTTTTCCTTGGGTACTCGGTGACCTTTTGGTGTATGGGAAAGGTTGGTATATGTTAAATAGAGAAACTGACGAAAACTTCTTGATTTTTTTATTCACCTACTACGACATCTGTTAAATTGAAAATCAGCGTTTTATTATTAGGTACCAACCAGTTATTTCCTTTATTCACCTCAAGTATATTTTCAGTAACCTAGGTTATACGAGTATATAAGCTTGTGGGTTACAAAAAACCTGTAGTGTGTTTCGAAAATGGACGTAAAAATATGTATTTTAAAAGATACATATTTTAGAGATAGATCATACTTAAAAAAGAAAACCTACATTAAAAAAGCTGCACTAAAAGATATATCAGAAAAAGAAAGTAAAAAAAATCTCCCTTAAAATAACTTTAAGGCAACGACAAGGAAGTTTAATATCCTTAAGCAGTTGACGACCCGGGTCCCTTTAGACCTTGAAAGCTCAAAGGGAAAATAAAAAGATATTTCCATTGCAAATTTGAGCAAGTTTGATTTTGATCACTACTTCGGGAGGAAGCCGATGGGAAACAGGGTCGAATAAAATCCTAATCCCAGACTTTAGAAACATTTCCTTGTTTAAATTGAACAAGACTTACCGTCCTTTTCTCAGCATTGTATGTTACAGTAAGACGCCAATAGCAGGTTCGTATCGAATATTAGGCTTCTGAAGGTAACTTCGGATAAGGATTCAGATCTATTGACAACATGTAAATAACATGAATAACATTATTTCGTATATAGTTAATAAAATAGTAGCGATACCGGTTTTCTTTATATTATATTTCGTAAGCTAAGTAAATCCTTAAATCTAAGGAGGTTACTGTTATATTTGTTATCTAGAGCAACTCGTTTAATTTCTGTTGTTTTTTTTTCTTATGTTATCACTTACTTTTGTGAATGCTGGTTAACCTTTGATTGGCGACTGTGTAAGGCCAAGACTGAAACCTATCTATAATCATGATATGTTGTAAACACAAGCTGTTGGTGAACCTATATTAATAAATAAAATACAATAAAATAAATTGTAATATTTCAGAAGTTGAAAAATAAAATTTCAGAAAAAACTGAAATGGACACGGGATCAAGATAGGTTCAAAGTTTTTATTTTTACGTTTTCTTGATTCTAAACTTTAGTTCAACTGACTAGCCAGGACTTATTCTGTACATTTATGACTTCTTTACATGTGAATAATCACATTTTTCGTATCACATTAGCTGGTAATTATTAATGTTAAGCAGAGGATGCTATGTTTTTAAGGATCTGTAAAAAGAAATTCGGAACCTTTATAATTATTTCGTTTTCTTTGTCCAGCTGCCACAGAGGTTTTTCTTAAGATTTACGGAACGTTGATGGCGCGCGCACAGATCGCCAGCCGAAGAACAAAAATACTTACTTACTTACGCCTTTTTTCCAGGGGTAGGAGAAAACCTTAGAAAGCAAAACAAAATGACGGTTCTTACTGACGAGGGCCTACTGACGTATGTTTATTTATTTTACTATTTATGTACACACAGTAGACAACACAGGAAAATAACATTTTAATATATGAGTACATAGGTACTGCTTATTTCATACGAAATTTCTGCCAGCAGACCTGCAAAAGGAGAAATGAAAAAGAAATGTAGACAATAGTGTGTGAGAAAAGGAAGAGAATAATGAGTTTATGTGCCTTACCTAACTTAACCTAAAATATTATATACAGGGTGTTTGGTAGATGGGTGCAAAGCCTGAAGGGGGTGATAACTTAGACCATTTAGAACTTATTAAGCTAAACTTGTCTTAGACGAAGTCTGTTCCTTGTATTTTTTTTTGAAACTCTAAGGTTTTGAACAATAATATCCATTTTTTTTCAATTAATTGTTAATAGTGTCCAGTAAAAGCTGCTGTGTTATTATTTTTTATTTATGTAATGTGTGATTACTCAAACAAAATCTTTCCCAAGCATCTGTGTCATCAGAGAAACATTCTACGCCATATTCAAGTTTAAGAAACTTTTAAAAATCAAGGATATGTTTTGTTGACGGCATAATAAAAAAATAAGAAAAATAGCCTCAGTTGTTCAAACCTTTTTAAAAACATGCTTGGCAATTGACCTTTCTTTTGAAGTACTATTTACGCAGATATCTCATCAACTCTTGGAATTAGGATGTACAAAGCAAATTGAGGTCGAATATTTAATTTTTAAACAGACCAAAATAATGCAACATTTTTGTTAAAATAATTTATTGTTCATGTTCAAAATGTTGACCGCGGTTTCTTATACAAGCGCGTGCCCGTCTTCTCACTTCTGTAGTCGTGATTTTTAATTTCATCTCCTGCTTCATGACTGAAAAAGCCGTTTGATTCTTTCTATTAATTCTTCTCTAGTTGAAATTTCAACGTGCGTGTAGACGAGCTCCTTGACCCGTTCCCAAACGAAAAAATCCACAGGAGTTAAATCGGGTGATTGAGGTGGCCAAGGGATGGGCCCGTCTCTGTCAATCCAGCTCTCTGGGAAACAGTTATTTAAATTTTCTCTCACGTTTAGGATCCAGTGTGCTGGACAACCATCTTGTTGAAAAATCATTGGTCTTCTCATTGCCAATATTGGTATTTCGGTCTCGTCCAGAAGCTCTGGGAGATAGTTTTGAAGGGATTCCAGGTAATTTTCTCCATTTAAATTATCTGCAGGAAGTGGGGACCAGTCAACGTTCGGCCGCCCTAAACGTGAGAGAATTTAAATAACTGTTTCCCAGAGAGCTGGATTGACAGAGACGGACCCATCCCTTGGCCACCTCAATCACCCGATTTAACTCCTGTGGATTTTTTCGTTTGGGGACGGGTCAAGGAGCTCGTCTACACGCACGTTGAAATTTCAAATAGAGAAGAATTAATAGAAAGAATCAAACGGCTTTTTCAGTCATGAAGCAGGAGATGAAATTAAAAATCACGACTACAGAAGTGAGAAGACGGGCACGCGCTTGTATAAGAAACCGCGGTCAACATTTTGAACATGAACAATAAATTATTTTAACAAAAATGTTGCATTATTTTGGTCTGTTTAAAAATTAAATATTCGACCTCAATTTGCTTTGTACATCCTAATTCCAAGAGTTGATGAGATATCTGCGTAAATAGTACCTCAAAATAAAGGGCAATAACCAAGCATGTTTTTAAAAAGGTTTGAACAACTGAGGCTATTTTTCTTATTTTTTTATTATGCCGTAAACAAAACATATCCTTGATTTTTAGAAGTTTCTTAAACTTGAATATGGCGTAGAATGTTTCTCTGATGACACAGATGCTTGGGAATTATTTTGTTTGAGTAATCAAACATTACATAAATAAAAAATAATAACACAGCAGCTTTTACTGGACACTATTAACAATTAATTGAAAAAAAATGGATATTATTGTTAAAAACCTTAGAGTTTCAAAAAAAAATACAAGGAACAGACTTCGTCTAAGACAAGTTTAGCTTAATAAGTTCTAAATGGTCTAAGTTATCACCCCCTTCAGGCTTTGCACCCATCTACCAAACACCCTGTATAAATACACATATAAGTATGTTTATGTAGTATTAAGTATCTTTATATCTATACAAATAAATAAAATTGAAATATCTGTTTGTAATATTAAAATAACAGCTTCTTACTCAATGCATATGAAAATATATACGGCATGTATAACAAAAAGAGATTTTTTTCTTATTTTTTCTGTCTGTCTGTTTGTTCCGGCTAATCTCCGAAACGGCTGGACCGATTTTGACGGGACTTTTACTGGCAGATAGCTGATGTTATAAGGAGTAACTTAAGTTCCTTTTTTTAGAATAAGAATTAGGGTTCTGTGCAAAAAAATTTGAACCCTTGAAACTGCTAACAAAATCCGATTCAAAAAGGGAAGTAAAATTTTCAAGCGAACGAAGGTCGCGGGCAACAGTAATTTGTTTAGTTCAATAGTATAGTGCCGACTTTTTTTTGACACTATGGTTTTAATTAGCGTAGGTTAATTGATAACGCGAAATAAAGTTATTACGTCATAGGCAGCGACTATTACACGGACTGTTTTTTTTTTTTTCTCTTTTATATCTGCAATCGACTAAGTCTTAATCAGATGTTTGGTAACACACACAGACTGTTCAGTGCAATTTAGTTCTGAACCTTTTTTTTTAAAACCACTTTTTAACCAATTTACCAATAACAATATAAAAAGTTTATTTCATGTCACTTAGGCTTACATTGCATGTCGATGAGTCTCAATTTAGGCATAGAAAATGCCTGTAGTTGAAGGCTCGGTCTTCCCTTACATTGTAAACTTACAAATTGGTAAATAACAAAAAGAGAAAAAAAATGAAGAAAATACGATCAATTGTATAGGCGTGTGTGTGTGTGTGGGAATAATTATCCAAATACTCTGGTTCACCATAGAGCTGGCTAGAGGTATACTAAACTCTTTAACCTTCATCATCTGCCTAGCCTTTTTCCAACTATATTGGGGTCGGCTTCCAGTCTAACCGGATGCAGCTGAATGGAGCGACTGCTCATCTGACCTCAACAAACTCAGTTAGTACTGGGTAATACGAAATCCCTAGGTAATACTGGTTGTCAGACTTTTTGGGCCACTGATTACCTAACGACTGTCAAAGATCTACAAAGACAAAAGACACCCGGGACCAACGGCTTAAAGTGCTTGCCGAGGCACGGAGGAAACTGGGTATGTAATGAGTGGTCACCCATCCACAGACCAACCTATGCAAGCACGGCTTAACCTAAAGATCGACCCGAGCGGCTGTTATTATTTAGCCACGAGCCCCTCTTCCACCTACAATGTGTTAATAATTCAGTTGAATTGTAATTTCTGTTTTCAAATGAATGTGGTAAAGTTTGTATAATAACGGTTCAGTCAAATAAAACAGAGTAATAATATATCCCGCACTTATACCTATAGTAGATCAGAGTTAAATTATTCAAAGGATTTCAATGAAGGATGACTAAGGCAAGACCTGTTGTAACAGGAATTTAAAATCTGTCCCACAACGCCCAATACTAGTATCTACTGGGTGTAAAAGAACCTACCCTTAACGAAGCCGAAAGGCAGTTGTTCTCCCTGTCATTGCGATTTTTTTTTGTCCTAGACCATACCCGGGAACCCTCTAGTTACGAAAATATTGGGGGTATTGGGGGTCAAAGTTCCAACTTTTTCAAAGGATTTTTTTTAAATACAAGGGTTTAAATACCTCCATGCCCCCGTATTATTCAATGCATCTATCAGCACAATGTTTTGAGTGCGTTATATTGAGTCCAACCATATATAAAACGTGATTTTGCACCCCAAAAAAAAAAGTCGTTTCCCTGTAATAATTTTGCGTAGAGTTACTTAGTATATTGTTTAGAATGCTTGGTTGACGGCTTCGTGAAGGGTCCGTATACGCCTTGTATTTTGTACACTAACACCAGGCCGTTGTTTAAATCTGTTAAACATTTGACAATATCTTTCAGCTTCGACGGAACTAATGAGTTGAGAGCACGTCAATAAAGAGCACTATCGAAGTATGTCCCACTTAACTTGCTAACTCCTCATCAATTTATAGATGCAGCTACACATAATGTTGCTTCCATGTTCTATCAAACGTAAGAAATTTGCAGAACGACTTATTGAACATGAGATCGTGGACCTACTCAAAAAAACATTCCAGGTAATTTGTGTCAAATGTTTGAGTTAGAATTCCGGACTCCAAGGATGATTAGAATTGGCACATCTGACGAGTTTCTGAACTATATAGTGATTTTTATTAAAAATTATGTTAGGTAAATGTCTTGTCCAGCTGGTATTTCAATTAGACAACGACTGGATCGCATCAGCTAAAAATACGGGCCTGCTTATGATTAACATGCTCCATATTAATCATAAGCAGGCCCGTATTCTAATCGCATGACACTCTAATATAGGGAGACTGGTAATTAGTGACCGATACTTAAACACGTGATTGTACTCATGATAACAAACAACTTTCCCAAACATTAAAAAAAAAATACTCATTCACTTTTGTCATAGTAACACAACAGCCGTATGAAACTCGCGCACGCTCGCCTTTCACCTATCAGCTGTTAGCCGCGTGACGCCGTTCTGTCTCATTACTTTCGTACCGTGCAACAGTGGGTAGAGCACCCGCGCGGCTCGCAAGCCCGCTCCGTAAGTTTTATTGCGATAAAAGGGAATGAGTATTAAAAAAAAAAATTCTTTGGATAAGCTCTTTGTTATCGTGAGTGCAATCACGTGTACCATTCTGTTGCTGCGACTTTACTATGTGTAGAAACCCTTAAGCCTTTGCTGAAAAGACCATTGCTCTTTTGAAAATCGTTGCCCACGTGGCATTGTATGCTGCAAAAGAACACGCAGGCATCCGCAGCGCCGTCAGTTATCTTTATTAGCTTTCGAGAACGTCCGCGCTCTATAAACGCATCAGCCGAGACCGACGGATTGCTCTTTACCAATACCCGCCTCTTCCTGCAGCAAATTAATTTTCCGATAAGTGTTATAAACCCGACAGTTATTCATACCTTCATTGGTTAGCCTTGTACTCCGACATTAAATGAATAAATAATTTATTTTTTAATCATTTAAAAAAAAAAAATTCTGTTGTATATTATGACAGTCAAGAGCGCATTAAAGCTGTCAAATAATCATTAAGTAGTAAGTATATTGATGTGCGATATTATTTCATTAGAAATGTAATTATACTGATATTGTTGGGCTTGAAACAATGTTGGCAACTGCCAATATGCGCCCTAAAGGGTAAACTGGGGTTAGCTCACCGTCCGTCAGTCTTATGACGACAAGCCGTGTTGTCGACGGCGCATTCGTGTTCCACGCGCGCCTCAAAGAGATGTCAGCAACCAGCAAGGGCCGATGCCTGCCGGGGCTGCGGGACTGTTCGAAAGAGATACCGTGGCCCTGGAACACAAAGGGCAATGAAGGAACATGGATGGGTTTTAGTCAGTAAGAGTCTGACACTCCCTCCCACTCCACCCAGAGCGGGAGAAGTCATTTGATGACTTCCAATCCGTAAAAAAAAAAGGGTAAACTGGGGTTTATTAAAATACTTGGTGTTCAAAAATGAGTTCATTGTAAATGCATTATAGGATAGTTTAGCTGATTTTTTTTAAATTCAATTATGCCTTCTCAAAACCTGATTAAGTATTCAGCTGTGTGTTGATCTCTGTCATATCGTTAACACTTAATGGTACACCTCTCAAAAGTATTAAAACGTTCAAATATCTTAGGCACTGGGAGACAGAAGATTTACGTGATTATGCGGATACTGAGCGGGAGCGTAGAGTATTGGCGATTGGGGTGAATTTGATTTTCAGTTGATTCAATTGGTATACCGATTAAATGAACTGAAAATCAAATTCTTCAACTCTCTTCAATTCTTTGACTCGAGCTGTACACAGCTCAACTCAACACAACACAACTCAAGTCAAAGTAGTGTAGTTGCCCATTCCAAAGCGTTATATACGCTTGACTTGAGCTAAAAGATCTTGCAATGTGTGAAAATTCATCTTTTTACTTGCTTCCACTGCCCGCGCTTGCATAACCTCACCCATTTTTCTTTCCTCCCCTCCACGTTTGTGAACTTATTCGACTGTTACGAAAAAAAAATTTAAAAAAATCGTCGGCATTTAAAATATACTTTTTTGGAGTGGCTTCAAAAAAATTCTAACTACACAGCCTTTTATCTTGTTTACAGTTCACGTCTTATACATTTACTTAGTTTTAAGAATTTATTCATACTAATTTATCTATGGCACAATTGTGTTTGTCGCAAAAAAAAACAAAATACCATCGGTAGGATAGTTGTTCTTTTGATTCGAAAAGCATTCGAATTTACGTTACGTTGCTACTTCGTTCTAAGTCCTCCATGGCATAGCAAGTGTAGAAAATACCAATTAGAGAGATCAATAAAAACACAATCCCTCCTAAGTACATCCTCCACCCTTGACATGCCTCCCTAGATGAGTGTAGAACAACACATACTGACGTTCACTCCCTCATCGCGGCCTAGCTAACACGGATCTCAGATGGTGGTATGGAAATGACTGGCAGTGGCTTACCGGTTAAGGCGGAGGTTCGTTTACGCAGTCTGTACTTGTGATGTGAAGATTAATCGAGATGGTTGAGACTAATTTTTGAGATTTATTATAAAAATCAATATTTAATAAACGGAAACGTATACTATGGAAGAATCCAATTACAAATTTTGGTAATGTGGTGTTAATTCCCACACCTACTGATTGTCTACAAAAAATATTATAGAATTAAAAAAAGAGTTCCAATTTTCCGACGAACGTTTCGAAGCTTGTCCGGTTCGTGAGAATTACGACAAAATTTATTGATACTCTAGGGCATGGACTAGTAGTGCTCATGCTGATGGCTCAGTAGGTACATGCAAAAGCACGAGTAATGATTTTGACGATTGATGCATCGTGTACATAACTAATGCGAAAGCCACGAAAGAATTGTGGACAACTTTAAAGTATTTTATCAATTTCCACCTGTGGATTCTAAGACAACAGAAGAAAACTAACTAAAGGAAAATAAGCAATGTAATTAATGGAAACCCCGAGTACATGACCGAACTAACTTGCTGAAGAGCTGAAATACGTCCGTGAAATTAAGTTTTCAAGTACGCAAAACACGATTATTCTTCAATATTTATAGGTACTTTGTTGAGCAACATTTAGCAAGTCGTTTTTCTTGAGCTCGTTAAATATAAAAGCAATAAATGTCAAGCACAAACAGCTAAGTTCCACGACATAAAACTTTGTGAGCGGTCTTGGAGGTGGCCTCCGAGACCAAGTGGCTATTCAGCATTTTTCTATATCACTGTTCCGAAACAAGAATAATTTCAACTTGAATGACGACGATTTGACGACTTTATGAAATAAATAAATGAGATTGCCCGGTATCGAGTTTGGATCCCATGCACCTACAAAGAATGACTGCGTTTTGTCACGATACTCTCTTATCATAAAGGACACAAGAACTGTCCAAGAACCCTAGGCGAGGTCCATGAAGATCAGATCAAAATTAAATGTCAATACATAGGTGGATAGTTTTTTTTTTAAATATGTATTTAAAACTACCGCATACGCGATTTTATTACGATTTATGGCATGAATTTTAGCAATATTTGATTTAACAAACTAATTAAATAATTAATTATTTAATTTTTTTATTTTATTCGGAAAATTTAAAACCATTTAATACGAGCACTGGATGCTGATGTAGTTGTCTACGAGTATGTACAAAGCATCCAACACTATTACCCTTATCTATGTTTAGATACGTTCACACTGCATAGTTAGGGATGATTCTGTTTTTCCTCAAGAATTTAAAAGATTTTGTATTAAACACACGATCGTTCACATTGTTATGTTATGGAAAACAGTTGAAGTTTCTTATGCTACTGCTTAGTTTATGTTTAAAAGGTAAAGAGTTTTTTTTATAATAATATACTAATATTATAAATGCGAAAGTAAGTTTGTTTGTTTGTTACCTTTTCACGCCTAAACCACTGAACCGATCATCTTGAAATTTTGCATATACGTTGTCAGGGGTACAGAAACGGACATAGGGTACCTTTCATCCCGAAAAAAATACTGTTCCCAAAGAAAACAACAATAACGTTCTTATGGTAATAGATGGCGCCACGTGTCGTGCCGATTGAATTATATTTTTATAAGCAGAGTACAATTTATTTTCAAATTCTAAATTAACGCGAGCGAAGCTGCGGGTTTACAGTAATTAATTTAATCAGATTGATTAAAAACCTAGATAATGTACTCTTTTCATCAAAAAATGTCAGTTAGTCGCTATAAGTCATGACATTACGAGTGCGTGTTACACTACGTACAGTTAAGGATTCCGTAGTCGAGATAAATTAACCAATCACAGCGCCACATGCATGCGAAACTCGGCTTTGGTGTTGAAGAGTCCTAAGCAATGTAGGAAACGAGACCTGATTCATGGTTTTATTAGACTCAGACATTCAGTTGCTTTGACTCTTCGAAATTGAAGTGGACCTCAGTCAGCAATGACTTCAATTTTCGGGCACGATTTTACGCGAAAACAGAACTTGTTAGTTCTTGTCGTTCATCAGTATTCACCTGCCTAGCCTATTCCCAACTATATTGGAGTCGGCTTCCAGTCTAACCGGATGCAGTTGAATACCAGTATTTTACATGGAGTGACTGCCTATCTGACATCCCCAACCCAGTTAGTTCTGGATAATACGATACCCCTTGATAAGACTGGTTGTCAGACTTTTTGGGCCACTGACTACCTAACGACTGTCAAAGATCTGCAAATGTCACCCGGGATCAACGGCTTAACGTGCTTTCCGAGGCACGGAGGAAACTCGGTATGTAATGGGTGGTCACCCATCCGCAGACCAACCTAGCTGGCTGCTGGCTTAACCTAAAGATCGACCCGAGCGGCTGTTATTATTTAGCCACGAGCTCCTCACCCTCTCTTGGCGTTCATCAGCATAAAACAAAAATACTGACTCGCGCGAGAAATATTAATACAGACGCAGTGTTGCTGCGTTCCATGTTTTCCACTACTACTACCTTGGGTTCGTGAGAAAGAGCAACCCACGTTAGCTACCATTATAGGAGTAATATATTTGGCAATTGTATCAAGAACAGTTGTAAACAGCAATTAGTATGTTGTGTGGTGTGGTAATGTGTGTTTTCGATGCATAAACTGTTCCCCACGTACCGTTGAGCACCAAATTTTGTCACTGTGATAAACGAACCTTGGCAAATGAAAATAGGTCTTTGATTACTCTCAATTTCAGGTTTCTGTTATAAATGGGTGTATTTTATTATAAAAATAGTATTAATATAGTCAATATTGTAATTTATAATATAACATAACATTAAGCCTGTAATCCCCGATGGGTTAGGCAGAGGAGTACCTAATAGTACACCCACATTTCGCCAGTTATGTTTTGAAGTCCCATGTAAATAGGGGGCGACGCTATTGCCATCAACCGGGCACAAATGCAGACTCCGTGGCTACTACTGAGAAATTCCTGATAGAAAAAATCCAATTGTACTTTGCCCGTCCCGGGAGTTTAATCCAAGATCTCATGCTCAACAGTTGCGCTTGCGACCAACGAGGCAGCAGTGTAATTTATCTCACCGCTGAAAGCCGACTGTGTTTTGTTATTCATCTAAATTTATAACAGTAGAGCTATGGAGAGCTATGGCTTACCTGACTACCAGATCATTGCAATTTACACTTCAATTGAATTTAAAATATATTCCAAATATTTCCCATGTTATTATTGCTTTAAACGTTTTTAAAATTACACTGGATGCCAACTTGTATGCGATTACGCGTCGAAGAAAAGCCTGCATATCGAGATAATTTAATAGGTAGATCTGTAATAACCTCAGGGGGTAAGTCTGCTATTTTATTATTATCATAGTCCAAGACATCGCCATTATCATTGCACGATGGTTCAGCGGCCGAACAAAGGCGGTCATAAATACTTAAACCTTCAATGGCGCTTGTTTTTTGTGCATTTTATGTTTAAAATAATATAAAAAGACAATATTTTATCTATATATTTACTCACAAAATAATATATTTATCACATTGGCATATCAATACATTGCAAGGGAAATACTTCCGTGTAACATTCATAAATTTTCCAGACAATTATTAGATAAATATTGATGTGGTTTTAATTACGGCTAAATAGTTTTCAAACCTATTATAAAATAAATAATATTAATACCACTTCAAAGAGTGCATCCTTGAAACCGTGCATTTTGTCAAAGTACCTGAAAAGAAAAAAAACAATTAGTCAACTGTTTCGTAGACCCTGCTACGCCAAGAGAACTGAGGGCGTAGCACCTCTTTAAATCACAAATGGGCGCTTATGGGCAGACATATATATATGTTTTAGAAAGTATATTAATAGACCTTTATTTTGATGGTAGTCTCAATGTCCGTTCAATCTGCACAACTTTCCAAAAGTGTACATGAAGTTCAATATCGCAGAAAAATATACAATATCATAAGTGCGGCGTAGCACTCAATAATGTAAAAATTTAAACAAAATATTTAATCAAATATAATAAATTTGCAAAAACATACCATTTCACAAACACGTCAAAGAAACAATATAATTCTGGGAATTCTAATTTTAAAAACAACAAATGAGTCACTGATAACAGCGCGGTGAAACAATGCCGACATGATCACTTCAGAGGTCAATTAATAAATGATAAAATACCAAAAGGAATGACATATTTATACTTTCGGAACGTTGTCTATCGGAGTAATGAAATACATAAACAATGACCCATATTTAGACAATGCATTTTTTGGAATTATGGCCAATGGGAGGAACCCACCGCGCATTGTGCCAAAAGTTCGCATCTTCTAAATTCGTAATAGCGTGTCAGTTATCAATAGAAATGTCAAAGTAATTAGAGATTCCAATTTGTCATTATGTATATAATTATCAAATACGATAAATTCAGTTGCACGCGATCGGAAAATTATAATGATGCCTTTTAATCCGGACAAAACTCAAAATCTACTCATCGACTCGAATCGAAACTACTTTAACACGTAATAATATTCGCTTCGACATACAAAAAGCTGCGCTATGTTCGGTGTCTAAATTCATTTGATATAAAAGCCAAGGATTATTAAATAACCAAAATTTTCTAAGAATATACAACAAAGAGCTGCTAGCATGACACGAATAAGCTAATCTTAGAGAAAGTCTTCATATCAAAGTAAAAGTGTGAATAGCAAGTTTGCGGGGCCACTGTTTGCTGACATGCGAATTTGAAGCTTATTCAAAGAAGTGATTTCAAGTTTCTCGAAATGAAAGCCGAAACACTTAATTGCACAGGAGAAGCCGCTGTCGTCGCGGACTGAGGCGCACTCAAATTATTTGAGTCGAGGAAGTTAGTAGCTGTTGAGGTGAAGAAGTTCATTAGATATTCAGAGTCCCATCATTTGTGTGCCACCGACTGTCTCGACGAGGAAAAGTTACAGTTTGAGATTGATTTTAACGAAAATCTTCCGACTTTAATAGTTCCCCTTAAAGTTTATGCTTGAATAAAATATTGGAGTGAGTAGATTAGTCAGATTCAAGAGAAATTTAACCATTTTTCAGATTCAACAGTTTAAAATTGATAGGTTAATAACAGTATGGAAGACACTAAAGGTCAACGCACACATATAAGCACTGCACGGGATCAGAATCGACTCGGCTCATAGGCTAGTCGTCGACCAGGCGTCCACCACATGGTTCCGGATCTGTTTAGCCTCGCTAAGATTGCATCAAATGAGATAGGATCAAACGACACATAGTAAAAAAACTGCTTTAAACTAACCGACCGTAATGACGAAAAGATGAAAATCAACTTCGGTGAACATCCCGTTGTTAATCTGACTGCGACTACCGACTACGGTAAAGCCCAAAGAAAGGGTGAAATCGTAGTCTTCCACATTACTTATTAAAAAAGCTGGACATAAAATAAAAAAACTAAAAACCCGACTGTAAAACAGAAAAATAAAAATAACAACAAGCATATTTTAAATTAAATAACAGTCGGAAGCAGACGGGAGCCATTTTGAATATAAAATTATGAAAATCGAAGAGGTCCTGTCTGCTTCCAACTTTTTTTATTTTTTATTACTTTATTGTTAATTTTTTGAGCCTCTTCCCGCAGAGCTCCTATCAGAAACTTTTCAAATATAGTATATTATATATACATGTTTTGGTGTTCTCTCATCACGCCCTATCTTATACAGCTATCAAGTATTCAGGCTGAATATGCTTGCAGGTGCAGTGGTGACCCCGTACTAACAGCCCCTACTCAGGAAACCGCCACTTAACAAATCATCGGGTGAAAATAAAATATCTAATCGGATGATAATAGAAACGTGTAAAACAACCGATGTATTGCGGATGGCGCTTTTCCTCGTATATGGCGACGTGGCTTTATACAAATAATTCGGAAAAGTGGCGACAAGCCACCGGAAGACCCGAAATTGTACCGGCCCGTAACACCGCTACCATCTTTGGAAAACACCTGGAGCGCCTCATCGTTCCACGTTTACCCATACAAAACGGATCATAATTTCATAACAACCAATTCGGTTTCACTGTGGGAAAATCTACCGTAGATGCGGCAGTTTCTGTCAGAAAAATTCTTAATACATCCGAACATAAGTACGTTGTTGGGATCTTTCCAGATAAAAACTCGTGGTTGCTATAGAAACATATATAATCTTGTTTACTCGTACTTTTAAAATGGTTCCGCGAAACTCAAACACGGACATCATTCTATGTTGAAATCCCTTACTATGTTATGTCCTCAGGGTTCGGTTATCGGTCCGTATTTATAGAATTTAGGCTTCGATGATTTCCCCGCGATTCCACTTTCATGCGACTGTTCATTAACTGGTTACGAGGACAACGGCCTGCTATTCATTCAGTCGAGTGCTCGGGCTGGACTCAAGAATTTGGCTGACATCGTCTGATCGTTGTACTGCAAAAAAAATATTAACAAATTTTAAAAGGTAATCTTAAATCGTTGCCTTGTTTGACATGTAATAATGTTCCTGTAAAAAGAAGCCAGTCCGTGTGCTACCTTGGTTTGGTCATAGATAGGAAATTTTTCATTCATACATCATGTAAAAACTGTCGGTGAAAAATTAAAAAGAACTTTTATGCCTTAACGAGAATACAAATCTATGGGGCTACTAACTTGAGGGTAAGTGCTACTTTGTCAGAATGAACGTAATATTATGTTGGATAGTGTACAGGTTACATCTGGAGTTATTTACTATACGGACCTCATAGAATCTAGAACAAATTTCCACGAGCTCAAGCGTTTTTGCCATACCTTTTACTGAAATCAAATATATCAACTCACAACTTAGGACCCATTAATATTAATTACCGGTCAGAAACCTGCCTCGAAAAACTTGAGAAGTATCAAGAAAATGTCAGAACCTTTACGGCGCTTAATTTCCAAGGGTAGAGGTACTTTTTTGACAAATTGTTGTTCGAAGGCTTCGTTCGTTTTCGAGTATCAGTTTTTCATCCTGATCGGTTAAGATTTCTAACAGTCAGCAGTTTTTGGCGGAGAGCTGGAAATTTTCCATACAAACTAAAAAAAAAACGAAATCTCCAAAATAAACCAGTTTGGACACCAAATTATCGGGTCAAAATTGTTGACTATTAGGGTAGTAACACCCATTTCAAGGAATGCACCCAATAACCAATCATCCTTTATAAATAGGCATAGAAAAAATAGATGAATGTAATTTTCTTTTTTGTCTGTGAATCGTTTTTTATTACTATTTTGTTTTTACAAGACACAATTTTGTGTTAGTATTTTTTTCCCTACCTTCGATAAATTAAATCCATTGATGAATGAACTTCGGTCGAATTCCAACCATTGGGCAGCCCCAAGGTGAAATAAAGAGACAGGTTAATAGTAGTACTTTTTAAAATAAAAAATAATGACTTAATGGTACATACAACACTAGCCTTAGTTTTTCTTCAAATAATCAAAGGGCACGCGACCCTGATGTGACCGCTACTCTCTCGCTTTGAACAATCGGACCCACTGGAATTTCGCTCATTCACCAATTAAATATTGCTTCATTTAATTAACCTACGAACTAGTTATGATCGTGCTAAGAAAAAAGTAAATGGACTAAATTATAGGAAAATAACAGCAAAATAATAGAATTGAATTATGAGCAATATTGGAGAATTATAAGCATGATTGTAACGAGTTGAACTTTTAAAACCAGATTTACATTGACGAATTTTTTTCAACTTTTCATTCGTACGCAGTTACTGCGAAAACGGAACCAAAACTGGCATACAACGTCGCCATTGCATGCGATACATTTATGGCGGTACATTTTCGAAATATACATTCTATGATTCTTTTCATTTAGTCTCAATAAAGCTTTTCTTTTGAAGATATATGCAGTAGTTAATAATAAGTATTTCCATTGAAATTTAGTGTTAAAAGAGGATACCATCAGAATTTCAGAACATAAAACATTTTCTGCCGGTATAAAATAGCATTCATGTTTGAATATCTATTATTTTAACATGTTTGTGCTTGTATTTATAGTAGAAGATGTATATAGAAAAATAATTTCATGATGCCATAATTGTACAGTCAACATGGTTGTTATGATGGTGTTAAATTTCACTTAAATATTTTAAGAATGCTATAAGATTCCCAAAGAATTTATTACTTAAATTAGGTGAAAATTACCTACTGCATAAAGTTATTTACTCTGTGTGTACCCGACGCTATGTCACACACTCACGGCGCTTGTGTGAATTATAACTTAATTTTTAGAGACGCCCAACAATAGAGGTTTTAGTATAGCTCCACGCTTGAACATTTAGTTCAAAATGAACGGGCGCTCGACTAACAGAACTGAAACATCCCGGCAACCGGTGAGCGCCATACACTCACTAAATTTATGTCCACACAAATTGCTTAATTGAGGAAAAGGCTTTTGTTTGTTCTCCTTTTGCGCACGAAGGGTCAGTGGGTTGAAATAACTACTGCTACTCTTGTTACTGCACGTGGCCCTTACAAACATGACAGGTTTATAATTAACCCCGGGAAAATACCTAGTAATTCTATGTTGAAGCCTTAATTGAGGCATGAACGAAACAAGGGTAAACGCGATATTCACAAGTAGGGAGGCATCCATCAAACTGTTATATTACTTTTGCGGCGTTTTTTTTCTAACAGTGTTTGAGTGCAGAGAAAAATACACATTTGATATATAAAGGGTCTAAAAAGACCCTTAACGAAGCCGAAAGGCACTTGCTCTCGCCGTCATCATCATTTTTTTGGGGATAGTGTAGAGATTACAAGGTCACTACAATATGAAGACCTACGACTCGGTGCCACATGTATGGCTAACGAGGGGGCTTGTACACGATAGACGCAATTCTACGCGCCTTCCATGAGTCGTGGTTGGGGCATAAGAAGCCTGTCCTTTACTATCCAGCATTTCAACAGATCCGGGGTATGTTGAGCCTGTATGGAAAATTTCTGGATGATCAACAGTTTGAATGCATTAAACCTCTAAAACGATGCTGGGAGCCGATTCAGATTGGTCAATGAGAAGTGCCCTTTGTGTTGCAGCAGTTCTTTACTGATCTTCCATAAAATTGAGAATACAAAAGATTAGCCATTAAAGAAAATCGAATAACTAGTGCATATATCTGCAAACAAAAACTGTAACCAGGTGGTCTGAGAAAGAGATAAGTGAATCACCTATAACACACTTATTTACTCAGATTATTATATTACTATATTATAGCTAGCCCATATTGTCCCACTGCTGGGCAAAGGCCTCCCTCCATCCTTCCAAAGGTCACGATTCTGGGCTACTTCTTTCCACTCTCATTACTTCAAATTAATCCATTATGGTTTTATTCAATAAAATTAGAATGATTACAAATTTAGTGTACTTGACCGATGCAACATTACTAGATCAATTATAGCGAAAAGCTATAGCAAAAGCTGAAGGGTAATTCAGAAATAACCTAATGTTAAGAACTTGAATAACCCCGTATTCAAATTCTGAACATTTTGTTCTACACATGCTGGCGTGATGCCAATAAATGAACCCGAGTGGTTATCTAGCTTTTGAGTTATGACATCAGTGCAACCTTTTCAGTCGCAACATTTACAGAAATGCGTCTAGCTGCACAAATGTGCCTATAAAATAAGAGTGAAATACAAATAAGCTACAACAAAATCTTAATTTCTTAACAAGATATATTTGGTAAGATTTCTTATTACACTTTGAATATGAAATTCTCGATTATAATACATTCATGTCACGACAATTTCTTTTGAACTTATTGCATTTTACTGGGGGAAGCTCAGTGTGCAATCATTCTGTTACGACGAGAGCCGTCGTAAAGAGACTAGTTGGAAACTTTACAGCTTTGCTACGTTCCCCAACTGTTAGAACGGTCATGGCGAAAAAAGTTAATATTAATGTAGCCTATGTATGTATACAAAACTATGCAGAATGAGAATAGTTTACAATTTAGTACATTTTCACTACGAGTTCATTTTTCAAACTTGCTAGTGAAATAAACACGATAAATAAAGAGGCTTATTTATATTGACATACATGACAAGCAGCTTATTCTGTTGATTATTTTTTATTCATATCTATAGATATATTTAACAGGTTTTTTTCAATTATTAACTTTGTATTTTTATACTTATATTTCCTTTATTTATTTCTATACAAATCTTATACATTTTTAAATATTCCTTAGAATAAAAACATTTAATCATATAAAAAAATTGTAGCCCACCGGTATCTGGAACAGGGTCCAAGTTACACTCCAGAGAGAGGAAGTTCCTAACAATACGAGCCGTGTCCAGGAGTACCGCTTTCTAAATCAAGCCCTTGATCCAGCTGCCTAACGAGAGCCTGCTCAGGTATTGGTCGAGGCTCTTGGCAATTAAGCCATGGGCTGATACGACTATCGGCACGATGATCGCCGAGTCCACATCCCACATGTCGACAACCTCTCGAGCCAAGTCAAGATACTTGTTTTTCTTATCTTTCTCGGCTTTCACGAGGTTCTCATCATGCGGGACTGTTATGTCAACAATCATTGCGCGCCGCTTTGATCGACCCACCACTACTATATGAGGCTTATTGGCTACAATAGTTCTGTCAGTGATGATGGATTGATCCAAGTACAATGTGAAACTGCCATTTTCGAGTACTGGGTCGGGCACATCACACAGCATACCTATACAGCACGTCCGATCCCATAAGGTTGTATTTTAGAGCAAGTTGCTGATGAATAATCCTGGCTACAAGGTTCTGTCTATGTAAGTATGCAAGTCCGTTAGCCAGACGAGAGCACCCGGAGATAATGTGACGGATTAATTCGCCTGGACGGTGGCATGCCCGATATATATCAACCGTACCGTCCTTCACAATAAATCGCCGGAAGTTATTCATCGACCCCCACACCTCCGCGGGATATACAGTCTCATAACGTGGGTGATGCATTCGATATGCCGTCAGCAATGTACGGCGTCCTATCCAGTCAGGCCGTATGTATCAAAACCGGCATGACCCAACCGTTGAAGGCACGCACCTTATTTCCGCCTAATAAAAGTCTAAATACTTTTCTCAGACCACCAAAGAAGCGCTCCTTCAGCGATTGCTTCATGTCAGCTACATTGATGCCCAGCCCTTCCGACAAACCCAAATACTAATAGGTTTCGGTTGCTGAGAGGGATCTAAGAGTTAAAGAATCCGAGAGCTGGGTTCCCTCAGATTCCACAATCTGCCCTCGCTTTACATGCATGACCTCACATTTGTCTTCATTCAGCTGCCATTATTGTTAGCAATTGATTATAAAAATCTCACGTCATTTCTTGCAACAAAATCAAAATACAAAATCTGTGACCCATCATCCGATACATCGAATATGTATTCTATAGCAAAGGTCAATTGCAAAAAGTTACCTGCCGCTTTCAACTGCTTTACCAACTTTTCCAAGTTTCACCACTACACTCGATACAGCGAAGATTTACCTTTTTTAACTTGTCTTGCAGCTTACATTTTGTAGACATGATCTTTTCGGACTTTGAACTATCTTTGGATTTAAAAACTATTTAGGTATATCTTCTGCATTGGTTTGCTTAAAATACATTGGGTTAGTTTTTGAACAGATATCACTATTACAGCTAAGACACACACTGACATAGGTAAAATGACTGTATCAAGAGAAACAGATTACATATTCTATCTAGGTCTTTAATTATAGATGCATTGCAAAAATACTAACATAATATTATAAAGGGTGTAAAAAGACCCTTAACGATGCCGAAAGGCACTTGTTCTCCTCGTCATTGCGATCTTTTTTGTTCTAGACCATACCTTGGAACCTTCTAGTTACGGAGATATTGGGGGTCAAATTTACAACTTTTTCACAAGATTTTTAATGTATGATTTTTACTTTAAACACCTCCACGACCCCGTACTATTCAATCTGTCCATCAACACAATGTTTTGAGCGCGTGGCATTGAGTCCAACCGTAAAACGTAATTTTTCACCCCAAAAAAAAAGTCGTTTCCCAGCAATAATTTTTGCGTAAAGTTACTTAGTTTGATGTACATAATGCTTGGTTGACGGCTTCGTGAAGGGTCCGTTTACACCCTGTATGCAAAGCTGAGTAGTATTAAAATGGGAAAGTGGGTTGGCTCATGTGATGAGTAGTTGAAAATAAACCCACCCTACATTTCGACGAGTGAAGTGCTGGGTCGCCAATACTTCGGCAACTTAGCTTTGCTGTCTAAGCGGTACTTTCCGAATCAGGTTAGTGAGATAGAACAGGTAAGCTTTCTAATAGGTATGTTGCGGCGGTGGTGTAAAATGAAACTCAACTCCTTGAAGACATGTTTAAACAAAGTATTCGTAACTTACTCAGTTAAGTTCACTTAATGGCCGAGTTGAAGAAACTGTTTAAATAGAGCTTTACGAAAATTTTAAAGTACACTCGACCAGAGTTCTCACTTCATAGTTTTAGTCTCCGACGAACCTGATAATAGAATTAGGCAAATTAACAGTGACATTATTGTGGAATAACAAGTAAAAATAATTTACTGATATAATAATTTAATACATAAAATGAAAATAAATACTTTAATAATACAAATTATGCATACGGCCAAGTCCAAAATTGTGCATATTAGATTCGGTAAAGGCTGCATGTCATCGCAACGGCTGATTAGTTGCCCAGGCGCGCATCCCCGCGGTAGAATCTAGGGCATGACAATGTGCGCCGATATTACATGAGCAATAGTGAATGAAATAGAAGATAACTAGGCATTCAGAAATCAAATTGGTTTTTACTTCCTGGCGGCAGTAGGTGCATAAAGAAAAGTATTCTCCTCGGAGTTAAGCGTGTCTTCATTGCACTCAGAATTTTAGTTTTACTCCCTCAGAATTAACTCAGAGCGCCCTCGCTGCGTTCGGGAGCCCTATAATCCTTCGTTGAGTTCTGGATTCAACATAGCGGCCGTGACATAAGACACTGCTTTATTCCGCTGGTGAATAATTCAAATTCAAATTCAAAACTCTTTATTTTGGGACAACCTGGTCCAAAGGTTGGTATACAAAAAATGAAAACTTAGAAACTATTGTTAGTACTTAAATACAATTACAAGGACATCACATATCTTAATCTATACACAAAAATGCCCCTGTGCTGAGACACCCTGCCCAGTCAAAGTAACCAATAGGAAGACACCTCCCTACAGGATCATCAGACGAACGAAATGCCTCAACACAGGTGCACGCACGTCTTCAGCTACAGCTTTCAGAATGCTGTTGTGACTCCCCCGTACCCTCCGCATAAGGGAAACGACTTTTTTCCGAATAACGGTATGAAAACCGTCAGTATGAGCGCGAAACAAACAACATTCTGAAAATGTTATTATATTGGACCCGCAGCGTGTCCAGGGCTTTTTTGGTATAACTAACCCACAGATAATACACAATTTCAATGTAAAACTGAACTTCTACGTGCGGAAGCTCTGTAGGATCAAAAGAAATGAAGTGTACTGGAGTAATAAGGCAAGAATTGGAAAACTATCGAAGGTAAGTCGATTGTACATACCATACCGACTATTATGTGTTTTTTATCAATAACAAGATAGATAGCTGATAAAATTGCGCATCCCCTTCACTATCTCTGATTCCAAAATGTTTGGAGTACGAACTAGGATTACTACCAAAGTCTATGTTGAAATAAAAAAAGTGCTTGTAAGTCTTTGTAAAATAATATGTTTTATTATGAAACATTATGCAGACCATTTTTATTATAACATTCAGATACTGATACTGTTAGCTTGCGTCATCCCGCTGCTGGGCAAAGGCCTCCATCACATAAACATCCATTACATAAATAAATGCATGCACGAAACCTCTTGTAACATATCTTTATTTTAAATATCTAGGTAATATATCTTATTCTGTCAAGGTCAGGTTCGAAAGTGTTATTGGGTTTTTCCATCAGGAATTTCTTAGTAGCAGTAACGGAGTCTAGATTTGTGCCTCATAGCTAGATAGCTGCAATAGGCACGCCCGCTATTACAAGGGACATAAACAAAACTGACGAAACGTGACTGTATTGTATGCGGTACACCTCTGCCTAAACTTTCGGGGATTACAGGCGTGACGTTATGTTTTTCTATGACAACCTTATTTTAAATGTGTTTATTTTGGTTTTTCTGTCCCGAATATAATGCGGAAGCCGTGGTCAAAGGAACATAACGAGAAAAATCTCGGAGCGCCGCCGCCGTCCGGAGCTCAATGCTGCCTGAGATCGTTTTAAATCCGTGACTTCTTGGGGCACATTAAATCACCTCGGATTTTTGGATAAGTTACGGACTCCGTCGGGACCAATTGTAATCGTGGGCTTAGATTTCATTCGGGCGACGGTGCTACCGACGAGAAAGAAGATATGGGAAAGTGTTGTGAGATTTAAGCCCACTCGGTTATAAAGTCGGTCGTTATTACGTCGGAGGGGTGAAGTAAGGTCGGGGGAGGCACGGGCGCGATATGTAGTCCCGAGGGCCAACAGCGATAACTTTTCTAGAAAGCAGAAAATTCGCCGTGAAGTACTGCCAAGGTAAAGTTTTATGTAGCTGGATACTGATATAGGTAAATGATTTCAGATAGAAAGGTATATCTTAAACAGGTAAACCACCTCTTATTACGCAATTTTATTTCATGTACTGTTTAAGCGCATGATTTATTCATTTCGGATATTGGCGAGTAATTCGAAGATTACTTTTGAGACTTGAAAAGCGAAAACAATTTTTTATTAGAATCGTATACACTACCACCTACGCCACCATCTGCATAGACTTGATTTAGCATGACATTCTCACTATCGGGCTACACATTAGTTTAACACTTTGGGTTCTTTCCATAAACACTGTTTAAAGAAGATTGGTGAAACGGGACCCTCTTGATTTCTAACGCGTTCATCAATGTAAGTTTGTACATTAGCTATATGAAGCAATACGGGACCTTTCTTTCCATGTAATATCTTTTTTTTTATACGGCACAAAGTAAAAAAATAAATATGTGAGTAAATCTGAACATCTAAACGCAATCATTTGCAATATCTAAATGTAGAGCCAAAGATGTGACGGCAACAATGGGGTTACCATATTCAACAGAATAACTAATTTTTATTTCTATAATGATGCTGATTAGCAGTATTTTGGTAGTAATAAATAGTAAGTATCCTAGAACGTTTGCTACCTAGTATTATAAGTCTAGCCGTTTGTATTGCTGCGATAGCTTATCAGTTTAGTCCCATCAAATCTAAGCCATTTGGCTAAGGCTTCTCCTGTCTTTGGAGACTTATGAGTTCTTAGCTTTGGAGGCAGACTCTTTGTGGATTAGTATAATGTTTTAAGATATTAAATAAATATTGAATTAGTGACTGCTGGCCTGCGGCTATTAAAAATGTCAAGTACATACGTAACTTTTTTTTTGAGAATTTAGCTTTAATGGCAACATTCAAAGCTTTATAATCCTTCAAAACAAGAAATGTCACAGTTGTCGAAAGTATTTTTGTCACTTATCTGACTTGATCGTGATTTTTAATGTGTGGCTTTGTTATGAATAGTTCTCGAGGTTAAAGCAATACTACAGATTCCAGTACTGCTAGCATGTGAGAGGAGCATTGTATGGTGAACATGGTAATGCCAATGATGGTGGCATGGATGCTTCACCAGCCGCTCAGTTATTTGAAGAAGTTCTTCTTAGATAATGTCATGCTGCTTGAATAAATATTTTATACAACTTCTTAACAAATGATTCATTTTTGCCTAGTCAACTCATGGTCGTTCGCCCGAATATGTTTGCCTGTGGAATTCGGGCAAACGACCAACCGTAAAAGAATGCGGTCGAGTATGTACGCCCGACTTCGGACAAACTCGTCCGACTTCATTGTTTGGTTTTTCACTAATTGCGCCTTTAAAGAATAAGCTGATGAATATCATAAGACAACATAATGGGTTGTGCATGTGCAGCCTGAATCGCCGGACAGGTCTTAAATTCTACTTCTTGTAATAAAAAATAAGGGATATATTTTCTTCACATAGTATAAAAAAGTCGCTCCCGCTGTTTGTACGCTGAGATCTTTTAAACTACACAACGGATTTTAATGCAGTTTTCAGTAATAGTTAGAGTGATTCAAAAGGAAGGTTAATATGTATATTGCACCCGTACAAAGCCGGGGCGGTTTGGTAGTTGGTTTATATAATAATGAAAATATGTTTGATGACATTACAGGTTGCCACAACAGCAGGGTTGACAGGGGAGCACTTTTGCAGAAAGTAATCGACCATGTAAACTTTTGAAACCAGTAACACACACATTTTGTTTTTTTTTTACATTTTTATATTTTAAACTTGTTTTCGATTCCTATTGCTATCATCTGAATTAGGCCAATTGCAACCCATATGGGTATTTATTATACGAATATGATTTACTGCATTCACATGCTCTTTCACTTACTTACGTCTATATTGATGTCATTTTCTCAAGACTTTACAAATTTATTTATTTTGTCGACGCTACTGCTGAATTTTCCGTAGTGCTTTTCGATCGTAAACGTCTTTTTCGATAAGTATATTTAACTCTCCTTTATGCTCGTACAATTTTTCACTACTTTGTTCTGTATTCTCGTTTTACTTGCGTAGTTACTTCTAAAATTATTGTGATGTCTGAACGAATTCTATAAAATGTAAACATACAAACTTTGGTATCGAATTGGTTATTAGCATGATATTTTAGGCATAACTTATGCAACGAAAAAAAGTTTTAGTTCGTTCATCTCTCTCTCGCAAAATATTTATTATAAAATCATTTAGATTACTACTACTACTACTATTTATACTACTTATATAATAAAATTACTAATTTTTTAACTAAATATAAGCTTACTAAATAAACAATATTACGCTTAGGCGTCAAAGTACTCCTCCACATCGCTGTCATCCGAAAACGTGCCCAGAAGACTGGAAACATTGCTACGTTGAATGGCAAAACATTCATTATTTTTTATTTTTTTTTATTTTTGTTCATTTGGCATTCCTTGGCCAAAGAAAGAGCCAGACCTCAGATCACGCGAAGTATCTACCACTCGGCGAGAAATTTCCTTAAAAAGGAGACGCGCACTTGGGCCCCATGACCCGAGCGTTTCGACCCCAAACGGCTCAAAACTACAACTGCCAATTAGGTAACAGTATTTACGCCGGTTGAGGCTTTACCAACCGCAGCAGCAGTCAGCCGTGCTTGCAATATGAGATAGCGCAAGGGTGTCGGCGCAGGCTGCTTTCCACACCAAAGGCCTACCTACATTTCAAGGCTGGCTAAGAACGCACTGAACTGCATTGAACGCACTGGTGGTTTGTTTAGTTCCTAGTGCCTCGAGAATCAACGGTGGCCCAGTGGTGGCGGCCCCAACTTACGAGTCGTCGGTCGAATCCAGGTAGGCAGTATTACTTTGTATAATTTATTTCATCACCACTGCTGCTCTCAAAAACGGTGAAGGAAAACATTGTGAGGAAACCGGCATGTCCTAGATCCAAAAATTCGAAGACATGTGACATCAACCAACCCGCACTGGGCCCGCGTGGTGGATTATAGCCCATCCCCTCTCATAGAGAGGAGGCCTGTGTCCCAGCAGTGGGAACATTACACGCTTGTTGTGCTATGATAGAGCCTATTGAGTCGCCTTATTATTCTAGAACGTTCGTTTCACTCACTCGCTAGGCGACACACAAGCCTCTGGGCCCTAACCAAACCACCTGTCAGTGCGTTCGTAGCGCATGCTATTGATCAAAATGGAAATATGAACATATTATCATAAAAAAATATTACTTTGTTAGTCAGGCTAGGTTGTTTGGTAAAGCTCAATTGCGACACTGATTAAACGTAAAAATATTAGAAGGTCCACGAGAAAGTGCAAATTACAAAGTCTTATCCGTAACAATCTGGCTTAAAACTAGTTTCAAATGTAAGAGAAATCACTCGCATGGAACCGCATTTGCAGTTCTCATTAGTTTATTGACTCATGTAAACACCAACTTGTTTGTTAGAGGAAGTTGTTTAAAGCGGCGGCTGAATTAGAAATGTTTTTTGGCATTGTTGATTAACAATATACATATACGAGGGCTTTAAAACAATATCGTTAGTTAAAGCATTATTGGTCGATTCATATATAAAAGTACATAGGTGCTACCAATACACACGCTTCTGCTCTCTTGCGGATATGAATTGAATTTCAATGTCATTCAACATTAAAATTCTTACAATCAACGCACTGTAGTGTGCTAAACACGCTGTACGTGAGAATGCCGCCTGTTCAATATCTAGAAACCGCAGAGCTTAATTTCATTTTTTATTACAAGCATAACCATGTGTCGCAAATACCGGGTAGTTTGTTTTCTTAAAACTCGGCAACAGACGCGGTTTCTGTAAGAAGATCCATTAATTATTCAACGTCATGCGCGATGTCTGCAAGCTACGCTCGTCTGTTGCCTCTCGCCACTTCATTACCACATTTAAACACCCAGATTTGAGCCGTATATATGTCCCCGCTCAAGTAAAGGATTTGAACAATTCACCAACAGAATGCGCGGCCGCGGTATTAATTGCCTTTTCACATTGAGTGCTTACACTCGACGCTGCTGCCGCCATTTTGAGTGTGTCTACCCCAGCCAAAACAAACTACAAGTCCGAACACAATTCAGTATTTTTTCATCATATAAATAGAATATTAATATATAGTAATAGTTAAGAATATAATTGTTTGTGTTTCTACTTTTTTTTTGTTAATGTTTCAAGTAACTTAAACGCAAGTCGCGACTGAGTAGAAGACGCACCGAGGTTTGCCGTTAGTTCTCGTTGCTGCTACTTACTGGACAGATTCAGAGAAGAAAGAGTAAAAAAGGGACTTACTTTTTTACTCTTTCTTCTCTGAATCTGTGTTTCTTGCAAATTTATAATAAAAGTTGCAAGGTACTTAGTTCATAGTTTCCTTTTCGCTTTAAAGATATTTCTTTTTCACTTTATTTTTGATTCACTTTATCAAGAGTCAGACGTAGTCACGCACGCCCGAGACTGGATGGACACAGGCTGTGTCCATTTGCCCCCTCAAATAATTCACCTTCACTGTTTGCGTAATTAATGTATCTTGACTTATTTAAGGTGTCAATGACACACACGTATCCCCGCTGCGCGGGGCTTCCGTTTCTGTCTGTAGGGTTTAAAGTAACCGGAGTCGGGGTGCCCCAAGTCCCGAACTCGCTTCGCTCGCTATTGCATCCTAAGTTTTTCTTGCCACAATGCCTTGTTTACGTTGCTACAAATATTGACCACAGACAAATCAACAGTAGGTGAATCGTCCGTTAGTTGAATCAACCTTAGGTTAATTAATTGCAGTTGAATAAACCGTAGGTGAATTGTCCTTTATGGATTTCGTTCATAAGTTATTACAAAAATCTGTGAAACGATATTTAGATATTTAAAACAGTAGGTCTTTGGACCGAAGTTGTCTCCAAAATATTTAGAATAAACTTAGGTATTATAATACGTAATCGTGTGATCGGCCACTATGCAATGAAATGTAGAATGGAATATTTCAAATTTGATTCACTACTTAGCGTGGGTACACATACCGGTATAAATATAGTTCATGTAGGTATAAGTAGAAAAATGGCTAAATAAAAAGATAAAAACTGTCCAAAGTTTTTTCACAAAAATATCTTAGTGGAGGTAAACATGGTGTTAGATCATAATAATATAATCATCACATTATTATGGTTCAAGTCTGATTTATCAAAATCATATCCGTCAATTAAAATTGATTTCATCTATTTCAATTACGAATAACTTTCAAAATTGCGGAGGCGACTCCCTACACAGGACTAAGACAGATAATGTACACTGTTTCCGTATGTTTCCGCAGTTGGTCTGCATATGTAATCTGTTCGTACCGCTTGGACCGAAACTTTATTTTTTTTTAATTTGCTTACGGCTTTACAAAACACGTGACGACTGATGGAAGAGTTAACGTTGTACATAATTTATGTGCATTACCTGCGATAATAGGTACAAAAACATAGCTGTGTGGTACGATATCGAATGTCATGTTCAGTTAATACGCCTTCATGTCCCGCGGACAGGAAGCATGACTTGTCATGTACCGGTTTTGAGTTGGTACAGACTGTCAAGCCAGTAAACATGCAAACGAACCGCTCCCTCGGAAGAGATCCATTTTACACTTGCACAGTTTATTTATGAAAGCGTGGTACTTGGTCTAACTATGCCACTCACTCGTAAGTTAAATATAAATAATAATTATGAATCTATCGTTGGCGGCCATTAGCGCTGTTTCTTTCATTATGATATAATTTCTTTCTTTTTGAACAAAGTGCCTCTATGCTCGACGAAGGCAATGCATGAAAGACACGACTCCCAGTCACCCACAGCCAGCACTCATACGCTCAGCTGAGATAGCAGACGTGTTACAATATACAGCCAGATGCGAAAAAAGAATTCAATATATAATTATTAAATTATTTTGTAGCATCCGGCTGTGTGGCAGTTCTTCTGCCCACGGATTTCATCATCATTCTGAAACGTTATTTCGAAAATTCGATGAATTCTTTTTAATAATTTGACTAAAAATATAAGTATATTTTAAGTATTTATTCCTTAAAAATTAAACTTTGTTTGAAATATTTTTATTGTTTATACGATTGAATCAGTCTTGCTTTTAAAGTATTGTACAATAAAATTGAAACTCGCGACTTGTTCGAACATTGCGAGCAGTGGTTAAATGAAATAAAATCATATTACTCGTATATTCTTCTTACACGGGATTAATCGCCGTTTTACTTGCCATAATTTTCTTGTCTAGCATGAGGCCACTCCCTTCTATCCTCGCATAAAATTATCCTTTGAAGCTGTATGGTTTTCAGATTGGCTATTAAATACGATACGTTAAATGAATGAAATAAAACAAGCAACAGGAAAGTTTGTTCTTAAAAGATAATCATATTTTTTTTACTGTATCTTAAAATTATTGTAATTCGATCACGGCTAAACAACACAGTTTGTTTAATTATATTTGTATACTATAAAAGGACCGCCAATTGTAACACGAGCTCATGATAATTTCAATAAGAGATAATATGAATTCTGAATCGCGCCATCGGGCAGCCCTAACATTTGGCCATACCGTACATCACTGTGAAACAAGTTGGGCAACGAAACGGCCCTATTAAATTAACGTGATTGGTCAGGAAGTGTGTCGGCTTAATGCCCTATTACTCTGATCCCTAGGATAGGAGAATTCTATATTGTAACATGTAACAAAGGTGTGGTGAAAGTTTTAAACTACGTCTTTATCCATTTTTCCTAAGTATACATTCAATGCTAGCAGTAATTTTGGGTTCCTACAAAGAGGTGCGTCACTAGGCCATCATCGTGTCATACTTCACTTTTTTTTCAGCGCGGGGCGAAAAAAAAAGTAGCTCATATACGGTACCGTCACTTTAAACACGTATATCACAATGAAAACTGCTTAGACTTTTTTTCCAATGTATCAATGGATAGTGTATTGTCTGTATCCATACTACTCCATACTTATATTATAAATGCGAAAGTAACTCTGTTTGTTTGTTTGTTTGTTTGCTACCATTTCACGACTAAACAGCTGATCAGATCGTAATGAAATTTGGCGTGGACATAGATTGTATCCTGGGGAAGGACATAGGCTATCTTTTGTTTTCCTCACTCATACTCATCAAAATTACCACGCGAACGAAGTCGCGGGTAACAGCTAGTTATTATATATATAATCTCGCCCGATGATTAATTCAAAACTGACATATTACGAGGTGTTTCTTGCCCCCACACAATAAGAAATCAAAATACAAGATAATTTAACAGCGTATCGTCCCATTTTCCAAAATATCGATAAATAAACAAGGATGTAAAAAACATTTCATAAATAAAACTATTCATTAATTATAATGCTCATTAATGGATCAATTCGCACTGGACCCGCGTGGTGGATTACAGCCCATTCCCTCTTATAGAGAGGCGGCTGAGTCCCAGCAGTGGGAACATTATAAACTGATTATGCTTATTGGAACCTTCCAAACTAGTTAGTTAGTTTTAGTTACTTTTATATAATTTTTATGTTATAATTCTATAATCCTTCTCGATCCCTTCCTCTCTTCTTCTCTTGTTTATGTCTGGTCGATGCTTATGACTGGTCAAATTTATCGACCTGCCTCGTACGAGATCGTTACGATGTTCCATGTATCTTGCGCTGCAAGTAAAGTAAGCTTTAACTATTCTGTCGGTACAAAATGGTCCGCCTCGTAAGTTTTTGTTCAGAATTTAAATACTAGGCATTTTATTCATACCACAAAATTTTGTGCGCGCTAAGTGTGGGTGTCGTATGAGGTTTAATTCACCGCGAAACGCAGTAAACGTGTTAATAACTACGCAAAAAGTGAGCAGCTCAGAGGGCGGTCAGCTTTCGCTACGGGGCGGC
Organism: Noctua pronuba; assembly: GCA_905220335.1. Classification (NCBI taxonomy): domain Eukaryota; kingdom Metazoa; phylum Arthropoda; class Insecta; order Lepidoptera; family Noctuidae; genus Noctua; species Noctua pronuba. The sequence goes on along the minus strand of LR999891.1, from coordinate 9,727,915 downwards.
GTAGTTCGACCTTTGCTACGGCGTAGCTTAAAGTTTGCTACGCCGTAGCTCGAACTGTACTACACCGTATCTCTCGTCTACATTTTCGAAATGTTTTTGAAAATGTCTCGTATAGCCGAATATGGTTAAAGTTGTGTTATGCGTGATGGACGTACGTACCCGGATAGCCCTTAGTTAATCAACTTTGGATTTGTTGAAAAATATTATGATAAGTCATCAGTAGTCAAACGCACGTCCAAAAACATGGTGGTGGTAATATTTTGATATTGATAGTGCAGTAAGGCTGCTTTTTCGTAGTTCAAGTGTTACTACAGACGTGAGGGTTCCTGTACATACACTATCTACGAACGGTAACTAAAGATTAGGCGGTATAGGCTAGGAGCTAACCCGTTTTTGAGAAAGAAAGAAAACACACACACACGCACACAGCGCAGGATTAAACTGATGGTAGCACTGCTACCACCAGTTTAATAATAATAATCCTCTATCGAAGTACTCGAGCCCTAGTTGCCTTAATTGTATTACACGTGTCACCAATTCTACATATATTTCAAATCAAATCAAAATGTTGTATTTCACATAGGCCCAGATGGGCACTTATAAAACGTCGACAAAAAGGTGCACGGTTCGGGTTGGTCGTTTCCTATGGAGAAGAACCGGCAAGAAACTCCATGGTTACTCTTTTCAAATCATTTGGAGTATTGCTGTCGATTGCAGAATAACACAAAATAATACACTGTATCAGATTATGTGTTAAAATATTTTTCAATATTTTCAGTATAAAGTATTTGAGGTTTTAATCGAAAGAAATGTAAGTAGTTTTATATCAAAATAAATAATGAAACGAAAAATAAAGTTTACACAGAGCATCACAATAAAGTTTACATTTAAAAGCACTCGTCTGTATCAGGTCCGGAGTGTTAACTGAAAGTTACTCTGGGTATTAATATTGTTGAATATATTCAACAGATTAAAGCACTGTTTTTGTACATAACATTCAAACTGTTTTATATCGTTTGAATGACAATAATTTAAACAAAGGATTTGAACAAAGTTAGGTACAACAAACGGCTACTAAAACTCTATGAAACCCGCCAAAACTGAAATAATGTCCAGAGGTAACGAAGATAAAAAATAGCCCATGTCCCACACAATTATTAGGGTAAAAGCCTCGAACATAAAAACTCTGTTAGGATCTCATTGTGCTAAAATAAACGCAAAAAGATGCATCTGGTACACGACTGCGTAAGTGTGTACTCGGGTGTTAAAAAATAATAAATTTACCTCTAGATATTTGCAGTTTAAGTTTAGACGTACACTGCGCAGATACTGCCTTAATCATTATAGTCCGTTGTTTATTATGTGCTTATATTGAAAGCAAAAACAAATTAAATTGCTTCGATTTGATTTTTTTTTTTATATATATTTCATCATTTTTTGCTTACCATGTTCATGCAAACAAAATACACAATACTCAATTCTTTATTGCATTTGAAACAGTCGTGGACTCAGCAAAAGAAAGATATGTGGAGATGAGGACTTATCATATAAGTATCTTATCCCATATACGCCCAGAACTATTTTAGGATTCCGATTTTTGTTATTTTGAGATAGTTTATGTCGATTTACGAAGCTTTTATGACAGTACTACTTCTTGTTTCGTTTTCGAAGCAATGCCATATATGGATTAAAATCTAAGTTATTCTAAAAACATTTTTGTTTATTTTATAAGAGTTTCAAGGATCATTTAAATATTCGTTGACACTGTAGTAACATTTGCTAATACAGGGATTAAATTGTTTATTATTTATACATAGTCATAGTACTCAACAATGATCTGCTTGTGTCTAGGTATACACAATAAGACACACTAGGTAGGAGTTCTAGGTTGGTGTAGGAGAAGGGTTTCGATGGGTGCTCCAAATCGTAGGGTAGTGTGAGGCGCTCACTTTCGCATGATAACGGTTTTCATCGTTGGTGCGGCGCATCCGCGAACAATCCAGACGCACTGCAGCATCCCTATAATTCCGGCAGCGGCCTGAATGTATTGACTTTTAGATGTTCCCTGTTGTACTCAGAGATTCATCCTTTTAATAGTTAACACAACTAACACATAGTGCCAATTACAAATTGATTTGAATAGATTTTTTGAATCTTTAAATCCTAATTTTATATCAACACTAGCTGACCCGCGCAGCTTCGTCTGCGTCACTTAGGGGTATGAAAAATAGATAGTAGCCGATTCTCAGACCTACTGAATATGCATATAAAATTTCATAAAAATTGGTCAAGCCGTTTCGGAGGAGTATGGTAACTAACATTGTGCCACGAGAATTTTATATATAAGATAGAGATATTTTGTTTGAATAATTAAGTTCATCTTATAAACTAATTCATCACCTGGTTTAATTAGCAAGTCTTACTTGATGGCAAAGTTTAAACATCGCATCCCCGCTAAAAGAACTTTTATAGCTAGAAAAAAAATAAGTTCTGAAAGCGCGACTCCATCTTATTAAGATGATGAGAAAAAAATTGTAAGTCTTCACCGGCTAAGGTTGTTTTATTTTTCCGTCGTTAGTAATATTCGGTTCTTATTATAACTTGCATCTATTCATTATAAACGGGCCCGCTTTCCAACTGCTGGTAACTTTGGAAAAGCAAGAGAGATTCAAATTATTTTCAGACCTTAGAGACGTATTTAATATTGAACTATGTACGGAAGAACCACGAATGATATTCCGTTTTAATAAAACTTTTGGCTTTTGTTTCCTTAATTGAAATCAAATTTCAAGAATGACACAGCTGCTACATTGAATCCCTAACTTTATTCAAAATTAGTTTTTTTTTTCTCTAATTTACAAAGCTTTATGATAATTAGTCATAATTCTTTTTAAATAATAAAGTATGGAATGAGCTGGGTGTTGTTTTAAGGTTGATCGTGGATAAATTATGTTAGATATAGATAATAAGTTGAAACTTAAACGTGTGCAATAGCTTAAGTATGGAAATCAATTAGCCGCAATTGCTTACAGGAAAGCGCAATTAATGAACGATGACGCGAGTTTTAAAATAAAGGCAATTATTTAAAGCGTTGTGACCACGCGTATCCTTTGCAATCCGATATCCAACGTGTTTTACTCATTTGTTTAGTCTGCTGCACTTGAGGTTGTTGATGTACCTACTTACTGGCATAGTAGAAAAATCTTCGCAACTTGATTTATTTCTATAGTGAGTTTTAATACGTATAACTGAAACATAGCTAAATAACAGTAAACAATCTAAGTTATAACAAAACCTTAATGGCCCCAAGTAAGTTTGAAAAAAAAAACTTGTTTTAGTCTTTCATTACGCACATAAATATTATTTGAAGAGGCAACCTGAGATTGTTTCCTTTGTAGTATGAGTTCGTAAGGATTCCTGCGGCCACAAAGCTAAGCTACTTACAAAGCCTGCAGTTTTCTTTTTCAAATGCTGAATAATCTTGTTTTGCATTAGAACGGTCAGCTAGAAAACTAAAGGGTGTAAAAAGACCCTTAACGAAACCGAAAGGCACTTCTTCTTCTCGTCATTGCGATCATTTTGTTCTAGACCATACCTGGGAACCTTCTAGTTACGGAGATATTGGGGGTCAAAGTTCCAACTTTTTCACAAGTTTTTTTTTAAATACATGATTTTAATGCAAGATTTTTACTTTAAACACCTCCACGACCCCATACTATTGAATCCATCCATCAGCACAATGTTTAGAGTACGTTACATTGAGTCTTTAATCCAAAAAAAAGTCGTTTCCCAGCAATAATTTTTGCGTAAACTTACTTAGTTTGATGTACAGAATGCTTGGTTGACGGCTTCGTGAAGGGTCTGTTTACACCCTGTATGTAGAATTAGCAGACAGGTATTCGATTTAACGAAAATATTATTGAACTCTGTTAGCTTGTAGCCTCGCAGGCATCCAATTACGCAGTACTGATTTTGTGTATCAATGCAACACTGCATGAATCATAGTTCGATCTCTCAATACGCCTAAAGCCCGCAAAACTGTTTTGAGGTCTGTGAATGGCATTAGGCAACGTTTCACGCATTATATATGCCTGAAACGTTTGAAGCACCTGTGTGCTTTATGAACAGTCAAGCCAGTCTTTTGTTTAGAGTAGAGTTACATACGGTGTAAAGTCAAGCATACAGCTTTAGATCGTTTGTGGTGGGTATACTTGTATATTTGCTCTGATGATGGATCGATGCTGTTTACTCGTTTGTCGAAACGATTACTATAATAATTATTTTCTAAATTTATGCTATGCGTAAGAATAGATGATTTATTAATCAAATAACTGTATCAGAGGATCAAATAATATTCTCGTACAATAAAAAATAGCCTCTGTTTTTCTAAAAACACAAACAATATTTTGTATGGTTATTTTTATTTTCAATGGGAACAGAGCGACGGATCTTGAGTTTTAAAATATTTATGCACCTGGAAACAGTTTCCGTAATGCAAATAGTAAAGTTTTGGAATCAAAATGAATTAGGAGTGAGGGTAAGGGGATTACTCCGCTATCTCAGATCCTCGCTAGGATGGGTATGGGCCCTAGTCCCGAAAACTTTCACTGTGTGGTCATAATTTCAATTTAAAAGTTTAACAACCATGTTATGTTGAACCATAATCAAGGGTTTGAGTAACACGCCACATGGGAGGGAAGGATATAAGCATAAAAATAAATAGATTAGTATTAAAATTGTATTGCACGAACCTATTCAGGTACAATTATTACATGTATTATAGCGTAGCAGCGGGCAGGATATTTTGGAATAGAAATTTCATAAATCACATGTTAGCAATTATTTAAATAAAAAGTGTTATTAATAAAATACGTATATAGGTTTAAAGCGGACGTTGCTTCAGCCATTGAGTTAAAACCCCATCTCGATTTGAACACAACAGTTTTTGAGACAGTACTTATAAAAAGTAATTATCCTTTTGACCGCCAGAGCAGAAAAGCACGCGCGTGCCCTCCACGCCAAGCCACAATTTCACCTACCATTTTGTCACACATTTGTGTCGTTTGGCGTACAGGGCACGCGTCTGCTTGTCACGTATATGTGACTGTGGCAGTCAAAAGGTTATACCGGTGAAAAAATCGTGTGATAAATCTAACTGTGCGATATAGGTGCCCCTTATAAATGTGGATAAAATGTATTTCCTCGTAATACTTCAAGTTTAACTTCAGTATTGTAGAGTTTTCATGAGGTTGTTCACACTGGTTACCAACCAAGTTTTTTTTCATAAATGATCATAAACTAAGAAAATATTTTTAAGCATAACCCTAATATACGCATCGTCTTTAAAACAGGAACACTTTCAAACTAAACTAACATAACACTAAACCTTGGGTGAGGTAACTACTGTTTAGAATGTATTACTATGTGTTGTCTCTTTGTCTCCTCTTTGTAGGTAGGTTACTGTAGTCTATCGATCCGTAAAATGTCACCGAACAAAGTGGAAAGCGGTAAGCCGTATAGACCGGAATACGTAAAAAAGAAAAAGGGAGGATAACAATACATCGAAAGAATTTTCGTATACCTACTAAACTTATAAACTTTATACACCTGTATCCACTCTCAAACATGCCACGGAGAAGTTCGAAGTGTAGTATCACCCCTCATAAACAACTTACTGTATAACTTAACACATAATGTACCTAAATAACGCGTTCTAATAGATTTTGCCGTAATGCGTCAAACAGCAATAATTTATAGGCAGATATTTGGCAAGCATCGCCGTCCGGAAAAGCGTGATAATTTCTAGTGAGTGGGTGCACCGTTTAAGGCCCCGACGCATGTTTCATTGCAATCGTGACATATTTTTAGGTAGAACACGTTATCTATGTGCCGCTTATGGATTTGAAGTGTTCTTGAGTGTGATGACATACTCCACTCAGCTTAAAAAGTGCTCCTTTTGCGAAGTGTGCTATATAAGAAGTGCACCAGTTGCTAAGTTCACCATTTGAGCATGGTGTACAAGTTGACATGTGCACCAAATGCGTCAAACCCACCCTTATGTACATATATGAGAATATCTGACTGTATAACAACTCTAAGTATTGCCAAATTAATAATAATGTTGTTAATAATCAGAATATAGAAAATAGTAGCCCACTGGTATCGGAAACAGGGTCCGCTACCGGTGGTCAGGAGTCTTGAGAGAGGAACCTCCTAAGAATACGTGTCCAGAAGTAATAATAAAAATGGAAATAATATGAGAGAAAAATGAATAAAGAAATAATGTTGTTATTAATAAAAACATTATTTATTTATTCATTTTTCTCATCAGTCATTGAGGAGGCTCTCGTTTGGCACCCGGATCAAGGGTTTGATTCAGGAAGCAGTTCTTCTGGACACGGCGCTTAGGAGGTTTCTCTCTCAACAGCCCTGACCACTGATACCTCGGACCCTGTTCCGCTTAATATATTATTATCATTCTTTTTTCCTTTATTCATAAGATTTACATTTTTAAATACAATTCCTTTACAAATAATATAAAAAAAAACATTAAAAAAAAAATAGTAGCCCACGGTATCGGGAACAGGGTCCAAGCTACCGGCAGTCAGGGCTCCAGAGAGAGGAACTTCCTTACAATACGAGCCGTGTCCAGAAGTACCGCTTCCTGAATCAATCAATCTGATCCAGCTGCCTAACGAGAGCCTCCTCAGGTATTGATAGAGGCTCTTGGCAATTAAGTCATGGGCTGATACGACTATCGCCACAATGATCGCTGAGTCCACATCCCACATGTCGGCAACCTCGCGAGCCAAGTCAAGATACTTGATTTGCTTATCTTTCTCGGCTTTCACGAGGTTCCCATGATGCGGGACCGTTATCATTCTTATTATTGGTGTAAGTATTTCTTATTTTTAATAAAGAATAACGCCGAAATGCATTCAAATTAAACTATACCGAATGCCTGCTAGACTATGCTAAATAAACGTAGGCACCTAGGAGTCAAGTGGCTTTACCGCAAAGCCGAGGTATTATTTGAACTTCTCGAACTTTCGATCGCCAGTCAATACCAATGTTGAAACACTTGCTACGAGTATTTGAACTAAAATAACCCTTTTCTGTCGGTTAGAGCTACTAAAATGCAAAGTACTTCTGTGTACACAAAAATTCGAACTAAGTACCTAGGCACCTACGTGATACTTACCACCGAAAGACGCATTTATTGGTGGTTTGTTATTACCCTTCCCGGTTTACCGATCACAGTGGTATAAGTAACATTTAAATATTACACATAGTATTTCTGAATATTCTTTCACCGAGTTTTAATAACATAGCGCTCTTGCTGTATGCGTGGAAAAACACATACAGCAAGCAGAGTAACAAATAAACGCTCATTTTAAAGTATTTCGTAATACAGCTTTTTTCATCAGAAAACAGCTCCATCAAAGGAGAAAAAAATAAGTTGAAAACTAATACTCAACTACGACAAGAACGTCAACTAAAAAGTTATGTTTACTTAGGTGTACCTTTTACGTTGTCGTTTTTTTTTTCAGTTTTCTTGTAACTGGAATCGCACGTCCTCAATAAATATGTCGGATCCGGTCGTTAGCATGGACATGAAATGAATCGGAAGTGCGCCGGTGGTGACATCAGGCAACCTATTTGCTAGGAACAGTGTATCCCATCCAGTGTGCCTTCATAGCACGAAACCCATTGTCTGCCCACACGATGTACGAGCCTTGCGGAATAAATCCTGACATATCAGACAAGTATGTCAGAAACGGTATGTGAGAGCCTGGTTATACCAAAAGCGACGGTTGTCGGGTATCCGGATGAGTCTATCATCATCATCATCATAGGCCTCTCGCAAGTGTTGCCACATTGACCTGTCCCGTGCGTGCGGATCCCCGCAACCTTCACCAGGTCATCGGTCCACCTAGTGGGAGGCCTTCCAACGCAACGTGTTCAGTTTCGAGGTCGCCACTCCAGGACTTTTCGACCCCATCGGCCATCCGTTCTGAGTCGATTAGTCTATAGACTAATTAATTATTTTTTAGTCTTTCGTCTGGTAACGGCGCGGCGTGTACTTACAACTAGACAAAATAAAAAAATAAAAAAAAAACACGCCGCGCGGTGCCAATGTTACCATACCGTTTGATGAGATCGTGTAAGCTGAGAACGATACATAGCAATCGACATGAACTCTGCTGTCATTGTGCTGATATTGTTACAAGAGGAGCTCGAGGCTAAATAATAACAGCCGCTCGGATCAATCTTTAGGTTAAGCCGTTCTTGCATAGGTTGGTCTGTGGATGGGTGACCACCCATTACATACCGAGTTTCCTCCGTGCCTCGGAAAACACGTTAGGCCGTTGGTCCCGGGTGTCATTTGTAGATCTTTGACAGTCGTTAGAAAGTCAGTGGCCCAAAAAGTCTGACAACCAGTCTTACCAAGGGGTATCGTATTACCCAGTACTTACTGTGTTGTGGAGGTCAGACAGGCAGTCGCTCCATGTAAAATACTGGTATTGAGCTGCATCCGGTTAGACTGGAAGCCGACCCTAATATAGTTGGGAAAAGGCTAGGCAGATGATGATGTGCTGATATTGTTACAGCCAAGTAAAGCTTGAAAATTATAGATAAAGCTGATGTGCGAAGGCACATGATGTGGCCACAATATAATTGAATATCACACATTCGTTTATGACCACATAACGTCAGTAACTCAGAACCACCTTGAAGTGTAGTGTGTATCCGTGCTTTTGACAACAATTCCCAGTAAATAGAACTTCTAAATATAACAAATCATCACGACCTTGATCCCCGAAGTTCTAGACCGATGTGTGCCTAAGTACACCTAAATTTCGTCAGTTATGTTTTAGTCCCGTGTAGCTGGGACGAGCCTGTTGCCATCAATCGCGCATAGATTCAGACTCTGTAGCTGCTACTGAGAAATTCCCAATAACACTTTGCTCAACCTGAGAATCGAACACAGTACGTCATACCCAGTATTCGCACTTGTGACCATAGGAGCAAGAAAGCAGTGTATCAAGAACATCACTAACTTTGAAATTGTCTGACTGATGCATTGGTTTTGAAGCAAAGCAGTCCTTGTCGTAACCATTTATGGCGTGCAATTATGAAAAACTTAGGTTAGTAAAGCAATTACAAGGTACAATTACAAAGAAAGGGAAAAGTGATACTTAAGGGTGAGATACCGCGGCCCTGGAACACAAAGGGTAAAGAAGGAACATTGATGGGTTTTAGTCTGTACGAGTCGGACACTCCCTTCCACTCCGCCTAGAGCGGGAGGGGAGGGGTCATTTGATGATTTCCCATTCGAAAATAAAGGGTGTGATGTGCAGCTCGATGGTCGCACGCACTTGCTTGCTGACACACCTTTCCGATCCATAATCAAGCACCAAGCCTAAATAAATTCTTATCATTTATAAAACCAGAAGCTAAGTCTAAAAGCGTTAGTCACTATCACAAGGATAAAAAAGGCTTGGGATTGAGCTGCTCCAATTAAATTTACTCAAAGTGAATTTCATTTGTTTATTGTTTATTCCTTTCTTTTATACACTGACATTTACTGATTTGATTTTTACTTTGTTAAGTATATTATATATTTGTTAATTATTGTCAAACATTTGTTTTAACATTATTTATTTTATTAAGTATTATTATATATAATATTATTTTTTGAAAGGGAATCGACTTTCTTGGTATGGACATATAATGAGGAGGGACGAATCGCATGTGATTAAAAGAGTGATGAATATAAACGTTAATGGATGGAGAGGGAGAGGAAGACCAAAGAAACGATGGATGGATTGTGTGAGAAATGATATGAAAGATAAAGGAGTAAATGATAGCGTGACGGTTGACAGAGGAGAATGGAAGAAAGAAACGTGTTGCGCCGACCCCAAGTAACATGGGATAAGGGCAGGAAGATGATGATTATATATATTATTGTGAATGTGAGGACCATGTGGGTAATTTGTTTTATTGTTATTTCCCTTTGGTTTTAACGCTTGTCTGGCAGTTTAAGTACTATAAGCGACTTACACGAATATCCTTTCTTTGACTCCTTGCCGTTGAGCTCCTTGATTTATGAGTCAACTACACAAAAACTGACAAATGCTTGCAGTAGCTGGACAGGTTCACTCAAATCTGTGTAGTTCTTTCTTCAAAAGACCATGTCAGATACTTATTTGCATAGTCCTCATGTGAGTTGACCAAGATCGTATCTGGACTTTACAAGAGACCTCGGAGTTGAAACCTTGTTTCGTCTGTATTTTCTCTAGAGTAGCAGAAATATCGGCCTCATCTTATTTAAAAAAAAAACGACGTGTAAAAGTGTTTGTAAAAACCTCGTTGCAAAATAAACATCATTCATTTCTGTAACACGCTGCTGAGCTGCACATTCTAATAATGGTTGAGGGTTTTCCATAAAAATGTTACACCATGTACTTACTTAGGTAAACGTGTACCTAATAAGCGGTGTAAAAAGACGCTTAATGAAACCGAGAGGTACTTTTTCTTCCCATCGTGTCACTGTGTTTCTTTTTTGTACTCGGTTTAACCTGAGAACTGGTTCACGGTTACGGAGATATTGATTGGTTACGACTTGTTTTAATTGCTCCTGTAAACAATGCTTTACCTCATCAAAAATAAGAGTTGTTTTCTTAAAACTTTTAGACAATGTTTAACAGTACTTTGTTAGACGTACAGAATGCATAGATAACAAATTTCAAAACGTTATATAATCAAACTTGTAAAAATAGAACTTTGCAACATTACGTAGTTGTGAGGGTAGGTATGGTCTACAACGATGTGACGGTAACACAATTGATAATTTTACAAATCATTAATTGCCATTGTTGTGTAGTAATCGGTTATCGTGGTATGGACATGTGGTGCGGAGGAATGAGGAAAATGTTGTGTATGAAGGTAAATCGCTATAAGAGGAGGGCAAGACCAAAGATACGATGGATGGACTGTGTGAAGGATGATATGGCTAGAAAGGAGGTGACTGCTGAGATGCCGAATATTAGTGAAGTATGGAAGAAGAAGACATGCTGCGCCGACCCCAAATAAATTAGGATAAGGGCAGGAAAAGAATGATTATGAGATTTGTGACATAGCGATTTTCGCAACTATTCTTCCTCTTATTCTTGTCAAAAAAGTATACTAGTAAGTAGTGAACTATATTATATTTTGTTGATCCAAAACTTTCCCAACTCGGAAGCAGCGCAAAGGTCACTGTGGCTGTATGTTATAAGGTTCAGAAATATTACGAGACTCTCCAATCTCAATCACGCTAGAACCAGGTATTTACGGAATCCCGTAGCACTTTTAAATTGAACGGAACTGGTAAAGAAATAACAGAAATAAAACAAGTATTAGCTTTTTTAAACTTATCAAAGACAATTAATCATAGCTGTGCGTATTAAACATATAAAATATTTAAAAAAAAACAATCTTTTCGTCGGCTAAACCTAAACGGCTCCTCTTGACCTTGGAAACTAGGTAACTAGCTGCAAAAACGCTATTATGCTTCCGCACTAGAAGGAACAACCGTCATTTTGTCTCTCCCCATATCTATTTTCTTTTTTCTAAAGGATACAAGCTTCGGATACATTATATTTTTTTTACATATATTATATATTATTTATATATATTTTGCCTGAGGGTGACGTGAATTGACATTAACCGCAGATGGTTACGCGACTACATACAACACAAAGTTGTCAATTCCAGCTCCTAGAGGTTGCAGTTAACCATTTTAAATTTCGAATATGAAATTAAATGTCTTTGGATAACAGTTAGTTATATGTAAGTAAACAAGAATTTTGTGGTATACTACAGCTAAAAAACCCGACTACTGAAAAATCACGCTCTAACTAAATTCGGGGTTTACAAGGTAAAATTGACTCCTCCTATTGTTTTTGGTTAAAATGTAGCCTTTATTACCCGAGCTATAATAACGAATCGATTGACACCTTATTCACCAAAATCGGATGAATAGTTTTTTCGCTACGGAGGAACATACGTAAATACAAACATACATACATAGAATGGTAAAATCATAACCCTTGCTTTTGGCTTCGCCGTAGTCGGGTAAAAAGTAAAACTCACACTCTATTTCGATTTTTCTTCATTTAAAGAAATGCTGTTTACTGCTGTTAGTTCAATTTCTTACCAGCAATGTTAGCCAAACTCATCACACCAATTTAAACGATACTCACCAATGTATTTGGAAATTTGCAGTTCTATAGGTTTGAAGATAGTTTTATTAATCCATAGTAACTTTTTCTGTCCGTCCATCTGTCACATTTTTATGACTTAAGATCATAACCTGGATCATAATCCAGATAATGCGCTTTCGTGGAATAATTTTCGTTCACAACGCGGGCGAAGACGTCGGAAAATGTTTGTCTGTAATTAATAAATAGTAAGTACTAGTGCGTCGTTTCTTAGGGAAAGCACTAAATATGTGGTGCAGTTTTGAAAATCAATCATTGAGGAGTTAACGTGTAACAAAACGTAAGATCATTCCCTGCGGACATCTACAAAAAAAGGAACATGAAATTCGGAAGATATATTCCTTCTTATAATTAGGTTTTCTCTAAATAAAACAAACTCTGCGGGAACGTTACAAGCGTCAAAGGCTGATAAGAGAACAGGTTTTTTTACACACAACTTATATATAAAATTCTCGTGTCACAATGTTCGTTCCCGTACTCCTCCGAAACGGCTTGACCGATTCTCATGAAATTTTATATGCATATTCAGTAGGTCTGAGAATCGGCTACTATCTATTTTTCATACCCCTAAGTGACGCAGACGAAGTTGCGCGGGTCAGCTAGTATTTTATAAAATTGACAACAGCATAATCGTTTAATCACCTTTGTCGTCCTTCAAATGGAACTAGTCCACTCTTTCCATAATATCCAAGCAGCTTATTGTCATCAAATGTTATGTCATGTAAACTTAACCTAAAGCCATTGAGGTTAATTAATTAGAGCAGACTCCACGAACCGAGATGTTGAGCAACGCGTTGCGGTCCAGGAACAACATACGTTGAGGCGTTCGACGTCCACAAGACCTGAAGATTGCGGTGGAATGACGTCTATCTATACACAGGACGTCTGTCTATATAGGAGGAAGGGCGCACATTGACGCACTATCAGTTACCAGGAATTCAGCATATAAATCTAGACCGACCGGCATCAAAATTATACGAGAGTCAAAAAAAAATGGCTGTTTCTTACAAAAACTGCAATACCTGCACGATCAATATGTATGAAACTAAAGAAAAAATAGAAATTAAAGCTCAATGTGACATTTTATCGATAATGAAAAACGACACTAGTCGAAAAAAAAACATTTTTTTTAAATACAATAATTTACTGTAGCCGCGAGCGCCATTTTAGCAGTGCAAAGCATAGTTTATGATAAGTGAACCAAACAGTTAACGACTGTAAATAAATACATTCTTATCTTACCTACCTATGTAGTACCTACCTAACTTATGATGTTAATATATTCTGTTAGCGGCATACTAACACTACTACGTACTAAAACTAGCTACAATAAAATTTTAAATATTCCATTATAGTAATATTTTAAAATTGGATAGTAGCTAGTTTGGTGTAAAAAAAACCCTTAACGAAGCCAATAGGTACTTGTTCTCCCCTTCATTTCGTAATTTTTTTGTGATATCTGTGAACCTTCTAGTTACGGAGATATTTGAGGTCAAATTTCCAACTTTTTACTTTAAATACCTCCATGACCCCTACACTATTCAATACTGCATATCTCAGAATTGTAGAGAGTTAGACCTTTTCATACCTTCATAACTCTGCGGGATATACAGTTTCATATACGAAGTACGTGAGTGATGCATTCGATACGCCTTCAACCATGTACGGTCCCTCCTAACTTAGGCGTCTAGTAGTTCTGTTTGAGTGCATTCGAGTAAATTCATAATTATTCATTTTAATCAATAATAATCCTTAGGTAGTCAGTGACTCAAAAAGTCTGATAACCAGTCTTACCAAGGGGTATCGTATTACCCAGTACGAACTGGGTTGTGGAGGTCAGATAGGCATTCGCTCCATGTAGAATACTGGTATTAAGCTGCGTCTGGTTAGTCTGGAAGCCGACCCCAATATAGTTGGGAAAAGGCTAGGCAGATGATGATTCACCTTAATCAATACAAATTATGGATTAAAAAATGCTTACTTTTTGTAGGTTTCCAAGTTCTGACCTTGAAAACCGGGAACGATGCATACAATTTGTGATCGATAAAAAAGACAAGTACAGCACAAGACGTACGCAGTTACACTAACGACTTACCTCCCTTTTTCCATGGGGTCAGAAACAAAAGAACGCCACGAACTACTTACTATCCCTACATGCTCGTTTCTCCTTATCCGTATTCATACATAGAATAATTTAAAAAAACAGACAATTTCATTCAGTCCATAATATTAATGACTCGTCAATTTCGTATGACATTTTTGTATGACTATATATATTTTTTTCTTTTTTTTAGCAACTAATACCAGAATAAAGTAATTTCAGCGTGTCAACAATTCGAACGATATTGCAAATTCCTAAATACACACACCGGCAAATTTAGCGGAACATAAAAAAAGGTTGAAAAACTAGTTTGTGTAACATTGCAGGCTGGTTTTTATTTTAGCAGGCAGGCAGTTGTGACAACAGATAGCTGCCTGTATCCTGCTGTTTCCCACTAGATTTAGATTTTCTTGCAGTATGATATAAATGTTTGTCTAGTCGATTTTAGATTTGGTTTATATTTTCGGCTGAGACTACATCTTCTCGGAGCTTGTTCTAGCTCCGAATGTTCTAGAACTTATTAATTTATTTTATGGCACTTCAACGACTTACTTACTAAAACATGCATAAACATAAATCACAAACAATTTTAGGTATGGTGAATTCGCCAGTTACAGAACAGCACTCGCAGAATAATACAAGGGTAAGACACCATTACAGAATTTAACTTATACAATATAAATTTTACTGGGTAATACGATACTCCTTGGTAAGATTGGTTGTCAGACTTTCGGGCCACCTAACGGACTACTTAACGACTGTCAAAGATCTACAATTGACAGCCGGGATCAACTGTTTAACGTGGTTTCCGAGGCACGGAGGAATTCGGAATGCAATGGGTAGTCACCCATCTACGGACAACCTATGCAAGCGCGGCTTAACCTTAAGATCGACCCGAGCGGCTGTTATTATTATTACGCCACGAGCTCTTCCAAGAGATTTTAAAATTAAATCGTATTTTTAAATTTTGGGATTTTTTTTTGTTGCGGTAAATATTATTGCTTGTACATATTAACCTAAGATAAATTGTTTAAAAACTTAGTAAATGAATTAAAACTCGTCTGATAGGTTAGTCATAATTTTAATACGATTCCTACCAATCTATAAGACCTGTATTAAACAAGCAGCCCACGGTGATAACGCAAACCAAACATTGACCGGGGCGAGAAGCCTACGTGGCGAGCAGACACTGATAAACTTATTGTAAACGCGAGTAACATTCGAAAAGGAAATTTAAGAAGTTTCGTCGAGCAACGAAATAGACCATTAAGCAAGATTATTAAAGAAAAATAAAAGTAATAAAACAAGTCATGCGTATCGTGTAGAAAAGAGGATGTAGAGCCCGCTTTGGAGGGAGGGTTGGGAAGGGCGGGCGGGCAGCCATCCTTCCGCCCAGCCAGTCGCTAGTCGACGACGCTCCCGTTGTGACGCTGCCTTCGCACTAGCCGACGCTCTCCGAACTTTACCCCAACCGAACTCTAGTTTCCTCTGGCCGCGCGAACCTGCAAACTAAGTGCGCGCGTGAAAATGTGATTCCGGTTTTCTTGTAAAAAATACGTTAAATCTTTTAACAATGGCATTCAAACTTCTTTTAAAAATATTTAAAAATGTTTCACTGACATTTTTGATTATGTACTATAATATAAATGTGTTAAACAGTCAAGCACCAGTTCCCGATAAAATTCCGATTGGTAAGTTTTTTAACGTTATTTAATTTAATTTTGGTATCTTCGACTCCTCTAGGACAGCAAACTTCATTTTTTATGGTACTTTAAAGGTTTTATTTAAAATTGAAGGTGAATTAAATAAAACTAGTAGTTATAGTCAATTTACCTGCTAAAATCGTGTAAGTTTGAATATATTTTTTTGGGTTGTATTACATTTCTTCCGGATAATTCGGTGATGATTTCAACTTGCTAATTAGGCTAACAAGTAGCTGGAAAAATAAACTTCTCGATGTTGTAGATAAAATATTCAAATGGAGTTCTCAATTTTTTGTGAAAATACAATTTAGTCTCTGAATGAAGTATCAAGTTAAGATGTTCAGTAAAAAAACGGAGCTTTACAGATTGTTCATCAGAGCTATGTATCTATCTACTAATTTAACAAATTCTGTTCACATACAACTGCGGCAAAGATACCCTCATAGGTTTTGTCCAGCCTTTACCCATCCGTCGGTCGTCGGTATACCGAGATGAAAAGATTAAGTGAAACCAATTTATTTTCTACAATATTATGTAGACTATTTAGTCATTTTATTATGCAACTTGTTACTCACTGACAAAGTGTCGGAACTATCACAACACAAAGGGTTTTATAAACTTATTGAAGGCGGATATTGCTTGAGCTATAGTAAGTTATATAAACAGTGTGTTTGGCTACCGGTTGCCGATATTTTTAGGGATTATATACTCATTTCTATCGACAAATACACGTTCATAAATACTTCCAACATTGTGGAGTCTGCGCTGGGACAGGGATAAGTTCAAATGTCTATAAGTCTAAAAATAATTGGTGTTGAGTCAATATTTTGATATCATTTTGTAGGTTGACTCAAACACTTGATTTAACAGAAAAACATACGCAACATTCAGTCGTTAATTTTGCACTAGCGTAGAAATAGTAAAAAAAAAAGTATTTTTATGTAAAAATTTCCTAATTTCTTTTTTTTTAGGCTCTTTTTGCTTATTTTTCAGGAAATTTTATGTAATAATTTGAAAGCCTTGGCGTTTACCCTTTCAACCTACCCTAGGTCTCTTAGATTCAAAGATATTAGCATTTCACTGAACATACCCTAGATCAGCCGAGTAAAAAAACATGATGGCTGCCATTCGCGGGGTCTGGGGTTAGAAGTATTTATAAACGTGTCTGTCGATAGAAATGAGTATATAATATATAATATATTAAAGTATCGGAAACCGGTAGCCAAACACTTTGTATAATAAGAAGGAGCTCGTGGCTAAATAATAACTGCTGCTGCGTCGATCTGCAGGTTAAGCCGCGCTTGCCTAGGTAGGTCCGTGGATTGGTGACCACCCATTACATATCGAGGTACCTTCGTGCCTTGGAAGGCATGTTAAGCCGTTAATCCCGGCTTTCATTTATAGATCTTTGACAGGTAACATATTACCCTGTACTAACTGGGTTGTGGAGGTTAGATAGGCAGTCGCTCCTTCTAAAATACTGGTATTCAGTGGCATCCGGTCAGACTGGAAGCCAAGCCAAACATACCGAATAGTAAGTTTTCGTGAACAGGATATGAGATGTTCACAACAGGAGAGTTCAGGAGTGTAAAAGATAATTATGTCCGATTACGGTACCGTTTTTTTCGCTTTGATTCACTTCAAAAGTAGCCACGATTTCAGATGAGATATTTTCGAGTATTTTGACAATTTATTCTATTTCAAGAGCAATTTATTCTAAAATGCAACAAATTCTTTTGGTATTTTTTTTCACTGGTTTTCGTTTGGTCATAAGTATTAAAAAAACCTCCAACCCAAAAGAAACATTAAAAAGAATTTTGAGCGGATGAACTTTGAACGGCCTCACAGATTTTTTCGAATTATAGCTAAAACAATCGATCAAGTCACCTTTCAAGCAAAAAAAATGAAGTCATAATCGGTTCATCCGTTTAGGAGTTGGGATGCCACAGACAGACACACAGATACACACTCAACTTATAAAACCAATCTTTTTTCTCGGGGGTAAAAAAAAAGTTAACTATGTATTACAAAAGGTGCTTATTTTCAAACGGTTCCAAAAAACGCTGGAAACTGTTTGATATTGAGCGCTTAAATAGGGTTTATAACTTTTTACGACTTGCCTCATCGACTTGTAGTCATAAATAACTTGTACCTATTTTTTACTAGTACATAGGCCTCGATAACGTTAGGTTTATACCGTCCAATGTAACTTAAACATAAACGACCAAGACTGAGAGATAACTATTGTATAAGCTGTTTCTATACATACCAAACTATTGTCTTAAGAGAAAAGGCTAGCGGCGCTTAGCCCATACAAACGTATTCTCCATGGAAAATAAAACTATGTCGTATTGTCAGGATTTATTCCTTTAGGCTCATACATCATGTGGGCAGAGGATGGGTTTCGTGCAATGAAAACACACTGTGATACACTGTTTTTATTAAACTAACAAATACTTGAAATTACAATTTCTGCACAATAACACGGGACACAATGAATCGGGTACAGTTCCGGGACATCTCAACTCTGCTGCGATCAGACACACAATGTCGTCCACTTTGCAAGCTTAAAACATCACGACTATGGAATCGCACTGTGGTGTGTATAGACTTGTAAGTCGCGTGATGTCACCACTGATGCGCTTGCGATTCATTTTATGTCCGTACTAACGACTACGTACTACCTCTTCTCTGTATGAGAAGAGGCCTTTGCCCAGCAGTGGGACAGTAACAGGCTGGTATTATTATTTATTATTTACTAACGACCGGATCTGATAACTTTGGAAAATATTTTTTTACCATACAATAAAATCGATATCCATCCCCACGATTCCTCGTTTTTTCCATTTTTTTTATTTAATAATAATAGATGTATGAGTATATCTATCCATATGAACATCCGTCAAAGGTACTTGATATCACCAGGCTTGGAAAACAAGTGTCCGGAGAGTGATTTTATTAATACGCGTGTACATACGGATTGCGCCCACGCCACTCTTTTCAATATAATCTCTTACCTGCTTCTTACGACGCCTAAAAGATGAGGAGATTTGCTACTCTTTGCCGGTCACAACACAGCACTGTAATTTTAGTAAACGTGTTACATTATGGAAAAGCTGAATAAAGGGCAAATTGAGCCTACACTCAAGGGAAATTCGAAAGCTAGTTCTAAATTTCGAAGTGATTGAATTTCTCGGGTTCGATTATCCTGGAATCTTATTAGGCCATCTTATATCATTTGCTAACTCAAATGCTTTGTCTAATACCCTGGCCCTTTCTTAGAGAGAATAAAGATAATGGTATACTTAGAATACACACTATTTTCAAAGTTTAGCGGTTTACAGTTCATAGGCAAAATGAAAAATAATAATAAAAACTGAGCATAAAAAATTCTTCATATTTAATAACAGTACAGCTTTAAACAAAGCCAAATTAGATAATTTAGTTACGCCCTGTAACAATCAGGTTTTAGAAGGGGTAATTCAATAAAAAGATCAGAAAAAAACATCGTTCATGACTTTGCGAAAAGTATTCTTTTTTCGTTACACATTTAAAAGAAGTTATATACATAAAATTATAAAAAATAAGAACTGATTTTCACATTTCATACCAATTTTCGTAGTTTTAAACCAAAAATATTATATATAAGTGTAAAAGTAACTAAGTCAGTCTGTATGTTACAGTAATACAGTCAGTTAATGTACACGTATCTACTCGTAGAAGTAAAGATTTGTCTTCATTTCTATTTACCTATGTGTACTGTTGAGACCAACCAATCAAAACACCACACGATTGTTGATGGGGTTCGAAAATCACTGGGCTAGAGAGCAGTTGATTAGAGCTCCTAGTCTAAACAAACTGTATGTTCAGACAATGCCGGTGAGTCCAATTTTAACTGACATAAGTTTCATCAAGCATATTACACTCTTAGTTGAATTTGTCGGCAAAGGTCCGATGGAATTTCATTTGCGCATAAAGGAATATCAAAAACAAAGAAGACTGCATTTTCTTAGAAAACCCGGAAAAACGTTTTGTTACTAAAGAGTTTTTATCAGGCCAGTTGGTATGTCGGTAGGTATTTATACAAAAGATGTTTTTATCAAAAAATGCTTCTTTCCAGCAATTTCAAATTTAATTAACATATTTATGCTGCATGTTAAGTATTTACTGGCATCTTAGGCTATTTACTAGACGAGTGGACTGTATAAATGATAATATGGAAAGAAATGAGGTGTCTAATGAGATGACGAGTAATAGAGAAGTATGGAAGAAGGAGATATGCTGCGCCGACCCCAAGTGAATCGGGGTAAGGGCAAGAGAAGATGAACTTAGGTTATTTACTAGCTTGCTTAAGTTAGTTATTACAAGTAAAATAATAAGGAGGAAAGGAACTTAACTTCTAAGGCAGTAAGTCTAATACAAAAGCGATTTCTAAGCATACATTTTAATTGGGCTATTGTTGAAAATACCACACACAAGTACGAGGTGGCAAATGCAATTAAACACTTCAAAGCCTCTGTTGTGAATTCTGGCTATTCTGTTTTTTTAACCAAAAGGTATCCAAATTGGCAGTCTTGAACACCAAGTGCAATATCCCATCGGCAGATAACTCTAGCAGATTTTCTTTGAGATTAGCTACCAAATTTGCCTCATTTACAGCTGCATTTAAAAACTGATTTGAGATCCACCTTTTTCCAGTGTTTTCCGATATCTCTTGCACTGAGAAGTTGATACAATTCTTCTTTCAAATAATTATATCTTACACCATTTTCATACCAGGTATACATGCCTTGATCTTGAATCCGGGACGGCCAGCATCGGCCTTGGTCTTACGTATGCGCGTAAATTGCGTTATCAATTGGCGACGTACTCGATGTGAAAAAATGTGTTCATTATGTATTTTTATCCGAATCCTGATTATTCTAATGTATAAAAATGTTGCATGGATTGAATATTTGTAACATAATAAAATGTAACATGAAAAAAAGCGAAGGGTCGGCCGGTCGCGGAATATTTTTTCATATTATGGGGGTCGTGTCGTGAAAAAGGTTGAAAACCACTGCTTTAAGTTTCTAAGATGTAGAACGATCTGTAAAATGCAAAGTTTGTGTTTTAGTTGAAAAGTCTTTACATACTCATTGACGTGAGTGGTTGTATGGAAGCGTGCATACGTTTCATTACTTTAAACCATAAACCCAACAGGAACATAGTATAACAAGACATGTTTTGTTTTTAGGAATACACTTCTTAATTCAACGTGAATATGACATTGGTAAAACCAGTCGCAACATTGAAAGACGTCTTGTAATATTACATCATTTCTTGATAACAGAATTCAGTATATTGGCCCTTTTCTTGTAGAATGTATTATTTAA
This sequence comes from Noctua pronuba, assembly GCA_905220335.1. Taxonomy (NCBI): domain Eukaryota; kingdom Metazoa; phylum Arthropoda; class Insecta; order Lepidoptera; family Noctuidae; genus Noctua; species Noctua pronuba. The sequence continues at coordinate 9,706,470 of LR999891.1, read as the reverse complement.
AAAAACGAATCTAAAGTCCACTCAAGGACTATTATATCCAAAAGAGACCATCGGTCCTTCGGCAAACATCACAAGACACCACTCACTGCTTATTCAGTCCACTACGTTAGTGCATATAAGGTGTAGGACGTACTTCACCCACGTTTGCTCTTTTATTGCTTCTCGATCACGCCACTATATTTACCTGCACTTCTTTACTTCCTGCAAATTTTAACACGAAATTTAAATCGTACACGAACTTAAAGATTTGGCAGGGTATAACAATACAATACTTATGCCTAACTTAAGGCTCAAACCAAATAGCCAAAGACAGAGATAAATGGAAAGAGGGAAGGGAGGCCTTTGCCCTGTAGTGGGACACAACAGGCTCATAATAAAAAAATAACTTAAGGCTCCGTTCCACGTAAAATATTTTCATCGGTATTTAATATTTTAGAACTTCATGTATAGACGCGAGCACATCAAGATACCCGAAACTGTCAAATTTTACCAATTAACCTTGAGCCTAATGCTTTGACGATAAAGTTGAAAATCTATTCAAGAAATTTGACAGATTGTAGTAGCTTGATGTGCTGGCGTCTATACATTGTGGGTAGGGTAAGTGCACAGAATGAACCAAGAATGTAATAATAAGTAATTATTCCTTTAGTTGCAAGAAAAAGTACCTAAAAAATAAATACAATCATGTTTGTGTACCTAAAAATTCCATTTCATCATCTGCCTAGCCTTTTCCCAACTATATTGGGGTCGGCTTCCAGTCTTAACCGGATGCAGCTGAATACCAGTATTTTAAATGGAGCGACTGCCTATCAGACCTCTACAACCCAGTTAGTACTGGGTAATACGATACCCCTTGGTAAGACTGGTTGTCAGACTTTTTTTTTGGGGCAGTGACTACTGACTACCTAACGATTGTCAAAGATCTACAAATGACACCCGTGAATAACGGCTTAACGTGCTTTCCGAGGCACGGAGGAAACTCAGTATGTAATGAGCGGTCACCCATCCACAGACCAACCTAGGCAAGCACGGCTTAACCTAAAGATCGATCCGAGCGGCTTTTATTATTTTGCCGCGAGCTCCTCCAGAAATCCTCCTCTAGAAATTCCATTTAATTAACCTAAGAATAAGCAGGATAAACAGTTGTGGGAAAACATTTTCGTGAGCCAAAGTTAAAAAAATATTTCTAAGAAAGTATTATACTGTTTTGACAGGAGTCCTAATCAGCTGTTTCGCTTGCCGCACAGGGTTTCTACTAACTGCGATACGTGCAACCGATTAATGAGCGGCGAAAGATTAATGATTCCGAATAAGTTTGGTCTTCGATTATTTCTCGGCCATCCAGTAGATTCTATTTGCACAACAAGTTTGAGTAGTCGCTTGGCGGGTTATTGCGGACGTTCTCATTGAAAACGGCACGTTTCATGAAAATGTTAGAAGTGACTTGCGATAATATTATGACAATGAAAAAATGTGACATGACGACAAGATTTCGGTATTTTACTAAACTTACAAGATTTCTTTAAATTTTTTTTCCTTTGATTTCCTCATAATTTTTTTTTAGAATTTAATAATATTTACATCATACGCTTTCTTTAATAGCCAAGAATCCGCCGCCACAATGCCGCATTCCAAGCTATGGTAAATATAATTTTTACATGATTCAAGTGACAGATATTAAAATTCGATTTTGACGCCATTCATTCCATCAAAGCGACTTGTATAGAGCTTAAATAGACTTACTAATAACCACTCAACTGGCTCTTAGAATTACGTTTCAGTGTTTCATGAAATAAAAAAAATCGATTTGATTGACGTAATCACATTCGCTTTCAATTTCAGTGAAAATATGAATAAAGATCATATATTTTGAATTATTTTACTACGCTTCCCGAGTAAAGCAAAATCCCAGAAAAATATTATCTCGTTGATAAGGATTATAATTAATTCAAAAGCTTGAACCCTTCGGCGAGTTGTTAATTCGCGCGTTTGACCTTTTTATTTTATTTACATTCAGTTGCTTTTTAATGAAAATTGTATTCTTTTGAACCGAACTTAAAACCCTGGTCTTAATTAGTCGCGTTTCTTATAATAATTCAATGATGAAGTTACTTGTTAGTAGAAATAAGATTAGTTTATACTTTTTGTTATTCGGACGGGGTCACACAATTAGGAAATTTTAATCAGTAATTAGTAAAATTCCTCTGACCTCTTTTTTTGTTGTAGGTAAGTTCATATTAAGCTGGTCATTAACAACCGACGCGGTAGGTGTTACTTCCGACTAAAGCTCCCACAAAATTACTCTATAAATTAAAATGGTATTGGCCGTAATCCCCTCGTCGATTACATTTTTCGCGTATGGAAATCCACACTTGAAAAAATACGTAAAACGGTATTAACTTGTTTTATGAAATTGTAACAAAATATTACGTACAGTCCACCGCAAATCACACTGGTTCTCAGCAGTAAGCTTCGTATTCGTAAAGTAAGTGTTACCATTTATGTGGTCGACTGTACATGTAGATTTTAGGGTGCAGTTCATATTATGGATACGATATATTTTTGTAATTTTACAGTCATGGTGTCTGACATAACTTTGTTATTTATAACTTTCACATTCATAGCTAATCCTAAATTGAATACAAATTAAAGAGATCAATTTATGAATTGGCATGGATAATTATCTGATAATTATTCAATAAAATCCAAACCTTAGGCCCTGGTCCCAGTTTTGGCCGAAACCGAGTCTTATTTTAACATGTAAAAGCAACAAACCTAAAAAAATCACTATTGTTTTTATGATTTGTTAAAATCTAGCGTATATTGTATGTTTACACATACAGGGTGGAAGAGAAGACGTTCGACAATTCACGTATATCGACGTTTAGCGGGGTCGAAGTCCTAGCCTAATTAATTGGCCGAAAACGAAACTGTGGCCGAATCTGGCCGAAACCGAACCTTCGGTCGGTCACTACCAATAATTATCCGATAATTAACATTATAATTTCGAATTACCGAAAACTCCCTGATTTTCGGTTTTTATTCTTGCCAAGAATGACAAATCGTAATCCTGTAACTATTGTTGCTCATTTGCATTTTAAAACCATAATCAATTCAATTCAGAGTACATCAAGAACCTTTTGTAATTTAAACATTTGTATCTCAACCACTTCATAAAATCCGACTATGTAGCATTTTCGCCCGCTGACTACAAACCCGCTTCCAGCAAGCTCCAGAACTGCGTATGAGTGATCAAATAGTTTGCAGTAAGCTAAAAAGATAAATAAATAGTAGTACTTAATAGTTAGTAGTAGTAGTAGTACTGAATCCGTATTGACGATCTTTAACTTACCAGATCTCAGTACATCAAGGAATTCGAAACTTAGTTTAAAATTAAATATGGAATACATCTTTCCACAGTTAGAGATCAGTAATTACTAAGATCAAACTTACACTCTAGTTTTACTTAGTTTGTTCAATCAAAAAAGGAAAATAGGTATCCAAAGGTGATTCTTATATTTTCTAATGAAATCTGTTCCTGTATAAATGAAATTCTTTAGCATACATTATACTCTTGTTATCACGCTTATTTAGCTCCACTTGTAAAAGCACGGAGTCTGAATTTGTGCCCGGTTGATGGTAATTGGCTCGCCCCTTATTACATGGGACTTAAACATAACTGGCGAAATGTGAGGGTACTATTAGGTACTCCTCTGCCTAACCCTTCGAGGATCACAGGCGGGATGTTATGTTATGTTGTATAATCAAATCTTGTAAATCAAATTTGTTACCTTGGAGCTGATCTGATGATGGAGCCAGGAGGTGGATAGTAGAACTCAAAATATAAAATTTGTAGTGCGATATACATTATTTTGTTGTTTCTTTTTCAATTAGATGCAGCGATAAATATACGCAACCAAAAGGCGCCAATTTAACAAAAAATGGTTCGGTTTAAAAAAAAATGCGATAACTCCGTTACTAAAATCTAGATAAGATAATAAAAAATACACAAATGTAAAAAGGCTTCAAATACACATAAAGGTTATCGCATGTCATGTATGTAAGTTTTGAAACAATGTTTTGAAATTAGGAGTCGTAAAACTGTGACATTCTCTTATTTTAATCAAAGCGAGGGCCGCTATGAAAATTGCTGTCCCAAAAATTTATGGAAGAATTTTTATTGTAATAACAAAATATTCACGGAATTATCAATAACACCGTGTATATCGTTTATCTATTCGAAAGGACTTGTGGAGAATACACCGTTGTAAGTTATAACACGGATATCTACAACGGAAAAGTTTACTTAATGGAGTATTGCGTCCACTGTTTTGTATCCAACACTATCCGGCTTCGTCAACAACATAGTCAAAAGCATCAAATGTTAAACTATGTACTAAATTCTATTATTTACCTACGGCCACACTAATGTCGACATTACTGTGTTTACTATAATAATTAGAACAAAATAGCTCCTGTGCGGAGTTCCGCTGCCATGCCACCGAGCTATAAATGATTTAGGTTCACGGACTGAAAACATGTACGTACGTGAATAAAATAACAACAAGAATTTATGTGGTATATGTATATACTACAACAAAAAAACCCGACTACTGAAAAATCACGCTTTAATTAAATTCGGGGTAAAATCGACTCCTGCTATTGTTGAAGTCAGTTAAAATGTAGCCTTTGTTGACACCTTATTTATCAAAATTAGATGAATAGTTTAGTAAATACAAACATAGATAATACCTAGACTGCTAATATCATAACCAAACCTTTCTTTTGACTTCGCCGTAGTCGGGTAAAAAGTTAATCTTTAAACGAATGTGAATATACTAACACTTTTCCCTAAAAACTTCAACCCCCTCAAAATTCCCCGAAGGGGGGTAGTTTTGGAAAACTTTGGTTAAAGAACCATTTCTGCCAAATTTAAATTTTCTTAACCTAAGGAATGGAATATTCAACACAGTACTTTTTTTTTTTGTTAATTCAGTATTTTAGAAATAATTGAAGAAAAAGGGATTTAAAAAAAAAAACCATGGGATATGCATATCATCGACAACAATTAACAAATAAACAGACCAAAATGGCATTTAATGGATCACACTGCCATGCCACAATATAAATTCGTCCAATTGAAAGTTATTCTTAAACGAAAAAAAGAATATTCGCAAGTATTTAAATATAGTCGCGATCGGTGAGTTTTTTTCTTTCTTCTCCACATCTCTAGGAACTCAAATAAAAAACGTCCCATGAAAATCCGACCATAATAAACTTCGTTACACCTTACGTCTTATCGCACTAGAAGACCATTCTTGTAAGAGAAGACAAGAGGAATCTTAATCGGAACTTCGAAAGAGAATTCCATCAAAGTGCTGCGATCTCAATACAGTTGAGTACAATGCAGTGGAAGCATTTGGGAGTGATTTGCCGACAAACAGGCACCGAAAATGTTTGTCTTATGTATTAGAGAGGATCGACCCCTATTACATAGCTGTGGCTATTAAGATCTCGTGCTACCGCGATAATCCTATCCACTCACGGAGTCTGAAACCCTCTTTGCTTTTACGTAGTATCTGTCCCACAGGGCAGATATAGAGTGCGTAACAAAATACCGTTTACAACCTGCGACGTTCCTAATCAGTATCGGATTACCAGTTGTTTACCTTTGGTACATTCCGACAGGCGATTAGACCTGTAAATTATCTCATATATTAATGACACAAAATGATGATTGAAAACAGCGCGGCACACCGTTGTAAGGCAGAGGAAACCGGAAGTGGTAGTAAAACGAAATTTATGTATGTTAATAAGGATATTTTTATACAATTTTTAAGCTTTTTTTATTTTTTTAATTTTTTTTAATTTCTAAATATATTAAAAAGTACATACTTTTTCATTTTTTTTTTATCCCCGGGAAAATATGTGGAACATTTGATAACAGTATATGTGCCACTGTCCATACTAAAGTGGTGATATTTTTGTATAAAAACAATTTTGTTGGTGGCACGTATACTGCCTCTACCTTAAACAGAAATAAAATGAGCAACAAGCAAATAAGTTTAAAAAAGTAATTTAAGCCTGTCTACATAAGGTTATTACTGTATTATAATAATTTGCATGAAAAAAGCTTAATTGTTCATGCATTTATCGTTCCAGGCGGCAGTTTAACTGTCGCCGCAACACTTGGAACAATCATTCGCGCGTTCCGTTCAATTAATTCGCTGCGGCCATTTTAATATAATTATGTCGCATTTTATTATTACTTCAGGTCAAGTAACAGTAATGCTATTTATGATAAAAAAAAAGATTCGGTCTACAGTCGAGAGACCACACGAGATGTGAACGATGGATGTTTTGTCTTATTAATATGTTGTGTTATTATAACGATCAAAAAGTGTTGTATTCTCAAATTTCTTTCTACAATCTACGTCAAAGTATCAAGATTTTCTTTTATTGAAACGTCTTAGAACATCTTGTTGAATCATAGTTATCATAATAACACAAAAATTCACATTTTGAAGCGGTGCGGTGGTTTAGCTCTCACAAAAAAACCAAAAGCACAAAAAAAAAGATTTGGTGCCCACAAAAATACGCGCTCGTAGTTTTCATTCACTTCACGCTGAACAGCTTTTAGAGCATAATAAAGTCGTTAAAATATTCCATCGAAGCTGGGCTTTATACTAACTCGATAGCTTAGATTAAGTTCTCGATCCGTAATAACGAGATGATTATGGGCGACCCAGTGCTATCGGTGCCTGTTAGATTTTTACACCAATTTTCCATAATTTCAAAGCTAATAACGTAGACTTTGCGCCGACACGAGAATATTTTGTAACCGAGTCACATAATACGAGCAAATAAGTCACATACGGCGTGTCTATTGACAAGCGGTAGGTCTTAACGATAAAATACCGCGTTATTATACCACGAGAGGTAACCGTCACGCTTCATTTTTTTGTTCCCTGCCTGCATACACTATAACATCTTACATAATATTCTAAGTAAGTAATACGCAAATTCGTATTGGAAAGCAGAGAGATATCTTTTGTTTTAATTCTTACTAAAAATAAACTATCTAACACATTATGTGCCAATCAAAATCCAAATATTTTATTTCACATAGGCCTACATGGGCACTTATAAAACGTCGAAAAAAGGTTCACGGTTCAGGTTGGTCGTTTCCTAAGGAGAAGAACCGGCAAGAAACGCCATCCTTACTCTTTTTTTTTCGTGTTTCTGTTACCATTTAAAACGTAGAAGTTAACCATCTCAGTTCTGTTCATTAGTTTTATCTACAGAAGCCAGCACATCAAGCAATCTGTCAAATTACTTTAAAAGATTTTCAACGTTATCGCTAAAACATTAGGTTCAAGGTTGATTGGGAAAATTTGACAGTTTCGGGTAGCTTGATGTGCTGCTGTCTGTATATTGTGGATGCGCCTTTGAACAGAGAAATGGGTCGCAGTTAGATTTAAAGCTAGGCCACCAAAAGCTCTACCACCCTACAATGTCATCAATGGTGTCAATTTGTGCTCCGAGTTTTTCGGTCAAAGTTGGATATACTAGCCATTTGAGAGCACATGAAAGAGCAGCACACCAGAGTTCTCCACAACCACCCTAGAAAGCTATTGAATTCAGTCACTGTGGCCGAAATCGGCTAGATGGCATCATCATCATCATTATAGAAAGTATAATGATGACGTACTCCATAGTTGTACCTTTTAATTAATGCTGATTAATTTCTACAGTTCACAATGCGAACTCAATATTAAGCCACCCATCTCATATAGCTCCAGTATTAAGTAATCAGTAAAGCATAACTTGAAGTATCTACGCACCTGATGTTTTATTTTTACGGTTCCGTTGGGAATAACGTGCGGCGCACACATAATACTAAACGTAACACGTGAAAAATATAACATGGAAGTACTGTACAGATGTTTTATTTGAGGGGGGATTGCACAAACGCTCGCCCCGTCGATCTTTTCTCAGTTTACACAAATAATATCTTAAGCTGCTTTACTTCGAGTACGATATCACATAAAATGGTACACGTTCCGTTAGATATTACACACTTCTCCTTCTACTCTATATTAAGAAATATGAACCATATATACATATATTAAAAAATAAAATATCGTAGCGTGAGGCTTGTAATCTCCGAAAGGTTAGGTAGACGTGTACCCCACATTTCGCCATTTATATTTACGTGTCATGTAAAGGGGGCAACCCTATTGCCATCATCATCATCTGCCTAGCTCTTTCTCAACTATGTTGGGGTCTAAGTTTTTAAAATTTCATGGTCACTAAAATTATCATTAACTCTAGAAACGATATAGACGAGTGATATTTACCATGTTTACTGTTTGTGTTGAGTTCCCGATATTTGATGATATGATGATATGGTATTCAGGTCTATGGGGTCGGCTTCCAGTCTAATCAGTTGCAGCTGAATACCAGTATTTTACATGGAGTATGTCCTCCATACCAAACCAGTATACTGAGAAATAGATTCCTGATGGGAAAACCCAATTACACTTTGACCCGATTTGGGAATCGAACCTAAGACCATAGCTCAGCAGTTGACCATTTTTCTTTCATACAGAGTTGTTCTATTGAACAGTTTAGAAGCAAGCGCAGGTTTATTAATTAGTTCCACAATACAATAAGTAATACAATAATTACGGCAAGCCAGCGACCGTTCCATATACTGCCCCGTGTAATTTGATCCGGAACTTTTGTGTTTGCTTGACTCGCTCTCTGATCGCTTTTTGTTATTTGGTAGAAAAAGCTCGCGAATTGATTGATACAGCACACATGTATAGTACATATGTGTCGTATTGTGTATCAATCAATACGCGAGCTTTTTCTCTTTAAAAACTCAAAGCCTTTGTTTCATACAAGCTGATATTTTTAAACGTCTAGTGGGACAGTCCAAAAAGAAGATAAAACTAGTTACGCTTTTCAAAGCGAAGGTTTCTCCGGGAAACAACGGGCAGGTAAATGGAATCTCTTTTAAATTAAAACAGGCAATATACTGTCTATACAAAACTTGGTTACTTAATACATATTGAAATTATGCACATTAAATTATAAGAATAATGTAGAAAAAGAGGCACTTAACAAAATTCAACAATTTTTTTTTTAACAATGGCGTCTGACGGGACCAGTCCATGTGGCGACACTTGGGGTAGGCCTATGTCCAGCAGTGGACATCTTTCGGCTGAAATGATGATGATGATGGCTGCTGAGAAAAAACCTGTCTTATTGACAGCATTCACGAGCAATCTCCGTGTGCTTCAGTTAAATAGTAAATTTCGTTATTTTACAAGTTAAAAGCTTCACAGAAAAAATCATTTCCTCTTCTTTATTTCATATCCGCATAAAATACCTGGTCTGGTATTCGATCGAATTGCGTCAATATTTAAAACTAGCTGTTTCCCGCGATCTTCATCCGCTTGAAATTATTACAAGATTATTCCCTATTGAAAGGGATTTAGGTAACAATTTCAAGGGTTTTATTTTTTTTGCGTGGAACCCTAATCCTTTTTCTAAAATAAAAGTAGCCTAACTAGGTACTCCTTATAACATCAACTATCTGCCAGTAAAAATCCTGTCTAAATCGGTCCAGCCGTTTGAGAGATTTGCCGGAACAGACAGACATATACAGGATATCGTATATTCAGTAAAAAGCTGTTATTTTGAAATTATAAACAGACACTTCATTTTTATTTATTTGTATAGATATCCATAGAATTAATAATTTTCTCTATTATTTCCTTTATTTATTTTTACACATATTTTTTAAATTTTTAAATATTCTATACAAAATACTATAAAAAAACATTTAAAAATATAAAAAATAGTAGGCCACCAGCACTGGGAACAGGGTCCGAGCCGCCGGTGGGTCAGGGCTCTTGAGAGAGGAACCTCCTAACAATACGCGCCGTGTCCAGGAGTACGGCTTCTGAATCAAGCCCTTGATCCAGCTGCCAAGCGCGAGCCTCTTCAGGTGTTGGTCGAGGCTCTTGGCAATTAAGCCATTGGCGGACACGACTATCGGCACAATGACTGCTGTATTCACGTCCCACATGTCGACAACCTCGTGAGCCAGATCTAGATATTTGAATTGTTTATCTTTCTCTGCTTTCACGAGGTTCTCGTCATGCGGGACCGTTATATCAACAATCATTGCGCGACGCTCCAATCGATCTATCACCACAATGTCAGGTTTATTGGCAACAATAGTCCTGTCAGTGATGATAGATCGATCCCAGTACAACGTGATATTACCATTATCGAGAACTGGGTCGGGCGTATACTTATAGTATGGCACTTCTGATTCCACAAGGTTGTACTTCAAAGCAAGTTGCTGGTGGATAATCCTGGCAACGAGGTTGTGTCTATGTAAGTACTCTCCGTTAGCCAGACGAGAACACCCAGAAATAATGTGTCGGATCGATTCTCCCGGACGGTGGCATGCCCGACATATGTCAACCGTGCCATCCTTCACAATGTATTTCCGGTAGTTATTCGTCATCATAACTTCGTCCATTATTGCACAGACAAAACCTTCGGTTTCCCCGAAGAGGTCACCAAAACGCAACCAGGATACGGACGCTAAAAAGTCTACATCTCTATTATTATTATCTGTCTTAAAAATAGGTCTTAGAGACATGCCACACGACGCGTTCTCGGTACGTTGCGATGGCAGCGCGGTGACACTGCGCTGCTAGTGAGTTCAAAAACGATAGCCCTTACTGCGTAGGATTACTAGTGTAACCCTCAGTGCGTTGAAATCATAACGCTTCAGCGATGCAACGCCGCTGGCAACACCCGTGATGTAGGCACAGATAATAAACACTGGTTTTTCAAAACAAAATCCAACTCTTTCTTGTTCACAAAAAAATCTAATGAAACTGAGTAAATATAACAAAGCCGTTCATCCAAGCAAATTCAAACTTAAACAATGCACGCCCCGTCCAGTTTTGCTAGGTGATCAATTGTATTAAAGTTGACTCAGTTAAGCTACGCTCTAATCAAATGAAAGCTATTTTATAAAAGAAAGAACTAACAGGAGCACTATCATGTAAACTGAGTGGAAACCTTGCTAAGTACACACACGTATTTAGCGGAACATAAAAATGGCCCAAAATGCAAAATATTAATTATTTTTAATTATAAAATCTTGTTTTTAAACTTATTTTCTTATTTAAATTTACGCCTTTTAAAATTAAAATAAGATCACATTTTATGTATTTTTTAAAAGTTAAATTGTTTTTGGTGAAATACGAGTACGTAAAAGGTGATTCATTTGGAGGTATTTTTTTTAAAACTAATAAAAAAATCGGTTTATCCCTATTATTATACAAAACAACCATTTTTGACATTTATTTTTTAAAGATTATTTCTTTACAATATCCGTAACTTTAGTTACCATGGTAATTCGCCAGTTATAATTTTCGATGACGCGTCCGAGCATTTCGAGTGGTATTTGGCGAGTAACGTGAGTAATGTTGGCTACCAGTTGCTCAATCGTACGAGTCTTATCCATATAGACTTTGGAATTTACATAGGTCCAAAGGAAAAAGTCTAGGGGTGTGATCTCACTGGATCTGGGCGGCCAATTCACCGGTCTGAAGCGCGAAATAAACTGTTCACCATATTGTTCTTGCAATAAAGCGATGCGCTCACTTGCTGTGTGGCAAGTAGGTAGGCTTTCAAACTTTTCGATGGTATAGCGAATGCGAATAGCGATGGTAGGCCGATTATGTTGACCATAAGTTGTTCTAAGTGCACGAATCACCTTCCTTGCAGAACACTGATTTTCGTAATTCAGCTGAATAATTTGTAGACGTTGTGCCGGAGTGGAAAGACCATGAACCAGAAAGTGCCATGATGAAACATCAAACTATACTGAATAAAAATACCATGATAGATCACGCTTCCTCTGTCAAAAAATTCATTCATTCATTCAAAATCACCCATTACTGTCTTTATTTTATAAGATTACCAATGAAAGTTGAAAAAATTAAAAAAGTGTTTCTTCCGCGTGCTCTTATTAAAGTTTCCGCGCACTTATACACGATGAGATGTTATCTATTGCATCCTGTGATAGTCTCTGCCATTCCTCATCTACGGCGATTCGCAGTTCATCCACATTGATAGGAGCTGAGATTCTGGATTTTACTCTTCATTTCAGCAGGTCCCAGACGTGTTCTATCGGATTCATATCCGGTGGTAACGCCGCCACTCCATAACTGTGATTTTTACATTATTAAGATATGCTCGGGTTGGACAAGCAGTATGCGGCCGAACATTACCCTGGATCAAAACGAAGTAGTCACCGACAAAGGAGGCAAACTTATTATTATATTTAATATGAAATTAGTTCGAAAAATAAATAAAATAAAAACCAGCCTGCAATGTTATACAAACTAGTTTTCTGACCTTTTTTATGTCCCGCTAAATTTGCAGGTCTGTGTAGTTTTGCGAACTTCTTATAAATATTTTAGTTAGCACTGTAAGTTGATTAACTATGAAACTTCAAAACTTCTTAGATAAAATACAAGGTTTATAATCTTGCGTAATCCATCTTATAAAGCCAGCGAAAATGAGCCACCTTATTTAAATTATTTTTAATTAATAGCTTACGCGAACAGGTACTTAGCTTAAGCTAGCACTTTCTTATTATAAACATGTTTAAGTTCTTAAATTCATTAACATGTTAATCTCATAATGTATTTTCCATATTGTACCGACCTAATGGTATCAATCCTATTGAAATTGACTATAGTTTATCATCAGACAAACAAATTATTAAAAATATTAGTGTTATCAACATAATTAAACACAGCTCTGATCACGGACCAATCCGCGCAAAAATTCGACTTTAAAATCCAACGGGCGAAATTATTCACATAGCAAATAAAGAGGAAGAGAGAACCTTTTTACCTAAAACTGCAAAAGAACTCTGAAAGTTGATGAGTCAGACTCAGAAGACCAACCTGCGATATGCGTATCCTGCCCATCCTAACCTACGGTGCTCAGACCTGGTAGTTCACCGAGTCGCAGAAGTTCTGCCTTGGAGTGTGCCAAAGACTAATGGAGCACAGCATTTTGGGTGCAAAAACGGACGGAACACCATGCTGCGTTCGAAAATAGGAACAAAAGTCTCCACGTAATGGGTGCCTGAGGATGGACGTCACGCGAAATGACCTGGCACACGAATAGGGTACCTGGAAAGATATGGGGGAGGCTTTTGCCCAGCAGTGGGACATTTCCGGCTAAACAAAAAATATATACCGATATGAGAAACAGGACGGCAGCTAACTGTGGTAACAATTCCAGAAGCATGGTTTTGTCGAATAGCTCATCAGCCTGGATACTTGTTTGATGCTTAGGTTGTAGTTTAGCAGCAGTTGATAGTTCTCTAAGTACTCGGAGCTTCTGCTTAGTATCAACAGATTAAGAAAAACCTGATAGTATCAGGTTTTTAAGTATTTCCAAATTTTCAGGTTTTCCAGGATTCCCAATTATGGCAGGTAGTTTCAACTTCAGTTTTTGTCACATAGATGAAATGATTGCGTCAATTAACAGATCAGAGACTGAAATCAATCAGTGCGAATTTTCAGATGGCTACCGGCAACGAACACTAAACTAGGAATTTTGATAAGCCGCTAATAAACGCCTTATTGCATATATGCTGGGAATAACGGAAATCCATTTCTTTAAATACTTGGAATTGGCTTTCACACCTGTTACCGTACTTATTAATTTTGTAAGAGGCCACCCATTAACATATCGAGACAGTGTACCAACATCCATAATTAAATTTAACGACACCGAACACTGTAATGTGTGGGAGAAACCGTTTACAATACACGTAATCTGTAGGCTTGAGCTAGAACGAGGCCCGTATGCCATTATTGTGATTTAGAATGCGGCTGTTCTCAGAATGCGAGCCAATAAATTTGATCTCAATCAGGCCGTAACCGCCATTTGTTATTCGTACTTCGCACACGTGTAGACGAGACAGTCCGAGACATTTTTATACACGTCAATAAATGAAAATGAAAATGTATGTGTTTATAGTGTACTACTTTGAAAATATACTTTGCAATTTTCGCGCGTCCACAAGAAAAAATATCACCTCGTATTCAAGCGTAATTAATAGTTGATTCTAGGCATCTGATCATTAGGAATATTGAATCCATTGTATAATTTTATAATAAAGCATGCATGTACTTTTCAACGCCATTTTGAATCACGATGAAATAAATTGCAATTAAAATTAATGGGTAACATAGTCAGTTAAGCATGCAACCTCGGAATGTTTCAAATACATGATAGTGAGCAATAAATAGTATGATGAGTTTACTGTGTTTCTAAATAGCAATAAAAAGCAAATAATACCACAAGAACTTTTCTTTCAAACATTTCAAACGTACTAAATAAGAACACTCCATAAATAAATCAATCTTACATTTGAAACGAAACAACAAGTGTGAAAATAAACTTCAATATCACTTTTTCTTGGTTATATTTTACTGAAAATCTTGAATGGGTGTCGTCGTCGCGAGCGAAGGAGCCAGGCTAGGAGATGGCGCCCATTGTTTATGCATGAAGTTATTATTTACGAGCAAACACCGCCTCGACCCTACATTGGCGGCGCGGGCGGGGAGCCCCGAGCCGGCCACTGCTGCACCGGCGACATTCACTCTATTTGAATACTAATTCACAACTTACTATAAAAAGTTCTAGATACTACTTATTAAGATTTTATGTGTTAATGGTCCGATGAATATAAGACAAATGTTCACCTTATTTAAGACGAATAACATAGGATGTGGTGTATTATACACCTTAATATATGTACCAGTAAGAAAAGTATATCTCCAAAAAATGTACTATATTATGAACGAGTTTTTGCCCGCGGCTTCGCTCGCGTTAATTTAGAATTTGACAATCAATCGGGTTGTGCTCTGCTTGAAATAATACAATTCAATCATGATTCGAAAGACACGTGGCGCCATCTATTATGTTAAGAAAGTTATTGTTGTTTTCCTCTGGAACATTACTTTTTTTCGGGATGAAAGGTACCCATTACCGTTTCTGTACACCTGACAATGTGTATACAAAATTTCAGGTTAATCGGTTCTGTGGTTTAGGCGTGAAAAGGAAACAAACAAACAAACTTACTTTCGCATTTATAATATCAGTACGGAAGTACGGATTTTGATTCGTATTGCTAATCCATGACTAAAACATGAAAATCTTTCATATTTTTCTGATTTTAGTTCAAAAGAGATGTGAATATACATCATCATTATTGTAACATCGCCGATGGTTTCCTGCTAGTAGTTAGAAACCTCATTTACCGATTTTTTTTTCGAAAACGTTTCCTCCGTCCTTCAATAGAGTTGATAAAGGATATTGCGGAGATCCCGCCGACTTTGCATCGGCTATGGATTTCTTCAATTCCTACTACTGTTGGCATAGTGTTACTGACCGCCTTTTATTCGCATCTGAATTATGACGGTTTCATTACGTTTAATGTAATCCGTTTTAAACATTTGATAAAACCGTTAACTGTACCATTAACGTACCTACTGAAATTATTCTAAGAGTAACTTATGTTGATTTTCGGGATCTTTTAATGTTATAACTTGTTCTACATTAACGTCACGTTCGGGATTATTTTGTTAGATAATAAAGGAATAAGTTTGATGTTGGTTAAAATGTAGCTGTAAGAGACAAAAAAGAAGTAGTGTGTTGTGCCCCCAATGACGTACGGTGCTGAAACATGGACACTCACACAAGAGGCTGTGTACAGTCTGAGACATGCACAGAGAGCCATGGAGCGTTCCATGCTCGGCATAAAGCTGATAGATCGAGTTCCTAACGTCGAAATCCGAAACCGCACAAAGGTTTTCGATATTGGAAATCGCGTTACGGAATCAAAATGGAGTTGGGCAGCTCACCTAGCAAGGCACAGTGATGACAGGTGGACTAAGGCTGTCACCGAATGACGTCCAAGAGCTGGCAGAAAGAAACGTGGGTCGTCCGGCGGCGAGATGGGCAGTCGATATACTTGCCGTCGGGGGAAAAACCTGGGTGAGGCTGGCACAGGACCGTGGAGATTGGCACAAGAAAAGAGAGGCCTATACCCAGCAGTCGATGAGTTTGGGTAGAGGATTATGATGATGGTTAAATTGGGAAAATTCCGGCGTGCCTACGTTTGCTCCTAACAAGTGATGTGGCGGGCATAGAGGAGTTTGCTGATGGCTATATCAACAGGGAATTTTATTTGCCGAAAGTGGAATTATTAAGAACATTAGATTACATTCTTTAGTCAGTTTGAGCACAACTTGTGGATACCGGCGACCAATCATCTTCTTGAGCATGCAAATCTTAGTTTGTTTGAGTTGCCGTCCGATATGGTACCACAAGGCTGATTCAAGTATAAATCGATGCCCTGGACATTTTTCTTATTATAAAACGACCGAAATTTTAAAAACGATGCAATATAAACGTTTTGTGTCATAATTATTTGCCCATGGGGTCGTTACCGACCCATATAAATATTTCGAATGATTCCAATTAGTAAATAAATCTTGACAAGTAAGATTTATATCAGTGTTACTAAAATATATTATTAGTGTACAAAAAAAATGAAATACTCACAAAATAAATACATTTATTTACCAACTTGTTGTTTCTGGTAAATTAAAATTGCTCCAAAGAAGAATTTTTACTGTGCTATACTTTATAATAAATGTTTTGGCTATCAAAATATGGCATAAATATCGGTGAGTGTACATTAAAATTATTTAAGTACTTTTGGGTAGTTACCGACACCCGGGACATAAATGGTTTAAACTTTCTAAATAGTGATACCTAGAATTTTCTCGATATCTTTTGTCGAAAGATTGATCTTAGATGATTATCAAAACAAAACACAATTTCGGAAAAGAAATCAGAGCTGGATTCAAATCTCAATATTCAATGCTTCACCAAGCAGAGCAGTAAATAAAAGATGCAAGGAAATAACGAAACATTGATGGAATTAGAACTTTTTTCGTATCAATAATTGGATCATTTTTCGAACCAGTAAATGAATTTTCTACCATTATACTGGCTTAGGACGTGAGATATTTCAGCTGTAAACATGCGGTTAGCTGGCATTAGCAAGCAATAACTTCGGCACATTGTATTCTGCCCCATTGTGAGCCGTTGATGCAGTCGGTTAAATTTGAGTCCATCTTTGTGCATTGTACCATGAATTGTAAGGTTCAACAAAGCAATATTTGATTCAATAAAATCGATAGATACGAAAGCAACTTAAGAGGGAACTGGGGCTACGATTCTTCATACACGTATTCCCCTTTTTTTCTTTCTGAATAATGCCTCTAGAGCAATTTTTTTTTTTCATAAAATCAATATCTACTGTGGACACGCACGTTTCAGCAACTAATAAGTAAAGAAAATACGACCCTCCAAAAATGGCAAAAAATGCCCCATTTTTACGGTCGTGATTAGAGGACTACCAGACAAATTCGAAAAGTTTTTAACATACAAGAAATTGATAGTAGACTCTTGACTAGGAGAGATTGGATACTCTTTCTTAAAGTTTTAATGTTAAAAATAATTTAATCAGCTCGGTTTTGGAGGAGGAAAAAGGGGAAAACAAAACGTCGACCTCGTCAAAATTTTTGTGATATAATCGGTCTGAGCTGCAGATCTCCCTATCGAACTCGACGGAGGCAGGCTTGACGCAGCGCGACGGCAATAGTTTTTTCAAATACCTATTTTTCAAATTCTTCGCAGGCCCTGCTCCCTCTTAAAGTGCACTTAGTAATATTGACGTTTTAGCAATTGGATTTATAACCGTTATCCCAACTCAATTTGTAAATTCGACAAGTGTGTGTGTGTGTTACAAGATCTATCTAACTAAAGTCAAGTATAGTGTCATGGGTCATGTAGTGCAACACCTGTCGAATGTATTTATAAGCATTATAAATAATAACTAAAGTGTTGGGTGTTTGGAAGGGTTTGGTATAGATTGGACACAAATAAAAGGCGGGGTTAGCGACAAACTGTTTATTCAAGCCAATTTACCCGACAGTATCAAATCTTCTATAAAATAAATAATCTAAATTCGGTCAATAAATATTGTTTCAGAATAAACATTTCCTTGTTTTTTTATGCCTAAGTACTGCATGCAATTCTGTATTTGTAAATGATACACTCTGGTCTACCACAAAATCTTGTTTTTAGAAAAATAAGCCTTTTCCACATACTTGCTCGCAGCAGGTCGGGGCCGACGCGACGGCCACGCAAAGAACCTTTAATCTTACTTAGTAACGCATCGCGTTCTGTTTCTTTTGCAGTATCCTTATAAAAACAGGCAGTACCGCCTCAACTAGGTTTCAATGACCCACGGTGCCCGCATGGTGACCCTCCCGAGGTAACGGTAATCGTGACAAAACATCAGCCGGACCATTTTCTTCGATCGCACGAATTATATACGAAAATCATATGCGGCCAGGCGCGCCGGCCATCTTTGAAAACGACTGGCAGTCGTTTGTGGAATTCCATACTCGTCGCCAATGGGACATCAATAAAAGGCGGTGGTTCATACAACAGTTTGTTTCTAATAAACTGTTACGGGCCACAGTACCCAACACTATATATATCTACACTAATATTATAAAGAGGAATGATTTGTATTTTTGTGTGTGTGTGTTTGTGATGTATAAACTCAAAAACTACTGTTCCGATTTCAAAGAATTTTTCACCATTAGAAAGCTACATTCACCCTGAGTAACATAGGCTATATTTATTGCTAGAAAAAATTAGGGGGGGGGAATTGGGGGAAAATAAATGGCCACCCGTGCGAAGCCGGGACGGGCTGCTAGTTAGCAATATAATGCTTACCTATACCTCACATATGTAGGTAGTTCGGTCGTCACAATAGGAAATATGTAAGATTTCTTTTTTCTTCTTCTTAAAAATGCCTTGTAATTGCCCATAAAAGCATTGTAGTACACTTGTTAGATTTTCTAATAAAACACTTATTTTATAATTTAATATTGTATGTAGCGAGTTTTTGGTGAAACGGAACGCAAACTCAAAACGCATCGTCCCTCGTTAGCGCCGGTAGTGACGTCAAAGTCTATGTCAAAGAAACACTTTTATTTGAAAGTATTTAAAGTTTCACTAAGATTTTATTATAATACTGTTATTGCAATGTTTGCTTGAACAAAGCACATATAATGAGTAAAATTAATACATTATGGGTCAAAAATTAGGTGTAAACAAGGCAGATAGAGGTGAATGACGTCAAATGACATGACATGAATGGCCGCGACAGTCACGGACGTTTGAACTTTCGTAGAAAATTGTAAGAGTTAATATTTATTTTGAGCAACAAGCAGTAGTTGAACTTAACTTTTAATTATTATCTTGGGTTGATAGTACTATATTTTATTCATTTAAGTGAAGAAGAAATTCCCTACTGACTTATCACTGTGTCACACAAGTCAGTAGAATAAACGATTCCAAAATATTTCTAGTTTCGCCGGCAAAAACTAGTATTTAGTAAAATTGATTTCGTACTATAAATATAATAATCCTCAAGTAAGATCCTATCCAATACATAAATAAGGCAGGTTTTGTTGTGGCAAATATGATATTTGCCGCTAGGTCCATTTAATTAATGAATACGCGCAGCATGGGTTCTAAAATATCTGAGTGTCGAGGATAAGGTGTGGTGAATGTTTAATTATTTAAATTTATTTCTTAATACATAAGGGGTGTAAAAAGACCCTTAACGAAGCCAAAAGGCACTTGTTCTCCCCGTCAATGCGATCATTTTTTTGTTCTAGACCATATCTGGAAACCTTCTAACTACGGAGATATTATGGGTCAAAGTTCCAACTTTTTTCGAGTTTTTTTTCAAATACATGTTTTTAAAGTAAGATTTTTACTTTAAACACCTCCACGACCCATGTACTATTCAATCCATCCATAAGCAGAATGGTCTGAGTGCGTTACATTGAGTCCTACCATAAAAAGTGATTTTTCACCCCAAAAAAAAAGGTTCCCAGTAAAAATTTTTGCGTATAGTTACTTAGTTTGATATACAGAATGTATGGTTGACGGCTTCGTAAAGGGTCCGTTTACACCCTGTATATGCTTTAGGGGATATGCTCCCGAGAGTGAGCGGTGGATATAAATACATGATTTGTTTCCATGAAGAACGTACAAAAACAGTAACGTAAAAGTCGAAACAGTAATTTTCATTTACTTGTATGAATATAAAGGTGGATGCGGCACCATTTTATTTCGCAGCTGAAAAATTATTAGAGTGAAAACATCCACTAGATTGGGTACACCGCTTGGATCATTAAATTAAGTGCGTGTGTTTCACCACACTCGCAAAAGGCTTACGTTGTATTACTTCATGTAATCGAAGCCACATTTACGAATTAACTATTGTGAGAAGCGCGTCGAGTGAATAAAGTCGAGTGAAGAAGTGATCAGCCACCCGTAGCATGAATTGTGTTTAGTGAGCACGCAGTCTTCAGAGCGATACAGTATTGGCCTTATGTATTTTACTATGACACTGTATTTTGAGCTTTGTTTTTGGCCCGTGAAGATGTAATGAAAATTAATCTGAACTCACCCGAGACTTTACTTCCTAGTACTAAGAGATATAAATTAAGTTTTATATAAATTAAGATTAAATTAAGGAGCTCCTGGCTTAATAATAACAGCCGCTCGGGTCGATCTTTAGGTTAAGCCGTGCTTGCCTAGGTTGGTCTGTGGATGGGTGACCACCCATTAAATACCGAGTTTCCTCCGTGCTTCGGAAAGCACGTTTAACCGTAGGTCCCGGGTGTCATTTGTAGATTTTTGACAGTCGTTAGGTAGCCAGTGCCCCGAAAGTCTGACAACCAGTCTTACCAAGGGGTATCGTATTACCCAGTACTAACTGGGTTGTGGAGGTCAGATAGGCAGTCGCTCCATATAAAATACTGATATTCAGCTGCATCCGGTTAGACTGGAAGCCGACCCCAATATAGTTGGGAAAAGGCTAGGCAGATGATGACTAACAGATAAAAATTAGTACGAGCAAAACACAATATGTTCGTAGAAACTATGCATTGTTGTTATTTGCGACTGACTTTCAGAATAAATAGCATCTTTTATTTAAAGACGTTGTAGAATCTTACATTTTTTGCAAATGGTTGTGATCACAAGTATTGTACGACACAGTAACAACAGTTACATGCGCAAGTGCGCCTGTTACAGATGTCATGTTTTGTTGGTTTTTCAAATTATGTTTTGTTCTGTGCTTTACCTGTACGGCTAATAGTTGGCTACTTAGAGACGTACATAAGCTGTTACGACAAAAAGGTCGCTGGCAAAAACCTTACGTAGAAAATTAAGGTTTGATTTCTGGCTTATAAATAAATTATGTCCTACCTTGTCCATCTACCCGAAGAAAGAACTGGCTTTTATTAAATCTTGAGACCTTGATCTATTTAAATACCATCTACAGGCAAAATAACAAGATAATAATAAACAGTGGTATATATTTAGAGTCTAAATATATACCACTGTTTTATTTTCCTTTATTTATTTAACTACACTTTTTTGATATTTTAAATATTTCTTAAAAAAACACTTAAAAATATTAATAAATAGTGGTCCACCGGTGTCGGGAGCAGGATTCAAGTTACTGGTGATTAGGGCTCCAGAGACAGGAACCTCCTCACAATGCGAGCCGTATCGAGGAGTACTGCTTTCTGAATCAGGCCCTTGATCCATCCGCCTAAGGAGAGCCTCAAAAGATGGTCGTCGAGGCTCTTAAAAAGAAAACTATTTGTTTGTTATAAATTACCGATACGTACTTTTAAATGCATTCAGAAAAAAATATTATTTGGAAATTAAAAACAGACACATCAATTTTATTTATTTTTATTGAGTACAGATTAGGAACTTGCTTTAAATGAAAAAAAAAAGAATTTAATTAACATCAATAAACCTCATTACCTACCTATTATCAGAAGTTGGTTAAAACATTTATTTAGTGAGTATGATATTTATTCACATAAAATGAACAAAATACAGTGTACATAAATTTAGTGTAGCACCTAGTATCGCCATTATCTAGTCAGCATCGTTGTAAAGTGTTTTAATGTAAATACTTGCTAGGGTTTCACAAATTCTGTCCATTAAGAGTTGATAAAACAAACAGAAAGTATTCAATTACACGCCGCCGGGTCTTGACCTGTCGGTTTGGGTAGCTGGTCCAGTACTACTTTCGTTTCAACAGTATTTTTAAAAATGAGTTATTTTCGTACAAGACAAAAAAATACAGTAGATGTAAGAAGTGGCACGGGGCCGGAACCGATGGAAAGACTGGAGGGTGGGTTTTTTCCAGCAGTTGGATAGTATATCATCATCTGCCTAGCCTTTACCCAACTATGTCGGGTTCGGCTTCCAGTTTAACCAGATGCTGCTAAATACCAGATTACCATATTTTACATGGAGCGATTGCCTATCTGACCTCCACAACCCAGTTAGGTACCCTTGGTAAGACTGGTTGTCAGACTTTCGGGCCATTGATTACTTACCTGTAACGACTGCCAAAGATCTACAAGGCACACAATTTTCCGAGGCACGGAGAAAACTCGGTATGTAATAGGCGGTCACCCATCCACGGACCAAGCTAGGCAAGCGCGGCTTAACCTTAAGATCGATCCGAGCGACTGTTATTATTTAGCTACAAGCTCCTCAATCAGGATTATAACTTGAAAGAAAATATCCCTGTAAATATGATTGTATTGTTTTCACCAGAAAGTTTAATATTACTATTTTATCAAAATATTTGTATGGATTTTGTCAACAAAGACTTGTTCCGCAGCTCCAGGGCAGTAAGACCGTCGCCGATAGTCAATAAATAAACGAATTCATTCAAAGTTTCCGTTTCGCATATCGGCCATATTGTATTTCATGACATTCGTAAACGGTTTCAATCACAATATTTTTATTTGTTCTTCGGTATTGCATGATTAACTTCTATAAAGTATGTTCCATTGTAGGCACTCACGAGGATTAATATCCTCGTGAGTGCCTACAATGGAACATACTTTTACGGCAAAATGTTTGGTTTCATCATTTTTAAATTTGTATAATAATTTATACAAATTTAAAAATGATGAAACCAAACATTTTGCCGTAAAAACCTTAAATATGTAGCAGCAAACAACATTTTTGGAGCATTACTTGTACAATTTGATGAATGATGAATAGATGAGTCGATCACTGGCCAACTAATGATTAAAAATTATAATGTAGAAACTTATTATGGGTTATGGAGGCATTCTTTTTCTGGGAACTTACTCAAAATACTCGGTAAATAAGACCCATTTGCAGTAAGAAAACTTTTTTACAAAAATATACAACCGACTTCAAAAAACAACAAAAAGCTCATGATATCTTTAGCTTCAGAAGTCGGAGGCATAAAAAGTGAATCAAACAAACAAAAGTCACCGACTTCCGAAGCTTAAGTTATTGTGTACTTACAAATATCAAATGTTAAATAGCGTTTCGTCATCAATTGGGCCTAGTAATATAAACGTAAATGTAAATGAACACTTCATACTCACTAAAATTGTTCTCATAAAAAACCGGCCAGGTGTAAGAACATACACTGTGAAGGGTTCCGTAGTCTAATAATGTATCCCAAGAAAAAATTAACATTGCACTTGAAAAGCACCGTGTTCCAGTTGCAAATGTAGGTTTGTAAGCACAATATAGAGCCATAATTATGTAATTTGTTAGATTTAGATTTACAAAACAATGGTTAGATCTGCTGTCTTGTATGCATCAAAATTTTGGGCCACAAAAGGGATGAATGAAAGGCATTTGCATGTGGCTGAGATGAGAATGCTGTGTGATGTTACGTGAATGGATAAAATAAGAAATGAGTACGTAAGAGGTAGTCTGAAAGTGGTTCCGGTGACTGAAAAGTTGTATGGTAATCGGTTGTCGTGGTATGGGTATGTGATGCGGAGGAATAGAAAAATATCGTGAGGAAAGTTTTGAGTATGAATGTGCATGAGTATAAGAGTAGAGGAAGACCGAAGAAACAATGGATGGAATGTGTAAAGGATGATAAAGCAAGAAAGGAAGTGTCTGATGCGATTACGAGTAATAGAGTAGAGAAGAATGAAAGAAAAAGACATGCTGCACCGACTTCAAATGAATTGGGATAAGTAAGAGAATGATGAACTATGTAATTTTTTAAGACTTCTAATAAATGGGTTGGTCGTGTAATCTAACTAAAACAGGAAAATAACTATTTTCTGCATTTCTTTCAAATGTATAGTCTCAGTAGTTACCGAGATAAGAAAGCGGGAATGGTTTATCATCTGTTTTCTTAAATAACTTTAAGCCTAACACATCATTTTAAAATTATTAAAAATAAACTATGTTTATGTATTAAAATTATAAAAGCTCTGTTTATATTCTGACGCTCGGAACCCTAAAAAAGGTTGACGCGTTCGAGGTTTATACTTAATAAAGTATGACCCTTAATTCTGCTAACAAATGATTATGCAAAGGCATTTGGAGTATGCTATTTTCGGTGACATATTGCAATGTTTTGTAAAACTGCAGTGTCTTTGTTTTGGTTTCAACCATCACTTTATTATATTAAAAAACATTTGAAAACTTATAAATAATCTTTGCAGTAGTGCTCAGCAGTATATTCCTGACCAAAAATAGTCTCTAAAAATCATCAACCCTTCATTTAGTAACTAATACCAGTACCAAAAATAAGCAGAACCTAATGATTCGCTGGGGCATGCATAATAGCGGTATAATCAATTTCCCAGTAAATTGGCTCTCTAATTTTCACGTTAATTAACTTCACACCGAGGAGCGTATTGTAATAACTTTGAACAATCACGCAGTAATAATGTCCACCACAAAAAATACCATAAATGATTTTGGTTAAATGTACTACTATAACTTACATACATTGAAATAAGCACTTTTTACTTTTCCCATGAGAAAATACACGAGAATTATGTGAAAAATTGTGTTTATTGTGTACGTTATTTAAACGGTTTTTTTTTCAAGGAGCAACTACAAATAAAGATTTATTTGAATTCTCATCTTTTTCATATTTCAAACTTTTCAGTTCTTAACCTACAATCATAAAAATGATTGAATTGTCAAAAAACATCTTGCTGTGTTTTCCGAATACAAACTTTTTGGAGGATTCATAATGCCATTTCAAGGAAAAGCTACAATTACATATTCACTATCAGACATCATTCATTATTGTGCATTATTCCGCGAAAGCGAAGCCGCATGAGTGAATTTAGTTAATACCTTAAATGACAACGAGGTACCACCCTGTATAATTAAGTTGATTTGGTAATGTGATGTTTCAAAGAGGAGGAATATCATGGACTAGCTGTTCCCCGCGACCTTCGTCCGCGTAAAATCCCGTCCCGTTTTTGCAACATTTTTCTTTGCTGCTCCGCTCCTATTAGTCGTAGCGTGATGTTGTATAGCCTATAGCCTTCCTCGATAAATGGACTACCGAACACTGAAAGAATCATTCAAATCGGACCAGTAGTTCCAGAGATTAGCGCGTTCAAACAAACAAACAAACACTGCAGCTTTATAATATTAGTATAGATATTTACTTCATCTATCAGTGCTCTCTAAATTCATCTGATAATAGTGAGTGAAGTCTACCTTTTCCTTATATAGGATCCAACTCTATCAAGTCCCTGTTTAGCATCATTGCAACACTGTAATGAACACTCGCGACATCCGGCTCGAAGGACCAAAAATGTACGGGTAAGGTATATTTAAATGAAAGACTGCTTATATTATATAATAAACTTGAGTATTGAAAACTGATAGGTGATTGACCGAATGAGACCGTTTGTTGTAAGCCCAAACGGTGTTATGCAACTACTGATCGTTAACTCAAAATTGTGTATTTTATTCATTCGCTGCGCGTCGATGTCAGCATAAATTGAAATAATATTGTAAGGGTTTGCTTGTACAATAAGTGCACTTTTGCTTTGTATGTTTTATCTGCAAAAAACAGATCTGCAGAAATGGGTCTATAATCGTGTAGGGCTGGAAAGTACAGTGAGATATGGAAGGGAATTGAATAGACAGTTCTAGTCAAATAGGTTCGAATATTTTATTATTATCCCAGCCGTACGCTGCGACCCTCGTCCGCGTGAAATTGTTTAAAAAATATTAATTCCTTATATGAATCGGATTTTGTTAACAATTTCATGGGTTCAAATTTTGTTGCACGGAACCCTAAATAGCCTAAGTTACTCTTTCTGATATAAACTATTTGCCAGTAAAATTCCCGTCAAAATCGGTTCAGCCGTTTCGGATATTAGCCAGAACAAATAGACAGACAGCCCGAAAAATAAAATAAAATATAAATGTATTTTTGTAATAAGTACCGTATAAGCTTTCCGTAAGAAACTTATATTTTGAAATTACAAACAGACACATCAGTTTCATTTATTGGTATAGATATAGATTGAGCGTTAGTAGAAGTATAAAAAAATACTAAGAGTGTACCTTAACTCAGTAGCAATTACATTCCACACCTGCGTTTTTCCGATAGGGACTGAACTCTACAGACTGGTCGTAATTAAGAAATGGAAGAAGCCTACCTGAACCCACGGACCAGCCAATGACCGTATTCTATAAAAAGTTTACTACTCGACGGACAAAGATCTAATTAGCTGGTATCTAGTAAATGAGATTACTACTGTAACTGTGAGATAAATTACACAATAGCTTGAATTTAAATAAATGTTTATTGTTTCTAATATTATTGAAAAAGCACAATCAACACAAAACACACGCGGATGAAGTACCTATGGGTAGTAATAACATCATTTCGATTGTAGAAACTGTAATGGTGTCGATTAATTAGGCAAATTGATACGAGACGCACGGGAACGGTCAGTGGCGACACTTGGGGGAGGCCTATGTCCAGCAGTGGACATCTTTCGGCTGAAAAGACGATGATGATTAGGCAAATTAAGTAATACAAATTTTTGCTTTTTATTTTTGAAAGATTTAAATGTAAAGAAAAAACAGCACATGAAAAAAACTATCTTTCAGGAGTACTATTACTATTGTAGAATAGCACAGTTGCCAACCTAAGCCAGTTTAAAGCAGCAATAATTATGCATTATGCTCTCGGCGTACTCTCCACTGTCATCTGCATTTATGAAGATTTATCGTAACTACAAACTTATTGTAGCCGAAAACGGCAACCGTCGGCTCCTTAACTTTAATACGAAATAACGTTCTTGATAAAATAACTTTAGACTAAGTAAAATATTGCACAAGTTTAAGATACGTTCTGCTTATTTCGTCTCAGAGATAGAAATATATTTGTTATACATATTTAGAATTCGAAAAAGCCTTCTGATGTACTACATGTTTTAAAGCGTACATCATTTCATTTTTCTTATGTGAACGTCTTGTTATTTATTTTGTAATTCAATTGGATATAGATTAAGAATTTGAAAATGATTAATAATTGTGTAATTTGTTATGATTTGAATTATATTGTGATTGTTTTATTTTGTTAAGTATGTAAATTTGTGCTATGGATAATTTTATAATCTGAAATAAACACCTTGCTTTACATTAAAATAGCAATATCTAAGCAATGATATCCGCTTATGTTGCTTTTTAGTAAAGCTACGTATTCCGAGGTCGTTCCTCCTTCGTGCCTCGAAATGCACTGAAAACAGTAAAAACCTTCTCGTGGCTGCCATTCCTGGATCTTAAAAGTCATTACGGGGAACCCCACAATCTGACACCAGTTTTACCAGTAGGTATGGTGACAACCAGTTACTGGGTTGTGGCGGTAAAAGAAGTAGTCACTATTTGTTCAATACTGGTACTCAACTGCATCCGGTCAGACTGAAAGCCTACCCCAACATAGTAGGGTCTCATCATCATCTAGCTAGCCAAAAGGCAAGTGCCTTTAGTACTAAATGACCTGTATTTTCCAATGCTAGGCAAAGGTCTTCCAACCCTCCTCCCAGATCTCTGTGTTCAGGCATCTTAATTGGCGCAGACGAATATGGCGGGATGAGCTGGACTCATCATGGATTGGTCCTTGGCAGCTCTGGACTGAAGTCTCGGAGGTGCTACAGAAACATTCTTTGAGTAAAACAAACTGCTCCTGATGGGCCTTACGAATCTTTTTCACCGGAATTTGAGCCCTAATTCCGTTTTTACCATCTTGCAAAAAAAATCTCATGTTTATGATTTTTATTTTTAAATGTCCATAACATTTTTTTATATCCATCATCACCAGCTCTTGTGTGGATAAGTGAACTCGAGTTTATGCGAGTGTAATTGGCTCCATCAAAATCAATTAGTGGAACACAATGGGCGTCAAAATTGTGAACATTCCACTTTGTTCCACCTGGTTCCCGACGGCTTGGTGGTGTAAAGTGGATTAATCCGTATCCATGTTCCCATTCTAGTTAATTTTTATCTAACATTGATGATAGATAAGATACACCCGTCCATGAGAACATTCTTCAAGTTCACTATTCATTATTGTTTTCATATTCTTGACGATTTCGGTCATTTATCTGTGAATGTTATCATTCACCATACGGCAACTTGTGAATTTTCATAATAATCAAAATATTATAATGATTATGAATTTAAAATACACTAAATTGGCTTGCCTTTTACTCGTGGTGTGCATTTACAGCATTTACTATTTAATACTTTAATTAGTGTTTGTTTATTACTTTACACCTGTGAACTGTCTTTAACATTTGTAAAAACAAGCTAGATTTTAACATGTCATGTGAAACTGGGTCGAGGGTCGAAGGTTTGGTTTCGGTTTCGGCTGAAGACCCTGTTGCGATCCAACACTAGTTAAAATAAAGCAACAAAAACTAATAGATCCCAGTCTTTGAGCTTCTTGCTCCATTAATATTTACTAGCACTAGTGCCTGATTATCGTGTCAACAAAATCCATTACGTCTGTGACGTTTTTAGTGAGAGTACGTAGAACCGAAGACAGGCCAGTTACACATTGTTACTGTCTGCCTCGAGATTTATGGGCAACGGTCTAACCGACCCGTTTTCGGCCCTTGCAAAAGTTAAAGACAGTTAAACTCGACCCACAGGGTCTTTTCCATTTTGAGTGTTTTTCTTGAGTAAACGATGCAAATGCTTTTTTGAAAGGGATACGTATGTACCTGTTTCATATAATGTTCACAGTATCTTCTTAATGTATTGAAAATAAAAGTTATTTACCAAAGTAATGAAATGATTGCGATCACCTTGGTATTTTTAAATAATATACAAATACTGTTTTAAGCTTTCACGGTTTACAACGAAACTTATACTGTAACTTACGGGATATGTTTCGTGATTGTTCATTATTTTGAGCACCCGATATTTCAATCACGAAAGATATCCCGTAAGAGACAGTATAAGTTTAATATACAAATAATCAAAATCTATGTTAAGTGTCGATTATTCGATTAACATTGTTAAATTTTATCAACTAACTTTTAATTTAGGCGACATAATAATTATTATTCTCTTACAGTTTGTGTTTCAGTGTTAATTTTGAAGCAGTGAGAAAACAAGATTACGTCCTTTTCCAGTGAAAGTCTCACACATTTGCATAAGCATGTTTGTAATAAATCTGTTCAGCTATTCCAACCAGATGTAATCTTAACTAGCAGGGGTACTTTGTACATATTATTATGGATAGTTTTTAAACGTGAGCTCGGTCCATTAGTTTCACGCCGCCGAGGCGTCGACCACACTATCGATCGTAGCTAATGTTCCCTGGTTTTTACTGTATTACGCAAAAGTATTTGGCAAAAATGAGAATAGGAAGTAAAGGAACTAAAATTTCACTGGAAACTAGCACTTATCCATTTTTTCTCACGATTAAAATGTACTCTCTACATTCATTAAGTGTCCTTCTAAATTAAACCTACGACCTCGCAAAGTGTTGGAATCTACGCTTTGGTATAATATTATGTTCTTCGCTCATTTATATAAGCAAAGCAAAGTCTTGAATCATCTGCGCAGTGCTCTTTAAAGATAATTATTATCTTCAGGGTATTCTTTGAACAGAACTCAACTTGCTGTATATTTCAAATGAAAGCATTTTATCATTAACTAGCGACCCGCCCCGACTTCGCACGGGTGCAATATACATTATAAACCTTCCTCTTGAATTACTTTATCTATTGCTGAAAACTGCATTCAAATCCGTTGCGTAGTTTAAAAGATCTAAGCGTACAAACAGCGGGAGCGACTCTGTTTTATACTATGTAAATACTAGTAACTTCACTTCATTTTCAAGCTTTAAGCTTCGCCATGTTTTTGAAGCAGAAATATGTAGTTTCAACAAAATTAAAGCGATAAGATTTCTCGATGGAAATTTTTTATAGCTCAGAATAATTGAAAATCATGGAAGACATCCTATAAGTGACGGTGTAAGTTTATTTTACAGATAAAAATTTAAAAAAAACGTTTGTTTTTCTTCTTGAAAGTTTAAACCGTATCTATTAATTTTTCACAATATTTTATACTATTCATCTAATATTATACTATAATTAATGATACCTCAGTAATCGGTCGTGGTGCGAAACACAAAAAAAGTTAAAAAAGATCAAGTACGAATGTTTAAATGTAATTAATTAAGTGAAATTTAGTCCGCTAGTGACTCCAAATGAGCCAATATTAAGACAAACCTTGTAATTAACTAATGCTTTCCTTTAAGAGATCTCAACACCGTCGGATGGGCAGATTATGCTGATTTTCCGCGCCAATGATATAATGCGATGCATCGATGATTTAATATCTGAATCTTTAATAGAACAATAAAAATAATATGATATCGGAAGACCTTAATCGGCGCTCGCATCGCCCACAGTCCTCGACTTCTTGTTGTCCCAGCCCGCCCGAGCGGCAACCGCATCTGCGGGATTCTTATGCAAAATCGATGTTTTTATTGCTCTTTTATGGTCCCCACAGTCTTTCAGGCCAAATCGAGAGCAAGAAGAGGCGTGGGAAAATTCATTCTCAATCTAAAGCGTTTCTTTAATTAAGTCGAGACGTTCTTATTGCACTTAACGACCACTGTCCTTTGTATTGTGTTCTTGTTTTGCTATAAACATTTTAATATTGGGCAGATGTAAGGCTGCGAGTGATATTCCCGAGCTTCAATTAATAATATCTGTGCGCATTCCTATTAAAGTTTTGTGGATGGACCAAATAACGTAATACAAATGTAGGGAACAGGTTTTTTCGCGATTACGGGGTTGGTCCCGTAATAAAAGTATTGTAATAAAATAAGATTTTCAGTTATTACAATTATAACTTGTATTCCAAGTACTTTATTATGAACTAGTGGTCCGTCCCGGCTTCGCACGGGAGGACATTTATTTTATTTTCCCCTAATTCCCCCCCCCCCTATTTTTTCTTGTAATGAATATAGCCTATGTTACTGAGGGATAATGTAGCTTTCTAATGGTGAAAAAATTTTAAATCGGCACAGTAGTTTTTGAGTTTATTCATTACAAACATACACACACAAAAATACAAACCTTTCCTCTTTATAATATTAGTGTAGATTACTGGGTCGGTACAACAAAACAATTTAGCGCCAACTGACTTTACCCGTAACGTTTTTTTAGAATCAATAACTTAGTATGCATAGAAAATTAAATCCGCTATCGAAAGCCAATTACATTTATAGTGCGATATTATTAAATCACTGTAAAAAAAAACAATTCCATTTATATCTTCCAGGAATTGATCCATTTCATTGTACAAAAAGAACAAATAAAGGCTCGTATTTTATAAACTTGAGTATTGTAGTCCTAGTTTCATCTGTTTGTATTCACTGAATTATCTTGTTTAATTAAAAAACCCAACTTACTTTTATGCTATGAAATCATATTAAAAACCTGTTCATATTTTTCTGTTTGAAGCTATGTTACGTACAGAAATACCTACATCTATTTTGACATGACAGCGTAGTATAAAAAAAAAGATTACAAAGCGAGCATTATCTAGGTACTGCTTGATTATGTGATATGCAAACAACTTGTCTCAGAAAGGTTTGGTTGTATTTAAGAGTGTGATACAGACCATCACATAGGAGGAGCTCGCGGCTAAATAATAACAGCCGCTTGGGCCGATCTTAAGGTTAAACCGTGCTTGCCTAAGTTGGTCCATGGATGGGTGACCGCCCTTTACATACCGAGTTTCCTCCGTGCCTCCGAAAGCACGTTAAGCCGTTGTCATTTGTAGATCTTTGACAGTCGTTACAGGTAGTCAGTGGCCCGAAAGTCTGACAACCAGTCTTACCAAGGGGTATCGTATTACCCAGTACGAACTGGGTTGTGGAAATCAGAAAGGTAGTCGCTCCATGTAAAATTCTGGTATTCAGCTGCATCCGGTTAGACTGGAAGCTGACCCCAACATAGTTGGGAAAAGGCTAGGCAGACGATGATGATACAGACCATCACAATGAGCCTCTGTTATCGGTATCCACAAGCCAGGCAAACCCAGGTCTGAGCCTTCGAGTTACCGCCCTATCAGTGTCCTGAATGTACTCTCCAATGCTTTGCCGAGGGTAAGAGTCTTATTCCCAAGGAGTAATTCGGTTTCAAAAGTGCCTGTTATGGTCTAATTGTAATAAACGCTTTGAGTCTGAGTTTGCCAGAAGGCACCCCAAACCATATGTATTCGACAGCTGATTAATTTATTTGCGATTACGATGTTTATTTTGTGTATGGAGAAAGATGTTTAGTTCAATGGTCTGAATTCCATCCTTATTAATATGACCACAGCTTTTTGATACACGCTGTAGATAGGTAGTATGTATTTGGATTACAAAATTACAGACTTTGTCGTTCGGATCGACGAGCGTGGCCCCTGCATCCTGCTTTATAATTACAGTACATCACTGAATGAGCATTTAATGAGGGTTCGATCATCCTGTGACTAGTCGCCTATCGAATCACCTAGGTATGTATAGTACACGGGCACACCATTATCATAATTTATATAAGCAAATTCGATTACTACAAAATGTATTCTTGGGCCGTGAAGCAATGCAATGCAGTAATACAAAAACACTTTCGTGCGAGGAGCGATTGCTTGCGAACGGCCATTTTAATCACCTGGCGCTTGACGTCGAGCTATATGCAGCTAGATATCACCGAGAAACTTATTAAAAATGTCCCTACATCAATTGTTGAAAAGCACTGATATACCTTCGAGATGATGACCTCATAGGTTATTGTTATGTTT
This sequence comes from Noctua pronuba, assembly GCA_905220335.1. NCBI lineage: Eukaryota > Metazoa > Arthropoda > Insecta > Lepidoptera > Noctuidae > Noctua > Noctua pronuba. The sequence continues at coordinate 9,673,065 of LR999891.1, read as the reverse complement.
GAAATTGTGTTCTTTTATGTACCTAGTATATATGTTACGGCTAAAAGCCGTACTAAGGTTACACCTAGTTAGCCGGCTATATCTAAAATGAATTTAAATTTGGAGGTTTGATGCAACCAATTTGGATGTCGTCGGCGTTTGGTCACAGTTCCATCCTAACCTAACCTAATCCATTTGGTCGGTGTGTCCTAGCAATAAAATGGATACAGCTAAGTATAACCGGCCGCACCTAGGTATAGCCGGCTAGAACTATGTGTAACCTTACTTCGGCTTTTAGCTTTTAGCCGTAATATATACAAAAACTGGAAATGAAAATATCGTACAAACACAATACCTTAAGAAACACACCGAAACTAAAGAAAAAAATTCACATTTGACTTGTAAGTCACATGTAAAAGATTTTCTTTATATATATTTTTTTATGGTGTAAAAAACATTATATTGTATTCACTCTGTTGTTGTGTGTTAAAAGTTTATGTTTGAAGATTTTATAGATTGATGGGTTTGGCTAAAAAACGCAGAATCGCCAGAAATTTCATATGTTCCGTTTTTAAAGGCATAATATGTACATCAAAATATATAATAATTTACTGCAAAAACAACGTGGTATACTAGATATTTTTTGATCAATGAAATTATTTATAACTAATATTTTTAGATTCTGAAATCTAATTGTTGCTTTGATCTATAGATTCTTAGGGGTCCGTAAATATAAAAATGTAGTTATTACGTAGTCGGGAATATTATATTATATTCTGCGAAAAAATCATACAACAATAATGTAATATAATATGTATACATCAAACATCGTGATCAATCTCAAAACTCAGGATAGTTCGTGCTCATATTAAACTGGCGAAATCTTATTAATATGAAATAAGAGCAACCAGCGTATACTCCATTGAAGTGTATAGACATCCTGATAAAAATTAAATAACGACGCGGAAGAAGATAACACATGTAATGGCGAAAACTTATTACTGCTACATAATTTACAATGCCCAATGTATCAAGGAGTATTGTTGTAGCTGCATACATGGTCGCCGAACGTTGGGCAGTTGTGCCCATATCATTAGCATTATATATTTTCTTGCTTAGGCCAGATATGAAGGGGATTTGCTTTGGCCTGTAGGATTTTTAGATGCTGTATGTTTGGATATTGAACACTATTAAATAAAAATATTAACATCTTATCTTGTGTTTTTCTAGGATAGGTATCAGCAAATCCCTAGCAAAAATGAAAACAAAATAATAATGAACAATAACGGCAACACATTTAAATACAACAGAACAACTTGACGTTGTCTTGGTCTGGCAGATTTAACAGCACCACCTACCGCGTCCAATTGTGCATCCAAATCAACCAAGAATTTACTCAAACGATCACAAAAAAAACATTATAATGGGCGCAGCCGTTTAACTCAGTCAAATACACCCAACATATACACACACACATTCAGAAAAATAAATACTACTGTGTCAAGAAAGTACCGGGAAACGATTAATAATACACAAAATGTTAGTTATTCATCCAAAGTTATTTTATCGCCTTCAAAGTATGCTCCTTCAGAAACGATACACTTACGCAGACGAATAATCCAATCATCAAAACATTTTTTAAACGCTTTTTCCGGAATTGAGTACAGTTCTCGCCGTGAATTCTCCTTTATGTCTTCTACCGAACAAAAACGGGTGCCACGAAGTGGTAATTTGAGTTTAGGAAAAAGAAAGAAGTTGGCTGGAGCCATATCTAGTGAATAAGGTGGTTGCTCGATTGTATTTGTTGAGTTTTTGGTCAAAAATTCGTTCACTATGATGACCTCGTACGACGGCGTATTATCGTGGTGCAAAAACCAAGAATTTTCTTTCTACAAATCTGGCTTTTTTCGTCGAATTTGCTCTCTTAGACGCCGCATAATGCTCAAATAATATTCTTTATTTTTTCATACCCAAGTAATTATTTAAAATGGTACGGATCAACTCGTGAGACGCAGGAAGTTCAGCGGCTATCTCTCTCATACTTGAATGAGGATTTTCGGTCACTATTTCCTTCGCTTTTGCTATGTTAACTTCAGTTGAAGACGTTGATGGCCTACCAAAGCGAAGCAAATCTTCCATCACATCTCGACCGCTTTTGAACGCTTTGTACCACTCATAAACACGTGTTTTTGATGAAGTCGCACTGTATTTAATCTAAATAACTCAATAACTAAATAACAGATGCAACTCAAACTCCGCGCCAAAATGGAAAACAGTTATGCCAATCTAAATCCAAAAAAAAAAAGAATTTGGAACCATAAACAAAGCGCATCCATTGCCAATACTTTTTTCACTGAATGTATGTATATGTTAACGGAAAAATAAGTAATCCGTCATTGTATACAATTCCTAGGAAATGTATACAATTCCTAAAATAGGTAGGAAATCTATGGTATATTTTGTAATATGCATTTTTCCTAGGAAATCTATACATTTCCGAAATAGCGATCGAAAATGTATTAAATTCTTGATGTTTTAAGTACAGCGGGGATAGTGGTGCGAGGGGCGACTGCACACAGTCGAGTGCGTCTATCGTACTCCTATTTATTAATGTTACCCTAATACACACACACCACACCATCATAAACAAGGCATTGTGGCATGGAAAATTTAGGATGCAAGAGCGAGCGAAGCGAGCTCGGGACTTGGGGCACCGCGACTCCGTGTCAGGTCACTTTAAACCCTGTAGATAGAAATAGGAGCCCCGCTTAGAGGGGCTACATCGACTACGTCTTATTACAACATTTTGATATTTACCTTGACGTTGATTTTATTCGTGTTTTATTTATATTATTCACAGAGAGCATTCGTTTATATACATTTCCTAGTGTCATCTCGGAATTGTGTACTATTCCTAGGAAATGTGTGCATTAAAGAATATATGAAACATTATTTTACACATTTCCTAAGTAGGCTCGGAATTGTATATATTTCCTAGGAATTGTGTAAAATTTCTAAGTTTCATACATTTCCGGTAACATAATATAATAAAGATTATTAATTATTTCTTACAATATTTTAATGTATAATAAAGTGATAGTGATAAAATAAAAGTCAAGGAAAATCAATGGAGTATTCTCATACAGAATAACTTCTACTATATGGTAACTAGAGTGAACCCATTTTAAAACATTTCGTTGATGGCGATTCTGGGTTCTTTTTCTATGACCTTGTAACCATGTCATTTGTAAAAAAGATTTTATATATCCGTCGCTTAAGGTTCGTAACACGTTATTGAATCTGGTGTAAAGAATTTTAATCGTACCATATTTTTTAATATCGCCATCAGGAGAAAGTAGAAATTTACGGCGAGAAATTAATTTGTGCCTGAGTGACAAATTGCGGGCGCCAGAGCATTATTAACCAGTGTTGCTAAGAAAAAAAGTCTTATTTTTCGTAGAGCAATAAATGAATTCAGCAAACTGAACATTTCTATCACATTAATAAATGATTATCTTGGTTTTCTCTTACATAAGAAAGAGTGTTTGAGTTGTTCGTTGTTCAGATAAGAAATCAGAGTAAGTGCCTTTCCCTCCTAATGCCTTCTTAACCCATTTTAAATGATTAACTTATAACTAGGGTTCTTTCTCAGTTGCCAATCATGTAGGGTTAAGGTATAATTATTATTTATTTTTATTTATTCAAGTAAAAAGACTCATTAATACACACAAAATTCAAAATAACACAAATAAATACATTAAACACACAAAAAATATATTTATATTGACAGCCGACGACTCACTGCAGCGTCTGATGTATGGACAGTCGAGCCTGTCGGCTACCATCATCAGCACGCTGTTGGAGCTGCCGCGAACCCTGCGCACCAGGGACGCGCTCCGCTTACGCATCGTTGCATAAAAGCTGTCGACGTTAACGACGCCGAACATGCCCGAGGCACTACAATGTCTCGGTAGCCCCATCAGCGCTCTGAACGCGTTGTTATATTGGACGCGGAGGGCTTCGTATGCTTTTTGAGTGTGATTCACCCACAGGCTGCACGCGTACGGAAAGGTACAATAAGCCCTGAACAGCGCGCAAACCTGCGAGCTATCATGTTACCTCTTACAGCCAAAGACCTCCACTCCCTCTCGATATCATCATCGTCTCTGAGACCAGTTGTGACTACATGCCCTAAGAATTTGAAATGGAGGAAATGGTCCACTCTGACCAAGGGGACCCCGTACAGTTTGATGGGAGGTACTGCTATAGGACATCATAATGACACCCGACTGGTCTTGCAAAATAAAACTAGAGGAGCTCGTGACTTAATAAAATCAGCCGCTCGGGTCAATCTTTAGGTTAAGCCGTGCTTGCCTAGGTTGGTCTCTGGATGGGTAACCACCCATTAGATACCAAGTTTCATCCGTGCCTCGGAAAGCACGTTAAGCCGTTGGTCCTGGGTGTCATTTGTAGATCTTTGACAGTCGTTAGGTAGTCAGTGGCCCAAAAAGTCTGACAACCAGTCTTACTAAGAAGGGGTATCATATTACCCAGTACTAACTGGGTTGTGGAGGTCATATAGGTAGTCGCTCCATATAAAATACTGATATTCAGCTGCATCCGGTAAGACTGGAAGCCGATCCCAATATAGTTGGGAAAAGGCTAGGCACATGATGGTGCCTATCAAATTAGTTAATATTAGTAAAAAAAATACTTTTCTATAAAACATGACCTACTGTGGTACATAAAACAGTTTGCCACACTCCCAACTGATACGTTTTCCCTATTAACAGACGTGTGCGAGCTCGGCGTTGATGAGTTACTCTGTCATACATAACGTAGTGCTCAAATTAGGTACCCACTGATTCGTGCATATGTATGTGAGACAAATTAGTCCAGTCCTACCGCGCTGTGATAAATAGTCAGGGTTTAAGCTAAATACATTACAGTGCTGACCTGTGAATTACACAGATTTCCACGTTAATCCGTAAATTAAAGAGTTAATAAGCTTAGCTATACATCACTAGTTTTTGCGTACAACATTAATTTGATGAGGATGCGACGCATTTTTTATTCAAGCCTTCATTATGTTTTCACTTAACTTAATGTAGGTAACTAGCGTGTAATGCAGAGGCCGATCCAAATCAAAAAAATCTTAGATTAAACACACAGGAACACACAGATAAATCTCGCGATTTTATTTATATAACTATATCTATACATATAAATAAAATTGAAGTGTCTGTTTGTAATATCAAAATAACAGCTTTTTACTGAATGCATACGAAAATATATACGGCACTTATAACACAATTTTTGTCTGTCTGTTTGTTCCGGCTAATCTCCAAAACCGCTGGACCGATTTTCACAGGATTTTTTATTGACAGATAAAAATAAGATTTATGTTATATTGATGTTATTTGATGTTATAAGGTCTAACATAAAACTAATTAAGAATCTCGCGGGCAACAGTTAGTATTACATAAATTGTGTAATGTTAATGTATAATTTAGGGGTTTTATATTCTTCTTTTAAATAACAGCTCGTTTGCAAAAAAAAAAAATATTCTGATAAATCTTAATTTTCATGCTTGATACATCATAGTGGAATAGAACACTGCATGATTGCCTTGCAATGTTTTGTCGCGATTACAATTCATTAAATACATTGTATTTTTTTTATAAATCCAGATATATGCTTTGCAAGTGAATCCAACGTCATTTGACAAAAATGATGTAGTCAATAGAAAAAAAAATGGGTTGCCAGATTTAAACAGGTATCTTATTGTTAAATTATTTACAGTTACGTGTTTTTTCAAATAATTTAAAAGTCTATTTCAAGTTTAAAACGGAAGTTTCATGACTGACTACATATGGATGAAAATCAAGTTTAAAAAAACAACATAAAACGAGATAAATCAAGCGGCTGGATTTTAGACTAAGAAGGAAACTTTTAACAGCTTCCGGTTGCAGCTCTTCCGTATTAATATCATGTTTGTGGACTTGCTCCATTGGTGGTTCAAAATGGTGCTATGGTGCTTCACCCTTTCCTCTATTTTACTTGGAGGGTAGTTTTTCATTCGTTGTGAACTGTATTCCTTTCATTTCTCCTCCCCGCTAAGTGCCGCTTGTCATGCATCGACGGTTTTATCGATAAACTTCATCTGTATTTTAAGTATTTGGTTTTGTACCGAACCTTAATCTTGATCTCTGAGGTTTGGCTTTTGTTGCAAGAAAAGGTGTGCCTCAGAGCTTTGGTTCTCATGGGTAAGATATTCTGTGCGGCCTCCATATCTTGGTCATGCATGCGTTAGCACTCGTGCAATTCTTGCTGTTTAATGCCACATCTTTGACCTCAACGACCTTTGTTGTAACGTAATAAATAAAATCCGGCTCGAAGGACCAAAAATGAAGATGGATCCTTCGAGCCGATTCTTGTTTTATTGCTAGGAGTTCAAGTCAAAAGGAAACCAATTATATGAACGGTTTATTTAAGGCAGAAGAATGAAAAACATGAAATTCTGTCAATGACAATAAAAGTGTAAAATCAGTAAATTCAAAGAATATACGACGGGTGTAAATAGCTTTAAATAGTACAGGGGGGTGCGCCAAAGTTCACCTAAATTTTCAACTCCGATAATTGGAAATCCGAAAATGTTCATCCTAACATTTTTCATCCTAACAATTACAATTCCTAACTACTCTGTCTCTAATTTTATAATTCCGAAGCATTCAACTTCATAATGTCAGTAGCAATAAACATCTGTTATACTTTTATTTGTTTTCCTATATTTTCACAACATAACCATCTTTTACACTATTATTCAAAGTGATATATTTTTTGTTTAGATTTCTTTGTTTAAACTTAGAAAAATTTAGCCAAAAAAGTGTTATTTTTGCAAACCGTTTATTTTCTCGATTCTATCGTATAAAACACCTAAATGTAAGAATAAAAGTTTCTTGGTGTATTTGTCTCCAACTAACCGTTTGTCGTAAAAACGATGTGGAAGGGATCCATAGGTTAGGTTAGATTAGAACTGTGACCAACTACGCGCGAGCCGAGCGAGCGTAGCGAGCGGTGCCGCGGCAGCGGCCGGCGAGCGCTACTTCGAAATTAGTTGCGAAATTTTTCTAAGTTTTTTTTTCATAGTGCCCCCAAGACGACACTCTGACCTGTACTTATGTTTAGGGATAAAAGCGTTATGATAAAAAACAGTAGGAGTTTAAATATATTTACATTAATGATATTATTAATTACAATTTTCGGAAAAATGAGTGTTATGAACATCGCCGGTAGCACTACAAATAGTATGAATGAAAACTTTAGGATGAAAATTTTTAGGAAGAGTGATCATTCGGATTACAAATCGTTAGGAAGAACAATTTCGGGAAAAGAACTTTAGGTGAGCCAATATGGACCCAGTACAGGGGTATATGACCCCCGCACTATTTAAAGGTATTTCAAGCTATCTATTTAATGCATCCATGAGCACATTGTTTTTATTGCTTTACATTGAGCGCTACCGTATACCGCCATCGCTATCGTTCACACCAACAAAAATAAATAATTTCCCAGCAATAATTTTTCGCAGTGTCACTTGATGTACAGAATGCTGGTTAAAGCCCATGCGATGGGTTCTTTACACTGTGTATAGATAGTATTTTCGTCACCAACAGCTTAACAATAAAAAATCATTAACATGCTAAAGTTAGGATTTAGACCTCCTGTTATCAAATAATCATATTTTTTACTAACTAAATATAATGATCAGAGATTTAGCAATTTACATTACGTACATTCTATGAAATTTTAAAATATAGAATCAAGATTCAAGCTTGACCAAAGTTCTGGTGCTGTCTAAAATTCGTATCGAGAACGATTCGAGTATACGAATTGTAGACAGCAACAAAACCAAAGCACCATCGAAATCTGATTGGTTTCGAGCAGCTCTGCAACAACGGTTTTTTAACTAACGCTCATACACTACTCGAACAATAGAAACACGAGTACCAGTAGCGTGTTTGAAAATGGAGCCGGGCCCACTGCGACTCGCTTAAGTTCAGTAGGATGGAAAATTATGGGTCCCCTTGTACGCGATAATAAGATTTTCGACTACTTCCTGGCCCACCGTTTCCTTTCGCAAGATAAACGCGAGCAATTTTCTGTTTTATAATACAGGTCTACAGCGAAATTGGTGTAAAAAGACTGAAACTGTGTTTAAATATGTTCTGGTTTTAACCGTTTATTTTTTTACACGAAAGTAAACTAAAAAATATTTACTAATATTATAAATGCGAAAGTAAGTTTGTTTGTTTGTTACCTTTTCACGCGTTAACCACTGAACCGATCATCCTGAAATTTTGCATATACATTATCAGGTGTACAAAGCGGACATAGGGTATCTTTCATCCCGGAAAAAAGTACTGTTCCCGAGAAAAACAACAATAACGATCTTACGATAGTAGATGGCACCACGTGTCTTTCGAATCATGTTTTTTTTTTGGTAGCCTACATTGTGTCCTACTGCTGGGCAAAGGCCTCCCCTTTTTCCCCCCAAACCTCACTGTTCTATGCAATTTCTGGCCACGTTTACCCCGCAAACATTATCAGATCGTCACACCACCTTCGCCGCGTTCGTCCTCGTCGGCGATGTCCTCCTTCAGGCGTCCAGTGAGTGACGATCTTTGCCCACCTCTCCGAGTGCATCCGTGCGACATGGCCAGCCCACTCCCACTTTAGCTTGGCTTTTTTTAATTCCAACATCAGCTACTTGAGTTATGGAGCGCAGGGCGGTGTTCCTAATGCTATCTGATCGCTTGGCACCTAATATGCTGCGCGCCATCGCTCGCTGGCAAATCTTGAGCTTGGACTTTTGTTGTTCAGTAAGTGACCAACTTTGCGCACCGTAGGGTAGAACGGGTAAGATGCACATGTCGATGAGTTTTCTTTTTAATGTTATTGGAAGACTTCCCTTCATGTGCTTTTTAGGGACCAGAAGGTCTTCTAAGCATTTTGGTCATGGATCATGATTGAATTATATTAATTTAATAAATTATAAATTAAGCAGAATACAACTCGAATTGATTGTCAAATTCTAAATAAACGCGATCGAAGCCACGGGCAAAAGCTAGTGTTCTATATTTATCAAGGTTAAAGACTTACGGTAGTCTTCTCACTGAATGCTGTTACTCAAAATTCGTAACAGGCAAGTGTTCTTAGGAATTTAGTAGAATTTAGGAATTTATTACCCCTGATCCTTACTCCATTCTCGATACTTTGTCAGTATTTTCATGACCATCTTTGACAAAGCCAAAAATCTAGATTAGAAGCTCTATATTAAAAATAACGAATTTTGTTTGATAAGACCCTCTTACGATGTCCAGAAATACTTAAGAATGCACAAGTTTTCGGTAAATTCTTACAAGAAAGAATGTTCTCGGGTAGTAAGAAGAATAAATCTAAGAATATGGCCTTATGGCACATTTGAGGACCTTGAAAGTATTTTGGAGAATGTAAGTACTTATAATTTATTGATCTTCAAACGTATTTAGAGATTGTTCGGGGTTAAAACTAATGCCGATGTTTTTTTGTGATTTTTTATGTATTTAGGTACTTACTTTAATTTTATTAGTCCGCCGCGCTCGGCTACTTGCAACGTATTGGACGAAATGCATGGAGAAATAAAATGCTGTGCGTAAATTGTCATCGTGTCAAACGGGTTCTATTATCATGCGTCCGTGCCATTTATCTATCTATTTTTTGTTGTATTTTGCACATTCACGATATTTATTATTTCGTAGTTTACTTACTACTAATTTATGATATCTTTATTTATTTCCTTGTGCACATCTATTATACATATTTAAATACCTTCTCAATATCACCATTGATTCAACATATAAAACTGTTTTACATCCGTAACCTCTCTAATCCAGGTCCAGTTGAAAACCAGCGTCAGGCACTAGCTGCCCGGCATTTTGCTGAACTGGCCCTATTTGGTGCAGCCGTGAGGCACACAGTGTTAATTATTTTATTTTTTTGTTTTAGTTTTAAGTTTTTATTTTTTTATTTTTTGTCTTGTATTATTTTTGTTTTATATTGTGTGCACTTGTGGCATGTGCCAAATAAATGTATTTTCTTTCTTTCTTTTTCTTTCTTTCTACTTACAAGTTTCATTTTAAGAAATTATTTTTAGGAACGATCATGTCATTTTAAGAATTCAAAAACAAGTTATTAATCTTGTTACGAAAAACTAATTTAAAGAGAATCTCCATACTGACAACAAGGTGCTAGCTTAGCCTAACTAAGGCAAATTGGAAACTCTAATAACGAAGCTGAAAGGCACTTGTTCTTCCCATTAATGTAATATTATTTTGTTCTAGACCATACCTGGGAACCTTCTAGTTACGGAGATATTGGGGGTTAAACTTTTTCACAAGTTTTTTTTTAAAATATGTGTTTTAAATGTAAGATTTTTACTTTAAACACCCCCACGACCCCCGTAGTATTCAATCCATCCATGTGCACAATGTTTTAAGTTCGTTACATTGAGTTATACCGTAAAACGTGATTTGTCACCCCAAAAATAAAAATCGTTTCCCAGCAATTATTTTTGTGTAAAGTTATTTAGTTTGATGTACATAATGCTTGGTTGACGGCTTCTTTGAGGGTCCGTTTACACCCTGTACATGTTATAAAGACAAGAATGTTTTTTTCAGTCCAAGCCACAGACTACAAAAAAAAACCGGCCAAGTGCGAGTCGGACTCGCGCACCGAGGGTTCCGTATAAACTTGTAGGTATTTTTTTATTAAACTATGTATTTACGGTTTTCATTTTTTTTCCTTTACATGTGCTGTAAGAAATTGCTTCATGATTCTAGGTCGACGGGACCTACTATATTATAGGTTTTGATTCCCTTGTGAAATCGCAAAATGAAAATTTAAACGGAAAATCAGTTTAATTTTTTCACTGCTCCAAGAAGTAGCAGACTTGGGTATTTGATATTAATTTCAGCTTGATACCTCTACGCGTTCCTGAGTAAAGGGGTTTTGACAGACAGACGGACAACAAAGTGATCCTATAAGGGTCCCGTTTTTGCCGACTGAGGTATGGAACCCTAAAAATGGACAAGACAAAACTAAAACGTAAACGTCTAAAATACGCTACTTTATTTATACTTCAGTTACCTCATTATTTTTTATTTTCTTTCCATTTTTTCCATATCTTTTTTAGACGAAGAAAACCTATCATAGGTTTTCTTTTTATCTGTGTTATAATTTTTCATACTGATATTAAAAGTTTGACATTATGTAAAATACACATGCTTAGATCTAGATTTGAGTTTGACTGTGGGTATAAGAGTAGAGGAAGACCAAAGAAACAATGAATAGACTGTGTGAAGGATGATATGGCACGAAAGGAGGTGCCTGATGAGATGACGAGTAATAGAGAAGTATGGAAGAAGAAGACATGCTGCGCCAACTCCAAATGAATTGCAATAAGGGCAAGAGAATGATAAAGAGATCGAGATTTTGGATTCTAATACATCGGGAGCAAATAAATCGAGTCACTTCCTTTTTTCTCATATTATTATGTAAAATGGTAATATTTTTGGTAATATAATATCCTTATTAAATGATAAATTATTGGCTCTGAAAAAACAACACAAACTCCAAGCGAGATCGGCGGGATGTTGAATTTCGTTCCTATAGTCTCCGTCTCACTGTCCACCTACTGATTTCGACACCTCGAACGTCACGTAACGCTTGCTGTAGCGGAACAGCATTAAATCCATGGTCGCGCAACGAACTGGTTGCAATAAAGCGGTCGTCACGTTCTGTAGTTGCCCGTGGTCTGCCGGTTCCAGGCTGTCGAACAAAAGCACCAGTCTCCAGATACCTGCGGTATACCCGCTGTACCTTTGAACGACTCAAATGAAGTCTGCGTGCCACTTCAAGTTGTCCGTGTCCAGCCTCAAGTAAAGCTACAACTTGAGCAGCTTCCGTCGGCGTAGTATCCATTTTCTCATGCTTTTTCATTACACAGACACAGATAAAGACTATATTAACACGTCAATATGGGTATAATTAACAAAAACCCCATTCAACCTTTTCTTAATCGATTACAATCAAAATGTAATAAGCAAAATAAATGCGATAATTTTATTCTACCCTGTAAACTTTAATTAAAAATTAAAATTTGACAACTTACTACTCTCATTGAAAAGGGTATTAAATAACCTTTTAGGTGATATATGTTTCGAATCGATGCGTTCGATAATACTGTAAATATAAACCATAATGCGTGAGAATGGGAAGTGGCTCGATTTATTCACTCCCAAGTGTAGAGCATTACTTTGTGTTTCTCTTGACATCGAAGATTTAAGCTCACTATCAAATGTTATACAGGGAGGGTTTCCGGCATCGAATTTTAAGGGCGGGATTTAAAACTATATTAAATTAAACACTGGTTCAATCAGTAACAAAAACACCCGATTTAGTTACTGGTCGAACTAAATCTTTTAGTTAAAAATACCAAATTGTGTAGCTGTACGAACAATAGTGTTGCAAAATTAAACCCCAAATCATATTCCTCAATGTTTTGTGGTAAATTTATATATATAGCTTGCTCACTTAAAGCTTTCACGAATAAAGATTAACATAACTAATTAAAATTAATATTCATCATCATCTGCCTAGCCTTTTCCCAACTATGTTGGGGTCGGCTTCCGGTCTATCCGGATGCAGCTGATTACCAGTATTTTACATGGAGCGACTGCCTATCTGACCTTCATAATCCAGTTAGCACTGGGCTATACACCTTGGTAAGACTGGTTGTCAGACTTTCGGAACACTTACTACCGTAACGACTGTCAAAGATCTACAAATGACAGCCTAGAAACTCTATATGTATGGTTATGGTTTCTGCCTGCCCACAAGGAAAAAAGGCGTGAGTTTATGAATATATGTATGTAATAAAATTCTTAATAATAAGCTAAAGCGTTACGTAATTGTAAAATTAGGTTGTTTTGCCGTGCCGAGTGCCTTAACTTCGCTTTAAGAGCTCGGTCTACCCCATAAGAGGCGACTGCCACGATCCGTTTTGATATATTGTTACGTGAACGTTTTGGCGGCAAACATATCCGTATTTATTCAGCGTGGGGCGTTGCAACTGGCGGCCACTTGAGCCCACTCGTCTTGTAGTCTCCCCCACATCCAGTGGCAGCGCGTTTTTACCGAGCCACAGTTTTTACCTTACAATAATTGTTTGTTTATTTTCCGCGTGGATCATGGTATTGTTTTTTTCTTTCATTTTGGAAGTGTATTTTTAACATTCCATTCGTCGGATGTCTGTTATTACAACATTTTCATAAATTGCCCTGAAACAGGAAGATAAGAATACCTACACACATTTTAAATTATACGGAACAAAAGGGAACTTTTCATCTATTTGCAGCCCCGTGAGGCAGACTGACCGCTCATCGTTGCGGTCTAATGTGGCGCAACGACGGCGGTTTGTGTCGACGCTAAATACAGTTTCACCATGGTCGGCGCAGTGATAGCATGCATTTGGCTACAGAACCCTAAACCCGATGTCCCAGCTTTGTACGCGTCCTATTTCAGTGCCGGATTAAACAGAATTACGATGAGTTCCGTGTATAGGTCGTCGTAGGAACGCAGCGGTGCGCACCCTGCTTTCCCCGTTGAGAGCTGGTTTGCCTAGTGTTAAAGTGTGATGTATTCCACCTACCTACTTGATCCGAAGAAGAGAATAGCTCTAAAAAGAGAACTGAAATAACAAAGGATTCTGCAACGAATGCCCAAAATTTGGCAAAAAAAACACGTTTCACCTATGACATGAAAAAAACACGTTTTTTTTTTTAAATGCTACAAAATGGGACTGCTCTTGACCTCGATCACGCCTGATGGAAAGTGGTAGATGAGGTCTATGATGTAACGAGCGTGCCCAGAAGATGCCTGTTCACTCTTGCTTTGAAAGCAAACAAAAACACTAGTTTTGATATTGACCTTTTGTATGAGGCGTCAAAACATATTTGTTATACTTATCAATCATCATTCTAGCATCGGCACCAATAATTATTATCTTAATGTTGCTGATCAGTGTTTTTGGCAGTATGTCGCTGCATCAACGGACCGGAATAACCACGTCCAAAACACAATATCGGTCTTACAATATGTTTACACCACACTGAGCTAACATAGAGCACATTCATTACAAAACCTCATCATGTGAGTTAGTGTAGTTAGATAGTGATTTGTGGCCCTCGGGGGCACATAGGCCTTAGTAACGATCCCCTCGAACACTAACGCTATTTTTACAGTCGGTTTGTTTGTAAATGCCTCTTCCCTTGATTACCTACTATGTAGGGGTAGCAAAACGTTATTTTTGTCATTGATTATTGCCACTCCGACACTGAGCTTAAAGTGCCTTTACTATTGGATGAATGTAATAAAATGTATGAATGATTTTGTTTATGATTGTGCTTTCTAACAAAATTCTGTAAATGAATATACTTCATGAATGTAGTACCAAAACATCACTAGATGCGTTGAATATTATATATTTTAAAACAACATTATGTCAGTGTCGTATTCAAACGATTCCTACGATGTTTACGATGTTTTAAAATGTTCATATTCTTTGTTATGCAAACAGATAGCCAATAAGACTAAATGTAGGTACTGACGAGGCCCGCGACCTTCGTTTGCGTAAAATTATTATATTTGAATCGGATTTTGTTCACAATTTCAAGGGTTGTTTTTGCACGGAACCCTAATCTTTTGTGTTAAATAAAAGTAGCGTAAGTTACGCCTCATAATATCAGCTATCTGCCAATAAAAGTCCCGTCTAAATCAGTGCAGCCGTTTCGGAGATTAACTGGAATGAACAGACAGACAAACAAAATTTAAAAAAAAATGTTATGACTATCGTAATATACTTTCAATAAAAAGCTCTTATTTTGACATTACAAACAGACACTTTAATTTTATTTATTTCTTTAGATGATAACGTATTGATTAAAGGCCAGTAAACAAATGTTCATTCATGAAATCATCAGCACGGGATGTTTATCAACTGTTACAAATTGTAACCATAGCGGGCGGGCGGTAATTGTTGTTGACTATTTATCGCGTCACTCTTTGTTTGCAAACGACCATGTTTTGGTATGTACATATGTGCGTGCCCACTAAATTCCAACCAAAAAATAAATGAAAACCTATTTCAGACTAGCTTACGCAAAGTGACTTAAAAATAGGAATATTAATTATTATTCATTTATTCACTTTCCGAAACGCTGAACGTTTTGGATAAAACATGTGGGCTTTGGTTCGGTCGCGTACCTGTCGTATGTAAACCTCACGACCGACCGTGCTTGGCTTAGTTTAAACAGAATATAGTTGAAAGAAACAAAAAAAAGACAGGCCAAGTGCAAGTCGGAGTCACGCATGAAGGATTCCGTACCATCGTAGGAGGGGAGCTCCCTTTAATTTTTAATTTATTATTTGTTGTTATTGCGGCAACTGAAATACAAATTCTGTAAACGTTTCAACTGTCTACCTATTACGGATCATCGGATACAGCCCGCTGACAGACAGACGAACGGACGGACGGTCGGACAGCGGAGCCATAGTAATAGGATCCCGTTTGTTACCCTTCAGGCAATAAGGACATGTTATGGAATATAAAAAAGTTGCAAAAATTAAAAAAAAAAAAACAGTTTTTATTGCATATAAATCATCATTATCTCCGACAACAGGGTTAGAACACGTTCCACTTTTTCTTTCTTTACTTTCGCTAAAAGAGTTACTAATTTCTCGTAATCGCCGGTTTTTCTTAATTCTCTTATTACATGTTCCTTTGATTTAGCATCGTAACCGTGATATACTTTCGTCCAAAGCATTTTCAAAACCATTCCGTCCAATGTCTTTTTGTCGTACTTTTCCGCGTTGACCTGTAACAGTTATAAATTGAATGCCTTTAATAGTTAAGTCGACAAATTTAACAATATCTTAAGGTTTCCAAAATAAACCAAACGAATAACAGAAACTTAAATAGGTAGGTTACCTACACAAACTTAGCCTAGTGGTGTGACCGTCGGACTGCCAAGTCATAGTTCTCGAGTTCGAACCCAAGGCACGCACCTCTGATTTTTCGGATTCATGTGCGTATTGTATGATTATCACTTGCTTCGGTGAAGGAAAACAACGTGAGGAAACCAGCATGCCTGAGAGATATTCCTTGACGGCATGTAAAGCCAAGTCAGAGGCCCTTGGGTGGCATAAAAACTCTGACACCAGGTTAGGCACTAACCATACGATAAAGAACCTACCTACACAAGATGCAAAATAAAGTTTGTCGGAAATCTTTTATCCGTAATGAAAAAGAGCGACAATGATTTAATTTGCGCCCGAAACAGCATTTTTTTTACAAATTAAAACGAAACACAAACACTCGGTGAATAACGTCAACATAAAAGTTTGGAAACTTGTTTTCAATAAAAGTTGCAAAAAATATTTGTCTGAAACACGTTCCGCTCAAATGTGAATAACTATTTTGCTCATAATTAGCCTATAATTTTCTTACTGCTGGCTGGGACACAGACCTCTTTATGAGCAGCACATCTTCGATTTTTATTTCTAAAACAGGCTTTTCAGACGAGACGTTTCACGGTTTCCTGACGATGTTTTTCTTCATCGTTTTAAGCGGTTATGGAATAACTTACAGAAAGTTACCTGTAGCTTCCTGGGTTTGAACCCACGACCTACAGCTCCTAAGTCGGGGCTGTTATCACAAGGCCACCACTGCTCCCTACTTTAATCATATTATGTTTGTGATTAAGGACCGTTTATACTAGTTTTCTATGGAACTAGTCTTCACATAAACTTATACCGTAAACCATGAAAGCTTAAAACAGTGTTTTGTCTTCAAATAGGTATAAATGATGAGAAACAAAGAGATACAATAAGGTAGAATACATGTTATGTACGTCTTTGTGCACACGCGAGGTAGAATGCAGTCGCCAATTTTAACTCCACATAACGTAGCCCCTGTGGCCTAATGGATAAGGCATCGGCCTCCTAAGCCGGGGATTGTGGGTTCGAGTCCCACCAGGGGTGTTATTTATTTAGACTTTTCTCATTTTATTATTAAATTTTCAAGTATCGATTCGCCTCTGCTTTGCACGAGTTACGTAAGTTTCAATGTGCAGACATGGCGACATCATAAAACATAGAGTTAGTGTGTTCTAAGTTCAATATTAATGTTTAAATTAAAGTGAAAACCGTTAATTAATGATTAATAATAGAGTTAAGAAGATCTGAGCGATCAAACAGATGGACACGTAAAATGACATAGTCTTACATTATCTATAGATTAGTGGTGCCTATCGAAGAGCAGAGGTTACATTATAAGTAGTGCGAGTAGGTTTATTGTAATACAGCTTCCAAACATTAACCCTGAACGGCTGTTAAAAAGGTCATAATTTTATTCGCACATGAATCTAGAAATACGGGGTGGAAGGGACAACAACGCGAAAACTGGAACTGAACGCGACTGGAAATTTTTAGTCGGTTATTCAAAAAAAAAAAAAACAGCCGTTTCCCACAAATGTGCAATACCTACACGGTCAAAATATATGGAACAGCTGTTTTTTTTTATAACCTGTGGGGGGGGGGGCTCAGAATGATGTACTGAATACGTGGTAAGCGTTTTCGCGTCGGTGTCTCTTCCACCCTGTATATCGACATATTGAAGAAATTATATTTTAAGTCACTTTGCTTAACTTGCAGTAAGGATTATCATCTGTTAGTGAGTAAATAATAGCACCATTTGAACTGCTAGTTTTAGAGCTATAGTTTACATGAAAGTTAATTTAGAACATTAATGAAATTTATGATTAATTTCTATACCTACAACACTTTACCCATTAGTCATTTGAACACCAACGGATCATTTCAGATATACACAAAAGCGCTGTAAATTCATTTGTAAGGGAATAAATAAAATTGTTAATACTTTATAATTTTTATTTCAATATTTTATCAGACAGACGCGGACTAAAATTGAACAATATTCAGCCACGCTATGAATACAGCGGCTGTACGGCACATTGCATTCGCAGCTGGGCACTCGTTTGTATAAAGCAAACAATAACAAATTGTTTTTAAATAAACATTTTGATGTTATGTCAACCCCAATCTTTTCAGTAAAATACTTTTAAACTGTGACTCACCAGAACTGTGTGAAGGAACACGGATAACAAAAGAATGAAAGTCGTGCTATGAGCCATATCGACTTACTTACTCTACGATGGTTCGTACGTTTCTGCGACTGGATGGCAAAAAGAAAAGATTGAAATTTCAAGAATGGACTAAACATCCTTTACGTAATGGCATCCATTTCTCTCAATACGTATGAGGTTCATGCAAAAATGAGCCAAGCAGATTTTACATTTAGTTTTTTTTAACTGCAAAGTAGGTGATATTCTCGTTGTAACATAATTATAGATAAAGTAAGTACATAGGTACATTAAGTGGCTGTTACAAAGACAGATTGTATACAGTGTCGTCGCCGTCAATGATGCATATTATGTGACAGCTTCCGTCAAAAATTCGATCATATGCCATCTTACTGTCGAGATATGTATGTATGTTATTTTTACAAGTACCTTTATATTAATAAGTCTCTAATCTACCAGATATATAAATACATTTTACCCATAAAAAGAAAAAACAATTTCCAAGAGACGGAAATAAAATTTATTTACAATAAGTGAGCTTCGTCCTCTACCTTTCAAGACTTATCCAACTTAATCGAGCTTAGCAACAGTAACAAACGTTTTATTTCTTATTCTTCGTCTAGCGTTTCCCCAATTGTTTTACTGCGCCTTTACGAGTCGGTCCTAAGAAATTACTTAAGGTTTTGGCAGTGGGTATAATTTTACGAGCGGCTACCAAAGCTCTAAGTATCTTTTGCTATTGTATAGTTAGATACAATGCATTAAAGATCTCGTTTAAAACAAAGTCAAAATTGTAATCTGCTTAGTTCTGTTTTGGTCATCATCCTCCTTATTATCAAAGGTAACTTGCATCTGAGCGCGCGCACGTTTCATTTTACTTGGAAAAAGCAATACTTATACTCACGCGTCACTGGTGTTATTAAAATGAGACGATCACATTGGCGTATTTGAAGAACATAATAATTATACTCGGTAAAAATCATGATGAAGTTATCTAATAGCGGTGCTTGTCAAACATATTTTTTAGAGATGTTAAAGTTAGATAGACAGAGCATAATATACAGGGTGGCGACGACAATGCGACAATAATCGAAAACACAGTACTAGCTCATAGGAATATTTTTTAACTATCAACTAAATCCGAAATTTAAAAAAAAAACAACTAAATAGCATAAAACTGTTAACGAAATAGAACACTGTTAAGGCAGTCAATGTCGTGTATGGTGTATTCTCTTCGGACCACTTTCCTCTACGAATTGTGTGCGATTTAAGAGGGACTGGTAGTAGTCTAGCTTCCGATTGCAGCCAAACAAAATGCAATAAGGTATTGTGGGGAAGCAGATCGTACTTTAGTAAGGTAATAAATTTGACTATCTATTGTGATTTGTATCTGGAAAAAGTAAATGATGTTTCATGTTGTGTAAACTGTGATAATAATGTATTTTATGATCAAGTTCAATTGTAATGTTCCTCGCATTACAATTTTAATAAAAAACAAAACTGGTGGGTGACAGCTGGTCGACCGCCGATGGGTGAATTATATAAAATGATTATCAATCGTTAGATATTTATTTAAAAACAAGTCAAAGTGTCAACGTAATGAAGAATCAATTAAAATTGATATATGAGCTACACGCTGTAAAAACAAAAATGTTACAAAAGTTTGGCAAAGTACTAAAAAGTTAAATCACAAGCAAAATTTACTACGGCGACGGCCTACTTGAGCCATGTCAAATTGCAAACATGTTTGCTGACAAATTCAAAATGGAGCCTTGGCTGTCGATCTGGCTGCACAGTCTTCGGAGGGGTGTGGTCGAGGGTTTGCGCTTCGGACCTGGTGAATTATAATATTCTCTGAGGCAAACGCGCTACTCAGGGGTTCAATCGGACTTAGTAAGAATACTTCAATACTGGTACGGAAACCAAACTAACAGTGTTAGATGGGACGACGTCCAGTCCAACGAGTACAGGTTAAAATGTGGTGTACGTCATGGTGGGCAGACTTCTCCGGACCTTTTCAATGTTTATATGAATGGACTTACTGAGGAGCTGAGGAGGGCAGGTGTCAATTGCCACATAGGCGGCGTGTGCTTTATAATAATATAAGCTACGCCGCTGACATTGTTCTCTTAAACCCCTCAATAAGGGCCCTTAGGCAGCTTGTAGCTATCAGAGAGCATTATGCCAGCCCTCATGGTAGCTATGGTATACAATGTCAGTAAAACAAACGTTAGTTTTTAGAGCTGGAAAGGGACCGGAGAAAGTCCCCAAGTTTATATTAATGGTTCACCAGTAACCATATCCTCACTGACTATCTTACAGATGACGCCGACATAGAACGGGAAAGACTGGCACTCTGGATTCGGTGCAATACGCTTGCACGCAGATTTTCACGTTAAAAAGACATCGTTCCGTGCCTATTAGTCTCTGTTATTAAAGTTTTAAAAGGTCATTAAGTACTATGCGTGTTCAATACAACGATGGTTACCACATATTAATACAATTTCCGCTATACTGTAATACGTCGAGACTGTTCGATGAAGCGAGAGTGCCCCGGACTTTTAAGCCGTTATTCGATCGCATAGCATAGCTTCGTGCTGCAGCATTCTTTGAAAATCGACCCATCAACTGCTGAAAATCGTTAGTGAGGATTGGAATAGTCTGATCCGCCGAATTCGGTATTCAGACGAAAATTTTATTTTATTGTTAACTGTGAATTTCAGAAGTTTATTCATTTATTTTTATTTTATTTTTATTGTGTTTGGGTGGCGTACTGCTAACAATACAAAAATTTATAGCGAGGCAAACAACGACAAGCATATATTATTATTATATATTGTACTGTTATTAAATTATAATGTCGTTATTTAATTTAATTTAAATATAGTGTACCTATTTTAACTAATTGAAAAGACTTACTTTATAATTATAATTGTGACATTTTAGTGTTATTGATTAATAAATTAATCGACTCATAACATTTCGGATGTATTTTTAAATGATTAATTTTAAATAATTACCTATATATGTATTTGAAATTGAGATTTTATGCCTTTTTAAATAAATATTGGTACACCTTATACCAACCCCTCCTACCTTAGGTATAATTTGCAGTAATTCGCATCTGGAAATACAATTTTAGGAACGAATTTGGCAAAAGTTTTTGAAGTAGCGTGTTGGCAACATGTGTTTAGCGTTTATACCGATGCGGGGGTCGTTAACCTGTCGGTGCTAACTTATTAATCTACATCGTGTAGAAAATAATGGAAAATAAAAAAATAATGTCCTGTGACTGAACTACTGGATACTATATTCGATTGAATTTTAGTATACAGACTGGGAACGTCGTGACGTCTATGCAGTTTAATTTAACGTCGTATTGATATACGTACAGATAGACAAACAAGGAAGGCTTACAGGCAGATCTCAAACGGGCCCGCGGTACCCTTTGTGTAAGCATCAGAATCCTGAAATGTTTACCTTTTAGCTGAATTTACTAACACTGTGGAACAACCATCATCTGCCTAGCCTTTTCCCAACTATATTGGGGTCGGCTACCAGTCTTAACCAGATGCAGCTGAATACCAGTATTTTATATGGAGCGACTGCCTATCAGACCTACACAACCCAGTTAGCACTGGGTAATACGATACCCCTTGGTAAGACTGGTTGTCAGACTTTTTTGGGCCGCTGACTACCTAACGACTGTCAAAGATCTACAAATGACAGCCGGGACCAACGGCTTAACGTGCTTTCCGAGGCACGGAGGAAACTCGGTATATAATGGGTGGTCACCCATCCACAGACCAACCTAGGCAAGCACGGCTTAACCTAAAGATCGACCCGAGCGGCTGTTTTTATTTAGCCACGAGCTCCTCCTCACTGTGGAACAACCACATCAATATAAATAGAAAGTAATAATTAAGTCATGGGTACTTACTTACCCAAATGACATCTACCACTTCAAAAATATATCTATGCATGATGTAAGTACAAACGACCAAATTGACGCACAAAGCGAAAACCACAGCAAATACAAATCAAAATGTTTATCATTATCACGAAATGTTACAAAGCCAATCCCGGAATCCATTGAAATTACTTCGATGAATATTGGAATACAGGTGTATTCTATAATTCAATAACCAATGGAATATTTACATTCATCAGCATCCTGCCCTTGTTGGATGTTATTTGGGTCGCTGCAACACGTTTTTTCTTCAATTCTCCCCTGTCAATCGTCACGCTATCATTAACTCCTTTTGTCTTCATGAACATTACGAAAAAAAAAAGAAATTGCAGACATCTAACCAAGGGTAAGACATGGATTTAGCTCACCGTCCATCCGTCTTATGACGACAGGCCGTGTCCACGGCGTGTTCGTGTTCCACGTGCGCCTCAAAGAGATGTCAGCAACCAGGAAGGGGCCCGCAACTGCCGAGGCTGCGGGACTGTTCGAAAGAGATACCGCAGCCCTGGAACACAAAGGGCAAAAAAGGAAC
Source organism: Noctua pronuba (assembly GCA_905220335.1). Taxonomy (NCBI): domain Eukaryota; kingdom Metazoa; phylum Arthropoda; class Insecta; order Lepidoptera; family Noctuidae; genus Noctua; species Noctua pronuba. Next base: position 9,650,324 of record LR999891.1, on the reverse strand, counting down.
ATGGATGGGTTTTAGTCAGTAAAAGTCTGACACTCCCTCCCACTCCATTCAGAGCGGGAGGAGTTATTTGATGATTTCCCATCCTTAAAAAAAAGGGTAACAAATGGATAAAATAAACGGTGCACATACTTGTGTGGGGTATTGCAAATATAATTCCGTCTTCGGAAACCTTTACTGTGCAGTGTGGTCTGTCCCACACTTAGCACATTGTTAACGGTTTGCTGAAATCTATCAATTTATGTACACCCTAAATACAGAAAAGGAACAGAAAATAGTGCAAAGGTGATGCTTATTTCTAAAGAAATCTCTTCCAGCATACCTGCGAAAGGAGATACTAAAAAAAAAGATGTATACATAGTGTGTAAAGAAGAGAAAATGGAATACACAAAACATAAAGCAGAACTATTTAAATATAATATACCATATACGGTATTCTTAAAAGAATATACTAACATACTTTTAAATACAAAGATAAAACATATAACAATACTATTAATGCAATAAAATAACTAATGATAAATACTTATAAACTTACTTATTTAATTATTTCGCAGAGTTAGTTTATTTTACGTACTAAGCATAAAAATCTATTCTCTATTCTATCAATAGCTGTTATTTTCACCACCACACCACTACCAATGACTGTAGGAACCATGGATGAACGTATTAAATCATCCAAATATTTAATGTTAAAGGTTGATACCTAATTTTTATTCGCCCTCCTCCAATTTCGAGAACAGTGCCTAATAGGCATTTTTATCGAAATGCTGTTAAATTGCAGTCTAAGCTGTTTTTTTTTAAATTATTTTTATTTAATTCACAAAACTGATGTACAATCACGAATGCAATAAAAATGTGACAAAACAATATTTATGATTGACATCTAATAGATGTGAATCTAGCATGCATATTATATATGTAAAACACCTACTATTTAAAAAAAACAACAACATTTCCAAAAAGAATGAAAAAGTTTTGGAAAATTAAATAAAAAAATAAAAAAACAGAAACATATTATAGAACTGGTATTCTATAATATGTTTATGTTTCCTGCATTCCGCCAATTTCACAACGACTGTATCTTGCTACCGTTCTCTCCCATTCTTTATTTTGTTTACTTTTAATATCAGCCGATCATAAGCTTCTTCTGTAAACAAAGTTAAAAGATCCTACAGGGAAGTTTTGTGACTAAATTACGAGGTAACGGTATGAGACAAGACAGGGCTAAAACCAAATTCAATATATCAGTTGTTGTTTATATTCTGTTACCTATATAGGCAAAGGATACACCCCACACTTGTTTCCGTTAAAAGTATTTTCTTTTTTGCTTTTATCCTTCCAGGGAAGAATTCATGAGTGGTTAAAACTATTCAAGCCTTGAGGGTTGCAATAAAAGGTAGGTAGAAAAATGTGATCATACGAATACACATAGCACTATTGTTGCAAACTGCGATTTATTCAGCTAAAATGCGTAGCAGATGAAGAACAGCAACACTGGATGAAATTACGGCTTCCCTAACTGATTGTTTCTACAATAAATAATTGTTCCATTGTTCCACTCAAATTCTGTAATATTCCATTACAAAATTTGAGTAAAAATATAGCGTCAAAGTGACTTTATACTTTTTTTTTGCAAATTACCAAAGTAGCCACACATTAACAAAATATATTCAAGAATCTTTAAAGAAAACTCTTTAACACCTAACACGATATCTTCTTATAAAGGGTGTAAAAAGACCCTTAACGAAGCCGAAAGGCACTTGTTCTCCTCGTCATTGTGATCATTTTTTTGTTCTGGACCATACCTGGGAACCTTCTAGTTACGGAGATATTGGGGGTCAAAGTTCCAATTTTTTCACAAGTTTTTTTTTAAATACTACTTTTTAAGGTTCTAACTTTACTCCAATTACCTCCATGGTCCGTTTACTATTCAAAGCATCCATCAGCAATAAGTTTTGAGCGCATTATATTGAGTTTTACCGTAAAATGTGATTTTTGACCCCAAAAAAAAATTTCGTTTCCCAGCAAAAATTTTTGCGTAAAGTTACTTAGTTTGATGTACAGAATGCTTGGTTGACGGCTTGGTGAAGGGTCTGTTTACACCCCGTATATAAAAATGTGTGACACAGTGTTTGTGGTCGCACTCCTCCGAAACGGCTCGACCGATTTTTGAGATTTTTTTTATGTATATTTGGTAGGTATGAGAATAGGTCGTAAAATATATTTCACACCGCTAATTTCACGTGGACGAAGGTCGCGGGGCACAGCTAGTATGTATATAATAATGTTATTTTTTCTGAACATCGAACTCCGGGTGACTTGTAAATTTGTTTTTTTTTTAATTTGGATTTAGACTGGCGACCTGTATTATGTCGTACCGAGACTTAAAATGATGTATGTTCAAATTCTCACTTAGCATATATTTTGAGAAAAACCTTTGTGTCGGATGTACAAAAAAGTTCAATTTTTACCAGAACGGAATCTTAAAAATAAAAATTCTCGCACTTATCACAATCATACGTTTTTCTGATTTTAATGTTGACTCCACATTAATTAATGGTATTTGCCAAGTTCACTCGTGCGATTAAAATACACGGATCACTGATTTAGTTGGCCTGCTTTCTACTCAAAGTTTTCGTTAATGAAAAGAAGACTTACAAAGCAAGGGACATCCGTGCGTTTTTTTTTTTAAGTCAGGCAATACAACACATGGGTATCATTGTGTCTTCTTTTTAACCTACTAAAAAGGAGTAGGTTCTCAATTCGGTTGTTTTTTTATATTTGTTACCTCATTACTGCGTCATATATGAACCGATTTGAAAAAATCGTTTTTTAGGTGAAAGGATATACATCCCGATTGGTCTCATAGAATTTTCATCATAATCAGTTCAGTAATTTGGTTTTTTTTCCTCTAATACATATTTTTTCTTCTTGGGCTATGTTGGTGATAGAATGATTCCTTAATAACTTCTAGTTACAGTGTAAATATTAATTGACAAGAATTGGTGTGGTATACTACAACTACATAACATCATATAACATAACTTCACGCTTATCATCCCCGAAGGGGTAGACAGAGGATGATCTACCTAATAGTACCTACACCCACTTTTCGCTAGTTATGTTTAAGTCCCATGTAATAGGGGACGAGCCTATTGTCATCAACCGGGCACAAATCCAGATTCCATGGCTACTACTGAGAATTTCCTAATGGAAAAGCCCAATAACACTTTGCCGGACCTGGGTATCGAACCCAGGAACTCATGCTCAGAAGTAGCGCTTGTGATCACTGTTATTTTAGACTTTTTTAGTGTTTTTTGGTAATCGTTTTTTTTGCAGAAAGTTTTTTAATTCTCCCTTTTCCAAACGACAGTCCAGTTTTTCAGTGTGACAGTTAGCGTAAAAATCAAACGGTGCTTAACCATTTCTCTCTGCGACTAAAATCACTTGGGTAGGGTACCGTCTCAAAAGAAATAAAACTTCACGCTTAGTTAAAAAGGACCATGGGCATTTTCCTATGAACTCGCCCAGAGTTCACAAAAAAAATGCCCAAGGTCCTTTAGTTAGACCAACAGAATTTGAAATATATCTCAAATAATAGCTTATAACTAGGATTTCACTTCTTTCTAAAACAATAAGTACCATGTCGCCTTTTGCTGTGGTTTTTCAAAGATTTGACCTATTTTTCAAACTAGTTATAAACCTAGTTTAACAAAGGTATTAAACTAACATAGCCTCTACATTTCTTAGTCGATTCTAAAGCCTCGTCGGCGTAGCTCGGATTATTACTATGTGCTTAGCTAAATCTTAAAAGTTTTCAACTTGATCTACTATAAAACAAATTAACTACTGTTTTGGTCAAATCTTCGACAAAGTAAAAACTACGAAGTTGAAAATTTTCAATTGAGCGTCTCTGGTTTCCGGCGAATTTGGTACTTGTCTCGATAGTATGAATTGGAGAACTTATTGTTATCTATGATTTGAGATATAATTCAATTATTTTGGACTTATGCCCATTTTGCCCTATAATACTGAATGAGCAATATATTTTTTTATATGTATATTTTTAATCATGTAAAATCGATCTAGCTGGGTCTCGAAATATGTGGGTAAATTCATTTTCTATTTTCATCCGAGAAGAGCTCGTTCACCCAGGTACTGATGACTTAATACGCTTACCTACCTGTACTGTAAGCAACGGTTAGAAAGTTCACGTAACATCGACTAATCGACTAATGTTTCATGAACCTTTTATCATAAAAGTCTCTTTGACTCAGTTTTACCTAAACGTTTACTGGTAGGCCATTGATAACGTCTGATGTCGTAAATCTACTTTTTTTCTTCATATTCCACCTACTTATGAATGTGTCGGATGGGGTTATTTGTACGGGCTTAAAATGAATCGAAAGTACGCAGTGATGACATCACGCGACTTACTTATGAGTCTACCCACACCACAGCGTGCTTCTACAGAGCCCTGATGTTCATTCAACTCGAGGCGAGGGCGACAGTCAATGTCTAATCGCGGCGGAGTTGAGACGTCTTGGAACTGTACCCGCTTCATTGTGCCCTGTCTTATTGTGTTGTTTTCCTAGAAACAGTGTATCGCACTTAATGTGTTTTCATAGCACGAAACCCATTGTCTGCCCACGATGTACGAGCCTAACGGAATAAATCCTGACATATCCAGCAAATGCAACATCGACACAATTAAACATTAGTTTTACATCTATACACATGTGTTATGTTATGAGGTTATTATAAAACGTTCGTTGAGCGACATTTCATCAAGTCGATGCCTACGCAGTTTTTCTCGTTGACCAAACTTAACTCTCTTATCTGAAATGGCTGTTCAAGCTCAGCTGAACTGTTTATTTCAATGTTCTCTGCCCCGTCAAGTACAGGACCATACTTTTTCTATATAATACACTGGTGCCGTATAATTCTTATGAGACTTTTGTCTGCTTTGTTTTGCAAAAATGCGATCTATTTAGCGCAACACACAAGTCATACTGAACCTGACAATAGTGTTAACTACGTCACTTTCATGTATCATACTTACGTTTTTAACGGAACTTTTTTTATCTAAGTAAGTCAACAGGCCGAAAGTAGACATTTAAATAAAAACTACGTTAATTTTCGGTTCAATTAACGTCCATTAACATTCTGTCTTTTAGAAAATTGATTTAGTTAGGTCTCCCAGTTTATTCGCTGGGAGACCTAATTAAATTAGTGAGCATAGTATTTGACGGCCACAAAGAGCTCGTGGCTGAATAAAAATGGCCGCACTGGTCGATCTTCAAGGTTAAGCATGGCTTGACAAGATTGGTCCGACGATGGGTGACCATCCATTACATACCGAATTTCCTCCATGCCTCGGATAGCCCGTCAAGCCGTTAGCCCCGGCTGTCATTTGTTAATCTTTGACTGTCGTTACAGGTAGTCAGTGGCCCATAAGTCTGATAACCAGTCTTACCAATGGGGGTCGTACTACCGAGTACCTACTAACTGGGTTTCAGATTCGTTCAATGTAAAATACTGGAATTGAGCTGCATCTTGAGATTGGAAACCGACCCCAACATCGATGGGAAACGGCTAGGTAGACGATGTCAATTTGACGACCAGAAAGATTACTTTTGAACTCGGGTCTGGGTTTGAACTCAATCTTGAGATTAAAGGTTGGGAACAGTTTGTTGTATGTTCTCACAAGCTTTGGTCAGCCAAAATGCTGTACGCACTGTAAGAAAATAAATAAGAAATTAACCAAAAAGATTTGGTAAATAATTATGAGCTGCTTAAAAGATAGGCACATTTATTTAGGCAGCTCGACAGCTCGGCAGCTCGACTGTTTAAGTAAATACATATTGTATGGCGCTATAATTAAACAATAGCATAGAATAGAATAGAAATAATTTACTTGCATTGAATGTTATGGTACCTACATAAATGAGTTGTTACAGTAGTAATTATTTGTTCTGGTACATTCTACCATTTGGCATGCAAAAATGTATACTTATAAACAATTAAGTATACAACTTCAATTTAAAAACTTTCACAAAAACTCAACAAATTATCTTGTAACAAAAAATCTAATCAAAATAAAGTAACATAATAATAATACAGCTATACTTTATCTGTTAGGAAATCTGATACAGAATAATAACATTTTGTATTAATAAAGATGTAAGCTGTTTTTTAAAAATTCTCAAAGGTTGCTCCTTGTTGCTATTTGGAACCTTATTATATGTAGATTGTAGGCGCCATGCCTAAAACACTTTTTTTTATTCAGTAATTTTGTGAGCACTGGTAGTTGCTCTTAATTTTGGACTTTATTATACTTTTTGTAATAATATCAAACAGTTGGCGGACCCACCGTAAAATATTCCTCATTAAAATCACCTGATCAAGTTATTTTTAATGCGAATATGACAAGCTCGACAAATTGAGTATGCTATAAGGCTAAAACACGGAACGACCGCGTCGATAAGCTTTTAAATTTGATATTAACGAACTGTGAGTAAGTAACTCTACGATCGTTCATGTTGACCATAGCCACTGGTTTTGTATTCGAGTCAAAAACACGATCATTAAATTAAAATGAGGATTAATTTTCGTTGAATCCCAGCTTAATATTTTATAGTTCTTAGCTTTTCGCTTTGGCTCGTGTTTAACCGTTTTTTTTGTACGCACAATGACCATTATTGACCATCCATATTTTAACAGAATTGAATATTTAGTGTAAATATACGCATGAAAACAGTTTTTTCGAGTTTCCGCAGCTGTACGAATTGCAGTCGAATAAAATTTACGTTAGCGATTGGCAAACCCCAGCTTGTGGGTAGACGCGTGGATGCGGGCGTGGAATTAACGAGTAACGGTAAAGATAAGCAAGCTTGCAGGGGGAGAAGCTCCGAGTCTAGCGAGGGGCGGCTCGGTTAGACCATGGCGTGAAACCGGGTGAAAAGTGACGCTGGCATCGGATGAAATGTGACTACACAAATGGCGCGGCCGAGACACGCGATGAAAAATCACAAAGCGAAATAAATTACGAGTTCAAGTCAAAAGTGCTTCGCATGCCATTGTCGCGGAAATCGGACTTATCCTCGCTCGTAACGTTTTATAACTTTTTGAAAAACATTAATGTTGTTCAGTCGGTAGGATGGAACTGTCGTTATTTTATTTTTGATTGCAATAGCTGTGTAACACGCGCGAGTTTTATGCTGGAATGTTTCTACGTTTGAAATAATGGGTTCACAATTTTGCGGGCCTATTTGATTATTTCGATCATTTGAATTATCCTTAAATAACAATGTGAATCCGCTCAAAGTTGTGAGGTAAATAAAAATAGTTGAATTCACTTTTACCCTATAGTTACAGAAGTGCTTAGGTATGACACGTGAATTCATTTTATGTGTTGTTCTAGTTATTAGTTAAACTTGTATTTACCGGAATATACCGCAGTATTTGTGAGACGTGATATGAGGTTAGTTCCGCCATCAAATATGACCGCTAGTGCGACACATGACCGACATCAATACCCTTGTGCACCTGTCCACGTCAAAGGTGGCTGCATAATGTATATAAGCTAAGAGATCCACCGAATATCTCGTTACTTAACAGTAACCAGAATAAGTAATAAGGACGTACATCCTAATGAATTGTATAGAATGGTTCGTCCAATAACCAAAAATGTGAGTAGTAAATTTTTGTATCTTTTTATTTCAAGCATGTACCTAACGGTTTCGGATAGGCGTATTTTCGGGGAGTATGAGCTCGATTTTGGATGTTTATACGCGGAACTCGTACGAGCGTTAACGCGCGTATAGGCTCGTTCAAGCGCAATTCGCAAGATAAGTCGTCACTTTTACTGACAGCTGTCATTTTAATCAAGCAAAGACACCGGGTAATGTGCCACGCATGTGGACGCGCGTAAGCCGGTACAAGCTTATACGCGCTATAAGATACACTAGTCTGAAAACGCTCTAAGACTGACCTATTTTCACGCGAAAATTCTAAATACAAATTTAATTTTTGTAGTATTTCAGAACCAAAGCCAACAATGTGACGGTGGAATGACCCAAGTGATTATTCCTGGTCCTGATAGGCTTCCGCGTCCGTTTTTCATTTCGAAATTGGTCGTATGTCTGGTCTACCGTCTAAAACAAATATTCGTTCATGCGCCGGCTGGCAGAGCATGTGACTCGCGCGAGTTGTGCTTTGCGACCAGCACCGAGATTAAAACTCCTTACATAACTATTATACATAGGCCCATGCCTTGCGTGTGTTTAATTTCACTTATAGAAGGGCCCACTACACCGTACCATTCCATGACCGGGCTATGAACGTATTAGGCACGGAAAGAAACATGACATACACTACTATCCCTCTATTTAGAACGGTCATCAAGGTTCTTTGTATTGAAAAGTAATGAGACTATACCCTCTAGACCGTTCCGTCACCATCGCGTGCCAATGCACGGAGTATCAATAATAAAATTGTCAGCGAGAATGTTTTGCCGGTGCTGAAACGCAACGTGCATGGCACGCGGGGATGGTGGTTGGTTTTAATACAAACAATATTTTTTTGCCTGATACGTTCATAGCACGATCATGGTATGGTACGGTGTGGTGGGCAGGATCCTTAAATCTGGGTTTTATTGTAAATTACATAACTTAGAAACTAAAATGATGCTTTTTCATTATTTTGATGGATATAAAAACCCTGTCATGTCATCTCGATCTAGAGATTAAGTTATTAGTCAAGTAAGGTTCAAAAATGTAAACAACTATTAACAAAAAATTCTTAACAAAAGAAGAATAGTAGGGAAACAAACAAACATACCTCGACAATATTTCAGCCTTGGATATATTCACGCTTTGCCAATAGTTCATCCCCCAAAGTTATATAGTAGTTAACTATCGCCATTCTAGGAGTATTTATTGCATAACTTTATAAATTATTTATAAACTTGTATTGTAGCTTATGGTAAACTTAAGCGTGCATATGGTTGCAAGATACAAGGTCGATTTCAAGTTTTTACCTCGCTTTTTAGGGTTCCGTAGCTGAATGGCAAAAAACGGAACCCTTATAGATTCGTCATGACTGTCTGTTCGTATGTCACAGCCACTTTATTCCGAAACTATTAGGACTGCACAGTTGAATCTTGGTAATTAAACGAAACACAATTGGTCTTCTTCCTCTTGTTTATGTGTGGTTAGTGCCTAACCTGGTTTTGAGTTTTTATGCCACCCAAGGGCCTCTGACTTGGCTTTACATGCCGTCGAGAAATATCTCTCAGGTGTGCTGGTTTCCTCACGGTGTTTTCCTTCAAGGAAGCAAAGGATTATATTATACAGTAAATTAAATTATACAATAAGCACATGAATCCGAAAAATCAGAGGAGTCTTGGGTTCGAACTCGAGACCTATGACTTAGCAGTCCGACAGTCACACCACTAAACTATCACTGTTTTTACAATCGGTGTAGCTAAGTACATTACGATCAATGATGATTCTTCAAAATAACCTACCATGCAAGTTAATACCTTCTGAGCTCTGATTTTATGAGTAAACAATAAATCGGGCTAACTGTAATGTAAAACATTGAATTCAAAAGCTCTTACATCAAATAACAAACTAGATTTCCCGAAAGACTCTCAAACAATCTCTTAAAATACAATAAAAACGTTTTAATATCTTGTTTAAATGATCACGATGAAGATTAATTAAATTCATAACCACCCTCGTTCGTGTGTGATGTGGATGACGCATTAAGCGTTCAGTACCGTAAGGGTGGTTATACAGTGAAATGAAAGGCTGCCGCATCGGGAGCTTACTTCAATGTAGACGTATCCTGTTCAAAGTTTCAATGGGCTGCTTTGGTAAAGGGAACACATGTGGACAACAGCTATAAAAAAGGCTGAATGCGCTTCTGGGAGTTCGAGCAGGGAGTCACAATGAATATGGAAACAAGTACAAATCGAATCACCTATTCGTAGTTACATTCTTGCTACAAATAAGCGTCATGTGATATTCATTGAGTGAAATGGTTGTTTCACTGTTCCTTTATCTATTTATAGTATTGATCCTGGATATACTATTAATAACTAAGCTCAGAGCAAACAGTCCTTCGTTATTAATAAGACAAATTATTAACCCTACCCACATACTCGTATGATAACATAGATCACATTTCAGGCATTTTGTGCGAAGGCTAATTAAATGGAAAACACGTTTTCCTGCGTGGTCGTCTTTTGTTTCTATAAATATTTTTATATAAAATTATCAATGTTACTACCCCTAGAATATGAGCTGTTTATAATATTAATAAAATATGGATCAATGTTATTCGAAATAAATGAATTTCATTTTTAATTTCATTTTTAATTTCATTTTTTATTTCATTTTTAATTTCAATTTTGTCGCGTCTTTTGGGAGGCTCAGTATTTTGAAAACAAACGCCGAAATTGTATTTTACGGAAGAACTGACTTGACTGTAAAACCAGCCTAAGGACCAAAGTTAAATGGAATGTAACCGCAGTCCCAAATAACCACCACAAGCAAAGACGAGACTGTATCCTATGAGACAATATTGTCACCATAATAAATACATGCGCATAGTACACAAAATATGCGCTTAGACATAGAGTTGCGGACCTCAACCTGATGTACTGCAAATGCTGTCCATAGTCATAAATGACTCATCATCTGCCTAGCCTTTTCCCATGCCACGTTAGGGTCGGCTTCCGGTCTAACCGGATGCAGCTGAATTCCAGTATTTTACATGGAGCGTCTGCCTATCTGACCTCCTCAACCCAGTTAGTCCTGGGTAATACGATACCCCTTGGTAAGACTGGTTGTCAGACTTTTTGGGTCACTAACCACCTGTAACGACTGTCAAAGATCTACAAATGACACCCGGGACCCACGGTTTAATGTGCTTTCCGAGGCACGGAGGAAACTCGGTATGTAATGGGTCGTCACCCTTCCACTGACCAACCCAGGCGAGCACGGCTTAACCTAAAGATCGATCCGAGCGGCTGTTATTATTTAGCCACGAGCTCCTCAAGTCATAAATTACTGTAAGATTTAAATAACAGCAATGTATTGATCGATTTTGCTCAATAACAATTTGTTACTAAAATAAATATGATTTCATAGAATAAGGCTGCGATTCTACCAGAGATGAGCGAAGATGCGTAACGAGGGTGTGTGTGAAACTAATCAATAACACCGCTTCTTTTTCACAGCTTGAGCTATTCTAGCTAAAGGGCTGCGGGACTGTTCGAAAGAGATACCGCGGCCCTGGAACACAAAGGGCAAAGAAGGAACATGTATGGGTGAGTCAGTACGAAACACTCCCTTCGACTCCGCCCAGCGCGGGATCATTTGATGATTTACTATGCGAAAAAAAAAAGGGTTTTCTAGCTATGTGATTGGTTAGTTCCACACACATCCCTCGCCACGCACCCTCGCTCATCTCTGGTGGAAGCCCAGCCTTATTGTGACAAAAATAGATCGATCGTCGACCTGAAGATGTTGGTGTGGGTAGACTTTAATAGATCCCAACGACATTTTTAGATCTAGAATATGCGTGCGTCATTCGTGCAGATGTCTGACTCTAGAAGTTAGATTGGTTTACAAAATTTTTTATATACCTACCTATATAATAGAAGTGCACCAATAGGCGGTGTGATGCAACGTTTTTTAAGTCGTTTATTGATTTTCGTAGCCCTTTTAACCCACAAAATCTCATTATTGGGCAGTTTATCTCTACTTTAATGTTGGGCCAGTTTAATAGGCTTTCGGGAAATCTATTAACCGTTGCAGGTGCGATTTTAACGAGTTCTCGGAGGTACGCTGATACGCATAGTTATTTTGATGATACAGCGCAGCTCATTAACATTGATCGATAGATTCGACTAACTGGCAAAATTAAACCAAGTTTGTATTTCCTATATGAGCTACCTAAAGAGTAAAGTAAAAAAGTATAAGTCACAAAACTGAAATCTTGTAAGACATTATTCCAATTGAATATCAGTTACTCTATTTGTTCGATCGGCTGGTTTGCTTTTCAAAAAGTTTGAGAACTACCAACGAGGACGTAACCCGCGTAGCACAGACGCGTGACTACGTCGGCTACGGCGTAGCACAGCTCGTAGTAGCTACGAAATGTCTTTTGTAAAATAAAAGTTACTCGATCTACGAACAAAGAATTCTTGCAGAATTGGATGACACGACTTTTAATAACTATTTTAATTCTTATAATAATAATGCTTATGTTGAATAAACTTAATATGCGTTCATATGCATCAAGGTGTACAGTCACGAGCACCAATATGTATACACTTTCCTAAACTAAAAAGCAATTTTCGCGAGAAGCAACAATTGTATTTTGGAGATAGGATTTTTTTCATGAAAATATGAGTTCCAGAATACAAGGTTCGTAAAAACATGAAATTTTATTCAGAACAGTAGGAAAAAAAACACTTTTAAAAGTTTTTTTTTTCTTTTTTTTCTCTTTATTTGTTTTGGGGTTTTTCTCTACACAGATATGTCAACTTTTAAAAGTTGTTAAGTGTTTACATATTAGTGCTCTCGACTGTACCTATAAACCTCTTAAAAAGCGCATACTTGTCCAATAGTTTATAATCAAATTATTCATATTCTTCAAATAGATAATGTTTTTGAAGAAACTATTTGTATACCTATTAGAGGTAACCTCTTATTTTCTCAATGTCTCTAAGTTCATACATCTGTGAAAATATACCTATACTGAATGAAACTACACATTTCAGTTATAAATCATACTAAATACACAATAGTAACATATTAATTAATGCTGCTGAATAAGCTTCAAAATTAATTCAACGTTGTTCATTAAACCCGAGTTAGTAATATGCTCGGTTGCTAAACCTCCTGTTAAACCAAGTACCGCCAAAGGAAATAGAAAGACAAATACAAATATTTCCTTTTATGGACTCTATAAAGAAACTAGAATAAGCATGAGGTACTCTCAAGACATGAGATAGCTCAGACAAACTCGTAAGGGAAGCGAGTTGAAGACTAGTGGCAAGTTTACGGCACCTCACGGAATCTGTGATAAAAATCTTCTAGTTTTCCGTGTGACTTGAAAAAGGAGGTTTTTATGTAATTATTCAGTACTAGCGGCCCATCCCGGCTTTGCACGGATGGACATTTATTTTTAAACATTTTGGGATAAAATATAGCCTATGCTACTCAGGGATAATGTAGCTTTCTAATGGTGAAAAATTTTTTTGAAATCGGCACTGTAGTTTTTGAGTTTATTCATTACAAACACACAAAAATACAAATCTTTCCTCTTTATAATATTATTAAGTTAGTGTTAGATATTTTTCATTTGGTAGTGGCTTTGTTAGGTTTTTTTTTATTTATTTAACGTAACACAACCTTACACCTGTAATCCCCAAAGCGTTGGGCAGAGGAGTACCCAATAGTATACCAACATTTCGCCAGTTATGTTTAAGTCCCATGTAAAGGGGGCGAGGCTATTGCCATCAACTGGGCGCAAATCCAGGTTCCGTGGCTGCTACTGAGAAATTTCCAATGGAAAAACCCAATATCACTTTGCCCGACCTGGGAATGGAACCCAGGACCTCATGCAGAACAGTCGCGCTTGCGACCGCTAGCCCAACGATGAAATTTTTTAATTTAGTATCCTGTAATTGAAGTATGTATAAATATTATGGCAATTACTTTGCCGTTCGTATTATCAAAGATCTGTATGGTTTGGCAGGCTCCAACAAATAAATGTATTCTCATTGAAGCGGATTCGTGTACACACAGCGGCACATGAAGCTGTACATTTCCAGTATAACTTGGCCTCGTTTTGTATAGATTTCCTATACAATTAGAGATCCGCATACACTGATTTTGTAGAGCTTGTTTGGCCGTCGTGCGTACACAAAGTTACAGCTTTAAAGGTCGAGGGGAAGTTGTCCAAACGCAAGAATCCACTCAAGTGAAACAAAAAGGTGAAGTTCTTAAAAACTCGTAATTGATTTTGTTTTCATAAATCATGTGTTTTGTTTTCCTTGAGTATTTAACCCACCATTTTGAATTATCCAGAGCATTAGGTAACAATACATATTTTTAAATTAACGACGTTTCTTAGTTGCCATTTAAAAATATACATTAGCGAATGGCATCTGTCTAGCCTTTTCCCGACTATATTGGGGTCGGTTTCCAGTCTAACCGAATGCTACTGAATACCAGTATTTTACATGGAGCGACTGCCTATCTGACCTCCAAAACCAGTTAGTACTGGCTAATACGATACTCCTTGGTAAGACTGGTTGTCAGATTTTTTGGGCCACTGACTACCTAACGACTGTCAAAGATCTACAAATGACAACCGGGACCAACGGCTTAACGTGCTTTCCGAGGCACGGAAGAAACTCGGTATGTAATGGGTGGTCACCCATCCTCTGAGCAACCTATGCAAGCACAGCTTAACCTAAAGATCGACCCGAGCGGCTGTTATTATTTAGCCTCGAGCTCCTCCGTTGCACATACATTGTCGAAAGTGAAAAATAAAATAAAATACCTGCTTATGCCATTCTGGTAAAATTTTATATTATAAAGGGTGTAAAAAGACCCTTAACGAAGCCGAAAGCCACTTGTTCTCCCCATCATTGCGATCATTTTTTGTTCTAGACCATACCTGGGAACGGTATTGTATCGAGTTACGGAGATATTGGAGGTCAAAGTTCCAATTTTTTCACAAGTTTTTTTTTAAATACCACTTTTAAAGGTTTTAATTTTACTTTAATTAACTCGATGACCCGTTTATTATTCAAAGCATCCATCAGCACTAAGTATTGAGTGCGTTACATTGAGTTTTACCGTAAAACGTGGTTTTTCACCCCAAAAAAAAAGTAGTTTCCCAGCAATAATTTTTGCGTAAAGTTACTTAGTTTGATGTACTGAATGCTTGGTTGACGGCTTCGTGAAGGGTCCGTTTACACCTTGTATAGCTTTTTATCCTTTCCAAAGTCCCTAGCGTAAGAGACCCAGTAACATAACACAAGTTGGAAATAAAAATAACATTACATTGTACATTGACCCTAAGGCAATTTGAGCATTATACGGTATATACAAAGACAGGCACTAATGTCTCTGCCTGATCGGGCAATGTCGATTTTTATCGGGCAGAAGTGTTGCATTTAAATGGTACGATTCTCTGAAGGGGAATAGAACGGCAGCGGCGATATAAAGTGCTACAGGAAATAGATATTTCGATGTTTATTTGTTAAATAGAAATAGAAATAATTTATTTGCCTTGAATTTAGGTACATACATGAGTCGTTACAGTAGTAATTATTTGTTCCTGGTACATTCTACCATTAGGCATGCAAAAATGTATACTTATAAACAATTAAATATACAACTTCAATTTAAAAACTTTCACAACAATTCAACAAAGTATCTTGTAATAAAAAATCTAATTAAAATAAAGTAACATACAGCTATATTTTATCTGTTAGGCTGTCTTGCTTTGTCGACTGTTTGGTCATTGTACTTGTTGCAGTCAACATTTTGCAATTTCCAAATCATGCAGCAATTTGCAAATGTTCGCTTAAAACCTTTTCTGGATAATAAATAAATTTAACAAAAAAAATAGTAAGACACCGATGTCTTACTATTTTTTTTTTACTACTAGAAAAACCATGGAATTACCTGAGTCTGCCGGGGCTGCGGGACTGTTCGAAAGAGATGCAGCGGCCCTGGAACGCAAAGGGCAAAGAGGGAACACGAATGGCTTTTAGTCAATAAAAGTCTGACATTCCCTTCCATTCCGGCCAGAGCGGGAGGCGTCATTTGATGATTTCCAATCCGAGAAAGCACAAAAAAAAATACCTAATTGTTTGTTCTCCCCATCCTGACATAGGTGCGCAGACTTGGTCTTTGACTAACGTCCAGAACTCCAAACTCAAGGTTTGCCAACGAGCGATGGAGCGCAGCATACTCAATGTAAAAATAACTGACCGAATAAGAAACACCACACTGCGCTCCAGAACGCAAATTTCTGACGTAGCTTATAAAGCTGCCAGACTAAAGTGGGACTGGGCAGGCCATGTCTGCCGGATGCCGGCACAGATGTGGGCCCGAATATCGCAAGACTGGAGCCCTGAAACAGTTAGACGGGGTCGCGGTAGACCGAAGAGAAGATGGCGGGACGTCTTGGATGACTTCCTCGCGAGTTGGCGAGAAGAGGCACACCATCGTGAGAAATGGAAAGAATGGGGGGAGGCCTTTGCTCAGGAGTGGGACAACACAGGCTAACTAAAAAAATTGTATGTGTTGAATGTTCGTCATTGAAAAGGTCTACAAATAGGTGATTATTTAGGTATTACTTCAATCGTAGGCGCTTGCCATAGATAGCTTTGCGTTAGTTAACGCAGCGTCAGTAGCATAAAAGTTCAGCTTTGCTGGTGCTTACAGAGAAAACATGATACTCGTATAAGATTAACATTAAAAAGTATTTTTTTTTAATTATAACCTGAAACTACGGTACATTTTGCAGTATGCTAACACAATCCTGCACAGGTTCAGGAGAGGATAAATGGGTACGAAGAAGAATAATTATTCGTCTGCTTCGTTGCTCTAGAGGTCGCAAGCGCGACTGCTGAGCATTAGGTCCTGGGTTCGATTCTTGGGTCGGGCAAAATGTTATTGGGTTTTTCCATCAGGAATTTCTCAGTATCAGCCATGAAGTTTGGATTTGTGCCCAGTTGGTGGCAATAGGCTCGCCCTCTGTTACATGGGACTTAAAAACACCTCTGCCTAACCCTTCGGGGATTACAGGCGTGATGTTATGTTTGTATAATTCGTCAAAGTCCATTTGTATATAATGATCAATCCTACACCTGTATCAAACACTAATAGGTACTTAGTTTACACAAGGGAATCAGACCGTAATGATAATGGAGATGTTAAGTTCTATAGAAACTTAGCAGCCATAGAAACAGGTCGTCTGTTGAATATATTGATTGTTCATAACCAGATACCTACCCAATCTGTATTAAATTACCGTCTCTTTTTGGTTGGCCCGATCCAACCGTTTTTTGATCGATTCATTATCTGATCATGTTTCGTTCGTTATTTTAACTTGTTAAAGTCCAAATGAATACGCACATGATATTAAATTTTCACTCAATGCTTTGTGTGTATCTACATAATAGTTTTATATAAAATTCATGGAACCAATTATTTATTTCATAGAAATAAACTAAAGGACAGTTCGCGCTTTGGCGTGGAGTTGCGGACACCAGCCCGTTATACAATATAATACAATACAAAGGACATTTCGACATAATATCCGTTTACGTCATAATCTGGTCATCGCGTAATAGTTTACTTCAATAAAAGATTCATACTACTCACCATCCATGATAAATTAAGATATTTGGCGGCGCATCACCCTGTCCTCCATGTCGTAGACTTTCGTCCGACGAAGGATTTCGCTGTTACGCACTTGGTCTAATAGGGTAATACCGAGCATGGCTCGCTTTATGGCCCTTTGTGCAGCACGTATTCGGTGATATTTCGCTGCTGTCTACCCCTGGGAAAGTATTTGCGAACATCCTTCTCAACAGTCTTATTCCATTATCAGAAACAATCCTTCCACAGACAAATATTTGGCTTACGTCATGAGATAGAACCAGTAAAGTTATATTCTCTGTTCGCCAGCTTCAAAAGAAAAGCAAAAATCAAGGACCACCCTTATACATTTTTTTTTTAGGGATGGGAAATCATCAAATAACTCCTCCCGCTCTGGATGGAGTGGGAGGGAGTGTCAGTCTTTTACTGACTAAAACCCATCAATGTTCCTTCTTTGCCCTTTGTGTTCCAGGGCCGCGGTATGTCTTTCGAACAGTCCCGCAGCCCGACCCCTATACCTCTACTTTGTCGATCTTGAAAAGGCATTGGACAGAGTTCCCTGAGAAGCTCTGTGAGCTCTGTTGATAAAACTAGGATGTTCTGAAAAATTTGTTAGAATAATACAGCTTCTGCTTGACGATATGTCCTATTGCGTTTGTAAAAGGCGAGCAATCAGACTTTTTTTATGTCAGTTGTGGCGTGAAGCAGGGATGTGTTCTTGCACCAACACTGTTTACTCTGTACTTGGCCGTCGTCATTCGAGAAACCCTGAAACATATTTCAGAAGGCATTCGGATTCGTTTCCAAATCGAATTTTATTCAACCTTGCCAGACTGAAAGCCCGCCCAAGTCTCTTTTATCACTATTACAGAGATTATGTACGCTGATGATCTCAGTGACGTTTGTTGTAAGTTTGGACTTTCAAAAAAGCTTCAAGGAAACCGAAGTTACGGATATGAATGTAGACGACCAGCTGTTAGTATCTGCCCTCCTAATAATTGGCAGGAGCAAGCTGAAACAAATAGAAAGCTTAGAAGTATTTAGGAAGCATATTTACGTGTAAAGGGGATCTATAGCAAATGTTAAAGTGATATCCATCTATTTCTATAATTAAATATAGGCGTTACTCGATCGAATTTGAAGTTAAAAATAATACCTATTGTTGACAATAGGTATTATTTTTAACTTTTTAAATGTTTGTTCGCTTTTCTTTTTTGCGTTGGGGTTATTTTTGATTTAATTGTATCTTCCAATCTTCTGTACTCGTCGGAAACGTGGTATCTCTATCGTGGACATATACGGACCTTGGTCGTGGTCGGACCGTATTAGAAATACGAATGTCTTAAGGCAAGCTAAAGTCCTTGGCATAGAGGCCTACTTTATGAGACATCTACTTAGAACAGATGGTGTGGACATGTCCCTAGAATGCACAAAGAGAGACTGGCGAAACGTATCTTCTATTTTGAACTCTTCTCTTACTCTTCTTTTTTGGAAACATGGTGGTCGGTTTTAACGTTTCAAGGATGTTCAGAATAGGCATTCGAAAGAAAATTGACTCATTAGTGTGGGAAAAGCAGGCTCAAAAACGGCCCGGGTGGAGATGTCGTATTCATTAGCAGTTCAACGCCATCCAAGAGAGAAGAAGTTCGCTGTTAGATTTAAAACGTGATGACCTTAAAGCTAGACCATCTAAAGCTATACTCTGCAATGACGTCCGGCGAATGGTGTTCTGACACGGCCGAAGTCTGGAGTTTTCGGCCAAAGATGTAAGCTAGCCACTTGAGAGCACATGTACGAGCAGCACACCAAACCTCTTGACAAGCACCCTAAAAGCCATTGAATGCAGTCGCCGAATTGGCCTCAGCGACTGAGGAACTGGGGGAATTGGCGTATCTTTTTGGACCGATAAATATGTTCGAGGATACTGGTTACCAAACGCCGCTCACCTGAGCTGAGTTCTCCTGGAAAGTTGTTTCGAATGCTCCTTGTCAAAAGGTCCCAGATAAACTTTTTCAATGGGCTGGCATTCATCTAGCTGGCGAGTGAGGAGTCAAATAATGAAACGACCAGTGCGCGGAAACTATAACAATACGTAGATCCTAAAATTTTACAAGCTTGGTAACAAGAGGGAATTGGGAATTAAAATAATATAACATCATATTACTTAAACCCTAGAAGCTATTCATATGTACGAACTAATTTGATAACGATATTAATCATGAGCGGGGACCGCAGAGGAAGTTTATTGCGTTGGGCAAACTTGTATAACCCATGTATCCAATAGAGCCCAATGGAGCTTAATTTAAATTGCTTAGTTGAATGCATTGGGATATTAAGGGTAGGTATTGTGTTCCCAATCGTAATTTTTTTTTAAATTTTTAATCCGGTCTCAAGAAGACTACAACTAAAGTACCTAAGGGCGACATCTTCAAATTGAACAAGCCCCTTAAATAAAGAGAGAAAAAAAAAAAATTACCTAATGGTAAAACGTTTAACATTTACTTAAATTGCGTGTTTCTGTTTCAGAGTTTAAAAAAAGAATACGACTGGGAACATAATACCTACGTATTAATAAGTTCCCAATCGTAATTTTTTTTTAATATTTTTATCCGGTCTCAAAAAGTCTACAACTGAAGTACCTAATGGTTAAACGTTTAACGTTTAGTTAAATTGCGTGTTTCTATTTCGGAGTTTTAAGTTTTAACACGGCCTTGATGTACTAGGGTAGCCGCCTGACCTTGGTCCATTAGAGGTTTATAAAATATATCGATCGTAGAGGATATACCTACTAATATGTGTGAGGTAGAATCGATGTGAATGGCGACCAAGTCCCATGGATTAGTTAAATTGACGGCACAGTTGGCGCCGTGGCTGAGTGATTGGCTGCTGCGCTGCGTGTTGCGTGTTCGATCCCCGCTCGGAACTAATTTTTGTATGAGGTAGTTGTTCCGGGACTGGCTGTTTGTGTGAGTGAGTCTAAATGTTTGTAAATGCACCCATGATACTGTATGTCTTGCGATATACTTATGCGTGCAAAATTTCAGCTCAATCGGTTGAAGATATCTGCTTCAAAGTTGATACAAGATTCCTCCCGAACAAACAAAGTTACATACATACATACATAAATTGCAAGATAAACAAAAGCTTGTAAAATAATTGACACGTACAGTAAAAATATACATAAATATAAAAGTAAAGGTAGCAGTATATTAACAAGTTAGTTATTATTACTGTGATACCAAATGATTAAGGATGGTTAATATCAGCTGTCCCTTTCACATCAATACAGCCCTATTGTTTGACTGAAGGGTTCGCTTACCTCCTTTAGCTTAATCGGTTACTCACGGCAGAGATTGATAGCTGCTTGTAATGTTTCTGATACCTGTACGGCCCATTGACTCTGTTCATTAGGCTCTTATCTTTCTAAGTAAACCTGGATGTTCAAACAAAAGATCTGAGAATAGTGATTGAGCTGGCTCACAATGACCGTTGGCTACAAATAGCTACAGATACCTACTGCAGTTAGTGACAGTCGTTTGTTAAATACGATGTCAGTACAGCACAGCAAACCCTTTGTGTCGGCCACCACACCGTGATTGAACCCTTATCTTGTATGCCGTGTTTATGTTCAAACCGTCCCAATAATTTGAAAGCTTTTATTGTTGTTTTTAACATATCAGCTTTATCTTACATGAATTTCAGACTACCAATATGAATAGGTGTATCAAGAAAAGCAGTCCACTGTTGGACAAAGACCTATCCTAAGTTGAGCCATAACACCCAGTCAAGCAATACGACTACGTTGCGGTCTTGTAGATTAAATAACAGTGTGTCTGTGCATCGTACCATGCTTTTTCGCTGGATATCTGAAATGTATCCAACAACTATTTTAAAGTGTGAGAAAATACGGTACTTATATACCTTTAGGTGAAGATAAGATGTCGTATTTATGTATTTTCCTATCTACCCTGCTGCCTACTAGTTGGAATTAACCAGTTGAATATAATGTGATCTCCACAGGTTTTCGAAACATTCTAATCTAAGTTCAACTTACGACTTTGAAAGCCGATCCTGGGAGACTTCTTGAACTTATACAGAACTGTGTTATCCACATGAATTGAACCCACACATCCTGAGTAATATTCTTTAATAGTCTTGGTAAATAAGTTCATAATATTCTAATGTGGTGGCCGTTCTCACTTGGAGGTATTCAGAAGTAACAATTTAATTATTCATTAATCACTTGTAGGACATAGGTAGGTTATATTGCGATTTTTTTACCTGCGGTTGCTCTGAAGATTAAAAAAAAAGATTACTACCTACCTTTACTATCAGTAAGCTTTTCACTTAAAACAATTTTCGAGACAGCTGGTAATAATTATCCATTACACTTAAAATTACACAAACATGAATTGTGGTAATATGAGTCGACTCTGTATTTAACTTCACATCACACCCTACAGCGTGTTCTATTGAGCTTATACTCCGTCATGTTTCGTATTTATCTAGTATAATTTGAGGTACAGAATTTCATAGGATTTGGATTTGTATCTGGGTATTTTCAAATGTTGACTTCTCTGATTATTGTTGAATTCGATAAGGGGTGCAAAAGAATCTCTAAGACCAACAAGGCATGTAAGTCGCGGGTCTTTGGCAGGAAGTCGCACTGCCGTCTCCCGCGTAGTAGCGGCTAATCAAGTTGCTCACCAAGTCCTTTTAAACGGTATACCTCCGAAACGACTCGTCAGAATTCCCAAAATAAGCGACACCTCTTCCAGAGAGAATGTGTGTGATCCCCAGCTTACGGGCATCGTCTTAACCTTAGACTGAATTCTTGTACAGCCTCCGGAGTGGATTACAGAGTTCAACTATTTAACCACTTTTCGGTGTCGGCAAGCATTCCTCGCCTTGAAGAAGATCAAGAGATCAAGTGATTACTAAACCTGGAAAATCACATGATGAGCTTAAATAGTTTCGTCCTAAACCAGTTTGTTAGTGTGGCAGAGGCCTGCCACACCTACAAACACATATACATGAAGGTACAATAAATAAATAAAAAGAACAGCCAAAATGTTAAATTTAAAGGTGAGTATAGACAACAACATTTACTTGTAACAGAACAACGAGCCGCTCTATGATATGTTCTAGTGTATCATCCTTTTACGAACTAAACGTCGAGCACGCTCGCCTCTTTGTTACAAACCAACGAGCGTATTAGTGTAACATTTCGTCAAGCGTATTGGTGTAACATTTCGTCGAGCAACGAGTTCGGGCGATGCGCGGTTACGGGGTGACGCGGAGGGAGACCCGAGGGAGGATTTACCCGTAACATAACGCCGAGCATTCGCAGGAACGTTACATTACATGGAAATGCTTTGGAAACTGAGCTTTTGCCTGTATTGTACCATTCGTAACAACGTTACATTACACAGAAATGCTCCAGAAAATGTTGTAGTCTATACTCACCTAAAGGTTCAAGCCAGGAATAACTTACATAATGGGTGTCTCCCATGGTTGTCTGTGTGTGGTAGTCCTGATAACAACTGGAATGGCGCTCTGCTTGTCCACGGGTGAATATGCCATGGCAATCGATTCCCTAGGAAGAATAAGAATGCAACTATTTTCGTTTAGGTCAAATAAATCGAGGTATAATAATATTGACCAGAGTCAGCTAGCCTCTCACAATTTTTCCTCCTAGCATCGCCCTAAGCCGAAGTCTACATCCCAATTTAGGGGTGCTCTCATCGTTTTTACTTAAAAAGAATATTTTGTCCAATTGTTAGTCTGGCCGTGGGGTTTCTTCTTTTTCGTTTTCTTAAGTAGATCGACAACTTTCGTAAAGGATCCAAAAACAAAGCATATAACAGTTTGAACTTCCTTTATTCTATTGCAAAATGCGTTTCGACCCGACGCAACCCTCCGAGGCAGAATTTACAAAACGAAAACGAAATGTTACGCTATCCGTGTCAGAATACCTGCAGTATACAGAGCACTACATATTTTGAATAGGCAGATATTATATTTCATGTGCTTACTTTCTCGTTAAAGGTATTTTATGTAGATACATATTTTTATCGCTCTAGACCGACTTTAAATCAGAGTTATTATTGTAAGTAAGTTACAAAATTATTTAGTGTGTAGTCACAGTGTGAATTCTTCTTCATCGTGTTTCTTGTAATGAAAATACAATATAAATCAGTTAATTTTCCTTTTTTTTTCAATTACCTATTTTTTTGTTATAAAAGCATGGTTGATAGAAGTCGCACTTACCGAGTTTATCAAGTTACATATTTATGTAGTGTCTTACTGATTCGGTTTCAAAACGTTATAAAAATACTTTTAACATAATCATCAGGTTAATGTGTTTAGTCTAGGGAGCAATTTCCACGCTATCTCAGAAGTAATGGTAAGCTAGTGGAAAACGTAGTTATTATTTAATTTATTGGCAAAAATGTCGGTTGGTAACCGGAGCGCGGCGCACTGGTTAGTGCCCAAGGCGTTACTGCTCTATTATATGTGGCAACACAAACTAGGCGCGCGTGTGTCGCCCAGACTCGCCTGTGTGCAGCGAGAGCAGGGATCGTGTTATGATTATACGCTGCCGTGAAACTTAACGTTAACGTGTGCAACACGTGCTCGTACCGACGAATAGACTCGCTAACGCCGAGCCACGCGACAATCTGTTTTGGAACGGTTGATCGGTGCCGAGCCGGTAAACTTTTATATCGACATGTTAAGTACGGTCCCCGGCACAATTGCAACATCTGTCACGCTCCGACGGTGTTTTCGTTGCTGTAATATACTTTACGAGTTAGTTGTATTTATGGGTATATTTCATACATTTGACATATATCCAAAAAGCCTTTCCTCCTGCAGTTTGATCGTTCGGTATTTTATGTTAAGCCAAGTCACGCTCAATTTTATATTCTAAGTCTGACATTACAGTCATTTAAGACGCCTGCATCTTCTCAGATTATTGAGCGCTCTAGAGCATCTCGACGCTTACTCAAATACTATTTCAATGGTCGTGACTTCCGCTACATACACAAATGGAAGCTGTGCATTCAGAAGGGTATAACTGAGCTGTTTGTATATTCAGTTTAAAATTGCCGGAGTTTGGCGCGCACCGAGCAGTCCGAGGCCACACGTGTGATAACATTACCGGCCGATAGCACAAAATAATCTCCTTAATGCGTAAAATAAACGCTAGCTGCATCGACAGCGACTGATTAAATTAATTACACCGTGAATTAATCGCACATGTGAAATGGCAGGCTGACAATGTTTGTTTTAAAATTTGATTTGTGCCACTTGTCTGAATTGCTGTTAATATTATATCGGATAAACTGTTGTTAACGGTTGATCAAATCGCGGAATAAGTTACTACTTTGTTTTTCAATAATGTTTTTTGCGCAAAGTAACATCTATACGATGTTTTACATGGTGCATTCTTTTAAAATTCATTCCATGTTTTTTTATATTCATTTATTTATATTGTTTGTGCCCGAAGGCTGTAATATCCACACATTAAGGACCCGGCCATATGAAGCGGTGTAGCGGTGACGCGGAACCTTAGTTATACCGTCACATACACGGCAGTCTACAAATCCATGATGCTCCGCCACCGCGCCGCCTACTGAGTACCAGAGAGACAATGCTCACGCGCCACTATCGTTGCCGCTGCGGCGACGCACCGCACCTTACCGCATCGTGAGGAACGACCTATACTTTATATTTCACCGGACGAAAGACTATATCAACGATGGAGTGATTAATTCCGGGATTATAAAGCCCAGGCAATAATAATGACAAATCGAATAGCGCAATATGTATCTAATGATTCTTTACTTCGTTATAAATGGCTGGGTTTGGTCATTTCGAATAATTATTCAAAACAACCAACAAAATAAACAAAATGCACAACAACCTCATGAATTCAATTCAATTCATGAGGTTGTTGTGCATTTATACAATAGTGATTGAAGTTTCAATTCGGTTCTCTCCATGAAAGAAAGTTCATTAAAAATAAACCTAATACAAATGTCAGTTGTGTACTTCTTTTTTCAACTATTTAGTGCATTATACTTTTGGAATCATCTCCGCTCGCCCTAAATGTATTTCGAAACCTCTCATGGAAATGGTAGGTAGGTTCCTAAATACTAGTTTTTATTTTAGTTGAGCCAATAGACACCTCAAATACTATAATCCATCTATCCATTGAGATTCTTAGAGGATATAAATAATCCCCCATACAGAACACCCGTGACAAAAAAACACAACCCTTCGCTGCGCGCAGTCGGGAAAAATACCGGATACTCTAGAAACGGTACCGCTTGCACGCTGTTACAGTTTGCTGACTAACAAGCAGACACCTCGAGCTGTACCGCTTTGAATTTTTTCTCGTTCCCCTCGAGAGGAAAACTACTTGTACCTACAATATTGCCTTAGTAACCATACTCACACAACCATACACACATCCGTACTTAAACGTTTCGTTATGCCTATTAGCAAGACAGTTAAATAATTTAAAATAACTTAGCTTAAATAGCTTAACTTTAGTTAAAAATAACAATTTGCCCGACCCGAGAATTGAACCCAAGACCTCATGCTCAGTAGTCGCGGTTGCCACCACTAGACCAAGGACGCAGTCGCGGAGAATAATACATTTATGCACATAATTTTCTGGAGTGTAGGTAAAACAGTATCATAATTCTTAGCGTGAGTGGTTGTTTGAAACACATCTCGACGCATAATTTTCAATTTTCTAGGTGGATTTACTGGCGTCTATAACGTGTGAGATGATGAAGGCTCTGTTCCTGAAGAATAATTTGGCAAGCGTTACGCGGCGTACACAAGTATATTCTCCAATCTGCTCAGAACGGGCGCTTCCTGTGAGGAGGCAAACGCCCCGCCTCGACGCCGCCGTCGCCGCTCTGACATACACCCCACATTTATTTACACGACGCAGATTAATTCCACGTCATCCGACACATATCCACTGTAAGACCCAGCTATTCTCAATCATATCGCCATACAAAACACCAAGACAGATCTCTTGTGGCGACTCGGCTCGCTTCCCTAATCAACGCCTAATGAGCACTTATCCAAATGCACTCTTTTGTATACATTTCACAGAAAGCTCCATGTTTTATGACGGTTCTCATTACAATAGGTGGAATGTGGATTTCATTGTGTTTTATACCATAAGGTTTCGTAATAAAGTAATCACATGGAGTTACAAAATTCATCTATTTGTAAGTTCAATCTTTTAATCGTGTTGTTTATACGTGTACGATAATCCTACTAATATTATAAATG
This sequence comes from Noctua pronuba, assembly GCA_905220335.1. Lineage (NCBI taxonomy): Eukaryota > Metazoa > Arthropoda > Insecta > Lepidoptera > Noctuidae > Noctua > Noctua pronuba. The sequence goes on along the minus strand of LR999891.1, from coordinate 9,623,583 downwards.
CGAAAATATGTGAGGATGGATGTTTGTTACTCTTTCACGCAAAAACTACTGACCGGATTACGATGAAATTTAGCACTCAGGTAGGTTATAACCTGTATTAACACATAGAATACTTTTTATCCCGGTAGTACCATCCCGTGGGACAGTTACCGAACGGGGGTGAAGCCGCGAGCATAAGCAAGCAATATTATAAAGCAGTAAGTTTTTGAGTACTCTATGTAGAAGGGCGATGGCGCGCTGTATTACTAACTTAAATTAAGTAGTAAATATGAGTGAAATACTTAAATTGCCAAGGCGCCGAGTTAATTAATCCGGAAGAAACAAGATTGTAATTAATACGGATGAGTGCAATATTATCAACTAGACTATTGTTTGTTTTACGTTAATTTAGTAGAACCGAAAACACGATCAGATATTAATAACGTTAGGTGTAATTAAAACAGTTTTTAAACGAACACCTTATACATAAAGGGTGTAAAAAGACCCTTAACGAAGCCGAAAGGCACTTGTTCTCCCCGTCATTGCGATATTTTTTTTGTTCTGTACCATAACTGGGAACCTTCTAGTTACGGAGATATTTGAGGTCGAAGTTCCAATTTTTTCACAAGTTTTTTTTTTTAAACCACTTTTTGAGTTTCACTTTACTTTAATTAACTCCATGACCCGTTTACTATTCAAAGCATCCATCAGCACTAAGTTTTGAGTGCGTAACATTGAGTTTTACCGTAAAATGTGAATTTTTACCCCAACAAAAAAAATCCTTTCCCACCAATAATTTTTGAGTAGAGTTACTTAGTTTGATGTACAGAATGCTTGGTTGACGGCTTCGTGAAGGGTCTGTTTACACCATGTATGTATGTACCTAAGTACTGTAAGTAGGTAGGTAGTTATGAAATTAAAGTGTCTATATTCCATACGTAGATACATTTCCATTTACATGTGTATGTCTCTTTGTTCAAATAAAGAAACATGCCTACATGTTATATTGATTCAAGTGGGTATACTCGCTACTACCAAACTAGTGTTATTTTATATATTTCGGTTCATGAAAAATGGTTATCCCGTTTGGTATTTAGGATTCCGGAAAATATTGTTCTTTCCTTCTTAGACAATCCCAGCCTCAGATTTATGGACTTATCAATCAAAAGTTTGCCCATTGTTTTCCGCAAAACTTATTGCCAGGTCACGGGATATCTAATATATTTATGACAATACAAAAGAAATGAATTTTGAAGTTCTCGTTTTAGTAGGTGTGCTTAATATTTCGTCGCCATTTTCGGAGGCTGATTAATTTAATCCTTTTAGCAATAAAACGCCTCCATTTCCCTGCCCTAATTATTATATAAGGCAGCGATAAAATCAGCCGAATAACTCTTCATTAAATGCATTGAAATTATGAATATCAAAAATGTTATTTACGAATTTATTAAGGAAAGTTTAGGTTTATGGAATAACAGGTGAATATCCTTTCTTGACTTCATTAATTAATTTGGTAATTAATTCGTATTTAAAAGGAAGGAGTGATGAAAGATGTGTTTGAAGTTGCTAAAGTTAATTTATTACTTTTTGAAAGCTATGAAGCTATTTTTAGTACGAATGATCTGCACGTTCAAATTGATAAAAAAAAACTGTACGATTTCTAAAAACCGTTTATACTTTTCGCAGCTCATTAATCACTTTAAGTCATTACTAACAATTTATGGATTTTTATCTGAAATAAATGCTTAACAATAATTACTAACACCTCAAAGAGAGTGGTTAATTTATTAATACAATAGTAATTTTAATGGTGACTAATAATGATTGTTCGTGTCTCTATCTTTCTATGTAGCCATTAATTTGCAAATTTCATACAGTTAAGTAGTGACCCTGTTTTTTGTTCTACATTATCACAAATGTTCCATAGCTTATATAGAAACTGTACCCTAACATCAACGACATCTGGCCGGCCAGCGTAAAAGAAAGTTCCCTTTGACCCGCGTTTATTTACGTTACAATAAAAACTATGCCGTCATATATCCTTCGTCAGAACCTTTAGTCACTGAAATAAAAGTCGAAAAAACTAACCACTCAATTTAAGGCTTATTGCGCAGAGTCGAGTAAAAGTTAGTCGTTTTTGAAAGCGTTTGTGTTCGGATATATTAAGTACCATTGCTATTCTGCGACGAACTGCTTCAAAACTATCTTTTACGGTTCCGCTTTGAAGCAACTAACAATGGTGCACACAGGGATCCCAATTTAATTTCCTATCACAAACGAAGCAGTTAAAATGTGTGGATGTTTTCAGCGTACATCAATTAACATCTTTGCATATCTTTTGATATTACAAAAGGGGAACATCTTTCTGACGTTGTGTTTAATGGGCTGGACGTAACCAACGTTATATTAACTAAAAACAATTTAACAAACTCCATATCGTGAATTCTGTAATATCTGTAGGACCACCGTAGACATGAAGTACAACTCATTATAGAAACGAGTTTTACGAAAGGCAGCCTTCGTACGACATGACATTTGAAAGAGGAAAAATCGTGCTACCAATTCAGACACATTCATCTGTCAAGTTGACATAACCTTGATGTCGATACTTTTTCAGTTCCAAACACACATATGAGGTTGTTATTTCTGTTCACCAGAGACTAGATTTTGGTGCCAAAGCACTTCGAGAATACTTTAAAATTGTGTGCATGTGCCACCAATTCAAGAAGACGCTAAAATATTTTTTGTTTTGCTATCGTGGATCGAAAGTAACTACATGTTATTTCATGACGCTGAGCAAAACGTGACTTTTCATTTATTTTGGGAATGTAGCCATATTAGAAGAAAATAAAATTACCGCCAACTGGGAGTCGGACTCTCAAAAATAGAGTTCCGTAGCACCAAACAATATAATAAAAATATATTTTACCCTCATTCATATATAAATTTACACTCAACAGCAAACTAAATTCGTTTTCCATAGCATGTTAATGAAAAACAAAGTTACTGCTTCAGTTTGACGAAAATTTCCTAAATCTCAGAAACTAATATCAAATCTTATTCAAACCAATTTAGTTTTTTTTTTAATAGAACTTTTTGTACTTTCTATAAACCTACATTGTTTCAGAATTTTCCTTCTCTTACTTTTATTTTAGAAGGAAGGGGCACAGTTTTTACGGCTCTAGAAGCAAATATATCATCAAACATTGACTCAAGAATAAAAGTGTTTTAGGTACCTTGTTAAAAAAATTTAAGAGCTGTCGGTAGACATAGTTATATAGGGTGACTGATAATTAGTGACCGATACTTAAACACATGATTGTACTCATAATAACAAACAACTTTCCCAAAGAAATATATATTTCTTAATGCACATTCAATTTTTATTTTCAAGTTTTATTACAACCGCGGGCCGTATGAAATTCGCGCGCCTGAGACCTATCAGCTGTTACCCACATCACTCCGTTCTGTCTCATTACTATCGTACCGTGCAACAGTGGGTAGGCAGAGCACCCGCGCGGCTCTCAAGCCGGCTCCGTAATGCTCCGCTGTTGTGTTATTGGGATAAAAGTGAATGAGTATTAAAAAAAAAATCTTTGGGAATGAGGTAAGTATCGATCACTAATTACCAGTCACCCTATATACATCTAAATATATTATTCAACCCTTAGTTACATTTATGGAGAGCCAAACCTATTTTAATTGTTTCATAATGTCACATCACATGTGTGTAGTGGTTCATAGAAGACACCTACTCGCCAGATTTCAACTGTGTGGTGTCACCAGTCACGAAGTAAAATAGCTGTGACATACGGACGGACAGACGGACAGGGCAAATCTGTAAGGGTTCCGTTTTAGCCATTTGGCTACGGAACCCTAAAACCGTTACCAATAATTGGCACTTAAAAACAATTAACGTTTCCTTGTAATTAAAACTTAAAAGTTTCCTTGTAATTAAAATTTCAACAACAGTTTTCTTTTCACTTATCTTTCGCTTTACCGTTAAAAATGTTTCTCAAACTAAGCACGAATAAGGTTTAATTTAACCTCGCAATTTTTTCTTCAAATTTTGTACCAGAATCAGTATTTCTGAATACACAGTAACATTTAGTATTTTTAATAATGTATGTTATGTTAGTTAAAACAAGTAAAAAAAATGACAATTTCATTCATTCGTCAAAAGCTCGTTGGGTTGGCAATATCGTACAAATTGCGGTAAACACCTGGATGAAGTCATGGGCGTACCCAGCATTTTTTAAGGGGTCAGGCAGAAGTAAATCAACTAAGTAGTAGGAAATTAAAAATGTTTTTTATTTACTGACTGATACGTTTTATTGACTGCACTACACCTTATTTCAATAATAACCTGCGTGGCTTCTGGCTAAATCTACCTAAAATCTCTCTCTCGTTTTTAAATAGCATACATTTGAAAATGAAATTTTCCTTTCAGAACCCTCTTTCTATGCACACCTATCATACAGAGGCCGACAAAACGGTTTTCTGTCATTGTTGACCTTAACCAAGTTTTTATTTTAATGTGAAAAATGTTAAAGTACCCAATGAATATAATTTTGTAATTATATTAATTTTGCCTAAACATTCTTACAGCCGGGTGGGGCAAGAGCCCCATCCTGCCCCACCGTGGGTACGCCCATGGATGAGGTAACCGATAAGTGTGGCAGAAAACCTTTCTTCTTCTTCTTTCGGAGGCCGCTAACCACTGGGTATACCCAGCAGTAGCTGATTCCGAGCTTAAATGATGACGATGGTGATGTCATTAATCCTCATTTTCAAAAACACAAAACATCATTTTAAATGAAACCTTAAAAAAAATTACGGTATTTATTTCAAACGGTTTCCAGTCCCCATAAGTCTCAGGGAGCGTGTGTAGATCATAAGCTAACTCATCTTAAGTTCAAGCGTGGGTTGAAAGCAAAGATACCTGTTCCAGTAATTAACTTAACTGGCACATCAAATCCTTAATAAGAAAATGTATGTCAGCTTAGACTACAAAGGCTTGATGTTAATGGCGGGTGTAGATGAAAAGGCAACATCAACTAAATAGTTTAGATACGAAACATTAATAACGATATTCTAAACTTTTTTATCTTGTCTCTCGAGAAGCTAGATATTTAAAAAAACAAGCATTATATTCAGGAATATTTTCAGTTTTAGAAAAAATAAGGATTATTTTGGTAAGCATAAGCTCTAGTAAAAGAGCCAAAATGGCTTCCGACAGACGACAGCCTTTGCGCGATAATATCCTCTTGCCGCAAATGCTGAAAGGCCGAAACAGCTTCTTAAAGTATGCCCTCACTGGCGAATGGTCTACAGAAGGACTATAGCTGTGGCGAGACACCTACCCAACCCATTCGTTTCACCTGCTCAAAATATCCCAGAAGGACATAAGTTGCTTTGGTTAACTTGGAAGTTTTTAAAAAGAGTCCTCAACCCGGTTGGCCGAAGCAAAGAAGACCTGCTTTTTTTTCGGATGGGAAATCATCAAATAACCCCCCCCCCTCCCCGCTGTGGGCGGAGTGGGAGGGAGTGTCAGGCTTTTACTGACTAAAACCCATCCATGTTTCTTCTTTGCCCTTTGTGTTCCAGGGCCGCGGTATCTCTTTCGAACAGTCCCGCAGCAAGAAGAGCTGCTCAGGTAGTGACTTTGAGATGACGTAACGTGATGACTGTAAATGTGATTTCATAAACTGTCTTGTTTTTTGCTCGTTACTGATAGACGTTTCTGAAGACGCCAAACTCGTTACAAAGTTCTGTGCCCACTCAATTTAGATTGCTATCGACACGCTAAGAAGAGGCTTTTGGTATGAGCGCGTCATTCGTCAGTACGAAATTTAGGATAAATTTTTGACAAGCTCATGATGCACGGGCATTATTTTGTTACCTTTGCCGTCTTCTTTCTTTATCGTGTGGTAAGTGCCTAACCTGGTGTCAGAGTTTTTATGCCGCCCATGGGCCTCTGATTTTGCTTTACATGCCGTCAATAAATATCTCTCAGGCATGCTGGTTAGCCTAGTGGTGGGACCGTCGGACTGCCAAGTCATAGGGCTCGAGTTCGAACCTAAGGCACGCACCTCGCATCCTTTTCGGATTCATGTGCGTATTGTATGATTATCACTTGCTTTGGTGAAGGAAAACATCGTGAGGAAACCTTTATCATGGAATCTCATTTCATTTCGATACAATGGTACTTCACGTTGATACTCGCCAATTGAACTGCGTTCATTAGCAGACTCATCATCTGCCTAACAACAAGATGTGATGCTGTGAATATTTCATCTAGGTAAATCGGTAACCTCAAAATAGGCCTATACGTATATTTACTTGTGGAAGACAACTAATAGAAACCAGAACTTTTACGATTCTAACAACATATTATATATTAAGTTAAAGCTCCCATGTCTTATGTGCAGAAGACACTTAGTTTTAAAGGAGATATTATCCATAACTAAGGTACCAAATAATTAGTTTCAATTGTTCTTTTTAGCGTATCGATGACAATTGAAATAGACTCAGCCCAAAATTTGGCGCAAGTTTGGTACTTTCAGTAGCTTCTATCAGCTCCTATATTGTGCAAACAAAAAGACAGGCAGAACACGTTATCAAGTGTCACATCGTTTGTGGAAGAACACCACATTTACACTCCAGGGCAGAGACATCTATGAATCAACCTAAGCAGGGTTTCCTTTTTTGTAAATATTACATTTTAATCTTCAGAAAATAAATACCTTGAGGTTATTTTAAAACAATATTGTATTAATTTAACCTCAATAATAACGAATCTATAATTCTGTTTAAATGTGCTTCCAAAGGAGCGGAGACCTGGTGTCCTGATATACAGGCTTTTCGTCTAGCTAAGGCACCAGTCTCCCACAGTATAAAGAAACGCATGTATTCACGAAACCTAAAAATGTAACTATGTATTGTGGTGAGAAATATATCTTTATCTAATCTTATCTTATTGGTACGTAAACCATGTATGAATGCCTTCTTATTACTTCTTCTGCCCACAAGCGTATCACGGCCTTCAAAATGAAAGCCCACAAGTTGCAACAAAACTTCAACAAAAATACCTAACACTTGATAATAATTCTATACATCTACTTTAACACCAGGTCATAAACCAATTCAAGGTTTACATTTTATCGAGTATGGAATATCAGATCCCTAAAAGCAATAACGATTTGTTGCAAAGCTCGCCCAATAAATCCATATTTTTCTCTACCCAGACTAAAGCTATAAATTTCATACCGGAATACTATACCCGCGTATGCTTGCAAAACAATAAATTGCGAACGCCGGCCGCACACTCTAGTCATATTCATAAACCAATGAACGACTAAAGGTTTTATTTAATCATTATCATTTCCGACCGTAGTGCGTCTATTTTATTGCTTTTTAATTATATCAGCACTATAATGGACACTGCGCTGAATTTGAATTTGTCGTTATCTCTAATTAAGTTAAACAAGCTTTAATCATTACCCTCATTTAAACTATTGACAACAGTATAATATAACTTTACGTTTTTTTTTACAATTATCTTTTGCCTGCGGCTTCGCTCGCGTTAATTTAGAATTTAACAATCAATTCGGGTTGCACTCAGCTTGTAATAATATAATTAAATCAGGATTCGAAAGACACGTGGCGACATCTATTATATTTAAGAACGTTTTTTTGTTTTCCTCGGGAACAGTACTTTTTTCGGGATGAAAGGTACCCTATGTACGTTCCTGTATACCTGACAACGTATATGCAAAATTTCAGTATGATCGGTTCACTGATTTAGGCGTGTAAAGGTAACAAACCAACAAACAAACTTACTTTCGCATTTATAATATTAGTAAGGATGAACAAGACCATAGTTTTCAGGCTACGAACGGCATAATGATTTTATGTACTAATTCCAACGCGAACTCAGACAGCCATAATTTCGAAATTAGTTTCTGAATTATTGACCCTCGGTAACCGGCTAGTAAGCCTAAAAAGGATAAAAAAGGACCTCTAGCATAACTACAAAAGTCCCCGAAGTTAGAACTTGTGAAGGCCGTCTTTATTAAATAGTATGGTTGGTAGATGTTATAACTTAACTCATAAACATTTTTTACACGAATCATTTTCTACACACCTTCAATATACTGTTAAATAACAGGATTATTTTGTTTACCAAAGATAATGAGTAACCAGAATTAAAGTATTTCAAAAATATGAATAAACTGTCTGGTGGCTTGCTGAGCGCTTATTCTTATTCTTATTCTTTATTGCACACAAAACAACAACAAAAAAATACACATACAAATTGCAATAATATAGCTAGAGGCTAGCGAGTCGCCTAGCAAGTAGCGAAGCGAAGTGAAGTGAAGTGTTTGATGATATTATATTTGCTTCTAAAGCCGTTAAAGGACAACTTTTACGGCTCCCCACTAATTACAAAATTAAGAAAAGAAAAATTCTGAAATAATGTAGGTTTGTAGAACGTAAAAAAAACTTTCAAACGAAAATTGATTTGAATAAGATTTGATACCTATTTAGTTTTTGACAAATAGAAAATACTGCAGCAGTAACTTCGTTTTCATTAACATGCTATGGAAAACAAATATAGTTTTGTTGTTGAGTGTAAATTTACATATGAATGAGGGTAAAATATATTGTTATTATATTGTTTGGTGCTACGGAACTCTATTTTTGAGAGTCCGACTCCCAGTTGGCGGTAATTTTATTTTCTTCTAATATGGCTACATTCCCAAAATAAATGAAAAGTCACGTTTTGCTCAGCGTCATGAAATAACATATAGTTACTTTCGATCCACGATAGCAAAAACAAAAAATATGTTAGCATCTTCATGTTCTGGTGGCAGTTACACACAATTTTAAAGTATTCCCGAAGTGCTTTGGCACCAAAATCTAGTCTCTGGTATAGTGAACACACAATTCAATTTTGAACAGAAGTAACAACCTCATATGCGTGTTTGGAACTGAAAAATATCGACATCAAGGTTATGTCAACTTGACAGATGAATGTGTCTGAATTGGTCGCACGATTTTTCCTCTCGCAAATGTCATGTCGTACGAAGGCTGCCTTTCGTAAAACTCGTTTCTATAATGAGTTGTACTTCATGTCTACGGTGGTCGTACAGGTATTACAGAATTCACGATATGAAGTTTGTTAAATATTGTTGTAGTTAATACAACGTTGGTTACGTCCAGCCCATTAAACACAACGTCAGAAAGATGTTTCTCTTTTTTGTAATATCCGATGTTCGTTTAAGCAAAAATATTAATTAATGTACGCTGAAAACATCCAGACATTTTAACTGTTCGGTTTGTGATAGGAAATTAAATTGGGATGCCTGGGTGCACTATTGTTACATTAAATTGTACATTGTAGTTGCTTCAAAGCAGTCAAACGTGTTAGAAGTCACGTCCTTTTTCCTCCTTTCTCTTTGATATCATTCCTCACACAGTCCATCTTTTCTTTGGTTGTTCTTTCCTCTCCCTCTCCATCCATCAACATTCATGTCCATCACTCTTTTTGTCACATGCGTTTCATCCCTCTTCATTACGGTCATGTCCATACCACTTGATGATGATGTTTGATGGACTATTTAAATACTTCATAATTAACGTTCGTGTTATGTTTTTTTTCAGGTGTGGTGTTTGATCAGAACACTGACGAGATACAGAATGCCTTCAAGTTTGCGATGCTGCAACATACAAATTTAATTGCGAACAAGTCCAGCCTCGATTTTCAGCTCTTTGTGGATATCATCAACACAGCCGATGCCTTCAAATTGTCAAGACTAAGTAAGTGCATTGTCCCTTTTGCTAATTACGTACGCCATAAGAAATTGCAATCACTTCATTGAGTTCAGGGAATGCGGATAGTTCACGGGAATCGCGTTGCCCGATCTCTTACTAGCAGGGGTATAAGATTTTTATAACCAGATATATACAAGACCTCCCCGTGATTATTACCTCAAATCTTATGAAGCTGATAAGTTCTCTATGATGGTAGCTACATCAGTGTTGGTAAGTTATTGAAATAATTCGTTGTTATTATTTAGTAGAACGGAATGGGAGTTATCGCTTTTACAGGAGGTTTAAAAACAAAATAGCCCAAAATAAAGTAAAAATATATCCTTGAGATACCTACAAGAGAAAATTTAACCCCTATATTTGTACTATAAACGATTAGTTTACATTATAATAATAACAGCCGCTCGGATCGTTCTTTAGGTTAAGCCGTGCTTGCCTAGGTTGGTCTATGGATGGGTGACCACCCATGACATGCCGAGTTTCATCCATGCCTCGGAAAGCACGTTAAGCCGTTGGTCCCGGCTGTCATTTGTAGATCTTTGACAGTCGTTACAGGTAGTCAGTGGCCCAAAAAGTCTGACAACCAGTCTTACCAAGGGGTATCGTATTACTAGAACTGGGTTATGGAGCTCAGATAGGCAGTCGCTCCATGTAAAATACTGGTATTCAGCTGCATCCAATTAGACTGGGAGCCGATCCTAACAGTTGGAAAAAGGCTAAGCAGATGATGAAGCTGCAGATCTTGCCTGTCCAGTAGTCAAGTTCAGGAGATCCTGTACCAGGCGCTTACATTTACTTACGTATTATTCTTTAAGCAACATAATTATGTGAAGTAAGACGTTAAGAATAATATTATAACAAACGATGCCGACACGTAAAACCAAGTATACTCAAAGTTTTGGAGTGCAATAATTGAATATTTCGTAGAAAACCACTCTTCTTTTACTAGACTTCGAAAAGTTTCAGAAGTTAGTTGAAAACAACTGCGGGAACCGTCAATACTCGTTATAACTAATATACAGAAATGTTTTCTTCTTCCGAGTGCAAGTTGCGGCTTACGCCATCATCACAAAAATATCTTTACACTGAAATGGTAAGTATTATTCACAGATTTAATCGTTCTTTTAAGGAGAACTGTTGTACTTAATTTATGAAGGTAGTAACTAACTAGTTAACTTTATAATCGTCTGTTCAATTAACTTGAAATAGAAGGTGGAAGGGACAGACGTACAAACGGTACCCCCTCTGAACTGAACCCCCCAAATAGATTATCTTTCACTTTCCTACAAAAGTACAATAATTACACGATAAAAATGTATGGAAAAGCTATTTTTTTACCGATGAATTTCCGAATGATGTACTGAATACGTGATAACCGTTTGTACGTCGGTGTCCCTTCCACTTTGTATAAAATATGATATTATTTTTAGTCTTTTGATGATTTTAACTCAAAGTAAAAAAATAACATATCTACTATTTACGTTATTTATTTTCCACTAATAATGTGCAGAGTTTTACCTTTCAACTATAACGATATTACTGTACCTGACTACTTATGAACTTTTTGTTATCCAATACTTAAAAACCCCGAACATTTTATTTAAGCATTAACCAACGGAAAATACGAAGATAAACAGCAAAGTTTCGTTTGTTGTAAGGTCAAGAAAATTAAGTTTGTATTTTGCGGTGTCCTCCTTGACACAGAACTCTCATTTGAATGCAAGACCTTCCTCTCTTTTTATTTCGCTTCGTCACGCGAGGCTGATCAAAACACTCTTGAGCGGTGCCGCGTGAATTTTTGAAAGAACCGTTTGTAAAACACATTTTAGAGGCAAAACTAGAATTCGGCTATCTAAAAGATTTTTATTTAGCAGTTCAATTCGATTCTGTGTAGATTAAAATGTACAGTACCTTATACACCGTGACTTTTTAGTCGTCTTACAACGGCAGCCCACTTCATGTATCCAATGTCTACTAAACATTCATAAAAAAATAGGTATTTATGAGATTTTAATCATTTAAAAATAAACATATTATTCAGTATTATGACGCATGACGTAGTTAAAACACCCTGTTGTTAGAGATGATCTACTGGACTCGAGCGCTGGGTAGGTATGTTCTCCCGTTTGACACGTAAACATAATTACAACACATCATGATCGTAATTTTTTCCAATGTTTTATTTATTTTTCTTTGTACCTATTATGGTAGGTAAAAAAAAATCGCGTCTAGAGCTATTTTATGTCGGGCACATTGAGTGGACTACCTTTGTAAGACGACTAAAAAGTCACGATGTATTCTTAACATTTTTTACGTATCTGCCCAGACTCATTACCAAATAATGTCAAGGTAAAACCTTCGGATGAATAATGTCAGCGACGAAGACTAGTGAAAATGGTTCTTTAATAAAGTGTTAAGTAGATACCTGTTCAAAATTATGCGCATACATTATTTTTGGGTCAAAGAATATACAATGTACGCCGTGAACGGAAAAGATTCATAAAAAAACATGTGAAACTACGTCCCCTGTTTTCATATATCCACGGGTTGTTGACATTTAACGAGAATTTTGGGTGTTGATTTAGGCAAAGAAAGTACATTTTAATTATAATTTGAATTTAAATTTCGACTTACTGGGGCGTCCAAAAGTTAGTTGAAATTTTTCACCCAAGATGTTTGCTTGTATTATCATCTAACTCAAAGCTTTGGTTGTTTGAACTGTGCACTATGGCTTTGTTACTTTCAAATCTGACTGTCTATGATAAAGGGTACCTATCCGAATTTTCTATTTCTTTCTATTTGACACACGGTTTTTAATAGCCAAATACATGAATTTCAGACATGTTGAAAATTTTATTTTCTGCTGATATGTGTTGATGTCACTCACAAAAAGTGGACTAGCACTTAAATGTCTTAAATCCTACTATACTATTAAATGACCAATATTTTTATTATATTGTATACTCGTTTATATTTGTAATCACATTCTCGATAATGGCTCTATTTCGATGAAAGTTGCAATATAGGAGTTTATGGGGATGAAAAATCGATCTGTCTAGGTCTCATATCAGGGAAAATTCATTTTGTCTATTTTTACCCGAGCAGAGTTCCGTCGCCCAGGTACTAATCACACTAACAACTAATTAACGAAGCGACGTACCCCAGAAAAAACCTACTTTATTATTGGAGGTGTAAATTATTTTTTGTACCCTCATTTTTTAGGTCGGTTAAAAGTAATATATTAGTAAATCTCCAATTACTGCCATTTAAAGTTTAGTCCATAAAAACCTTATTATATTATATAATTCAAACATTTGACACTACAATTTAAAATGATAGAGTGACAGTATATTAAAAGTGTAAAAAAACCAGCTTATGTATAAAATCGATCCAGTATATAAATCGATGTCATTTAGGCTTTTGACAACCAAAAACAAAAACCTTTTTACCTGACTACGGCAAAGCCAAAAGGAAGGGTTATAATTTTAGCAGTCCATGTATGTTTGTACTTACTCATGTTCCTCCGTAGCGCCTAAACTATTCATCCGATTTTGATGAATAAGGTGTCAATTATTATGGCCCAGGTAATAAGCTACATTTTAACCGACTTCAACAATAGAAAGAATCGATTTTACCTTGAAATTCCGAAGTTAACTAAACCGTGATTTTTTTGTTAGAGTTTTTTGGTTGTAGTACATCACACAAACACTTGTTAATAATCGATTTTCTATATCTACAAACATTGATATCTATACTCTAATAAAGAGATCATTCTACTCGCCAATATTGTACTCGTATAGTAAGCAAGATATGATCGATGGTGAGAGGGAAGACGTCAATTCGTTTGGCCACAAAACCAAATGGACACAATCGCATTTTTGACACAGAGCCATGGGCGCGCACAAAAAAATGTGAGTTGCTCGTGGCTATTGTGTAACACTGCTGGTAATATATTTCGATTACGTTTGTTTTATTTCTCTGTTAAATGCGCGATACTAAGTTCTACTTATACCAATAATGCATGAATGTAAGTTAAATAAAGTTAGTTGGAATAAAGATTAAAAATGTATTTAAAAAAAATCTTTATTAAAAGCGAATTAAAATTGGAAGAAGAATATATGCTGCGCCAACCCCAAATATTTTGGGATGACGGCAGGAAAATGGTGATGATATGTATTTAAAAAATGTTTGTTGAAAAATACTGTAAACACAATTTGTTGAGTACCCCTCGCAAATGAAAAAGACTGTCCCCATTAATAACTCCTCTACGTCGGCGCCGTATCATGTTACACGTAAGTATATCATAATTGAAGAGTAGTGGATACAGACGGCGAAAATTAATTAAACGAGTGGTTTTATTATTGGATGCATTTCGCATGTAAAAAATGAGTTTTCTCTCCTGAAACTTATTTCAGCATTGGAATATTTTTTCTCAAATGTAAAAAGCCGGTGAATAACATCAGCAGCTGTACCTAGGAATGAAATAGATCTGGTTTCGTTTCAGGCTTCTAAAATATGTCATTGATTTTGTATAGACCCAGTCTCGTTATTTTGCTATAAAGTATAAAGACCAAAATATAACATTTCAAACGGAAGGTAGAAGGTAGTGACAGACGTCAAACATTAAATTCATTGTTAGGAACGCAACGTCTCGCCATGTCGCACTCACTACTAACGATATGCTGTCGACGGTAATAAATAGCAAATCTCACAAACGGGTATCAGCCTCATCTTTAAGTAATACTATTTATTACATGTAACCGGAAGTGTTTAAAATTAAAAAAAGGATTATAATATAACATTAGACTGTAAACCGATTTAGTAACGACAAAGTTTTCAGCATAGTTTGTTTATTTATTTGAGAAAACATCGTCATCTGCCTAGCCTTTTCCCAACTATGTTAGGGTCGGCTCCCAGTCTAACCAGATGCAGCTGAATACCAGTATTTCACATGGAGCGACTGCCTTATTTATTTGAGAAAACATGATAAAAATATTAAATAAAGTACTTAAAAATTACAAGAAAAATTCCTCTTTCGTGCATCTTCTCACAGAACAAGGACAAGAAAACGTCATCTTTCGTTCATCCTCGCCCAGAAACTAACATCCACGACATACGTCTACCCAACTCGAGGCAAATAAATCACACTCCGGTGTGGATGTCAGTAGAGCATTCAGCATTTCCATGGCGCGAACCAAGGGAGAGTTGAATGAGAAACTGTGCAAATGGAACATCCACTCGGAATCATATCAGTCTAATGTTTGTGACAGCGGAGGAGCTCGTGGCTAAATAATAACAGCCGCTCGGGTCGATCTTTGCGTAAAGCCGTGCTTGCCTAGGTTGGTCTGTGGATGGGTGACCACCCATTACATACCGAGTTCCCTCCATGCCTCTGAAAACACGTTAAGCCGTTGGTCCCGGCTGTCCTTTGTAGATCTTTGACAGTCGTTAGGTAGTCAGTGGCCCAAAAAGTCTGACAACCAGTCTTACCAAGGGGTATCGTATTACTCAGTACTAACTGGGTTGTGGAGGTCAGGTAGGCAGTCGCTCCTTGTAAAATACTGGTATTCAGCTGCATCCGGTTAGACTGGAAGCCAACTTCAATAAAATTGGGAAAAGGCTAAGCAGATGATGTTTGTGACAACGTTGTGGTTGCGCTGAATGAGTCGTGCCGTCATAATTTCCCAAATTTGGGTGTATTTTTGGTAAACCAGCATCAAAATGTTTTTTTACCCAGTTTTTACAATCCCACTCAATCAAATTAACAGCTTTTAATAAAGATTTTTCCGTCTTCAATCCTTGTTTAAGTCTTTCTTCGTATCATTAAATCCTGCTTGAAAGCTATTGCATGTTCCCACTGAGTATAGCGCTTAGCAACGGGCTCAAGCCGAGAGCTTAATGTATAGGCCTCAGAAAATCGCTTGACTGTACTGTGCAAATTAATATTTCCATAGGGTAACATCCCACAAATATACTTTCACGTGATTGGATTGGTCAGATAATAAGTCATTAATAAAGTCGTTATTCTCTTTTTCGTTAGTCTTCATTACTTTAAAGGTAAAAGTATACAATATGTTTAAAAAACACTGTCCGATCCGAAAGGGTCATTTAGGACGTACGTATACCAATGGCACTTCCAAATAAAATACGAAACATAAAATTTTCTTGAAAGTAAACAGTAATGAATTTTAAAATGCATGATTTTAATACCCAAACTACCACCGTTTCCCTAAAATCTAACTAACTTTTAAAACGTAACAACACCATCATGTTCGACCGTCTTCGTCAATTTTTTGTTTATGACGTCACTACCCGAGAAGCGACTCGGAGGGTCGTCGCCCGCGCCCCGTGTTGCCATGTTAATTTCCTCATTTTAATAAATTTTATCCAATTTTTATCGGGATTTTTTTCAACATTATATCCAAAAAGGATTACGATATAGTTACTATTTGTATAAAATCTCGATACTTAATAACACCTTCACGGATCGGACAGGTTTTTTTTACCATATCGTATAGCCTATAGTAAGTACTACTCTGTCAGGAAAGTACCGGGAAACGATACAAAATGTTAGTTATTCATCCAAAGTTATTTTATCACCTCCAAAGTATGCTCCTTCAGAAACAATACACTTACGCCAACGAATAATCCAATCATCAAAACATTTTTTTAACGCTTTTTCCGGAATTGAGTTCAGTTCTCGCCGCGAAGTCTTCTTTATATCTTCTACCGAATGAAGACGGGTGCCACGAAGTGGTAGTTTGAGTCTAGGAAAAAGATAGAAGTCGGCTGAAGCCATATCTGGTGAATAAAGTGGTTGCTCGATGGTATTTGTTGAGTTTTTGATCAAAAATTCGTTCACTGTAATGGCCTTGTGCGAAGGCGCATTATCGTGGTGCAATTCGTGGTGCAATTGCTTATGCGATTGAGTTTTTGGAGAAAATTCAGGTCTTTTGGGACTAGCCGAGTGGCAACATGATTCATACCCAATTACTTAAAATGGCACGGATCGACTTGTGAGACACAGAAAGTTCAGTGGCTATCTCTCTCAAACTTGAATGAGGATTTTCAGTCCTTATTTCCTTCACTTTTGCGATGTTAACACACGTAATATACGTTGATGGCCTTCCAGAGCGAGGCAAATCTTCCATCACATCTCGACCGCTTTTGAACACTTTGTACCACTCATAAGCACGTGTTTTTGATAAAGTCGATTCACCGTAAGCCTTCTGTAACATTTTCAGGGATTCCAAACACGAAATTCCATTGGCTATGCAAAATTTAAGACAGACTCTTCGTTCGATGTTTTTGTCCATTATGAAATTCGCAATAGATGTGATCTAACTAAAAATAGCACTGTTTTTAATCTAAATAACAGATGCAACTCAAACTCTGCGCCAAAATGGAAAACTGTTTTTTCTATCTAACAACTACAAAAAAAAACATTGAATTTGGAACCATAAACAAATCATCCATTCCCGATACATTTTGACTGAATGTATAAAGGGTGTAAAAAGACCCTTAACGAAAACGAAAACCACATATTTTGCCCATCATTGGGATCATTTTTTTGTTCTGGACCATTCCTGGGAACCTACTAGTTACGGAGATATTGGAAGTCAAACTTCCAATTTTTTCACAAGTTTTTTTTAAATACTACTTTTTAAGGTTTTAATTTTACTTTAATTACCTCAATGACCTGTTTAATATTCAAAGCATCCATCAGCACCATGTTTTGAGTGCGTTGCATTGAGTTTTACCGTAAAAAGTATTTTTTCACCCAAAAAAAAAAAGTCGTTTCCCAGCAATAATTTTTGCGTAGGGTTACTTAGTTTGATGTACATAATGCTTGGTTGACGGCTTCGTGAAGGGTCCGTTTACACCCTGTATAGTTAGGCTTAAGATATAAAAATCACGTGTCGTTCGTAAACGCTAATCACCAAAATCACCCAACTGATTTAAATGATATTTTGTGAATACGTATGTTTGGTTGGTTTCAATTTCAAATAAAGGATAGATAAGGACCTGATAAGTGGTGCCGTGTGAAACAGGAGCATGTCGCTAGTAGTCATTAACTATAATTATAGCTTACTATAATATAGTAACATAATATCAATCATAATCATAGTCATTATTCTAGCAGCGATTAGTTTACTAGCAGCACTCAGGTCCGCTGTCACCACCATTATACAGGGTGGGTAAAAAATTGTGGATCAAACCAAAACAGGGCGATAGATGGGGTTATCAGAGTAATTTTTTTCAGTGAGGTTCTGAAGTTACACATAATTTTTCGTGAGACTTAAAAGATATTGAATAAAGTGCCAATACTCATCAATCATGGTACACATACACACTATCATAAAAACACTTTTTTAGTGATGATACATTTCCTAGAAGCAACTAAACACCACCAAAAAAGCCAAACTTCTGACATGGGTAGTGACCAGAGCGCAATCTAAGAAAGCAGAACAAGATGTCATCTCCTCATTTCCTTGATAGGAAACCACGGTATTCGAAGAGGCTGATATTGAATGGTTTTATACCAGATACCCTTTTCCTTACTTCGTTCGTCAAAATACTCTTGAAACCTGTCATAAATGTCCTAATTGAAATTAATGGTTTGACTTTGACTTGGCATCGTCATCTAACTCACAGCTGAACAAAAAAGCTTTTCCTGAAGTACCTTTTCTAGGCACAACGGGTAATCATACTAGTCTTATTCTAAGGGTCCATGTGGTCATATTTACATCGATTACTATTATTATGTACTTAGGAGGAGCTCGTGGCTAAATAATAACAGCCGCTCGGGGTCGATATTTAGGTTAAGCCGTGCTTGCCTAGGTTGGTCTGTGGATGGGTGCCCACCCATTACATACCGAGTTTCCTCCGTGCCTCGGAAAGCACGTTAAGCCGTTGTTCCCGGGTGTCATTTGTAGATCTTTGACAGTCGTTACAGGTAGTCAGTGGTCCAAAAAGTCTGACAACCGGTCTTAACAAGGGGTATTGTATTACCCAGTACTAACTGGGTTGAGGAGGTCAGATAGGCAGTCGCTCCATGCAAAATGATGGTATTCAGCTGCATCCGGTTAGACTGGAAGCCGACCCCAACATAGTTGGGAAAAGGCTAGGCAGATGATGACTATTATTATGTACTTAGTTACTTACTAATACTTAGAACAAAATATTTTGGTGTCCATAATAACTGTGATGCTACTTCGAGATACGATAAAAGCAAAAAAATAAAATACTAACCAAAAACAATAAGTAGGTTACATTTTATTGGATAAAAATAAATGTTGTTCAATTCTGAAGCCTCGACTTCAGACAAATGTCATATTACTGTATTGATATATTATTCATTCTTATTGTTAACAACAGTCGCATACATACACACGCTTATTAAAACTAATATTTCTGTACCATCATTATTGAATCTACCATAATCTCAGCTTGATATTCTTATTGAAAATGAATATAACATAATGCAATGCTCCAAGACCTGTTTATTATTATGTCTTGCATGCTACTGAAAACTAATAGCCGAAGTTAGCTCCGGCTGACTAAGTTCCGCACACTTGTGTACGCCAAGCCTTAACGAGCGAGTCACTCAGGGTTTTAGGCGGGTTCTGATTTATTTACCACTAGCACCATCTGTTACATGACACGAGTGTCTAAATGATACTTTGAAGTTGTCAAATTATCGCGTACTTACTTTGGGAAAATTGGGATTGCGCTCACAAGTTTCTGTCGCAAATTAGTGCGCGCCCTTCATTCGGGACGCGGCGCAGTTATACCTATTTCATACATAAGTTTAGTTCTCGAAATACTGTTACACATTAATTAAACCCATTAATCTCATTCTCAAATGTATTAAAGACGTAATCTATTAGAATAATGCATTATAGCTACCTATATCAATAAACAATGGAATAGTCGGCAAACGGATCACACAATTATTGTATCATTTTCTACTCGTGATATCGTTTATTTCGAAATGAAGCACGATAGCAACACCTTATATTGCATAAAAGCTGATGAAAAATGTTAGGGCAGCTCCTTTTCAATGTGCACTTTGCAGTATACTGGGACACGCAGTACGTGGGCACTTTACGGTCTATTGGGACACGTAGTACCCACGTACTGCGTTATGCGATATGCGTGTCCCAATAGACCACAAAGTGTGTTCGGTATTTATTAATTCATTATGGCGGTGCAAAGTTGGAAGATGTTCAGCGAATGCGCACGATAAAGATTTAATTCCATGAGTAGATCGGGGAGCTGTGAGCATGGAGCGGGGCAGCGGGATACGGGAGAAGTGACCACAACGGAACGCGCAGTACAAAGATTAAATTGAATCGGGCAAGTTGCCAGATTCGCCGTACCTAAAATTACAAAATATTATGCTGATTTTATAGCTCGGCTAAAGAACTGCACATAGTCTTGCTTCGAAGGTTTCGGGTGAATTATAGCGCAACAGTAAAAATGTATACCTATATACATGTGTATGTTGAATGAGCTCGTGGCTAAATAATAACAGCTCTAGCTCGGGTCGATTTTTAGGTCAAGCAGTGCTTGCCTAGGTTGGTCTATGGATGGGTGACCACCTATTACATACCGAGTTTCCTCCTAGCCTCGGAAAGCTCGTTAAGCCGTTGGTCCCGGCTGTCATTTTAGACCTTTGAAAGTCGTTATAGGTAGTCAGTGGCTCAAATAGTCTGACAACCAGTTTTACCAAGGGGTATCGTATTGCCCAGTACTAACTGGGTTGTACAGGTCAGATAGGCAGTCGCTCCATGTAAAATACTGGTATTCAGCTGCATCCACATTCATGAGCCAAAAGTATACAGATGGCCTCTCGCTACATCTGAAAAATCTGACGACTCCGCAAAATTGAAATAGGGCATTTCTAAACGACGTGTATACAGCAAATATCGCTACTGAGTACCTACAAGGAATACTTTTAAAGATAATAAACTTTATTTGAGCTGAAGAAGAAGATACTTAAAAAAAACAGATATTTCAGATTTAGCGAAAAGCCTAATGAAAGGCATTAATTGGTCTAAATCATTTGCTATTGTTAACTGTCAATATGTTCATAGAAATATAATACCTAAATAATTTTAAATGGTTTTCAGCATGCTTTAAACCAGTGCTAAAACCAAAACCTGAAGAAAAAAAAATCAAAAATAAAGTTAAAAACTGTTTTTGACCATTTCTTTTGACAAAATTTCTGTCTTGCCATGGACCACCCAGTTGGTTTATTGGTTTGGAGGTACCTAATATACAGTACCTAAATGAAAATAAATAAAGGGTTGTTCTAAGTATAAAGAAATAAAACACGCATGTAATTATTCAAAGCCCACATTAAAAAAAAGTTACCCGACAAGGCCGAAGCCAAAAGGAAGGATTATGTTTTAAGCAGTCTCTGTATGTATGTTTGTATTTACATAATTATATTCCTCCGTAGCTCCTAAACTATTCATCCGATTTTGATGAATAAGGTGTCAACCGATTCGTTATTATCGCCCGGGTAACATATGCATTTTGTTCAGTAGTCGGGTTTTTTAGTTGTAGTATACCACACAAATTCTTGTTTTACGATAAATTCACATTACAGTTACAGATTTTAATGAGATTTTTTTATTTGATTTTCGCATTGTGTTGACTCGTTGTCACTTATATTATTTATTAGGATGGCTCCGCGGACTTGGGATGCTTCCAGGCATCAACAGTGGTCCGCGAAGTACCGGTTAAGAACCACTGCTTTAAACCAAAAAATTAACTTTTATTAAACATTTACCGTGTCTCTAAGTGCATCTTAGATTTCACTTATTAATTATATAGTGTAATATCTATGCTTATTAAGTCTCAGATTGTAAAATTTAGGATTTACCGAGTGAAAGTTAGTAAAACCTAGACTTGAAAATGTTAAAGTTTAAGAAATAAAAGATTTTTTTTGATGACATGTTCCAAATTGGTATGAAACATGCCTTTCTAGGAAATGTATAACGGTAAAATAAATTATAAATGGAAGCTGAACGAGACCTGTCCAAAATATGCCTAGATTGAAAACCGATATGTGAATGTTTCCCTTATGTACGAACTACTCTACAATATGAAAATTCATGGTAAACCATTACACCCGCATATGATAAAAAACGGGTAAATGCGAGTCGAAATCTAGCAATCAGGGTTCCGCACCAGAAATAAACAAGCAGTAACTATTTCGAAAAATAATTACTCTTATTTGTCAAACTACTAAACCACAAAAATTAACAGTTAGTCTATAAGTTAGTTTGTAACGTAACCGTATCGTTAATATGAGATATTATTGGTACCCAATGTAGCGAAATAAAATGCAGGTTCGCCACTTTCATATATAAGGGGTGTAAATAAACCCTTAACGAAGCCGAAAGGCACTTGTTCTACCCATCATTGCGATCATTTTTTTTCTTCTGGACCATACCTGGGAACCTTCTAGTTACGGAGATATTAGGGGTCAAAGTTCCAACTTTTTCGCAAGTTTTTTAAATACATATTTCTAATGTAAGATTTTTACTTTAAACACCTCCGCGACCCCCGTTCTATTCAGTCCATCCATCAGCACAATGTTTTGAGTGCGTTACATTGAGTTTTACCGTAAAACTTGATTTTTCACCCCAACAAAAAAAGTTGTTTCCCAGCAATAATTTTTGCGTAGTTACTTAGTTTGATGTACAGAATGCTTGGTTGACGGCTTCGTGAAGGGTCTGTTTACACCCAGTATATAGAATGATTTAACACTATTAAACAATATTGTTATAGGCAAATAGACTCGCTCCCTGTTACATGGGAATTAAAACATAACAGGCGAAATGTGATGATGATGTAATGAATAAAATGAATTTAAGTTACGGAACCTTAAAAATATAGATAGTACATAGGCTGTGGAATCGGATATTTGAGTACAATAATTTCGAGGTTTTGCAAGGAGGGCGAGGTGCCATTGCTTAAAAATATATTATTTTTATATACCAGTTTTTCATTGTTTATATTTTACCAGTTACTCGTTTGTGGTATCTTTATGCTGAAACATATCGATAAAGCGGTCCCGCATGACGAGAAAGCAGAGAAAGATAAGCAATTCAAGTATCTAGATCTGTCTCGTGAGGCTGTCGACTTGTGGGACGTGAGTACAGCAGTCATTGTGCCGATTGTCGTCTCGGTCAATGGCTTAATAGCCAATAGCCTCGACCAACATCGCCTGAGGCTCTCGCTTGGCAAATGGATCAAGGGCTTGGATCAGAAAGCAGTACTTCTGGATACGGCACGTATTGTTTGGAGGTTCCTCTCTCAAGAACCCTGACCTCTGGCAGCTCGGGCCCTGTTACCGATGCTGGTGGGCTACTATCCTGCTAATATTATATATTTGTGAGGACGGATGGATGGATGGATGTTTGTTACTCTTTCGGGCAAAAAATACTGACCGGATTTGGACAAAATTTGTCACACAGATAGTTTATAACCTGGATTAACACATAGGATACTTTTTATCCCGGTAGTACGATCCCGTGGGACATTATCGAACTCCACGCGGGCGAACCGCAAGCATAAGCTAGTTTTTTTATATTGAAATATGTTTTTTTTTAAATATTTTAAAATATAAAAGATAGTAATATGTAAAAGAATGAATAAACATGAATGAAAAAATGTTTAAGCTTAAAAATTTTTGCAAAGAAGTTAAATTAAAGCAATGAACATTCACAATACCTTTATCAGCGATAGCGTTTTCTTCGTATTTTAATAACATCACAAAAGGGAAAGCAAAACACATAAAATCCCTTCGGTACCTACACAGTTTAGACGTTTAAACTTTTTATAGCGGCCTTTAGAGTGAAAATTCAACGGATATCTGTGAACAAATAGTAGTCCCTGAAGAACGGAAACTGCCATAAAAATTCGCGCCGTCGTCATTAGTCTCAGACGTGTTTTGATCAGGGACCGTACTATGAAGTGTTAGAGCTTGTTCCGTTGCGAGAAAAGGATGGCGCCCTTCATCCGGTATAGCTCCGTCCCTTTCAGTCGTACAAGATAATAACCCGAATGACACTTTGTAGGAAGGAGTCCTGAGTTCCGCCTCTTTTTATCTGCCTACTGAGGTCTCGTGAATAGACTTCGCTTTAGAGAGTACCTGATTTTTAATCCCAGACAGAAAGAGGTTTTACATATCAGGCAGAATACTGATCTAGGTTCTAATGGTGATATTGGCAAGGACAATACTTTAACCTGGCAAAGCTGGTAGGAATAAATTCCAGTAGCCCGAGCACGAATTTTGCAAGCACAATATGTGTAAACGAGGCAACTCTCGTAAGTAATTTTTGTTGTAGGTTAAAAATACTCTTTTTAAAGAAGAAAGATCAAAATTAACCCACGTCCTACAGCAAAGAGAAGTATCTCAAAAAAATGATAAAAATGGGTATATAAAGATGGCATACTTCCAAACTCCATCCTTACAGTCTAACATAAAAATGCTATGAAACTTCGTTCAGGGGCAGTCATATCTGCAATGAATTCAGGGTGTAAACGGACCCTTCACGATGCCGTCAACCAAACATTCTGCACATCAAACTAAGTAACTTCACCGCAAAATTATTGCTGGGAAACAACTTATTTTTTTGGGAAAAAAAAAAGTTTGATGATGGAACTCAATAATTGAAGTCAAATCAAGATAGCCAAGCATTTCTCAATATTGTTATATATCCATCGTAGATATTACTGCCCGTTGCAAACTGTAATCACTACGAATATGTCATAAGCATGTCTGCAACGTACCAAGTCTCCGAAGAAAAGGGTAAGAGATATTCGTCTTACTCTTTGCTTTACGCAAAAAGATCGGAACTAGAGTCTACAGAGGCGCGAGCGAGGGTAGAACTAAACTTAATAAATTAAAGTATGTAAAATAGAAAAATAACAGAAGAGCACAAGAAGAAAGACAAAAAAGTATGTGACAATTTAATAAGTATATTTTTAACCTTCAACAAAAAGTGATCTTGAGAGCTGCGTCGCTAACAATATGTGTATAATGAAGCAATTAACTATTGTGATATTTGTAAGTGAGTTACGCAACTAAACTGCTGGTAATAACAGTACAATTCCCAAAATGTTGAAGTGTTGAAGTGTACACTTTATCCTACACTCAATTTAGATTGTCATCGACACGTTAAAAAGAAGAACAAACCAAGCATCATCATCATCATCTGCCTAGCCTTTTCCCAACTATGTTGGGGTCGGCTTCCAGTCTAACCGGATGCAGCTGAATACCAGTATTTTACATGGAGCGACTGCCTATCGGACCTCCACAACCCATTTAGTACTGGGTAATACGATACGCCTTGGTAAGACTGGTTGTCAGAATTTTTGGGCTACTGACTACCTAACGACTGTCAAAGATCTACAAATGACAGCCGGGACCAACGGTTTAACGTGCTTTCCGAGGCACGGAGGAAACTCGGTATGTAATGGGTGGTCACCCATCCACGGACCAACCTAGGCAAGCACGGCTTAACCTAAAGATCGACCCGAGCGGCTGTTATTATTAAGCCACGAGCTCCTCAAGAACAAACCAAGCATTATAAAATTAAAACCGTAATTATAAAAGTCGAAATGAAAATATTCCTGAAACACCCTATTTCAACTAATTGGGCAGGTAAGGCATTACAATATTTTGAGCGACAAAAATAGCTCGACGGACGTTCGAGTGCCGAGCTTCCCCGTGGACCCAGAGAATTAGAAGAGTACTTAAAACTTTGAAACAATATTTAAATTCTATTATTGTAGTCTTAATTTAAAATACCTTTCTTAAACAAAACTTTAATTATTTGGAGGAGCAAACATTTCCATCTCAATTTTATAATTATTTAAAAGACCGTATTCTCAAGAAACAAAATTGTCACAGCGACACGCTAATATGTAAATATAACTTTTCATCCATTATCTCGACGAGGCTAAATAAGTAACTTTCATATATTTTTCGTATTTACATCCGCCCTGATTTCACTAGCTGTGGTAAAGGTAAACCAGAAAAAGTACGCACTTCTTTTCACATGAGCGCTCTCCGATCTATCTTTATTGGAATTGTAAGTCTATTCGTGTGTAGAACTATAGTGTACCGAGAATGGCCTTGTCCCCGTTGGTTCTAATGGACTAAATGTTCATTTTGTTTTAATGCATTAATATATGCATATATATAGTAATATATGCTCTTATGTTGCTACATTTCTCTGAAAGTGGTGATCGTGAACCGGTTTCGCTTTTTATTTTTCGAAATTGCATATTCAATTCTGTGTAGGTTTGAACTCCGGTATTAATTACGTGTCTAAGTATTGTATTATTTATTCCCTTTTGTGATATACTAATAAACGTAGCGACAGCTTTAAGGTGGTGTCTCGTTCCGTCCCGACTAGTCCACACTTACCCCGGGCAGCGAGTGCACGTACCCTTAAAGTAGTTCATCTACTTACTGATAATTTGGTGGTTTTATTCTAAACCCTAACTAGTGTTTCAAGTGAACACCACAATGGCGACGAGTAAAAGCGCAGTAAGTGAAATTATGTACTTGCTTACGGAAATTGGTCAGCAACAAAATTAAAAAAAAAGAAAAAGAAAAAAAAATAGTGACTGTGATCTCAGTGAAAATTAGTAACAAGCCTCATTATAACATCACGCCTGCAATCCCGACGGTGATCTTAGCGAAATTGAGTGTCAAACATCATCATAAATTCACGCATGTAATCACCATAGGATTAGGCAGAAGTGTAGGTACTCCAACATTTCGCTTATTATGTTTAAGTCCCAAGTACCTACTTAATAGGGCCGAACTGATTACTATAGCGAAATTCAGTATTAATCATGATTTGTTTTAGAAATTGTGTTTATTTAGTAAATATTTAACTAAAAAATTACGTAGGTCTTGAAAAGATCGCTTTTAGCGATAAGACCGCCCATTTTGTCACCCTATATGAAATGTTTCCTTGTGTGAATGGTACTTGTATGGTGTACGTAATGAAGAATATTCTATTCTAGGATAATACATGAAACTATTCTAAAATATATTATTATTTACAATACAAAATATAATACAAATTCAGTATTTAAGTAATACTGTTTATTTCCCTAATTGTGTTATATTTCGATCAACAATTGTTATTAGGTATATTGTTACTTATATAATATCCTATGCGCGATCTGCGTCGGCGATAAGCTGAGGGATGTGCAACATGGATCGATGAACTGAGTAATTACGTCACTAAATACTCGTAAACAGAACCGCATGTCGGAATGAAGTTACGGCATTTTGATTCGTCTCTGTATTTCGACATTAATTAAATGGCTTAAATGACCATAAACGAAAATGAAAAAAAAAAAAAAAAAGATGGAATACCTAGTACCTACATATTGTTGACCAAATCCGTTTGCAAACAACACTGTCGAAAAACAAATTCTGACAAATTCGAAAAGATCAATTTAAAAAATGTACCTACTAGGTCAATTTCTCGTAAATACCAGTTTCAATCAGAATTTATTTTCGATCAAAACCTGATGTATCGAAAGAAATATTCGATAAAAGCAATGTACCTACGAGAACATTTTCTCGTAAATTCCAGTTTAACCAAGTGCCCCTTCGACAACGTCGAAGTAATGAATGTATAATGTACCTACGAGAACACTTTCTCGTAAATTCCAATTTTAACCAAGTGCCCCTTCGACAATGTCGAAGTAATGAAGGTAATAATTATTACCTCACCTATTGTTAAAACTGAACAAGTGTCATGAAATCTGTTAAGGCTAATGATTTTTTACTAAATCTAAAATGTGTTTTGTACTGTCACCAAAACCAAAATAATAAATAAATACGAGCATTCGATTACTTTTAGTGTGAATCGGATCGAAGCCATTCAATACGATCGTAGAATCACATCGTGTAGTCACGATTCGGAAAATCCAAAGTATCGATGCAAGTATCGTACTTCCCTAGCTCCAACGTTTATAATTTGAAGTGGCCGCTTGCTTAGTTAACATCTAACGGGGACTTATAAAGAAACCCTTGGTGAGACTCGCAAGCATAAGTTTGTTTTAAGTGCTATGTTATCAGAACTCACAGAACTCTTTGTTATTGGCCGGATACGACCAATAAATTTGTTTCTTTTACTAAAGCTAAAATAATAAGTTAAGCAGTTTGCTTATTTTAACTTCAACAACTTTATTGTACTTATGTTTTGGTGAGAATAATAATCATGAATTGTCGAGACAACCTTGAAATTCTTTCACTACAATAGTGCTTATCACAACTTAATTAAGAAAGAATATTTTGATTCTCGGTGATACAGCAAGAATCGGAAATAATAACAATTGTTATCTCTCTTAAAACTGTAAAAAGGCCGTTAAACAAGTTCACAATAGAGTCACAGTACAAATGTAACAAGTCCCCGCCTTAATAGAATTGACAACAAATAAAAATATCTCACTAAAGAGAGGTTAATCTTTGGTGCCGATATGGCAGTAAAGATCACAAATACAGTCAGTGACTGAAGCCCTGCAAATCATACAAATCACATAAAATATGGTAAAAGGTCAGGACCATTGCAAAACAAGGTCAAATAAAAGAAAAAGTGTTTACCTCTCATTGGCCAAAACATAAAGAGTCTAAACCAGGCCAGAACCATAGCAAAACAAGGGTAAATAAAATAAATTTACCTCTCGTCAAATGACTAGAGTAGAATCAATAAAGCCAAAAGCTGAGGTTAACATGAAAATGATCACTGAATCTAACTGTAGATTTGTGAGTGATAAATGAGACAAAAATACAAGTCATGAATGGATCACGACGCAAAACTTATAGTTTACAACGAGTAAACGAGTCTAGATTAAACATTCATAGATTGCCAAACATCTGCTAAATGGTTCATTTTATTTAATTCTCGAGTAAAAGGTGTTAAATCAATACCAAGGTCAAGGATGTCAAATTAAAAATCACTATTTATGAAACAATTCCACCAGTTGTCAGCTTTTTAGATGAGTTCCAATTCATTGGGATCAAAGAAAAATAATAAATAGACGAACTGGTAAAATGGACCTCATTAAACCTGCAAGTAAACCATAGTCTTGGGTTTATCTGATGGTACCGTTTAAAGCCTAATGATGATAAACATATTTGCGTGTTGCGAACGGATCTATTATTATAAAAAACATCACTTGCCAATATGGAGCAATATTTCAAAATTGGTTATTTTGCAACACATTTTTCGACAATTTAAAAGTGCCTGTAACTGGCCTACTTGAAATAAATGCTTTGATTTTGATTTTTACCACGTTGAAAATAATACAAAAAATCTCAACATTAGTTACAAGCAAGAGCTTTACCAGTTTATGCGAACAAGTTGTCACCTGTATAGACGAAATTAAAGAATTAAGAGTGTAAAAAAAATATTTACTGCACAGAAATAGATTTTGATAAATAAATTCTAAAACTGTTCAGTTTCTGAGATTTTCTTATCAGGCATTAAACCACTTGAGAAAGAAAGAAAAAAAAAAAAAAAACATTCAAAGCGATCGAAACATAAACACCACTCGAGAAGTTTAAAATTTACTATAAATAATAGAGCCATAATTAACACAAAAATGCCAATTTTACATTTTGGCAAAAAGAAAAAAAAAAACTAAGATTCACTTGACAGTATGTTGAAAAGAAAAGTGCTGTTGTGAATATTATAAAACTAACTGATTAAATTGGCTACACGAGCACACTGTTTATTCAAAGTGCAACAAAAGTTAACAGATAGAATTAAAAGTAAAATTGACCACAAACAAACAAGTGGCCATTAATATTTATTGAAATGTTCAAGCACACAATGTGGGTTTACGTGTGACAGCAACCCGAACACAACCATAACGCAATCAGAATAAAGATCACTGTTATTGGACAGACTTGTCAGGGGCTGCAACCGAGCAGCAACCTTACTCAAATGGCAATAAAGATCATTGTCATTTTAAAAGTGATGCACAATCACAAGTAAACGATCTATGAGAGAACAGTAGTTTGTACTGAACATTGTTGCTCAGGCAACGATTTATACCTCCCGAATTAAATTGTATGAATTTAATTAGGCTACTATGACCCAAAATATCAAAGCAAGTAAACACGTTCTGTTAGTTAAAGGACTGTACTAATTCAGTTCTTATAACAACAATTAACGAGAGAATCGGTGATAAACGTAAAAAAAAGCATTACTGACAGACCAAAAAACAATCATTATGTAGTATGAATATATGAACTTTTCACAGATCATAAGCCTTAGCCCTGGTTATATCTCGCACAATATGTAAACTTTGAGAGTGACTGAAGGCTTTCAAAGTCAAAAAATGATGATGATGCATATTATCCTTAAAATGATTATTGCAGCATCGAATCATAAGAAAAGAAAAAAAAACGCTTCAATATAAATAATTAAACACGAACTTTAGTAACATGAAATTCATGAAACCATTTTAAAGAGCAATCAAACTCTTAATCTCACTCATTTGAAAACAAAATAATACCTGAGTGGAAGTTTTGTCAACTAGGACATTGAAGGCTAGACTAAATACAAAGGCCTGCTGGCCGATACAGGCAAAGACGCTGTAAATAGATTTAGTCTCAAGCCCAAACCCTCTAGTATAGTTAAAAGACGTGAACTACCTCCAGAAGCTTGTAGGAATAAAGTTTTGATTTTTGAGTCCACTGCAAAGTGGAGGTTAACTATTCGTGATTATCGACTATTACTTACAGTCGATACAAAGAGATGGATATGTAAATTATTCATTTTCTCTACAAATACAGGACACGGTAAAGGTATTGAGAAACATTTTCTTAAACCGAAATCCTGCAAGTATACAATCTGGGTTTGACAGACAATTTTGTAGTCTCAAGAATTCGAGATATTCTGCATCGAAAAAGTCCTCTACTAGACAAAGAGTACTCCAAAGAGCTAAGATGGGGAGGTACAACAGGGATCAGGGATATCCTTAAACAATTGATTACCTAAAATGGTGATTTGTTAAAGTACTTAATGATGATACTTAACTACACACTAATACTACAAAAACAAAAAAAAAACACTATCAGAGCTGTTTTATGGAAGACCGTTCAGAGGTGAAGTGAAGATAAATAACAATAAACAGATCTCGAAGTTGATACAACCACTCAAAAGTTAGAAAGATCTATTAAACGAAGATAGCAGAAAAGTTATACATTGAGAATGGGGATTGGAGAAAAATTTACATGTAGAGAACATGATGAACAAAAATAATATATCTCCGTAATTTAATCCACATCACAGCGTACTAAAACATAAGGTATGACGAAACTGGTCAACACTACCGACACATGACGAACATCATGTAACACCTAAAGAAGGTATCCTAAATAGGGGTAATGAAAACTGC
This sequence comes from Noctua pronuba, assembly GCA_905220335.1. Lineage (NCBI taxonomy): Eukaryota > Metazoa > Arthropoda > Insecta > Lepidoptera > Noctuidae > Noctua > Noctua pronuba. Next base: position 9,592,311 of record LR999891.1, on the reverse strand, counting down.
TCAAGCAAAACTTATCGATCACAAAACGTAAGATCAAAGTTACGAACCGTATTTTAAAATAAAGTACAATTCAATAAAGTAAATTTAATGCTAAATAGTGCAGATACTGAAATATGTAAAATGTAATTAAATTCTAAATGGAAATATTGTCATTGTACTTTAAAAGAATGCATGATTGAATTCTAAAAGATGCTAAATATTGTGACTATTGTACTTAAAACTAATTTTATTATAAAATTAAAGAAACAATGTATATGCCTACAATATCTGCACGAATGACTGAATTCTAAATGATGCTAAATATTATAACTATTGTACTTAAAACTAATTTTATTATAAAATTAAAGAAACAATGTATATGCCTACAATATCTGTACCTGGATTATGTCTATAAACATTATTAATTTATCTGACATGGTTAAATTTTAATGTTGTGTACCTATGTTAGCATAATTTATATAACATTGTAAAATAATTATTAAAAAAAATTGTATTCCAGATATGTACCTAATTTAATATTATAACTATTACACCAATAAATATAACCTACACATTTTTGTAAAACAATTTAAAAGAGTAAGTATGGAGTTTCTTCCCCATTCTTCTCCATACAAACTACCTTAGCGAATGGGAAAATGAAATGAACTCATTTCATAAAGTGCCCTCTAATGGCCTAATTGAAATAAATATTTTCATATAAAAAGGAAGAGATGTGATATACTAATAAACGTAGCGACAGCTTTAAGGTGGTGTCTCGTTCCGTCCCGACTAGTCCACACTTACCCCGGGCAGCGAGTGCACGTACCCTTAAAGTAGTTCATCTACTTACTGATAATTTGGTGGTTTTATTCTAAACCCTAACTAGTGTTTCAAGTGAACACCACACCTTTAATCAGATATACATACTTGACTGTCTAGAAATGAACGTTTAATATTGTATAAAAATATATGTATTGTTCTGCCAATTGACTTGGTAAAGTTTTGCAGTTTGGAAATATCACATTATAATTAATACTGTTTATTAATTATTGTAAAACAAGACGGAGTGTCTATAACAAACGAAATGCGACCAATTTTGGTGAAATCGCATCATTATACTACGGATCCCTTTTAGCGCGAGTCCGAATCACTCCCCGCTGGTTTTTTTTTCATAATAATGTAGTTTATTTTTACGGATTGTTGGTTGTTTGTGCCTTGTATATTCTTAGATGCTTCGATTTGTTTTTTAGTTTTTCTATCATTATCAATGTTTTTAATGATTAAGTATCCACTTGCTGTCAACCTACGCTGTCCTCCCACAGCTAAGAATTAAAACAATACTCTTTAATGAGGCGCAAGCAGGTACAGTCATAACAAAATGAGATCACAATCTAAGAACACAATTGTCCAGATCAAATAACACATAGCAGCCGGTGACTCAACAGTCTAAACAATAACATCTACTCTTATTAATAACAATTTATAGTAATTGTCATCATGATAATTGCGCCGATAGTTGTTACGTTGCGGCCAATGGTCTAATCTAATAGCCAAGAGTCCAGACCATAATTTGAAGAGGCCCTCGTGAGGCAGTAGGGTCAAGAGTTTGATTCGGAAGCGGTACTCTTGGACACGACTTGTATTGTTAGGAGATTCTTGGGTGCTGTTTCCAATATCGATATTAAGTTCATATTTGTGTTAAATGTTGTATTTATTCCTTATGTGACTAAAAGAGGGATATAAATGGAGAGGGAAGGCAGGCCAAATAAAAGATGGATTGTTTATTGAGGAGTGGTATGAAAGAAAAAGGAGTAAATGATGCATTCTGGCATAGGAAAATGGAAGAAGAAAACCTTTGTTGCGCCGACCCCAGTAGTAGAATGGGACAAAGGCATAAAGATGATGAAATTATGATGTTGTACTTAAATTAAGTATTAAATGCTTAAAGAAATTATATAAAATATGTATGTATACAGGGTGTAAACGGACCCTTCACGAAGCCGTCAACCAAGCATTCCGTACATCAAACTAAGTAACTTTACGCAAAAATTTTTGCTGGTGCACTTTTTTTTTGGGGTGGAAAATCACGTTTTACGGTAGGGCGCAATGTAACGCACTCAGAATATTGGGCTGATGGTTGTATTGAATAGTACGGGGAGGGAGGTGTTTAAAGTAAAAATCTTACTTTAAAAACATGTATTTAAAAAAAACATTGTGAAAAAGTTGGAACTTTGACCCCCAATATCTCCGTAACTAGAAGGTTCCCAGGTATTGCATTGACGGGGAGAACAAGTGCCTTTCGGCTTCTTTAAGGCTCTTTTTAGGCCCTTTATTGTAAAAAAATGTTTTATAAAAACAAGTACCTCCATTGAGATATTAGTTGAAGAAACTTCACAGACTTCTATAAAGCTTCGCTAAATAATTTAAACGGTAGAGCAAAGGTATAGAGTATTTTGAATAAAACGGCGGGGGGTCCTTATCTACAGTGATATTGCTCGGTTCGCGTTAAGCAAAATAGGATCGAGGACTTAAAGAAAGTCTGCTTATTGCTACGCTTCTAGAGCCTATTTTTGCAAGCAAGCAGCGTTGGTGTTTTATTTCATTACAGGCACATGAGGTGTCTTAGCTTCGTTTCGAGAATCAGAACAAACTTGGATGGAATTGCAAACACCCATGAATTATGGAGACCACAAACCTTTAGATGAGCTGTCAGCTTTTTTTACAACCCAAAATAAGTGACTAAACTAGTTTAGTAGTTTTAGTTCCCACTACACATAAAACCTTATTGATTATGTTACCTATAAGTTGCAATAAACTGAAATAATTTCTAGTCAAAAGCACGATCGGAAGGTAGCTTTCATTGGAAATTCAAGTAATGGCGCGGACAGGAATGCCGTGTGCAATGCATAGTTATTGGGGCAGTATAGTGCCACAGCCGGGTAAAGCTATTCGGGTGAGCAAGAATGTTTACGGCATGCGTCCGCGCGATATAAAACCGAAGTAGACGGTGGCGTGTCACAATGCTGCCACCTTCTCACAATACGAAGGGTACCACAAGGAACCGAGCCATTGTTACGGTACTCATAAAATTAATCTTCGCGCCTTTTATTTGTTGAAGCTATTAAATCAAAGTATCGTTGTAGTCTCAAGTGGTTGACGGCGTTGCGCGTCAGTTTTTATGATTTCAGAACTTGCTTTTGTTCGGATTGTTTTGATACCTGCCTTGTTTTTCTTTTTAAATAGCGTGTATTGGTGAAAAACGGTTTAATTGCTGAAAATAAATAACTATGTTATTCTTATAATAATGGACAGATTCCCCCACCAAATCTATTTCAATTCGCAATACAAATCTAACAGGGCTTTCATTGAACCATGATTTTATAGTACGCACTGCACCAAAATGTACTAAGGGTTAAGCCAAAGTGCACGAGGGATTTGATGAGCATGCCTTGGTTTTCGAAGCAGGATGGTCCGCTACTATACCTTCCTCCTTTTAAAGCTAGTCTAGGTAGCTGGCTCGACCATACTATTTTGCCCCGTTTGTACAAAATTTTTCATTGATGCTGCGCTCCTATTGGTCGAAGCGTGCTGTTATATAGCCTATAGCCTTACTAAAAACACTTTTCAATTCGAACCAGTAGTTTCTGACTGGCGCGTTCAACCAAACAAACTTTTCAGCTTTATAATATTAATATAGTTTAATCATTGTATAATCAGCGACTTAAAACTTATCCGCAACGCTGCCTTATAATACCAAAAACCCGGATCACGTCATCATCGTATGCGGAAACGAGTAATTACCCAACGGAACTAGGTGTAATTAAACCCTCACTTAGACCAAGTTTGCACAGACAAGACCTTATTTCATGCCACACCACTACAGCACTTCGGAATTGACCGTCATTTGGCATTAATTTCCTATTTCAAAAGGTCAACTATGTGGCCTTATGTATTTAGTCGATCTCTGGCGTATTATTCAGTTTTGACTTGTGTTGGTTCGCTCCAGTTATATCTGTAGCAAGTTTCTGCGCCTCGTGTTCGTTAAGTTTAAGACAAACACATAGGTATCTATCAGCACTACATAGGATCCGCATCTACTCAATCCAAGCTGTTCGGGATTCATTCTTTAAAACTCTGAACTGTATACTAATCCCGAGCAGTACTTGTAAGTGTGCATCCACATTTAAACTGACAATTTTAAAGGCCATAATTATATGTTTGCGTAAGCATATATGTGTTTCAGATACTAGGTTAGTAGACCTTGCCTAATAGTAAAACCTCTTTAGTTCTGGACCCTTTCAATTTACCTTTCATCGATCCATTTTAATATGTATTTTGGAGACGAGAGATTGTTTCGTAATTTGGTGGTAGCCGTGCGATAATACGCGCGCAAAGATTGTAGAGGATATGAAAACGGTAAATAGCCTATTGATTAGTGGTCGACGCTATTTTCAAACGCTTTTGAGATTGAATAGGAGAAGACCAACTCGGCTTCATGCTCTATTTATCGCCACATTCTACTTTAAAACCCATTATGGACCTCTGTTCAAAATGTTTGACAAAATATCTATTCTATACTCTGTAGATCGAAACTGCGGTCTATTAATTTATTTATTTTACACCAGCCTACACTGTCCCACCACTGGGCAAAGGCCTGCCCCATGGCTTTCTTATTTTGTTTGCGATTTGCTTTCTCCGACCAATCCGTTAATAATGAGTCCAGATTGTCACGCCAGCGTTTCTTGAGCCTGCCTCGGTTACGGCGGCCGTCTTCAGGCACCCAGAGAGAGACTATCTTGATATCTTCTCCCATCTGTCCGGCTTCATCCTAGAAACGTGACACGCCCTGTCCCATTTTAACCTGGTAGACTTATCGTCAACGTCAGCGATGGCTGTCTTAACCCATATTAAGGTGTTGCGCATTCGATCAGAGAGTCTAATATTGAGAATGGCTACATTCCATCGCTCTTCGGCAAACATTGACTTCGGACTTCTGAACTTCAGTTTAAGACCAAGTCTGAGCGCCATAGGTTAGGTAACACTTGTCGACGAGCTAACAAAATACTTGAAAAAATACTATTCAATGCTCTGTAGATCGAAACAATGAAGCATTGTTTTGTAATACTGTCGTTACTAACTGAGCTATCAGGGCCGATGAATCTGATAGTTTGATGTGAACGAAAATGTATTTATTGGCATGACTCGTACAAATATAACCGATAATACTGTGTTGTCAATAGGTTTTAATGGAACACGCACACAATCGACAAAAATGAATATGGCAGAGCCGCTTTAAATATTGATTCGCTTAAAATATATTTCGCTTTTGAAGTAACTTGAGAGTTGCAGGTATTCAGATAAAACGTTCGCAAACCAATGAGTAGTATTGTTTGTATAAATAACTAGCTACGAACCGCGGTTTCACCCGCGTAAGTTTCAACATTTTGCTACTTTGGGTTACATTATTGCAATTTTCTTAAAGATCTCTATTTTTTTGATAATAAATTATGCCTATGTTACTTCCTGCTAATTTTGCTTTCAATTGGTGAAAAGATGGTTAAAATCAGTCCAGTAGTTTTGGTGCTTATTTGGTACAAACAAAAAAATAATATTAGTATAGAATAGTATAAATGTTTATAGAAGCATGACTTAATTTATTTTTTTTGCTTTAAACTCCAAAGGCTTCTTGAGTAATAACTGCAGTTGTGTGTCCACACACTTTATTACTCCAAGAACTACGACAAACATAAAAATAAAACCATGAAAGATGAGAAGATATACAAGCTTTATCGGGATGGGTTGTAGCGACAAGGACCAAACTCAGTTATCTTGAAAAAATCGAGGTTGTGGGCATGATTTCGATTTTTACCTTGCGTTTTTTCCGCATCATTCTCGCTACATACAAAGCTACATCACGGCCGCAATATGGAATATGGAAGATTTAATGAAGAATGGTTGGATTTCTGTGTCAAGCCTAGAAAAAACTCGTACTATATTAATAACTCACAGTACCCGACTGCTTACTTTTGCATGCTGTTATTTTTTCTATTTAAGGTAATATCATTCTCTATACAAGGTTGTTTTTGAAGAATAAATAAAATGCTAATAAAAAAATATATCAGCTCCACAAACGCCAAACTTCAGACGTTAGTATTTTCTGAATGATAGTCTTTCCAACATCGCGTGCATAAGCGCAGTGTCGGCATGAATATCTGATAGTGTAAGTGGGAATAGAGCACGTAACTCAATAGAGCTTGAAGGAATAGCTGCTTGAAGCTTGCAAACAAGCACTCGACTAAGTAGGGATCGTGCAACGCGTGGCTACGGCTTGCGCCTATGAAGCTACTTCGTAATTACGTTTCATCACTTCGCTTTTAAATCCTTTCTTTTGAACATGGCCTCGCGTGTGTGTATGCGGGGAGCATTTTTATGGTAACTATTTAGATTTATATTTTCAATTTGAGTATAAAGGGTGTAAAAAGACCCTTAACGAAGCCGAAAGTCACTTGTTCTCCCCGTTATTGCGATCATTTTTTTGTTCTAGACCATACCTGGTAACCTTCTAGTTACGGAGATGTTGGGGGTCAAAGTTCTAACTTTTTCACAAGTTTTTTTTTATACTAATTTTCAAGGTTATAACTTTACTTTAAATACCTCCATGACCCGTTTACAATTCAACGCATCCATAAGAACAATGTTTTGAAAGCGTTACATTGAGTTTTACCGTAAAAGGTTATTTTTCACCCCAAAAAAAAAAGTCGTTTCCCAGCAATAATTTTTGTGTAGGGTTACATAGTTTGATGTACAGTCTGTTTACACCCTGTATTCGTGTCAAAGCGAGGACTGCCACACATCACACATGAATGCAATAAACACTTTGAGTTTGAGTTTACTAACATCTATTATAAATGTACCGGTCGGCATTTCAGCATTAAAGTGCAGACCACACCGGCAGCTACCGAGCAAGCGAGTGAGCCGGACGAGCCTCTTTTCATACTTCGTTTCGGCTGCGTGAATCTAAGTATAAAAAGAGGTGAAACGATGACTCGCCCGGCTCGCTCGCTCGCTAGATAGCTGGCGGTATAGCCTGCGCTTTATGGCAGCTCTAATCTAAGCTGACCTCTCATTGAACGGAAAGCCTTTACAATGCTAGGCAAGCTTGCGCTGGAAATTAATGGCTAGATGTGACATTGTGTGTTCATTTCTTCTATCAGCCACTGACGTACTTGGTATAAGCTATGGTTAATAATAGTGGCTAGGGTGACTTCAAGGGAGATTCAACGTAAACTACCGAAAAACGTATTTACTTTTTCTAGATCTTTTAAACAAATACATACATCACATTGTATTCATCGCCAGGGTTTCCTGACTAGTGAGGAAGTTACATTAGAATGGTGTTTAGCAAGTTACGCCCACTTTTTTACACGTTACGGTGAAACCAAGTCAAGGTGTACGAAATGTTTTCATACCTATTAAGACTTGCATTTTAGTGATAGCGTAATATGGGTATTACAAAAGTCTTCAATTTTAAAACATGTATTAAAAAAAAAACGGTTTGAAGTCTCAATATTTTTTTTCGATTTCTGTTAGTATCAAAGGTACGAAACAGCGCCAGCAATTAGTGAGAAGCGGGAATCACCGCTAATGTTCTGCCCGCTACCCAAGCTGGCATGGCTAGACGAGAACTATCTTTGAAAGCTCATGTTGCTGCGACAAATTAGTACTCGCCGGCGGCGGTGGCATGAACAGTCAGCGATCAACTATTAATCATAATATTGTATCTCTTTTACTTACAAGGGACCTACAATCTTTTGTACGTTTCTTCTGAGAAAATCGTTATAAGCTTAACTAATCTCTTCCTCATCGATGATGCCACAATTGCTAGCGTAGCTACTAGAAAACACAGCAGCAGAATATGTTATTTATTAAAATGTATCCACCCATATCTCATATCAAAATTCAAACAGTACTTTGTAACTTCGATACACTAGAAACTGTATTCACATCAGAAAAGTTAAATACTTCGAACCGGGTCGGTCCCTAAACGCCATTCGTTTGTGAGAAGTTTAAACTTGGATGAACAAAGAATCCCTCAAAGGTGAAGATGTAGCAGCCCAAACAAAAATAGAAGTATTATGAAGTTCGGTAACATAAGCACTAACGGTCTGGAGGCGGCGAAGTGTTTGTGAGTGTATGAGTCGCAGCGTGATGCCGGCCCGACGTGATCCGCATACCGGGGTGTCCCCGCGGGCAAACCGAGCGATATTTGCTTTTTTTACTACCGTATCCATATTTCAACACCGATACCCGCAACAATATTTGGAAGTACTGAGAGCGCTAATGCGTGCGTGGCAGGAAAAATGATATCCGTTTCCCATTCGTTATTCTAGACATGAACCTACAGGAAAGCTACAATTGAATAGTTAACAATCAGTGGGATGGCCAAGGTTAACTATTCAGAATGAGGTTTATACACCGTGACTTTTTAGTCGTCTTACAACGGCAGCCCACTTCATGTATCCATTCATTAAAAAAAAAAAAGGTATTTATGAGATTTTAATAATTTAAAAATAAACATATTTTTCAGTATTATGACGCATGACGTAGTTAAAACACCCGGTTGTTAGCGATATGTTCTCCTGTTTGACACGTAAACATCATTAACAGGATGTTTCATAATTTTTTCTAATGTTTTATTTATTTTTCTTTGTACATATTATGGTCGGTAAAAAAAAAAAAACGCGACTAGAGCTATTTTATATCGGGCACATTGAGTGGACCACCTTTGTAAGACGACTAAAAACTCACGGTGTATATTTAAATTGTACGTATCGATCTGCAATCCACTTAAAGTATGAACAATTTTCTTAACACTCGTCAAAATTATTCACATCGGTTTTGAGGTGATCCTCCACCATTATTGGCGGTATAATAATGGTGATATTAAAAACTAAATCCATGTCTTGAAATACTTTGAACCTTATAATGTTATTACTATTAAGTTAAGTTTATACAGTTGTAGTCTAAATAAGTTATCTGTATGCATTAGGAACGGTACAAATAAATCACGAACGTTTTGCTAATAGCGGTCTATTATCTACGGGCTTGTATCCCAACACTATTCCGCACTAAATATTCGACTCCAATTGTCGCATTAGTATGCTGCACAGCTCTTGTTAGACTAATTCAAAATAACAATAGAATATAATATTCATGTTGTTACGAAATTATTATTATAAACAAATATCATCACATACACAGTAAGATACTCTACTAACATTTATAATAATGATATATTATATACCTAACTAGCACTTTGCCCGCGACTTCGTCCGCGTGGGTTACGTACTTTCCTCTAAAAAATTCGAAGGCTGATTTTTCAATCGATAGATAATTTTTATTGACATCTGACAGTATACAGCACTTTGAAAACTTTAAATTCGCATATCTTTTGATTGGAAAACCAAATGTTACATTGTGTTTTATTATGACTGTAATTTTATGTAGATATGTATTCGTTAGTACCATTCTGGCCCAATAGATGTCGTTGCATGTATCTAAATTCTTCTATACAAATTTTCACACCCCCTCAAACCCTCTCAGGAGGTAATTTGGAAAAACAAAAAATACCAAACTTCATAATTTACTTAGATAGATGTTCGTGCCAAGTTTCATGTTTATTAACACAAGTAATAAGATTTTCCATACAAACAAAATTCCCCCTTTTCACCCCCTTAAAGGTTAAATTTCCAAAAACCCCTTCTTAGTGCTCCCCTACATTATAATAGGAAGCCGTGTATAAAATTTCACATTCCTAGCCCCAGTAGTTTCGGCTGTACGTTGATATGTCAGTCAGTCAGTTCTCCTTTTATACGAGGGTGGGTCAAAAAGTTCGCGGAATGGAGGGGTTAGAGTATGGAGGGGAGGACTTTTTTTACCTGTCACTACTTGGTGACTCAATACAACTATAAATACTAATTTTCAGCAAAATCGGTTCATTAACCTTTGAGATTTCGCTGAAAAAACAAGTAAATCGGGAAGTGAACTCTGACTATGGAGAAAATTGAGTTTCGTGCCGCGCTAAAGTTCCTTACTAAGCAAGGTAAAACGCCTCAGATTATTATGGAAGAAATGTCATCTGTTTATGGGGACTCTTGCCCTGGAAAATCGATGATTTACAAGTGGCATAGTCTTTTCAAGCAAGGCAGAGACTCGATTGAAGACGATCAGCGCCTGGTCGGCCGATTGAGGCAACGTCTTCAGACATTGTTGAAAAAGTTGAAAAACTTGTCCTCGAAGTTGCTCATCTGAAGAAAAACAGATCGCAGAGATGACTGGAGTATCGTTTACGACTATTTTGAGCATTCTCCATGACCATCTTGGCATGTCTAAGGTCAATGCAAGATGGGTGTCGAGAATGCTCACACCGCTTCAAAAACAGCAGCGCGTAGAGTGTTCTCGCGAGTTTAGGATCTGTGTAGCGAGAACAGGAATGAGTTTATGACCCGAATTGTGACTGGGAATGAAACTTGGGTTCATCACTATGAACCTGAGTCAAAACAAAAGTCCATGTAGGGGCACAAAAAAGGCGCAGCACCGCCTAAGAAGTTCAAGGTGTCACAATCGGCCGAAAAGATTTTGCTTCAGTTTTTTGGGATTCAGAGGGGATTTTATTGATCGATTATAAAGATAAAGGTGTCAATATCACGGGGCAATACTACGCTACGCTATTAGAAAAATTAAAAAATTCAATTCAAGAAAAAAGGAGGGGAAAGTGGCCCCGAGGTGTGCTCCTTTTGAACGACAACGCACCCGTTCACAAGAGCCATGTTGCGATGGCTGCCTTGCATAAGTGCGGCTTTGAAATTCTGAACCACCCATCCTACAGTCTAGATTTGGCCTTAGTGATTATTATTTGGTCCCAAACATGAAAAAAAAGCTTCGTGGAAAGAAATTCACCGATGATGAAGAAGTGAAGTCGGCTATTTCTGCCTATTTTGAGGGCTTTGACAAATCTTTTTTTTTCGAAGGTATAAACCAATTATTTGAAAGGTCTGAGAAGTGTTTTAGGGTTAAGGGAGAATATATTGAAAAGGAAAAATAATTTCATGTTTAATTTCACCACCCTTCCTTTTCATTCCGCGAACTTTTTGACCTCCCCTCGTATATATAGACTAGCTTATGCCCGCGGCTTCGCCCGCGTGGAGTTCGGGAATTGCCCACGGGATCTTACTTCTGGGATAATAAGTAATCTATGTATGTATAGTACATACATAGATTTACATGTACTTGCTTATAACTTGCAAACATTCGTTCATAGTAATATCAATTAAATTACATTTGAACGTGAAATATGATACCTTGGTTTGAGATTGGACACCGGTGACAACAATCAAATGATTAATTAGGAATCTATTTATAGACATTAAACTTTTATAATATTTAATACCAATGTCGCGTATCACGAGCCATCTGTGGAATAAACCATATTTACAGACGTCTATCTCAGAAAAATCCTACCTGCTTACTTAATAGTTTACGCCCCGCGCAACACTACGCGCCATGCGACCGTCTACGTGAGCTTCGAAGCCCTATTTGACTCTGTTGGGGGATGATTTTGATTTTGGAAAAAACTGTGATACAGTATCTTATAATTTTAATTTGAAAAGTATGTATACAAATTTTCAAGTCAGTCGACTCAGAGAATAAAGTTTCACAGAATATTCAACACCCCATTTCACCCTCTTAGGGGTGGAATTTCGAAAAACCCTTTCTTAGTGGATACTTAATCTTCACAAAGAATACACCCTCTAAATTCCATGTCTCTAGGACCTATGGTTTGGGCTGTGCGTTGATATATCAGTCAGCCAGACATGACATTGAATTTTAAATTGGGGGATGATTTTGGAAAAAACTGTGATACACGTATCTCATAATTTTAGCTGAAAAGTATGTACACAAATTTACAAGTCAATCTACTCGGAGAATAAAAAGTTTCACAGAATATTCAACACCCCATTTCACCCTCTTAGGGGTGGAATTTCGAAAAACCCTTTCTTAGTGAATACCTACTCTTTACAAAGAATACACGCTCCAAATTTCATGTCTCTAGAACCAGCGGATTGGGCTGTGCGTTGATATATCAGTCAGCCAATCAAGACATTAAATTTTTAAATTGGGGGATGATTTTGGAAAAACTGTGATACACGTATCTCATAATTTTATCTGAAAAGTATGTACACAAATGTTCAAGTCAATCTACTGCGAGAATAAAAAGTTTCATAGAAAATTCAACACCCCATTTCACCCTCTTAGGGGTGGAATTTCGAAAAACCCTTTCTTAGTGGATACCTACCCTTCACAAAGAGTATACTGTCCAAATTTCATGTTTCTAGGACCAGCGGTTTGGGCTGTGCGTTGATGTATCAGTCAGTCAGTCAGGACTTTGAATTTTATATATATAGATATATATATATAGATAATTATCAAGTAGCGCCCGGGCCAACTTTAAAACTCGAAATAAAATAAAGAATCTGCTATTATAATAATTTGTCAAACAATGACTGCGTCATTGGTATAATGGTCGTAATCGCAACTGCTAAGCATGAGGTCCTGGGTTCGGGTCCCGGGTCGGGCAAGTTGTTGGGTTTTCCTTCAGGAATTTCTCAGTAGCAGCCACGGAGTTTGGATTTGTGCCCGGTTGATGGCAATAGGCTCGCCCCCTACTACATAGGCTTTGAACATAACTGGCGAAATGTGGGTATACTATTAGGTGCGCCTCTGCCTAACCCTTCAGGGATTACAGGCGTGATGATATGTTATGTTGTCAAACAATATTTGCAGATATTATTTAAATATTGAATGGTACCGACGATGGCGTCAAAAACTGATATAATGCAAGGTATTCTTAACCCCCGACGCAAAAAGAGGGGTGTTATAAGTTTGACCGCAATGTGTGTGTGTGTGTGTGTCTGTCTCTGGCACCGTAGCTCTTAAACGAGTGAACCTATTTGGTTGCAGTTTTTTCATTTGAAAGTTAGTTTCTTGGCGATGGATTTTAGATACGTTTTATCAAAATCAGTGCAGCCATTTACTAGATATGGGGGATGAAAGTGGGTATGAAGAATCGAATATTTTCAAATATACACAAGTTGGGTATGAATGAAAGCGCATGATCTGTATATTAAAATTAGACATGTTTTATCAAAATCGGTGCAGCCATTTACTAGATAGGGGGGATGAAAGTGGGTATTTATCTTTCATGTTTTATTTTTTCGTTGGGGTTTTTTTAAATTTTAATTTAATTTTAATAATCTTTGTTACAGTTTGCAACCAGTTCGCTCGCAGCGTAATCGCCATGCTGGGGGCAGTAGCTCCAGATTCCTTCGATACTCTGCATTCATACGCGAACACCTTCCAAATGCCATTCGTAACGCCCTGGTTCCCTGAGAAGGTATTTATATTATTTGTATTATTATTGAGAATCCATTGAGTCTATGGCGACCATAACAATACATCATTAATCTAACTTGTCTCAGGAATTACTGATTAACATGTAAAACTAAAACTAGAAGCTCAACGAAGTATCATAATAGCATAGCAAATTTTTAGCCGACTCAATTTAACGTATTGGACATCGTCTGTAATGTTGTTATAATTAGTTGTTAATAAATAAATTTAAAAAAAAAAAAAAAAATTCCAATTCCCGTGTTCGTAATTTTTCCTATATCTCAACAATTAGGAATAAGTTACATTTAGTTAGGAAAAAATACAAATTTGAAACTGGGTATTGTCTTTGTGAGAAGTTAAGATTTTAAAGGACACACTTGTGATTAGTATTATTTATTAGGTAGAAATTAAAAGTAAAATTGCTTTGGGAAATCATCAAATTACCCCCCTCCCCCCCCGCTCTGGAGGGAGTGTCAGACTTTTACTGACTAAAACCCATCCATGTTCCATCTTTGCCCTTTGTGTTCCAGGGCCGCGGTATCTCTTTCGAACACTCCCGCAGCCCGATTCAGAGGGCTGGCTCTTTCTTTGGCTAAATAATTATGATTGCCGTTCGTCGTGGTTTCTTTGACTACACTGCCATTTAATACTGCCAGTCTTTTGGATGACAACGATGTGAAAGAGGACTACCTTGACGCCAAAGTGTCCTTTTGATTTTGTAGTGGGCAAAGTTAGATAGTGTGTTGCATTATATTTTACCATGATAATAATAAAAATAACGACTCTTATGTTACTTGCGATTTAATTTTCAGAACGCGGTGTTTGTTCATAGGGTTATTTCAATTGCAATTTGCGATCAGTTTATTTTGACTGATTTCTTGTAATGTAGGGCCTTCGCCCACGCCGTCGAATTTGCAACGCGCGACAGAAGCGATGCAAACGTGCGACATCATCGCAATACTGAAACGTGGGCACGTGGGCGAAGATACACGGCCAGCGACAGCACCGAGACTGTTTTGCGGCGGTTTTGCATTTTCATATTTATTCAATACTTTGAGCGTCCAGAGGCGGACTTACTTTCGAAAGCATTCACTACCAATCAACCCTTGGGTGACGCAGAAACAAACTGAGTTAAATTTGCATTTACATCGCTGCAAAAAGTCGCAGTGGGCAAGGGGTTATCCTCTTTTCCTCCTAAGTATTGTGACAATATTAACTAAATTATCGTGACAAAGGGGGGAAGACTGCAATCGCACTCTTCTATCCGTAGTAAAAATAATGTTTCGAGGATTTGTAACGGAACGCCGTTTTATGTGCAGAAAATTATATTTATTAATTTTTTTTTTTGGTCAGCCTAATCTGCCCCACTCCTGGGCAAAGGCCTCCCCCCATTTCTTCCACTTTTCTCGATGTTGCGCCTCTTCTCGCCAATTAACGAGAAAGCCATCCAAGGCGTCGCGCCATCTTCTCCTCGGTCTGCTGCGACCCCGTCTAACTGTCTCAGGGCTTCAAGTTTTTTTTTATTTATTCATTAAAAAAAAACTTTTTACAATATGGACAATTTGAAGTTCGCGGCTCTTTTGCCTTAACATACTAATAGACAATTATAATTACCTACATACTTTGGAAAAGATACAAAAATAACGAGTAGCATGGCATTAAACCAAGAGGCTTCCATTGGATGGAGAAGGGTCAAAACGATATAATGACTTTCTAAGCACTCACTTCGTAAAGTGTCAATTTTCTTGATGAAACTTTCAGCTACGGAAATTACTGGCGTCGTTTTTGTTAAAACAGGTGCTCTTGTATACAGACTATGAATCATTCGTATTTTTTTACAAAATGTTTATTGTCGTTGCACTGTTTGCTTTATGACATCTACCTACCGGGTTGAAGGGATGCCGACGCTAAAACGCTTACCACGTATTCAGTACATCATTCTGTGGGGGGCCACATAGAATTTTTTTTTTAAACAATTCTTCCATACATTTTGAATGTAGATATTGCATTTTGTAAGAAACAGCTGTTTTTTGGTTCAGATTTTCAATTCAGTTTAGTTTGTTCCGCTTTACATAGTTTTTAATAGGCTGTATCCTGCTGGCCGCTTTACGGGTCAGTCTGACTTAACGTTGTTGCCGTAGCAGCCTACAATGTGGAAGTGGACCTTTGCGTTCATTACGGCCGGATGAGAAAATTGCTGAACACGAGGAATAATATAACATCTTACGATCGGATATCATAGGGCTATCTGAAGTCCGAACAGAGGATCGAGAACCCTCAAGGGAATTTTACTCATAGCTCTAATTTCGGGATCAACAAGCTCTGGGCGGCACTCGGTTTATCGACTACAAATCCTTTGAGAACAACATTCAAAATATCGAGTGTATCGTTCAGAGCTTGCATTATCTACACTCAGAATCATTAAAATATTCGTCGACTAGCTTATGCCCGCGGCTTCGCCTGCTTGGAGTTCAATAATTGTCATTGACATACTACCGGGATAAAAAGTTCTGTGTGTTACTCCAGGTTATAAACTATCTGTGTGCTAAATTTCATCCAAATCCGTTCAGTAGTTTGTGCGTGAAAGAGTAACAAACATCCATCCATCCGTCCTCACAAACTTTCGCATTTATAATATTATAGTCCGTTCAGTAGTTTTTGCGTGAAAAAATAATAAACATCCATCCATCCATCCCACCCATCCACCCAAAATTTTTGTATTTATAATATTAGTAGGATTAGTAGGATAGGAAGTAGGATGTTCTTAAAAGTACCGACGTAACGACCCAACCTTGGAATAATGTGACGTGGGTGATCTATTTATGATATGATATATTTCTATAGGGCAAGATCCTCTGCATAGAGGAACCGGGACTTGTTCGGGTTTGGTCGTTAGTAAAGAGGACCGGTGCCAAGACACTACCTTGGAGTAGGCCATTTTTTGTGCTCTCTTACGTCTTTTTTTAGAAAGAAAGTGGACCTAGAACCGGCGATTGTGGAGAAGTTCCCGGAGTATTCGAACAAATTTCTGATCGCTGATCAACGTCTCCATCTTCCACAACAGCCGTTTGAGGTTAACTTTATCGTAGCCAGTTGTCAGATCTACAAATACAGCATCTGTGATCACTCATGTCTCGAAATCATCTTCAAAGTGTTGGTCGAGTTTAAGGGTCTGGTTAGTGCAAGACTTGACGTTTAACTTGACTTGAAGCTTGAACTAATATTGTGTTCATAATTCGCCACACTGCTAAACTTGTTTATTAAGGAATGTCTAACCACATAGTATATGTAGTTCAGGTACAAAGTGCCCCTGCCTGATGAGCATTCCAGTATTATTGGAATACAAACCGGTACCATTGTGAAATTATTAACTCATTTTCCAATAATGCAACCGAAGTCTGGCGTTCTCTGCTATGTTCACTTCCGAATTCCCTATTTCGGAAGGAATTTTCAGTATTAGCGATTTCCCTAATTCACGTGAAGAATATTCGTTATTTAACATCGTAGAAAACAAATCACATGAGGAAATGAAAAATTGCTTTTAAAAATAATAAACTGTTAGACCTCCAACTCAAAGCCTCTTCTAATCCTTAACATATCCCAGGAGCCCTTCTACCCAATTTCAAGTTCAAAATTAACTGCATGCATAAGTTATTACGAAAATACCTTAGCATTTAACATTATAAGTGTTTCTAAAAGCATTTCAGAACTAAAAACTTGTGCAGATTACCTCACACGATCTAGACTTAAGCAACTGAGCCTGGGCACTTGAGCAACTAAATGATTCAAGAACTACCCGCACTCAAACTTCCAGTGCCGCATACTTGAGAGGCACGCCAGTTTAGTTTTTCAAGGGTTTAGTGTGAAACCATTAGATTGTTACACGACACTTTAAAATTATATTCCATGTGTTATGTCACTTAAGTAGCTTCGCGTAAATTATGTATGCGCTGACAACTTGCAAAAAGACTACGTTTAGTAACTTTGCTCCGAGTGATATTATGTGTATTTTATTCGTTATGCCGCCGTCACAGTCTAATCCGTTTGCTCTTTAAAAAGAAAATTTAAGAGTGCTTACAGAACATGAGCTTTCCTATGCTGTTTCGTTCTTTATACTCCTCATACGTATAAGGAATCTCTTTACAAGTATGGCGATCGTGGAATCGAAGTATGTCACGTCTATTTCTGTAATCTAAGATATGGGATCTAAGACGTGTGTGAACCACGCGTTGACCTCGGCATCCATGCTGCATATTGTTATAACATTTATTCGCATGTTAAAAAAAAAGTAATTATAAAAACAAAAAACCCTGGCTGAAAAACAAAAATTAAAGTTTTCAGTTTTCAGAGACGATAATGTGGGTGTACTATTAGGCACAGGTCTACCTCACCCTTCGGGGATTACAGGCTTGATGTTATGTTACGTTTATGGTGTTCGGGGCCCTTACACGTTGAGCTACTTTAGCACATCATTCTACTCCACTAAGTATGTACACATCACTCAGTTGGTAGATATGCATGATTGATTTATCGCGATAAATGTGAGACAGCAATGGATATATTATGCGTTAGGTTTCACGTCTTGAGCCCATACCTATTCCTGTTGATTATGGATGCTTTGACGTCGGTCATACAGAAAGGGGCACCCTGGTGCAGGCTGTTGGTCGTTGACATTGTTCTTGATGAATGAAAGGCATTTGCATGTGGCTGAGATGAGAATGCTAAGGGGGATGTGTGGAGTTACGCGAATGGATAAAATAAGAGATTGGTACATAAGAGGAAGTCTGAAAGTGGCGCCGGTGACTGAAAAGTTGTATCGTATTCGGTTGTCGTGGTATGGGCATGTGATTAAGGATTGCAATCCGAAAAACGGATCCGGTAATCCGTGGCATCCGGCGGCACTGAACGTTTACCAATATACCGGATCCGGTGATAGCAAATTTTGGCGTTGTGTGCGTTTAGTGTTGTTCGACGCTGAGTTGAGATTAGCTGCAGAGATCCTATGCAGAAGAGATTCTTCCCTGCTTACTGCTTAAACAACACTAAAATTTGTTTTAGAGAAGTTGCTCACTCATGACAAGGCGTTAAGTACTTACTGAGGATTAAAGAAGCCGCACTGTAGTAACAGGAATATTAATATATTTACAGAATCCAAAGAAATATCATGAAGATACAAGCCGAGCTGATGATACATTTACTATCCCAAAGAAAAAAGTCATACGACTAGAAATTTAAAAAATCTTAGAAAGACTTATTCGAGAAGATAACTCTGACAAAAACATGGATGAAATAGTAGAGAAGGACTTAAACTCACCATCTCTGAAAAAAGATTTGACATAACAGGAAGAATTACAACTACAAATCCAGCAGGAACTGACGTTTTTTACTATACATACTATAAAAGAGAAAGATTCTGATAAAGTAAAAAAGAAAGCGGATTGAGTAGGACGTTTTGTAAAAAGGAAATGACTACATTTGAAAGTGAAGGAGTTTTTTTATAAACAACCCATATAATACACTAACTTCGTTAACTCACTAACAGTCCATTTCGGAACGAAAAGGGAAAATTCCAAAGAAACTGGATGAAAAAGATGATATGGCAAGAAAGGAGGTGTCTGATGAGATGACGAGTAATAAAGAAGTATGGAAGAAGAAGACATGTGCGCCGACCTCAAATGAATTGGGACAAGGGCAAGAGAACGATGATCATGATGCGCGCACGTATGCGTGTAAGATTTGGCATAGTTTTACTTCATATGGAGAAGGAGCGCAGAAAGATAAAAATATCCTACTTCCTACTAATAAAACAGGGTGTAAACAGACCCTTCACGAAGCCGTTAACCAAGCATTCTGTACATCAAACCAAGTAACCCTACACAAAAATTTTTGCTGGGAAACGATTTTTTTTTTGGGCTGAAAAATCACGTATTCCGGTAAAACTCAAAGTTACGCACTCAAAACATTGTGCTGATGGATGGATTGAATAGTACGGGGATCGTGGAGGTGTTTAAAGTAAAGTTACAACATCAAAACCTTGTATTTAAAAAAAAACTTGTAAAAATGTTGGAACTTTGACCCCCAATATCTCCGTAACTAGAAGGTTCCCAGGTATGGTCTAGAACAAAAAAATTATCGCCATGACGGGGAGAATAAGTGCCTTTCGGCTTCGTTAAGGTTCTTTTTACACCTTTTATTATAAATGCGAAAGTTCCTTGAGGATGGATGGATGGGTAGATTTTTGATACTCTTTCACGCAAAAACTACGGAACGGTTTTGGATGAAATTTGGCACACAGATAGTTTATAACCCGGATTAACGTACAGGATACTTTTTATCCTGGAAAAACGATCCTGTGGGAAATTACCGAACTACACGCGGGCAAAGCCGGGGCATAAGCTAGTATGAATATAAATTTCGAGCACTAGTTAACATAAAAATAGTCGAGGCGAACTCTTTTTTTAAGCATTGTTTGTATTTACAGGTGATCCCGCCATCTTCAGGCCTCGCTGATTACGCAGTGAGTATGCGACCTGACTACCACCGCGCTGTCATGGCCACTATCACACATTATGGATGGAAGAACGTTATCTACATCTACGATTCTCATGATGGTATGTTCTTATATTCCCACATTCGTTCTTAAGTCATTGTAAAAATAAGAAGCTTCTTTATCTTAAGTTTGATCAATATAATGAAAATATTGTCAGTAAAACTTTCATTCTTACAAACTTTTTGAAAAAAAAAAGTTTTGTTTTGGAAGTCTGTTATTTCCTTTCAAATAGTTTTTATTTTACGCTTTTTAGTACTTTATTATTTTTCGTAATTCGAAAACACCACTGAAAAGTTACAGAAAAGCAATTTCCTTTTCTTGGATGACATATTTTATCTAGATGTTTTGATTTAAAAATATCTGGATAAAATACGGAACCGATTTTGATGAAATTTCTTTGGCGCTAACCGGAAAGTATATCCGTTCACATAAAAAAAAAATCAAATCGGTTTATAAATGACGGAGTTATGAGGTAACAAACATAAAAAAAAACAACCGAATTGCGAACCTCCTTTTTTTGAAGTCGGTTAAAAAGCATTAGTTTTTAGATAATTCCGTACCTTCACGTCGCTAATTCTAGCTACTCATTGATGACGTGTCGTGGACGATGAGCCTTATTTATTGACTTATTAAATTATAATATATTTAATACTTGACTAGACTTATTTAATATAACTTATTAAAAGTCATTCGACTGTTTGTAATAGTTTGAATGTCTCCAGTTTGTGGTTATTGAAGTCAGTAGACACAATAGGTGCGGGATTCGCTTCATTTTAGCCAGAGCTTAATTATAATTTTAAAGTATAAGACAAAGATTGAATGGACGATAAGTATAGACGTCAAGCACGTCAAAGCTACCCGAAACTGTCATTTTTTCCGAATCAACCTTGAACCTAATGCTTTAGCGATAAAGTGGAAAATCTACTAAAGAAATTTGACAGATTGTAGTAACTTGATCCGCGAGCGTCTGTACCATAAACACATCGGGTATAATAACTATTTACTGTATATATTTTGTAATTGGACGTGTTATGAAATACATTTGTATCCTTATTAATATGCTCAACTGTGAAAGTATTAAGACGGGTAAATGTTACGCCTTTATTTCTGAGCGAAAAAAGCGAATTTTTAAAGTAGCCGCGTCCGGAATGTTAATTCAGGGCGAGGGGTGAAATATTTTCAAGTCTCTTCTTCGAATAATGACTGCAGTATTTACAATAATGAGTTGATTTCGTATTCATGACACGTAGGTACAACTAATTTAGTCATACGCTATCTGTTTTTTCATTACTTAAAGTTATCTAGGTATGTACTTGCAATTCGTTAAGCTGCTTTCAGACTACGCTATACTATAGTGCCATATAGTATAGCAAAGAAGGACCTAATAATAATAAATAATAATATACAGGGTGTAAACAGACCCTTCACGAAACCGTCAACCAAGCATTCTGTACATCAAACTAAGTAACTTTACGCAAAAATTATTGCTGGGAAACGACTTTTTTTTTTGGGGTGAAAAATTACGTTTTACGGTAAAACTCAATTTAACGCACTCAAAACATTGTGCTGATGGATGGATTGAATATAACGGGGGTCGTGAAGGTGTTTAAAGTAAAAATCTTACATTAAAAACATGTATAAAAAAAAAAGTTGTGAAAAAGTTGGAACTTTGACCCCCAATATCTCCATAACTAGAAGGTTCCCAGGTATGGTCTAGAACAAAAAAATTATCGCAATGACGGGGAGAACAAATACCTTTCGGCTTCGTTAAGGGTCTTTTTACACCCTTTATAGTACAGTACAGTGTGAATGTGTCCATAACAATGTATGGTGTGCGATATTGTTGTGCTATATATGAGCTATATACTATATTCCATTATATTATAGCGTAGTCTGAAAGCAGCTTTACTGAAACAACAAGATATGGTCGAAGAAGTTTAAGGTTATAGTTTCTTATCAAGTGCAATTAGAAGTACATGGCCGAGGTAAAGATCCGAAGACGGATAATTGCTTTTGGTGGAGTTCAGGGGGCAAAGGCATTATAGTCGGTGGTGTCTCATATTCAGCTGAGATACTTGCATCCTCGTATTTGCCGTGCGGTCATAGAAATTCTAAATGTATTAAAAGTTAAATTAAGTTTTTCTTGATTTAAGTTAAACTACTTATTATCAAAGTAAGAATTTTGATTCCTAGATTATGGCAATAACTGTGAGGATAAAAAATATTAACAATGAACATATAATTTCACTTTAATCAGTCGAGCCGTTTAGTCGGCGCTTTTTGCCGAGTATCCGCCGACTACAAAAATGGCCGGATAGTCGGCTTTCCCGACTTGTCGCCTAGTCGGTACATCTCTAATAATTATGTAGGTAGCTACTCAAAAGAAACTATACTGAAGATTTACATTTATATCATCAGCCGAGCCTTTTCCCAACTATGTTGGGGTCGGCTTCCAGTCGAACCGGTTACAGCTGAATACCAGTATTTTACATGGAGCGACTGCCTATCTGACCTCCACAACCCGTCTGGGTTGTGGAGGTCAGCTCTAGCTGTTGCCCGCGACTTCGCCCGCGTTAAATACCTCCCTGCCAAATCACAAGTTTGTAGCACAAAAAATGAAGGACTTCCATACAATCTTGCGAGAGCCCTTAGACCTCCTTAATCCGGCCCTGTCGCAAAATCCGTTCTTAGCGGACATCTACTATAAACTACCTCTCTGCCAAATTTCATCTTTATACGTCAAGCGGTTTTCGATATTTCGTGATGAGTGAGTGAGTGACCTTTCGCTTTAATATATTTAGATATACTAACCGGAACCAGTACTTTTTCTATAAAAAAACTAAGTATGATTTATTTCAAATAATTCAAAGTTCTTGGATCAGAAAAAGGCTAATCCTTCCACTGTACTACATTATAAAAATAAAAGCTTGTAAAAGTAATCGGATCCTAAAGGCGACGTCTGTTTATATTTCGATACTTTCTCGGAAATCCAACGCTCAAGTAGTCGGCAGTTTGTACAATAACCCCATAGCTTAAATGAAAGCACTCTTCTTAGTTCATAAAATCAAAACAACCAATGTTAATTACTCTGTGGTTATACATACAATTAAGTACTTACCCACAATCTATTCGAATTGTGATTTGTGTTCCCCAAAAACTTTTTTGCAAAAAATAAAAACGAATTCAAAAACACAAAAAAGTGAAAAATAACTTTATCTTCTGAAGTTATTTATGCATTTTTAGATGTAATATCCTATACAAATATTTGCTATGCATTTATTTTACATTGCTAACAATACATGTCATGGTAATAGGCTTATCCCCAATAAAATGGAACTTAACATATCTATCTTTCGAAATGTGGGTGTACTATATACATCTGCGTACCCCCTCAGAGCATACAGACGTTATGTTATGTTATTGAGAAAACAATAAACTTCCAAGCTATTGCAACAATCACGACAGATTTGCTGTCTATTATTGAGGAGTTTCATTGTATATCTCCAAAGATCAGCATCAGATCTTCACCAACCGCGAATTAATATTCTTCCAAATAAAATAAGAATCATCGAAATCGATTTACAATTGGCGAAGATATCTCTGAACACACACAAACAACAAAATTCAGACGAATTGATAACCTCCTCCTTTTGGAAGTCGGTTTCCAATCCTTTACTCAACACAAAAAATCTTCAAAGATGTAAAAAGACTAAAAAAAACTCGCGATTACCGTGGTAATAAAATTAGGCTCCATGTTACTTCGCATCACCATCATTTCAAATCATAATATCTAAGACAAACCAGTTTCATTTCATACACCACCAGCTACAAGATTAGACCAAGCAGTATGCCATAATTTCAATAAAGCATTTCTAGCACCCGCTAGTAAATTAAATTAAGTTTAATGCACAAAGGCTAACATAATTCTCAGGGATGTTTAATAATGCTTAAGCGAACAGTTAGTAGCGAAGCGACTAATCTTGATTAACATGATCAACACATTACTACAAATAGTAAAGTTCTATCCTCGACATGAGTAATATCTACATATTATTATCTAACATCACCCTTAGCCACGGCCCAAAATACGAATAGAAATGTTTAATATCGTGAGTAAAAAAGTATATCAACAATATGTCAATGGAGTCATATAAACATGGATATAAATACGATTTTTTGAGACGCGTAGTCACGGAGCCGATGCGACGTAAAATTCATTTTATGTCACAGTCGCAGGATCACCTCAGAAAAAGGAGCACTTTGCAAACGGAAAAGCCCATTTACATATAAAATGTGGTTGAGTAGGTACGTATACTGATAGCTATGAATACGCACATTTACTAAGGAAACTGTTTCAGTAATTTTTGTTGTATCCAATAGAAAGGAAGATTCTCCACTTTCTTTTAAATAAACCTTTAGAATACTTGTTTCTGTGATGGCTTTTACATAGATAAGCGTTATGATATCAACATAGGTACTTAGGTAGATATTTTTTCAACGGCTCATAACAAAACTGGTAAAAAGCAAATGAAAGTCGTAACAACCAAAGTTCACCTTAAAACGAGCCACGCTAAGAGAAAATAAAAATGAGAAAGACATTAAAAGCAAGTGTCGTGGCAGGGGTCGGGAGTCGCGGGTGCCGGATGCTGTGCAGATGCTAAAGAGGAACGATGTAAAAACCAGATTTTTTTTACAACATAAAAGAAAGTACAGCACTAAAAAGACTATGATAAAAAAGGATTAGGTTCATAAGAAGCCGCATACAAAGATATCTGGAATAACGGAAATAAACTGGAGATCGGATTCGCGACGAAAACGGAAGACAGATCGTTCGGATATCCAAATAACACCCTCTTCAGAACGTCTGTAACGTCAAAGTCGATCTGTGTAGGACACTAATTTGAATACCATCTACTTATAACTTAAGTTTTCATTCTGGGTTTATCTTTCTTATGTCAGTGTAGTCATTGACATTTTGTGATCAAATCAACTGATCCTGCCCGGTATGCACTTGCACTGATGATATTAGACGATAGCAAATAAAAAGCGGAATTTTATTACTAGTTATGAAAAAAATTAAAACTGTTTCATTTGCTTGAAAGTAAATTTTCGGGTCCAAAAATCCTAGGCAAGAATCACATCTACAACAGTATATAAAAATAATAAAAAAATCAGACTAAACGCAGACCTTTAAAAACATCGTTTTCAAAAATAATACAGACGGGACTGGGACTGAACTGAGTGAAAAAAGGTTTTAGAAAGATCATGTTCATAAAATCCAAAGAAAAATGCTAATCGCAAAATAGAATGAGATAAAATGTCATCTGAGATGTCGTAGCTATACATATTCCCTGTGATTTATTGGGTACGCAACATAAAAAATAAGGTAGCGCGAGAGTAGTAGGAGGAAATACGACCTGAACCGAGAGCTCTCCCCGGAATGAGCTCGCGGAGCTTGTCTATGAAAAGTTATAATCTGAAATACCTACTCTCGCCCTAGAGGTAGTTTAGTTTATAAAACTTTTTCAGTTTTTCTGAAGTGTCATTGAGTCAAGCCGGCACATGAAAGACGTCAACAGAGGGGTCCCCGTGTAAAATATTTCGAATAAACGTCGAATATTTTACGAAAGTTACGAAGTTACGCATAATATAAATAAATTGCCTTCTTATTTTAGTGAAGGCTTCTGTATAGTCTATAGCTACACCTGGTGGTTGTCAGACAAGAGTACGTCACTAAGTTGTTATATATATATAGGGTCTAACTTTTTAAACACGAAATATTTCAAGAGTAACTTCTACAAGTCGTCAAGACGCCATAGCAACGAAAAAAAAAATTTTTTCTGAATGTTTTTATTTTTACGAAATTATTATAGTTCTTAATATTCTTGCGACATTTTGCATAAAACCTTGACAAACTTTAAACTTACTTACTTACTTTTACTTTTTTAAACTTTTTTTTACTTTTTAAACCTTTAGACAGTATTTATTTTGTGGGTCAAGTAATTTTAATTTTTTTTTTTTAATAAATATACACTTAGATAAAAAAAAAATTTTCGTTGCTATGGTGACTTTACGACCTATAGAAGTTACTCTTGAAATATTTCGTGTTTAAAAAGTTAGACCTTATATATATATATATAGATTTAGACTTAATCACAAAAACCCGGCTCAGTGCTAGTCGGGGTCACTCAGGGTTCCGTAGCACCAAACAATATAATAAAATATTTTTAACGCCCATTCATATGTAAAATACTCAACAGCAGTTTTTCATAATATTTTTAATGAAAAACAAAGTTACTCTGCAGTTTGACGAAAAAGTCCCATATCTCAAAAACTAAATATCAAAGCTTATTCAACCCAATTTTTGTTAAAAGTTCTTTCTTCGTTCTATAAACGTAAAGACGGACAGGGCAAATCTTTTAGGGTTCCGTTTTAGCCATTTGGCTACGGAACCATAAAAATAAATTTTATGTCCCTAAAATACCTATATACACGTACAGTGGTAGATGCCGACTGAAGTATAAGTGTATCTTCAGAAGAACTGTATTGAATGTAACCGTTATTTCGCGGCTACTCCCAATTTTTTTTTTTAGTAAGCATTTACGCCAAGGTATAGAGGAAACTTATATAGATCTTTTGCAAAATATTCATAACATATATCGGTCAATGTTATATTGGATTCTATAGGCTCACAAACTGTTTCATACATTGAATAAAACTGCAGATATTTATTTCTACAATAGAAACATGTACTGTATCAATGAAAAAGTTAAACGTCCATGTCCCTTACATCCTGTATGACGCGGGTTTCATATTTATGGAACTCGTGTGTGCCTGATCTCATATACAAGGTGTAAACAGACCCTTCACGAAGCCGTCAACCAAACATTCTGCACATCAAGCTAAGTAACTCTACGCAAAAATTATTGCTGGGAAACGACTTTTTTTTTAGGGTGTATAATCACGTTTTCCGGTAAAACTCAATGTAACGCACTCAAAACTTAGTGCTGATGGATGATTTCAATAGTAAACGGGTTGTGGAGTTAATCAAAGTAAAGTTAAAACCTTTAAAAATGGTATTTAAAAAAAAACTTTTGAAAAAATTGGAACTTTGACCTCCAATATTTCCGTAATTAGAAGGTTCCCAGGTATGGTTCAGAACAAAAAAAATATTGCAATGACGGGGAGAACAAGTGCCTTTCGGCTTCGTTAAGGTTCTTATTACACCCTTTATTATGTTCTAACGTTGTACCGTCAGCCACCTAGCGTACCGTAGACAAAATATTTTTCTATGAAAAATCACAGTGCCAGTAGAAATTACAATTTAACTGGCATAATTACTGGTGCTGATTACAGCCCCACACGGAACATCAATCGTTAACAATAATTTTCCCACTAATATTCAAGCTCAGCACAAAAGCATCATGAGTTATTTATTATGCGCTTCAGTGAATGTAGTGTGCCATTAAATGTTCTCTTTGTTCTCATATATATTATTAGGCAAAATCACATTCAGTCATTTTGTGGTACACGAATGCAAAGCAGCCCTGGCTCGCCCGGCAACAATGCCCCCTTAGAAGGCAATAACGCCATCTCCCTGCTGGCTCAATCCCTCTTTGCCTATTTATCGTGTGCTCTCTTCCTTCCCCCAGTAGAAACGGCTGCTTCAGACTTGTTTAGGGTTCCGTAACCCAAGGGTAAGAAACGGGACCCTATTACTAAGCCTTCGCTGTCTGTCCGTCTGTCTGTCTGTCAGCGGGCTGTATCTCATGATCCGTAATAGGTAGACAGTTGAAGTTTTCATAGAATGTGTATTTCTGTTGCCGCTGTAACAAAAATAAAAAAATAAACCCGCGGCCCTCTTCTACGATGGTACAGAACCCTTCATGCGCGAATCCGACTCGCACTTGGCCAGGTTTTCTTGTTGTGTAGGGAAATGTTGTTCAACGACATTAAAGGCGCAAACCCACCGCGCTGCATGCGGTGCACGCTGTGCACGCGGCGCATTTTAGCTGCGTGGATTCATTTGTTTGACAACGTGGGTCTACGTTTCCACTGCAGTATACACTACAAACCCACAACTATGTACAACTGTAGCGTGCGTGGCCCACCGCGGCATAGTCGTGGGTTAATATTCGTTTATAGCGTGTAACGCATGCACAGCGTGCACGGAGTTGACAGCGTTGAGCTATGTGAGCGACTTATTCGAGCAAGCCACGCACGCTGTACTAATGACGTCATTCGATGCATAGCGTGTCCGTGGTTTGCAGTGGACACAGTCACAAACATTTTCTTGCAAAGCGAAGCCATTCCGTGCGCCGCGGTGTGTTTGCGCCTTTCCACTCGGAAAAAAAAAACACGTTGTGCGTACTATTTTGTTGTGTCTACCATTTTTAGAAAAAAAATAATGCAAAAGTTTTTAGCTGACCGCAAAAAGTAGATTTAAATACAAGGTGTAACAGAATAAACGCAACACCTCTGACTGGTGGTGATTCTGACTATCAAACTGGATAAAATCATTGAAGAAAATAGGGTCCAAAAAATATTGGTACCATCACTGTAATTGCGTCGGCCGATACAATATTTTGTATAGCAAGTTCAAATTTTTTCATTCTTTCACCCGTGTTCCTTAGGCAATGTTGTACACTGTACAGTTTAATGGACTTAATCACCACCTAAGGGTGTTACCACACCAATCGATCGATCGCCGATCACCAATCGATGGTAGAAATGACGACGATCGATCAATTGATGTAGTAACACTCTTAGGTGGTGATAAGTCCATTAAACTGTACAACTTTGCCTAAGGAACATGGAAAGAATGAAAAAATTTGGACTTCCTTTGACTTGACAGATTGTGAAAAGAAATCTGTCATTTTGTCGACACAATCTGTCATTTTGACGATTCTTCAGTCAAAGAAACCTGTTTCTACGGTGGTCATGCTACGCATGCTGTTGCAAGATGATGGTGTGGAGATGGATTTTTTTTTCACAACATTTATATTGCTCATCTTAATTGTCTCAAGGTCGACGCGCTGGGCTCTCTCCCACTTGAGCATTATAGTTTTAGGAGCTCAAAATAATCATTATTGTAGTATTAAACTTGAAACCTGATGTAACCTTAGGATACGCAATAAATCGTCAGAGGTGCGTATAGCTGAGATATTGTATGACAGCGATAGATTACCTAACCGTCGTGGACTGTTATTGAAACTCCCTAATCGTCAACTCGATACAAGCAACAATGGCGACGTGATCCTAACGCATTGTCGCTACAGAATAGGAAGGATTTACTGTGAATAAAACAAGCTAGCATCTCGACTCAGCCGAGTAAATGCTTTTGTAATCACACTGCACGAGCGCCTGTGGGCCAAACGCAAAATAAACTTTTGAGCCTCTGTTTAGTTATAGCTGTACGACTTCATTATAATTGGTTTAGCAGCAGTCCATCGCTTTGTGAGCTTCGTCTTTGGGATGCTGTATTTATTATCCAAACTTTTTAGGTCAAGCCGAATCTCAAGTTATGTTTTTTAAGTGATAAACATGCATGTTTTATTCTGATTAATAAAAATGATATCTGAAATTTTAATTCCCGGCACTTTTTTACGTAAATCCCGACTTTAAAAAAAATAAAAGACGTACATAATAAAATCCTAATCTAGAGATTCTATTATAACATAGTGTTCATTTGCAAATGATATTTCAACGGTCCACCGCCATCAATTTGCAATAACACCGCGCCGAATAAAATTTTATGCATAGATATTTTAGAATAACTAGCAAGTTCAATGTGGATTCTGGATAGGAATGGTCCTATCGACTTCCAATTTATTCAGCGAGTTTAATGTATAAAACCCACGGATTTTCCCGGTTCTAACCACGCACAACCCGGATATCTTGCTCAAGCCGTAATGAATTTTATTACTCGTGCATTAAGTTAGTTTTCGCTCAATTAAATTTTGTATTGATGTCCGAAACTATCCGGTAATTTATAATAATATCGATTTCCCTAGTCAAGTTTATTATTGAAAGTGGATTTTTAGTAAAATAAACCAGAACAGTTAGATATTATAAAGGGTGTAAAAAGACCCTTAACGAAGCCGAAAGGCACTGTTCTCCCCGTCAATGCGATCATTTTTTTTGTTCTAGTCCATACCTGCGAACTTTCTAGTTAAGGAGATTTTGGGGATCAAAGTTCCAACTTTTTCACAAGTTTTAACACATGTTTTTAATGTAAGATTTCTACTCTAAACATCTCCACGATCCCCGTACTATTCAATCCATCCATCAGTACAATGTTTTGAGTGCATTACATTGAAACGTGACAGCTACAGTAAAACGTGATTTTTCACCTACAAAAAAGAAAGTCGTTTCCCAGCATTTTTTTTTGCGTAAAGTTACTTAGTTTGATGTTCAGAATGCTTGGTTGACGGCTTCGTTAAGGGTCCATTTACACCCTGTATTTACGACACCATAGAATACATTTTTTAACTATAACTGTCGTTAAATTGTTCTTGATGTTAAACGAATACTTATAAAAGTAGAAACTTTCACAATTATTTGGATAAAATATTTTTTAATGAAAAAAATATTCTTTACATATCGACAAAGAACTGAAATCGCCATGTTAACTCCGTAGATACCTATTCTTGATTTTCTAGCGATGTCAAGATAAGAAGCTTTCCCTTTGATACTTTGAACCCCAGTAGCCGATTCACATAAATGGTTAGGACTTTACCGTATTTCTTCTTTTGAATATAATGTGATCCTTTCGTAACTAAAGTAGATAAATAGATACCTGTACTACGATTAATGAAATGACGTTTTCATGAACTTGCTAGGTAATAAAAATCAACAAGAATTGTCACTTTTGTCTTCAATGCACTGTTTTACGTTTTTGGAAGGTTGTGTGCAGTTGCCTCCAGTATTTTTTTTATAATTTTCAAACTTTATTTAAGCCAACCCTTTCATGCTTGCTTTTATTGATGGTAACCTATGGCACATAATGGTGTCATACTTCAGTACCTATGGTAGCAAATAAAACACAGTGGTTGATTCCGGCTCATATGATGATGATGAATACTAATATATGTTTTTATTTAAGAAGAAAGAAGAAGCTATCATAATATGTAACTATGTTAGGTACTTACCACATGTCATTTTCAATTTTTTTCTTAAATACGTGTGTACGAATAATATAAAAGGGAAAATGTTTGGTTTAGTCTAATTCATGATTTAAAACAACATCATAAATAAGTTATTCTTAAGTAACAGATTTTGAGCTACATTATAGGTGTGATTAAAATCCTAACAATTCTGCAAAAAAAATTAAGGAATAGTCAAACCGTAGCAGGCTATTTGAATGTTCATGTCGCGTGATACCCAAGTGATTAATCAGATGCTTATTAACGTCTTATCAGATAACAAATTATACCGAGATATTCAATTTAAATAGAATCTGTAACTATTTAACACTGTTTCTCCTAAAAATGTACAAAACAGAAATAATCCACAAATCGTTCTACGGTTCAAGTTTATCGACGTTAAGTGACTGTAACTAAAGACTGACAGGGAAGCGTTTCATACTCAGTCACGAACTGTGCGCAATTGACTTCTTGGCCAGCGACTGAAGTTCCATTCATCTCACACAATATAAGAAAAGACGTAATCATGTCTAGGGAGGAATCACGTCCAACGAGCGACAACGCCGGAATTCCGTCTGGCCCGACATCCCCCGTAGTCTCCGCTGTAGATAATTTTCTCTACAAAAAGAAACGGATTTCTTGCTTACGGTTTTTTATAAAATTAGGGTCGACGCAATTTATCACGTTTTCCAATTTTCTTTCATCGTATAGAAAATGTTACACTGTAATTTTCAATTAAACACTTCTGAACTATAAATTATAAGTACAAGGTCTTAATCGTCTAACTTGAAAATCGAGAGTATTCTAATTAGTAAAGAAAAAGGTAGATTTACAAAATAAGGAAACTTTTCTCTAAAGAAAATGCAATACCGTGCAATAAAATGATTCTTACGTTTTTCTTCTTAACCGGCTAAACTAAAGTAAGTAATATGTTCATTATTCACTAGTCAAATAGCCTATAAACTCTACTATTGAACCTTTCTCGAGCTTCTGCGATAAGCTTGAGTCGTTACCGAGTAAGACATTTAAAGATAAAGAAAAAGTTTCGGATTCGAATTCGTCCGATGCTGCAAAAAGACGTTTCGAAAGTTAGTGCAGTTCACTATGAACGCGAATGCCCCAAGTCCACCCGTCTGCCTCCAAACAAGTAAAGACTTTACATAGCTCTGAATGAAAGTAGGATTTTCTCAAAAAACTTTTTTGCCAAAAATAAAACCGACCATTTTTAGTTGTAATATCGTATACAAATATTTGCGCACTGTTTCAATGAGAGCGAGGTTTCGGAGTAAACGTAAATATCATCGATGTATTCAATTTTTAGATTTTTGTTGATTTTTCAGAAACCGCTCGATTGATTTCGATAAAATTTAAATTGGACCTCCTAGGCTCCCCTTTGAAACAAAAAAAAGAATTTTCCAAATCGACTCAGGCATCTTTGAGTAATCGGTGAAAATACATTTAAAAAAAAGATACCTACTAATCGAGAACCGGCTTCCTTTTTGAAGTCGGTTGAAAAGGAAAAGCAGATACGTGGGAAATTCTGTTTGGAATTCAACAAACAAAGACAAGACTACTGATAAAATCGTTCCTAGTTATTTAAGCATTCGGCAATACCTTTTTGTAATAGGTACCTATATTACATGTACACAAGCCGCTCTTTTTTCACTGACTTCCAACTTTTCTGGTATCAGGAGCATAAGTAAGATGAGAGTAAAAAAATGATTTGAATTTCCGTTCGACATATTCAACGACATCCAATCCAATGGGATTCTCCAAAATATTTATGCCCGGCTGTTTATTCACGGGGCGCTATCTCATTTTTCATCAGACATGTGACTTTTATAAAATTGTATGTACTCGTAGATTCAATTTCTTAGTTCTTAATAGGTTCCGTACCAACTAGTCGTCTTGTAAAGTGATGGAAGACGTGCTGCGCCGACCCCAAATAAATTGAGATAAGGGCTGGAGAATGATGATGATGATCTTTCTTATTCTTATTCTTTATTGCACACAAAAAATATACATACAAATTGCAATAATATAGCTTATGTACAATGGCGAGCTTAACCCAGAATTGGGTTTTCTTACAGCAAACCAAATTTCGATTGCGTTTGCATCAGACGATATACCTATGTGCATTAACAGTTCATCAATTTTTTTAAGTTTTTTTACGGGTTAAAATGGATTTTAAGCAAAAAAAAATAAGCGAAAATAGTACTGCCGCATCTGATTCAGATATAATTGTTTGCAATTAACCAAAGATGTCGTGAGTCACGTTACGGGTAAAAGGTGTTACACAGAAAAGGAGCGTTATGACGCGATATGAAATTGCAATGAGGCGACTGTCCTACCGAGGGAGGGCGAGTCTCAACAAATCCTACGATAACGCCTTCATTACCCACACGTCAACCCTCTTCTCCGTGCGTCTTCGTCACCGCTTCAATCTTTTCGCGGATATTACTCCTAAATTATGACAAAAGCGCCAGTTTCGGAGCTGCATAATGAATCCCTACTAGTGATGAATGGATCGCACCATTCATCATCATTTTGGATTGACGTTTTGATTAAAACATTCTTATAGATGACGAACACTCGACATTCATTTGTTTTGTTTTTGCTGATTGCCATTGTTTTGACTTTAGCGTAGATTTCGACGGTAGCTTGTAAGACCAAACAGTAATGTGGTTGGAAAGGTTATCTTATCTGTTAATGTATCGTGAGAAGGTTGGATGATGGAATAATATTGAAAGGGTACTTAAAATAAACCACGATTTTCCACTACAATATTGTTTCCAATATTTGACTTACAACGCGACACTATCAGCTCGCTCTGTTTTTGTTTCATTTTAGATAGAATGGAAACTAAACTTTGAGCTCTTACAACATAGACCCACTTTAATTAATAAACATATAAGTACCAAAATTGTATTGTGAACTCAGTCAGTTTTACAAGTACTGAGAAAGAGTACCTAACGAAGAGCTCTGCCACCCCAATTAGAATAACGACATTCCTGAAAATAATTACGTGTTACTTACAAAACGTCATTTTCAGGAATTTCGCTTATTTAGACTGACTCCTTAGAGCCTCATATCATAAGTCTGGCTTGAAAGTTCAGGATAAATGAGCTATAAAGTAGGCCTAAACAGTACGTAACGTGATGTTGTGATTAGAGGTCGGATATTTGGATGCATATTTACCTTAAATACGTTTTTTCCCTGCATAGGGTACACAAGTATGGAAGCGGCTTCTTAAAATGCCAATTTTTTCCCAGGATCGCGGTAGTTCATAAATAATACAGTGTGTATAAAATGTAGTAATCATAGCATAATGAATATTTAAAATATATTTTAAACCAGTCAAGAAATATATTGAAAATAACACGAAAAAATACTATTATCTTGTAATAACATTTAAAATAAAACAATTTACTGAAATTTTGCTGCTCAATATTTGAATAGGACGAAATGGTAAATATTACTATTCTTTTGAAGTAAAACAATAAAGTGACAAAATAAACTGGGAATTTTCCGTATTGACGCGCGCTCCATACTAGTCAACATACAAACTTTAAGTAATATGCATCCGAATATTCGATCCCTAGTTATGATTTACCAAGACCTGGCCTACGCAACAACATTACTAATCAGTAGACGATCTTTTCAGCTTGAAAGTATGAAAAAATCTAAAACTTAAATACAGTTCTTGACTCTACCGCTGCTAACCCAAGTTAATGGTTTTATAATAAAAATACCCCAAAACGGTAGTAACAAAATTTTTATCGCAGAATACGTTGATCTTCTTCAAAACAACCGATATTTTACCGAAATCATATTTATGTACCTAGGCAACTATATATGTGCCATATGCAAATAAACTAATATATGGTGTAAAACATTTTGTACATACCTACATGAGATAACACTTTGTGTTTTATTATATTATTAATATATAAATGTCCATTTTCGGAAACCCAATTATTGGCCTACGACATGTGAATTATCTATCTGTATATAGGTAGGTATATATGTGTAATAGTTAGTACGGATGCAATATAAAATTTGCTATTTTAATAAACTGATGGTTTTCGGTACAACTCAAATATGCACATCAGATTTCCCGCACCGTATACAGAAATAATGCCATCTCTTTAGTTGAGAGCTAAACCGTATAATTTGCAAAAAAAATAGCACTACAAATAAACTTCAGGCCACCGCTCTAGCTAAGGATCTTGACAAAATATGCTGTACCCTAATTGCCTCAACCAATTTGTAGGGTTACTTCGCCTGCAGCAGTTGTACCAGAGCCTGCAACCGGGGAAAGCAACGTTCCGCATTTCAAACGTGAAGCGGGTCTCCAATGCGTCCGACGTGGTCAAGTACCTGCGAGCTATTGAAAAACTGGACCGATGGAGCAACAAATATGTTGTGCTAGATTCAACAACACAACTAGCTAAAGCTACACTAATATCGCACGTACGTGACGTGCAGCTCGGCCGTAGGAACTACCATTATTTCTTGAGCGGACTGGTGAGTGAGCTCTCAGATCATTATTAGAAAGCTAAGAGTGAAATTTCAAGATTCCGACTTTGCAAGTTTGTCTAACAATATGCGAAATGTCATTGTCATTAAGAGAACTTCGAGCTTAAGCCTGGATTTGCTTCATCTTAAATGATAATTTCATTCCAATTGCCACAATTCTGCTATTATGGGGTTGTATTAATCCCTCATAGAGTTTTAATTGTTGACCGTCTGTATTATTATATTAAGTGAAACATATTTTCAATGCAACAAAAAGTTCAATTTAATTTAAACCGAACTTAATATCTTTGTGTAATAGATTTTAATGGAACTAGATAGCTTTGTTTTATACTAAAGAATATTCTCAATGTAGGTATATGTACATACTTCTATTTTTTCATGTCCGTTTTCAATTATTTATTTGGTAAAACTTTTCTGAAAAATTATGTGTTGATCCAGGTAATGGATGATCGCTGGGAGAAAGAAATTACAGAATTCAGCGCTATTAACGTTACTGGATTTCGACTGCTGGATTTTTCCCGGAAAGTAGTTCGTGACTTCGTTGATTCGTGGAGGAGGGAGACCATTTCGGTAAGTTTAGATTCGTTTGTTTTTTTAATGTTCACAAACCTAGTGGAGTCTTCTGTGGAATGGGATGGAAATTTTCACCAAATTCACATTGATGAAACATGCATGCATTTTTGCATGCCACCTTTGAGATATTTTCTATCTCAAAGGTGGCATACAAAAATGCATGCATGCATGCATGCGCATGTTTGAAATTGTTTTTAAAGTTCTGACATATTTTTAATACATAGTTTAGAATTAATTTGTGTACGCTTTTATTTAAAAGTACCTATATCACAAAAAAAAATCATTTGAACTTTTGATATGAGACGATTGTAGCAGTGTCAACCCGTACTTTTGTTATAATTTAACCCAGCCAAGCGTTATTTTATTATTAGAGAAAGATGTTTAAGTATAAACTTTGCTATATACAGGGTGTAAACAGACCCTTCACGAAGCCGTCAACCAAGCATTCTGTACATCAAACTAAGTAACCTTACGCAAAAATTTTTGCTGGGAAACACTTTTTTTTTTGGGGTGAAAAATCACGTTTTACGATAAAACTCCAATTATCGCATTCAAAACATTGTGCTGATAGGTGGATTGAATAGTACGGGGGTCGTGGAGGTGTTTAAAACGGTAAAACTCAATCTAAAGCACTCAAAATTTTGTGCTGATGGATGCTTTGAAAAGTAAACGGGTCATCGATGTAATTAAAGCAAAGTTAAAATCTTAAAAAATACCAAGTATTTAAAAAAAAACTTGTGAAAAAGTTGGAACTTTGACCCCCAATATCTCCGTAACTAGAAGGTTCCCAGGTATGGTCTAGAACAAAAAAATGATCGCCATGATGGGGAGAATAAGTGCCTCTCGGTTTCGTTAAGGGTCTTTTTACACCCTTTATTTAAAAATAAGCAAGGAATATAAGCAGCGGCCTCTATCGTTATAAAGTATGGAGTTCAGATTAGGCACTTGTCATTCATCAATGCGTGCCCTTTGATGAGAAGTCACACGAACGGATCAAGGGATAGACATCGCTATACGTGATAGAAATATTGAATCTGCAAGAATTGGTGCGATTTTCTACTTCAGCACCTACATTGAGATACTTAATTTCAAAAGTAGACATAAACGAGTTTGGTGAAGTCTCTTAGGTACATTGCAGTTATGGGCGCCGGCAGCATTGTGCAAGGAGGTGCACTTGCACCCCCCAGTAGGGAAAGAAAGCATATAAAAGACTTAAACCTTTTATATATTACTAATATCTAATATGTTACTTTACTGTGTTAATAAAAACTGAAAGCATCTAAGTTACTAACGCTACTCGTATACTGTCAAATTTGTTCGTCACCTTGTCAATCTATTTGGTGTCCTCTCTACTCTTTTTCTGTGAATACAGCATGCACACTTGCACAGGTTGCTTAGGCCTCGTGAATTCTATCATCAGGGCCGTAGGTAGGGGGAGGGAGCCAAATCTTTGGCAACTATAGAGAAACCAATCTATCCGGACGCGAAAGGCAAAAAAATTTCGAGCTCGCTTCGCTCTCTCGTTCTCCTATTCTCGTGCTTGTTTCTATGCACAAAAAATACCAAATTTTTCCGAGAATATCCTAAATTATTCGAGCTCGCTTCGCTTGTTCAGATATCTTATGTCCCTTGCGTTCATAAGCTTTTCTTTATAAATAGGCAGAATTAACCCTATTTCTATAGGACAAAAGAAAACCCATCAAGTTCGAGTAGAGTGCTACAATTTTCAAGCTCGCTACGCTCACTCTTGCAACCTGTTTTTTTTCGATTGACAGGCTGTTTTGTTTAAATCAAACAAAATTATTCCTTGTACGAATTAACAAACGAAAATCTAACAGGTCCGAGGTGGAGTGCAAAAACTTTCAAGCTGTTTTCATGGAACTGAAGATGCACCCCCCTGGAAATAATTCTGTCTGCCAGCGCCCATGATAGTGTCAAGAATAAGAAATAAGGAGTTGCATGTAGTCAGGACTAAGAGCAAATAAAAGCTGACACACATTTTCGATAATTTTTTGCTTTAATTTTTGTTACATTTTTTCACGATGCAAGACTAACTTTTGTGAATTTTCGTACATTTTTAAATAGGCGCAGGCGGCTCTAACGTATGATGCTGTTCAAGTGCTGATCGATGCCATCCTTCGGGTGATACGAAAAAAACCTGACGTTTTGCGAACAGCGTTGAGACGGGCTACTATGAATGACAGCGGTGTTATGGACTGCAACCCAAAAAGCAAACTTGTACCTTTCGAGCACGGTGAAAAGATTTCTCGGATGATTAAAAGGGTACGTAAACTAGACTAACTAGAGACTATTTATATTAATTGGAGCGCAGACACAATATTTATTTAGTGCTAAAAAAACGGTCAAAATAATGTAGGTTAACATTTTGTGCAAGTATTATAAACCTCTATTCTCTGGGGTCATTTTACATTCCCCAGTGCTCATGCGAATGATTGATATATCTATAGATTCAATTATGATTGCGCGCGAATGTTTCGTTAATCATCCGAGGTGGATATGCGGAGGTGTCGTGGTTATTATATTCGTGGATTATAGATTCGTGCTGATAATATATATCTAATATAATAGGTAATTAAATATATTAATAATTGAAAAATGCCAAACATCGATGAAGAGAAGCATGCTAAGTAAAAAACTAAGCGAAAAAATCACACCGAATTACGTAATCTTTACATAGTACGAAACAAAGTCCTCCCGCCGT
This sequence comes from Noctua pronuba, assembly GCA_905220335.1. Lineage (NCBI taxonomy): Eukaryota > Metazoa > Arthropoda > Insecta > Lepidoptera > Noctuidae > Noctua > Noctua pronuba. Next base: position 9,553,355 of record LR999891.1, on the reverse strand, counting down.
TTGTACGCTTAGATCTTTTAAATTGCGCAACGGATTTTAATGTAGTTTTCAGCTATCGATAGAGTGATTCAAGAGAAAGGTTTATATGTAAAACATTGCACCCGTGCGAAGTCGGGCGGGTCAAATATATTATGTAGTAAATTATAAAAGAAAAAAAAATGGTTTTATGTATAGTAAATTTGTGAAGTACGAAATTCGAAAATTATTATTAAAAAAACAAAAATAATAGCAATTATTAAAAAAAATATATTAATAAAATAAAAAATCTGAATAACATCTAAATCGTATATTTACTTTACAAAAGCTGCAAAATAACTTCATTTTGACTCCTCAGATAAAAATGATCCAATGAAGTTTGAACAATAGGCCCTAAGTAAAATTATTAAGGACTTAACAATAACTTACCTTTTTATATTTTCAAATGTTAATGTTGTTGTTAATTTATATAGTTTATTCTTAAGAATATTTAAAAATGTAATTATTTTTTATAGATATAAATAAAGGTATAATAACTTACCAACAGAAATTAAATGCAAGTAATGCAAATAAGTGTGCCTATTGTAACAATAGGCACACTTATGACCCTTCAGATTTGATCCGGGCTAAAGTAGATACATAATAATATGTCTCATACCCTTTAAAGAAAAACCAAGCGCGTGAATATCAATTTTTGATAAACTGAGAATTATACTACTCTGAAACTACAGAATATCCTACGAGTCTTTTGTACTTACTTCTTTTGTTTCGTCAAAAGATTTTAAAACATTAACAATAATGACCATGAAACTGACGGATACTAAGAATAAATGCCGATAACAACTTGCACACTGGGCGATGTGGTCGCTAAGCGACAAAGCCCGTTAATCAAATAAAAAAGAAAAAAAAACAACTTGAAAAACTAGCAATTCGAGTTTGCGAATAAACTGTTGATCTTTTTAAAGATAAAAGCAAAGAAAAGCCAGCAAAACGTAAAATCCACGTGGAATGACATTTCGCTTATACGACAAGTATCCTCTTCCTTTGTGCAAGCATAAATTGTGTAGTGACGAGTCATATTGCGGCTCTTGCCGTTTAACATTGCTGTACTAGGAGTATAGTTATATTTCGTCAGTCAAATACGGCGCCACTGACACGGAGTGTGGTCTGATGGCGCGCCGTGGTGTGTACTACACTTAACCCCACGTCACAATCCGTGGCTGCTCGTGACGTATTATCTTTTACATTTAATGTTATATCTAATAAATATGAGTTCCTTTGTGTTAGGTCGACCACGCAATAATGTTGGCACCAAATTTTAATTGAGCGGCATTATAAGTACACAGGTGCTGAATACGTGTCCCGTCTTTTATATCGGATGTGCGCAGTGGGAGGGCTGAAGGTTCGGAGGCTCTGACGATTAATTAGGTTTCGTTGGGTGACGCGTAATTAACCCTAACTGCCTCCATTCGCACGCGGCCCACCCACGCGGGAAATATGAACCCTTCCTTTTTGCATTTTTCCAACTTCATCTTCCGCAATTTTGTGCTACGCGAGTTATCACCTGTAATATGTGCTTAGTTGTAAAATAAAACTGACGATTTAAAATGAAACGCAAGAGAATCTTATATTTTTTTTAGACGGAGGTTGATGGAATAACTGGGCATATTAGATTCAATGAATTCGGGCATCGCAAGAACTTTACTCTGCAAGTCATGGAGCTGACAGTCGACGGTGATATCGTAAAGGTAAGTTTAGTGTGAAAATTAAAGTATAAATTGTCACAAAATAATAGGGTGACAACAGATATTAACGGTTGGACATAACTGTTGTTATATAGCGTCTAGGATTCAATAAAGATAGAGTTTTCGCAAGTTGTTTGGTGTATGGTTATGTTTTAACTAGAATTAATTGCAAATGCCATAAATAAGTTATTATTCGCGCGGTCACGCCCTTTTATACTCGTAAGAGCACGATTTTTGTCACTGTGCCTAAAAAATATAAAGTACGGCAGTATTATCAGGAATCAATATTGGTCGTCTCAAGACCGACGACTTTATTTTATTACCTTACACTTTTCGATACTGATAACTAATCTAAATATACAGGTGGCGACTTGGTACGATAACCGGGGATTCATCCCTGTCGCCCCCAGGCTGGCTCCACTAACCGTCCCGAGAAACTACGACCGCAATAAAACTTACATCGTGACCACCATCGAGGAACCCCCATATATAATACGCGATGATCCTGAGGACCCCGAGTTTGACGTTAACGAACCATACAAGGGATTTTGTGCTGAGCTCACCAAAATGATATCTGACAAGTTGGAAATCAACTGTAAGTGAAACATCCTGGAATCATAATACCTTTTTATGTAGTTGAACCCCATGACAGCCAATTAGATTAATTTATTTTTAACCGTTATGAAAAGAAATGGTAGCTTCTCGTATCGGGAGCTTTAACCAAGATACTCTATTACTCTTTCAACAATTCAATACATCAACGTTCTTATAAGGTACTTTAAGATCCTCTCTAAGATAAATGCAATTGCTTGTAATACTTTACGATCCGTAAGTACTTTTCCCAGCAAAGAATGATCCTTTATGATCGATATGTTACGAGCGAAGTCCGCAGTGTTTGAAGCTCTGGCTGAGTAAAGTTAACTTTGCACACAAGGTTTCAAGGTATAGTTTTCAAAGATCGATTTATTACCTGGGTGTGTTTGTTTTGTGTCACCAGACACAAGGTTCACCTGTTGAATAAGCAAGAAATATAAATAACGTTGAAACTTTGAAAGCTAGTTTTTTTTTTATCTGCACACTTTTTCGTTTACGCACACAGACATCAGCCCTGTATTACAAGAAAGTATAATTACAATTTCCAATCAGAGCAATGATTTTATATAACAAAATAAGACATTACAGAGAAATCATTTACATTATAGCAAAACAAATGTTCGAGTTGTTGTGGTATTAATCAAATCGATTGTGCACGCCAAGAATGTGCATGTCAATCGTAAGAGCAAAGTCACATGATAACTAATCTAACCACTAGTTTAGCAGTATCATCGACCGGGCAAAGTTACATAAATATTTGCTTACTATGCATACAGGATGACGTAGGCAAACAGTATCAGTATGCGTGGAGGGTGCTAAGACAATTCAACTCAGATAGTGCCGCGTCCGAGACCCCAGTTGATTTCACATTCTACAGGGTGTAAGGGGACAGCCCTCCACAATATCATACTAAGGTGACCGGTACAAGAAATTATTTCAGGAATGATATGGGAATCCAATAAATTTGATTTGTTTTATGTCCTTATACGCAATGTATCATTAAAGTTGCAAAACGCACGCAGCGAACGGCAACCGCGACGACTTGTTCGATGCACTGTTGTTCGTTAAAGTATTTCAATATCCAATGTCGGATTTTTATTTTAGCCGTAGTGTTTACATAAATGGAGTGAAGCGTACCGGGAATGTAATTTTACATTGAAATAAAGGAATAGTAACTGAAAAAAAATCTGGAGAAAAATTCCTGTGCAATATGATTCAAAATAAGGAGCTGTATGCACCCTATCAGTTTGTGAAGGGTTGTCCCTTACACCTTGCTATACTACTATACACACTATGATAAAAATATATTATTTTAATATTTAATTACAGATGAAATAAAATTAGTTCGAGATGGCAAATATGGAAACGAGAACCCAAAAATCCTTGGCGGCTGGGATGGAATAGTTGGAGAACTTGTAAGAAAGGTATACCGCACTTATTTACTTTTTTTTTAAAGATACTGATATCCACAAACTAGGTTTAAAATACATATTTTAAACCTCGCTTTTGGTGGCTTATGTTATAATAGGATTTTTAGATGTTTCAATAGTAACTATGCAACAGCTATACGGGGTGTAAACGGACCCTTCACGAAGCCAAGTCAACCAAGCAGTATGTTCATCAAACTAAGTAAATCTACGCAATTTTTTTTTGGGTGAAAATTCAGGTTTTACGGTAGAACTCAATTTAACGCGCTCAAATCATTGTGCTGATGGATGGATTGAACAGTTCGGGGGTCGTGGAGGTGTTTAAAGTAAAAATCTAACATTAAAGACATGTATTTAAAAAAAAAGTTGGAACTTTGACCCCAAATATTTCCGTAACTAGAAGGTTCCCTACCTTACCTTCTAACTCGAAGGTATGGTCTAGAACAAAAAAATGATGCAATGACGGAGAGAACAAATGCCTTTCGGCTTCGTTAAGGGTCTTGTTACACCCTTTATTTACTCCAGATCAATACAGCAGTGAAAATACAGTCAACGCAAATATTTTTTGTGTCGATACAATTTTCATATCCATGCGTAATAAGTGCGATATTGCGCAATTCATGTCGCGGCGCTCTTCTTCCACGTTCCGATGTTTTATATATATGTGTGTACATACAATAAGGCGTGAACATATAGTTTTATGGTGTTGTTAAACGATTCTTATCGTATCGGCTTATCAAAACTCATTAAATAAAATTACGTACCTACAACTACATACCGTTTAATAAAATTTTATGAAAATGAATTAGGTATGGCCAAAAAACTTACGGGAATTCATACAAAAAAATCTCTCCGAAGCCTGGCTATTGGTAATTGTTATTTGTAAAATTTCTGCAAAAATAATCAAAGTATTATTCAAAATTGTTCGACAGCACTGAAGTTTTAATGTTACAGTTTATTCGAACTATTTATGCCTTTTAAGTAACTTGGAATCGACTTTACCTTGTGTTGTTTTTTATTTCTTCCTATTATCGTTCAAGAGTAGTTTTATACCGACGACGGTGATGTCAGATGTTAATCCGAAGTGACGTCAACTGGGCTTAACTTTAATTATACAAGGTATAAACGGACCCTTCACGAAGCCGTCAACCAAGAATTCTGAACATCAAACTAAGTAGCTCTACGCGAAAATTATTGCTGGGAAACGACTTTATTTTGGGGTGAAAAATCATGTTTTGCGGTAGGACTCAATGTAACTCACTCAAAACATTGTGCTGATTGATGCATTGAATGTTAAAAGGGTCATGGAGGTATTTAAAGTAAATTTATAACCTTAAAAAACTAGTATTAAAAAAAAACTTGGCAAAAGTTGGAACTTTGTCTTCCAATATCTCCGTAACTATAAGGTTCTTACGGCTTCATTAAGGGTCTATTTACACCCTTAATAAATTTAAAAAAAGAACAGTGCACCCTTGTTCACACACAAGTACGATACTTGTGAACTCTGGGCCTTTGGAAGTTATGTTACAACACTTTATTTACCAGTTGAATCAATATGTTACCACTCCAGCACTAGTAAAACTTATTAAATGTTAGTTTACACCAGTACTGGTAGATTTATTGTAAATAATATAATTAGCACCGTAGGACATGGTCAAGTTAAACTAGCTAGCGTAACTCCGCTGACGTGATGCGTAGCTATATCTAAGCTTGAGAAGACCAATACAAAATTAGTTAGGTGTTTTCACGCGAAATATTAGTATTGATGCACTCAGCGGCACGGAATCTGGCTCAAACCGATAACAGGCAATTTTGGTACCGCGTGGCAATTTCGAGTGGCAGTTTTTCTGGACATTTGTTTTGGTTAATTTATGAGGGCAAGCACAATTAAAAAAAACATTTTTATAATTTTTTGACACTCAACGTTAGTGCGTTTCTGGAACGCAAAAAACGCGGGTGAGTTAAAATTCGATATTATAATGGTCGTCCATTTAATCTTTATTGTTTTGTTTACTTATTAATCTGTAGTCATTTATGCTTCTAGAATTGGAACACAGTTAAATGAGATAAAAACTGAAAAAACTGATTTCATCAACGAACACTCCGTTGCCAGTGGTCGTCTGCTGAGTGTCGCTTGTTAATTTAATACAAGGTGTAAACAGACCCTTCACGAAGCCGCACAACTCACAACTCACAACTTAGTGCTGATGGATGCTTTGAATAGTAAACGGGCCATGGAGTTAATTTAAGTAAAGTTGAAACCTTTAAAAGTGGTATTTAAAAAAAACTTGTCAAAAAATTGGAACTTTGACCTCCAATATCTCCGAAACTAGAAGGTTCCCAGGTGTGGTCTAGAAGAAAAAAATGATCGCAATGACGGGGAAAACAAGTGCCTTTCGGCTTCGTTAAGGGTATATTTACACCCTTGTATAATTAAATAAGACTATTTTTACCAGCTCGAACATGCTAGTCTGGCATCATAACTAGAAATTTTAAAAATGTAAGAGTTGATAAAGCTTACTAACTGCATAACGAATATTCTGGTTTCCATTGTTATAATCCCTTAGGAACATCGACCGAGGATTGGTCGGTCTCGCTATCTGGTGGCCAGTGAGCAATAAATATCTTTGTAAAATCCCAGTAGCGGTATTCCAAAGGCTGTTATTGCCGACTGTTTTCTCTATGTACCGGACTCCAATTTAACAGATCAAATATTATCATTTTAAAAGCAAAAATAGTTACATGTAATATGGTTTCCATGGGTGTTGGAGTTACAGCGGTTATAGAATCATAAGTTCATAACTCAAAAAAAAACATTTTATTTCTAGTTTTTTATAAATATTGAACACACTGAGGTAACTGATTGAAAATGCGCAAAGACTTTGAGTATGAGTTTGGATATGGTATATTAAGATTTTTTCGTTTTTTTTGTATGGAAGTAAGAAATATGGCTAACTAGTGAACTAAAATATTGATTATGAAATGCAAATAATTAATATCGTTACCGAAAATTTAGTTTGTGATTTAAAAACAGTATTTGGAAACTTTCCAAATTCCTTTTTTACACCTAAAACGGTTAAAAATCAAATTCAGTGTTTTAATTGCAATTCATTTTTAATATTCTAGTTTACTAGTTAGCCATATTTCTTATTTCCATACAGTAATATTGACAAATTAATTAAAGCAGGTAAATATTTGACAGCTATTTGCGACGTTGCCAACTTTTTGGATGAACGCTCTTAAAGGCGACTCAGAAAATGTTCCTATTCTCTCAATAGCAATAATATATTTCAAAAAGGATAAATCTGTGTTGGATCATATTCTCACCGCTACTTGAATCAATTATTATTAATCCTTTACCGTCGTCGGACCGTCCGATTTATCCGTTAATACCTTCTTTTTAATTTCAATCCTTTTATTCAGTTATATAGGGTGGAAGAGACACCGACGCTAAAACTGGTACCACGTATTCAGAACTGTATCATTCTGAACCCCTCGACATAAGTAATTTACTTAATTTTTGACATAAGTAATTTACTTATATTTTTTTTTTATCGACAGTAATTTTTCGTAAGTTATATACAAAACTGCAATACCTACACGGACAAAATGGAACATCTGTTTTTTGACGATGTACTGAATACGTGGGACGTAACCGTTTTAGCGTCGGTGTCCATTGCACCTTGAATGCATGTTGTGATTGAAATAATTTTTATTTTATTTTATTTATTTGGCTCACCAACAATTGAATACACTGCTTCAAAGATACGAGATACATTCAATAGAGTCACATACAAGTGTATCAACCTCTTACAGGTAAGCACATCATGCACTACTTATTTGTCGTTAGCTGCCCACTTACAATCAGATGAGTACCTAACTACAACTATAGTTATTAAATACATAATTCAAATTAAATTAAAATCAAATTAAATTAATAACAAGTATGTTTATTTTTCGATAAATTTAATCACATTTTTGTTAAAGAAATAAGTTATCGAGTGGGTACTATTAGTATCAAGAACTCGTGTGTCACTACTCAATAGTTTGTACAAAACAATAATTTTAAGATAAGTGACCGTCCGTCCTTTCCTCTTTTAAGTATTTTTTCTTTGAATCCGTGGACAATAGTGTGGGTTATACGTATATTAAATGCACCTAAGTAGCTCCGATATACAAATTGTTACGTGTAACTGTTTTTTGTCCCTAAATAAATAAATAAAATAACTACACAAAAACTCTTCTTTAACATGAGTATTTTGTGATCTCTGCTGTGCCATTTTTCGCCCTTATGCCATAATGTATGCATAAGTAATAAGGAAACTTAGTTACTAAGTAAGTAAGTAAGTGAACTCGGTAGGAAGGTAGGTACATCTTATATATAAAATTCTCGTGTCACAATGTTCGTTCCCGTACTCCTCCGAAACGGCTTGACCGATTCTCATGAAATTTTGTGAGCATATTGAGTAGGTCTGAGAATCAGCCAACATCTATTTTTCATACCCCTAAGTGGTAGTAGGTAGGTAGTAAGTAGGTAGTAGGCAGGTAGTAGGTAGGTAGTAGGTAGGTAGGTAGTAGGTAGGTAGGTAGTAGGTAGGTAGGTAGTAGGTAGGTAGTAAGTAGGTAGTAGGTAGGTAGTAGGCAGGTGGGCCGAGTAGTAAAAAGTACAAGGAGGTAGTGTACTAGGTAGAAAAAATTGCAGTGCAACGCATGCCGGGTACAGCTAGTACCTACATATCTAAGGGCATGTAACAAACTGCAGATACTTAATACTTACCGACCGAACCAACATGGATGGATCCATTTTCCGTTTTAGTACACTTGAATTTCCTCAGTGCAGATGACTGTTATGAATAGTCTAACAGCAAATGAACCTAAATGGTCCTTTACGGTACGACTGTCAAAATCCACTTGGACAGCGTGTTGGACTATTTTAATTCGAGGACGGGGACAAAATGTCTGTTGGCACTCCTTCTTGGTCTCTTTTGTGCTGTTATTTCAGACCACAGGAGCCGTTTTAAAAAGAGTTATCATTTTCAGTATCAGTTTTTGCTGTTTACAGTAATATTCTGTTATTGACAGAATAATAACACGTCTACAAAATAACAATAAGATCCTTTTAATTTTTTTTTCCACTGTTATCCCACTGCTGGGCAAAAGCTCTACAGCCTTCCATTCTTCTCTTCGTGCGGTTTTCTCCGACCAATCTCTCTCTACGCCGTCACATCAGCGTTTTCTAATTATTGTATTTTCCTTGTAAAATACAGTAATAAAATTGTCTATTAATATAAATAGTTATAAATCTACCGGATGAACAGGAAAGAAACTCTATTAAAAATATTTGCCTTTTACACTGTTGTCGTAGTACATTATTAACATCTTAAGTTCTTATGAGTGTAGGCCTGGGGGCCGCAGAATCGTAATAATAGTTTAGCAGAATCATCATAGGATCAGAATCATAATCACGCCTTAAAATAGTGCAAACTAGGTTCTTATTCTAATATATACATTTCAGGAAGCAGACATAGCTATTGCGCCACTGACCGTCACGTTAGAACGAGAAGCCGTCATTGAATTCAGCAAGCCTTTTCTTTCTTTCAACCTCAAACCTAACAAGGATGATGCTAATAATAATACAGGCGCCATCTTTAGTTTTCTTCAACCGCTATCAATGGAAATATGGGTATGAAAAAGTGTATTTAATGCCGGGTACCCATTGGTGTAACGCAACGTGAAATGTAACATGAATGAGCCGTCCAGACTTATGCAATGCAACATGTAACCGAACAACAGGCGAATTTGTTACAGCGTGTGTTACATTACATGTTACGTTTCACCAATGTGTACCCGGCATAACATAGTCACGAAAACAGTTAAAAAAACAATAGCAAAATTATATATTTATTAAATTCTTTTTCAGCTTTCCATCGTCTGTAGTCTCTTCGCTGTGAGTGTGGTCTTATTCATTGTATCTCGATTTTCTCCATATGAGTGGAGAGTGGTTTCCTTTACGGATTCACAAATTTCAGAGCATTCCGACGTCGCTACCACAAAGGTAATCACAAAAATATATAAATAACAATTTTTCTCGTGGTCAAATAATCGTTTATAACAACAATAATTGGAGTATTCCTCAAAGCGCAACTATTTTTAAGCGCAACCATGATGAAAAATATCGTTAATGAATCTATCATACCCATCTTTATTTTTCATCATGGTTGCGCTTCGAAGAATAATTTAGTTGCGCTTTGAGAAATACCCCCATAACTGAATGAACATTTGTTAAAACTTCCACACGATATTGCAGACCACGGTGGTGAACGAATTTAGCTTTTGGAATTCTATGTGGTTTTCGCTGGGCTCTTTTATGCAGCAAGGCAGTGACATTAACCCCAGGTCAGTGAATATTTGAATATTTTATTGTCTTAAGTAAAAAACCGGCCAAGTGCGAGTCGGATCGGCGCACAAAGGTTTTAGTGTTACCAAATAATATAATTACTACATGATTTACGCTCAACAGCAAAACTAAATTTATTTTTCATAGAATGTTATTTTAGAAAAAAGTTACTTCTGCAGTTTCATGAGAACGTCCCATATATCGAAAACTAAAATCAAATCTTATTCAAACCACTCTGGTCGTTGAAAGTTACTTTTACTACACAGTTTATTACACGCGCCCCCCCCCCCCCCATCTTTTTCAAAAAACACACTTTTGTGTATGGTCTGTAGAAGAGACCTACTCTCCAAATTTCAACTGTGTGGTGCTAACAGTCTCGGAGCAAAAAGCGTGTGACTTACGGACGGACAGACAGACGGACAGGATGAATCCTTAAATGATTCCATTTTTTGCCATTTGGCTACGTAACCCTAAAGAGGAGATTCATATAATTCTTCATACACCAATAAGTTTGTAACTTGTGGTATAATAAAATCCACTAATTTAAACATTTTATTAAAAATCTAATTCGCTAACTAGTATATTCAGTGATTACACGTATTTGTATTTTGGATCCGTCCATTGGACTAGAAGGTTTAACTAAACATTTGGATCATCATCTGCCTAGCCCTTTCCCAACTATATTGGGGTCGGCTTCCAGTCTTAACCGGATGCAGCTGAGTACCAGTATTTTACATGGAGCGTATCAGACCTCCACAACCCAGTTAGGACTGGGTAATACGGTACCCCTTGGTAAGACTGGTTGTCAAACTTTTTTGGGCCACTGACTACCTAACGACTGTCAAAGATCTACAAATTGCTTTCCGAGGCACGGAGGAAACTCGGTATGTAACGGGTGGTCACCCATCCACAGACCAACCTAGGCAAGCACGGCTTAACCTAAAGATCGACCCGAGCGGCCGTTTTTATTTAGCCACGAGCTCCTCCTTTTTCCGCTAACTAAACATTTGGATAATAGATAATAATTCTGTGAATATTTTAGGTCTGTATCCGGAAGGATTGTGGGCTGCGTGTGGTGGTTTTTCACTCTGATAGTGATATCATCGTATACGGCTAATCTCGCTTCATATCTAACACTGTCTCGCATTACGGAACCCACCCAGTCATACAGTAAACTAGCTACGTGCCCAGAGGTAACTTCATTACTGTTGACATAAATAATCCTTTAAAGCTTCTAGGAAATGTGGAAAACGAGGTTTCATTACCGATGTTACAATTCTCACAAAATATACATTCTCTTTGGATTTTAAGGTAGTTTGACTATAGTTGCTGCCAGTTAAGATCGCAATGGCGGTCATTGACCCACCTACATTTATTAAAGTTCTTAACTTTGAAATCCAAAAGTAAGCCTGTTCATGTCTTGAATCGTCATCTATCGCGTGACCTTCAACATTTTTTCTAATGAAAAACGATACATGGTTGATTTGTTTTGGTTCGTATGAAGAGATATTATGGAAAGAGCAATGACCGCTATTGCGATCTTAATTGTCAGCAACTGTAAACAATATTATCTTCTTCAGGATACTCTAGAAAAGCCAGATGCTGTTGTATACCCCGAAGAAGTGCCTGTTGATGAGCACGGATGGCTTGCATTCCTCATGGACCGCTCCGCAGTACCAGAAGAAAAGCCTTGTGAAATGATCGTCACCCTTACTCATTCTGGATTTAAGGACTTCGCTGTCGGTTTTCCCAAGGGATCCAAGCTGCGGTAAGCATTTTGATATTTCTTTGACTTACGCGACACTTTAACTCCTATGCGAAATGCGCGCAATATTTTTATGGCGAATGTTTTGCGAATTATTCTTTCCTAAGCTCTTAAAAGCGCTTCAGAGTGTTTTCATTAGAGAGTGTTTTATAGGGAAGGCGTCAATCTGGCCTTGCAGTCTCTGAAGGAGGAGGGTGAGATTCCGAAACTTGTTCGTAAATGGTTCACCAAATCCGAATGTGATGCCGCTGACGTTGTAAGTAGCATCTTAATATGCACATTATTAGTTATAATTTCTTCAGCCTTCGTACTTTTGATTTTGATTTAAACTTTGATGTCCGTTCGTGTTGTTCGTTTTGTTACCTGTAACTTTCTTTATTTTATTTTATGTAGGTTATAAATTGAAATGCAATAAGTTCAAATACATACGGTAGGGGGGCCAGAAAAGAAGTGTTGTGTGTGGTAATCGATAAGGACATGTGATGTGGAGGAATGGGGAAAACGTAGTGAGATTTTTTTTTAGTATTAATGTAGATCGCTTAAGGGTAGAGGAAAACTAAAAAAACGATGGATGGACTGTGTGGAGGATGGTATGGCTAGAAAGGAGGTGACGAGTAATAGAGTAGTATGGAAGAGGAAGGCATGCTGCGCCGACCCCAAATAAATGGGATAAGGGCAGGAGAATGATGAGGGGAGCCCAGAAGGTTTTTCAGCAAGCATATTTAGCCTGAAAACTTGATAGCTGAGTAGTTAGGACGTGATGAGAGATCGCTAAAATTATACTACGAAAAGATTAGAACATGAGCCCTTTGGGCAAGGATCCACTTTCAGTTTTCAAAAAGGGTCAAAATCTAACAACGGGCTGTTCAGCAACGTTAATTTTCATCGTACGGGGTCTGAACGAAAACGACATCAACAGGCAAAACTTCTCTATTACATTCTGCCCTTTCACTAAATTAATCTGAAGAATCTAACGATTCTGAAAAATATTTTTTTAAAGGATATTCTACACAGCAAATGTAACTACTGGTCAAGAAACACTTTCTAAGAGAATATTATTTTTTGTGCTGAATATTCTCAAAAAAAAAATAGACCCAAAATCGGATTTTTAATCTTTCATTCTGCTCTATCTTAAAAAGAAAACAGTATATTACGAGATTAATAGCTGAAAATTGTCGGCTAACCAATATTTACAAGCTTTCCATTGAATAAGAGGTCTGCTTATACTGCAAATGACTAACTTGATGTGTCGTGGAGCATTCAGAACTTAATTTATGTGCAAGTCCATCTCGCGCTTTCGTGTGCACATCTTGGCGGTCCCCAATATATAATTAATATTTATGTTTTAGGAAATTAAAGGATCCGAGTTGACACTGAGTCAAGTGGCTGGCTTATTCTACGTTCTGGTGGGAGGTTTGTCTCTGGCTCTGGGGGTTGCTTTGATCGAGTTCTGCAAGCACGGTCGCGCGGAGGCGGCGCGGGCTAACGTGTCACTTCGGGCTGCGCTGCGGGCTAAAGCACGACTTGCTTCTAACGCAGAACGCAAGAACCAGTCCCAACGTGGAACTCAACGCGAACATGAACGCCTTGGATGGAACGGCGGAGCTTACGGAGGGGTAAGTTTTAATTTTTAGTCTATTTTATTTACGCTCACGAGACGTGTATTCTTTTGGCATTTAAGAGGACATTACGATAATATGGGAACGTGAAGTCATAGTACATTCCTAAGATCTTCTTCACAAACTATTCATTTAAACTAAAACTATTTGTTAGTATATCTTTGGTTAAAGTATTAGTGTGAACTCGTAGTCAATTTCTGGGAGGACTCAATTTACACGACACGTTAGTGCTAGGCAATACGCTCAAAATTGAATAGACTCATCGGTGTAATCCAAAGAACAATCATCGGCGTAGTCTATGATGGGCTGAATGAGAGTTTGCGCAAGGGAGATTTTGGTGTTCACTGGTAAGACCCTCTAGAGGCATACGAAGGAGTGGAACGTGTATTGCATTTGCGATTAAATTCAGCAACATGAGTCCATGATTAGTAGGAGTCCATAGTCACTCCCAGGTTTTTAGCCTTATTTGTGTAATCTATACGAACTCCATTCAGATATTGAAGTAAGCGATGCAACATTGAGCCCATTCCGCATATACCTGCCGCCGATGATCAAGGATCTTAGGAATGAAGCAATCCAAAGGAGCGCGACCACTCGCTAATCAGATACAGATCCTTGTTCATGACAGACATGGCGGCTTTTGCATCTTCCCTATTTAGAGTACGGCTTTGTACTTTAGTTCCATTCACCACAGTCTTTCAGAGGTTTATGCTGGTGGGATATTGCTGCAGCAATAACAACAGGTATCATTTACATGATGAATTTTTCTCGACTCGAAGAGGAGATTATTGATAAGAGATAATAATAAGGTTGTTAACGCGTATCTCGCGGACGAAGATTACGGGCAACACCTAGTCTTATATAAGGTCCCATTAAAATAGATGTACAAACTTTTAGAAATCATTCAGACCACCAAAATAAAGACAAACGCATTAGATACTTTCAAGAAAAAAATCAGCTAACGAAAATACACTAAAAATGTTAGTCAACTGAAAGTTACTATGGTTTAATACAGAATGATATTAACAGAACTGACTGGGTACCTACTTACGAGAACGCGCGCGGCGGGGCGCGAGTGCACGTACCTACCCATAATGGATATGTTTATCCCAGAGTGCTGGCAATTTATAATTTTAGGTCAAAATAAAATCACTTTAATCAGTGTTTTTTTTGCTTGGATATCTTTGTTTAGTCGTACTGAAAGCTGTGTTAAATTTTGTTAAATTTTTAAAATTTAGTGGGACCTTATATAAGGTCTAACTTTTTAAACACGAAATATTTCAAGAGTAACTTCTATAGGTCGTAAAGTCACCATAGCAACGAAAATTTTTTTTTTATCTAAGTGTATTTTTATAAAAAAAAAAATAATAATACTTGACCCACAAAATAAATACTGTCTAAAGGTTTAAAAAGTAAAAAAAAGTTTTAAAAAGTAAAAGTAAGTAAGTAAGTTTAAAGTTTGTAAAGGTTTTATGCAAAATGTCGCAAGAATATTTAGAACTATAATAATTTCGTAAAAATAAAAACATTCAGAAAAAAATTTTTTTTTCGTTGCTATGGCGACTTTACGACTTGTAGAAGTTACTCTTGAAATATTTCGTGTTTAAAAAGTTAGACCCTATATATCATTTAAACAAAATCTCTTAAATAAAATATTTTGTCAACAGTACTACAGCCCCGCGAACCAAATCGGCCAGGAGGAGACGGCTTTGCATTCAAGCTTCACGCAAGTCTGATCCGCGGCCCGGGAGGCGACGACTTCCCGCCGTCGTGCATCCCACTCCAAGCAAAGGTCCAGCTCGGTAGACCTCTATCAACTGTAAACAACTCGGCAATCCACATGACTATCGATGACACTGACTACGGACCTAACGGCTTTTGCCTCTGCTCGACATATGATTCAACTTGAAAAAAAAAAATTTCAAGCTTTTACTAAAGCATTAATAACACCGATACATTGAAAGACCCCTGCTACGGGCTGAAAGTCACTTTAAGTCAAAATGTAAATAAATTTAGATAAAACTTCTAAAGAAAATGAAATACTTTTACGAGCACTGTACTTCTCCTCTTACGTTTTGAAAGTTGATGCTGAATGAACGACACTGAACTATTTTCTTTTCCATTTCTTTCTTAATAGTAGGTGGGACTTCAAAGGTTTACATGTGAAGCAAAATGACGAATTATGTTTATGTACGTTCTGTGAGAATATAACGTGTCGTATGTTTAAGTGAATTTTACGCCATCGCTGTTCACTAAACTAAGTACATTGTGATATTATTTCGAAGGGAGTACTTGTGTAGCTAATACGGATTTTTTTTATCTAACTAACGCATTTCAATGGAGTATACCCCTCCCACTATCCCCAGCATTAATAAACGTAAAATTACATTTCAAATGTTTGACTCTATTATCATCATGTTGGTATTTGGTTATTTTCGAAAAAGCCTGGCGTATTTTACAAAGTAGATGAATATCAGGGTCTTATAATTACGTGTTTAGTAAGTAAAACTTTTTTAATTAGGTGACATAATTTAAAATCCTGTAATTTTAAAAGTTATACCAGGTAGTTAGATAAAGATAAACGTTAAATATGGCTAAGTTACCGCTGTGAGGGCGCAGTGGTACTCCAGTCGTTGTAATTAACGACTATTTGACTGCAGAGCGTACTAAATATGCGCAACTTATGACGATACGATTTTCATCGCGATATAATGAAGGCACGTTATCGTTAAAACTGGAACCGCAACCGTACAATGGCCGGTTGTACAAACGCTTCATAGAGCTAGAATTGAATAGGGGACTGCCTGGCTAACCCCGCCTGTTGTTTCTGAACCTCAATCACCACGCCAATAAGCTGGTGAATTTGTTATAACATCCTTCTTCAATAAATGTTTCATGCCCAACATGAATTAACGGATAAACAGACGGGACATAAGAGAAGACGGACTGATAATACTATCTATGTAATTCTATTAAAACTACGAGGTAAACTATACCGTGAAAACCTTTAAAGAGGTCAATTTTACTCGCATAGGTATAGTAATTGCAGAGACGTACAGTATTTGCAGTTGATGCGTGCATACATTGCTCAAACGCAGTGTGTTCATTACATTAGATATGTCATTACCGTTAACGGCTTAATCGAGTCCATTTCTGGGAGTTTCTAAATAATTGATGTGCAACAAGCATTAGCTGTTAGTTATTTAGTGGTTGCCGTGATCACATGAAGATGCATATTTAAAATAATTACAAATTGCGCGTAAATATTATTTTTACGTGATACAATGAAAGGTGTGCATAAACGTATTTTGTGCGCATGCTAGGGGTGTTGTGTAACTTACGCACACTATGCGTGTACTAGCGTATGTTACACCCACGACATGCATGCCCCAGCATGAGATATTATATAGCATGCTAACATCTAGTCATCATGTGATTTATGTAGCTTACCGGTTATTACCGTTAGAATTATATTATAAGCACCATATAACTATAGATAAATCTTTTCTGTGTTTCAGGATTTCAAAATAAAAAGTAGTTAAAATATCGACGTCTATATCACATACCAGTTTTATTAAAACATAACATAGGTAATGTAATTCTAAATTGAAAAATGTAGGATAAATTGCTGTGTGATAATGTTATCATTAGGTAGGTAAAATATTTAAAAAAATTATGACACACTAATTTCATTTTATATTAATTTAAGAGCTTAGATTTATTGATATTATTAATATTTTATGTGTTTATAAGTATAAACTGTCTCCTTCGAGTTTTGAAAAGTCTGTTTCCTTACCCACTTTCTGTTTACTTATTTATAAAGGGTGTAAAAAGACCCTTAACGAAGCCGAAAGGCACTTGTTTTCCCCGTCATTGCGATGATTTTTTTGTTCTAGACCATACTTGGGAACCTTCTAGTTACGGAGATATTGGGGGTCAAACTGCCAGCTTTTTCACAAGTTTTTTTTTTAATACTTTTTTCTAATGTAAGATTTTTACTTTTAACACCTTCACGACCCCCGTACTATTCAATCTATCCATCAGCACAATGTTTTGAGAGCGTTACATTGAGTCCTACCGTAAAACGTGATTTTTCACCCCAAAAAAAAATCGTTTCCCAGCAATAATTTTTGCGTAAAGTTACTTAGTTTGATGTACAGAATGCTTGGTTGACGGTTTCGTGAAGGTTCTATTTACACCCTGTATTGTGTATGTTTGTTTGTGTAAATGATATTTAAAACTTATGAATTAAGATGAATAATTAATAATGCCAAAGGCATTTGTAAGTCATATCAAAATTATAAACGGCAGTAAAACCATTAGGGAGCTATAACTAAGAATGTCTTCAAGGTTTCTTTTCAAGTCGTATATGTATTAAAGCAACTTTCTTTGACATATAGCTTCTTTAATTAATTATGCTTCCGTCCTAAAGCTATTTTAATAATTAATTTAGAAATACCATTAGCTAATAACTTTGCGCTTGCCTGCCGATTTTGTGTCGGTAAAATGCTTTTTTTACTAAATATTGTGCCAAAAGTAAGTATCAGCATTAAATTCAGAATGGTTTTTTAAAAATGTTAGTAAAATAATTGACACTGTTATTGTAAAGCAAATTACACAAAATGTGCGGTTAAATCCGTCCGTCTGTGAAAGGCTGAACTTTACTCCGGCGGCGGCAGCGGTGTAAAGCGCTTTTAATTAAAAATAAATTGAAAAAGATTCACCTATTTTAGCTAACAGCAGTCGGTTTTCATAATAACACATCAGTAAAACGCAAAGTCCGACATCGCTTAAAAATGCAATACTTGCAGCTCATGTTATTTGTAAAAGCCATTTTTTACATTTTGCGTCTCTATAACTACAATTCTATTCCTAAATATTTATATTAAAGTATTCTTCAAACGACTGATTTACATAATCGTTTCATGAACGTAGTTTAGGTCTAAGGCATATTTCAGTAACATTATGTTAATCGTAAAATATGTAATCGAATGTCTAATTTAAATGGTATATCTGTGGAGTCACCTTCCACGTCCTAGTCATAAGATTCAAGGCTCAAGGCTCTTGTAATCTGTAGTATGACGTCATAAATAGTAAAAGTATAACTCTACTAACATTTCTTCGCAAAATCGACTTCTAGGCTAAAACGAATTTTCTTAAATAGTTTCAAGTGCATTGGTAAGTTCTTCACAACCGAAATCAAGGCTGGGCCTGTGGACGGTGAGTAATGGGTTAGCTCACCGTCCGTCCGTCTCATGACGACAGGCCGTGTCGACGGCGCGTTCGTGTTCCACGCGTTCCTCAAAGAGATGTCAGCAACAGGAAGGGGCAAGGGCCGATGCCTGCCAGGGCTGCGGGACTGTTCGAAAGAGATACCGCGGCCCTGGAACACAAAGGGCGACGAAGGAACATGGATGGGTTTTAGTCAGTAAAAGTCTGACACTCCCTCCCACTCCACCCAGAGCGGGGGGGGGGGAGTATTTGATGATTTCCCATCCAAAAAAAAAACCTGCATTAAAATACTTCCAGAATGAATGGCTAGCCATATTGACCAACTATCGTGATATACAGCACACATGAATACACATGAATAAATTGTGGACTAATACCGCTCCACAAAGCGATGAACTGCCTCCAAGCTATGTGTTTATTAAAACCCTTCTGAATTAAGAATTGCATGAAGTCTAGGCTAAAGAACGTCCAAGGCAACTTAATTGGCACAGTGATAGGACTAAGAGCAATAGGCTTATAAAATCATAATTAAAATTAAATTTAAAAACCCAGTTTCATCCCCCATATCTAGTAAATGGCAGCACCGATTTTGATAAAACATGTCTAATTTTTATATATACAACATGCGCTTTCATTTGATACCCCACTTGGGTATGTTTGATAATATTCGATTTTTCATACCCACTTTCATCCCCCATATCTAGTAAATGGCTGCACCGATTTTAATAAATCGATATCTAAGAACCATTAACAAGAAACTAGCTTTCAAATAAAAAAAACTGCATCCAAATCGGTTCACTCGTTTAAGAGCTACGGTGCCAGAGATAGACACACACATTGCGGTCAAACTTATAACACCCCTCTTTTTGCGTCGAGGGTTAAAAAGAGAAAAATGAATATCAAAAAACATTGCTACTTACATAAGAAAATAGCATCTACAATCGACAGCGTAATCAATCACAAATCCATAGCGTAACATGTTCATGGATACCAATCTAACCTTTTCAGCCATTTAGCCAATCCTCAAAGTAAAATAAATAGGCCTAATGAGTTACTCTTTCTCTATGACGTCATGATACAGGTCGCCTTTTGAAACCTAAACATGAATTTAGGTAACTATTACCACACATTTATATAGTTGTCGTAACATAACTACTTCAATGTGATGACTATCTACCGTATATGATTGTTATTATAAACTACGTATAATAAAGTACTTGAAAAAATTATCTACTTATTGGTGTTTTATTTCAACCACCCGATATTATACCCTTTTACGCCGCTTCCTTTACAATTTTAACTTCCTCGCAAAAGTAGTCGAAAGGCGTCGAACGCACTCTCGCTCCCAACCATGGATTGAACCACGACCGGAAGCAAGAGGTTATCTGCAGCACCGACCGCCGTGTCAAGGTCATGGCGCTGTATTGCCAAGGCTGGTGCTATGCCTTGTCTTCGAGCCAGTCTCCGCAGTGGTGACAACCGGGTTAGTAAATTAAGGGTGCAAATAGACCCTTAACGAAGCCGAAAGGCACTTGTTCTCCCCGCTATTACGATCATTTTTTTGTTCTAGACCATACCTGGAAACCTTCTAGTTACGGAGTTATTGGGGGTCAAAGTTCCAACTTTTTCACAAGTTTTTTTGAAATACATTTTTTTTAATGTTATAACTTTACTTTAAATACCTTCATGACCCGTTTACTATTCAATGCATCCATAAGCACAGTGTTTTGAATGCTTTTGATTGAATTTTACCGTAAAAGGTTATTTTTCACCCCAAAAAAAATTTGTGTAGGGTTACTTAGTTTGATGTACAGAATGCTTGGTTAACGGCTTCGTGAAGGGTCTGTTTACACCCTGTATAGTCGCAAACATAGTGGTGAGTACCCTCTTGGACAATAGACTTTGACAACGGGCGCGTGTAGTCTTTTCGACGCCTGCGCTGTTTTTTAATCAAAATTATAAACAGAAATGCATCAAGTGCGGTCGACGCCGCGCGACCGCTTCTAGGTTAATGAATCCGTCCATTGTCTTCTGCAGCTCATTGAAGTAATACAAACTGATAATGATGCTTATGGCTTATTACAACAGATTTCGTAGTACTACGTGTTATTATTAAAGCTTATAATGCACCTGAAAGTATTCCGCACACCAGTGCAATGTGATGAGTAGAGATCGGATATTCGGATGCGTATTAACCTAAAGTTTGAGTGTTGACTAGTACGGAGTGCGAGTTCGAGTATCAAAATATTCTTTTTTTTTTCTGTAATTTTTTTCTGTAATTCTGTAATTTTTCTAATTTTCTGAAATTCAATTCAATTATGTAATTTGTTTAAACTTGCTTCCGTATGGGCGCATCATGCCTGAAATAAATGAATTTTATTTAAGCCCAGTCATATTTAACATTTTATTAGGTGTATTTTAATATTCAGCAGCCGATGATGATGATGAATTCAGTTATGGAGCAGATTTTTTTTTTAAGTTGAAGCTTTTTTACGTGTTTCCACAAATTTCAGGTTTAAACATAATAGAAATATGTATTATTCTTAGGAATACTACACACTAAATATTTTTTTTATGAAATCCTGCGAAATCGGGAAAAAATATATTATAAGAAGCCGCTTCCACACTTTTGTACTTTTTTCCGGGAAAAAATGTACTTAAGGTAATATCCGATCACTAGTGATGAGGTATCGACGCAGACATTTATTCCTCGAATTTACAGTTTACTGCTTCGTCCACGTGGAGGTCAGAAAATACCCCTCGGCAACGTGCCCACGGGATAAAAAGTATCGTATATCCTAATCCAGGTCATGTTATACCTGTGTGCCTTTCATTGAAATCTGATCAGCTGTTGTTAAGAAATATAAAACACGACAGAGTTGCTTTCGTATTTATATCTAATGTTTGTTTCGATAATACGAATTTTCTTTTACGTTTCAACCTTATTCATTGTGTTTTCCTACTGGATAAAAGTTAGCAATTGTAAGTGTTTAAATTCTGATAAGATTTCCCATTAAATACGCGTGCGGGAAGTACTACTTTATCTAACAGTCGTATACACCGTGACTTTTTAGTTATCTTACAACCGCAGCGCACTTCATGTATCCAATGACTACTAAACATTCATAAAAAAAATAGGTATTTATGAGATTTTAATAATTTAAAAACAAAAAAATTATTCAGTATTATGACGCATGGCCTAGTTAAAACACCCTGTTGTGAGCGATGATCTACTGGACTCGAGAGCTGGGTAGGTATGTTCTCCCGTTTGACACGTAAACATGATTCAAAAGTATATTTCGTATTTTTTTCTAATGTTTTGTTTATTTTTCTTTGTACCTATTATGGTACAAAGACATTCAAATATAACTTTTGTTATGGTAGGTAAAAAAAACCGCGCGTAGAGCTTGTTTATGTCGGGCACATTGAGTGGACCACCTTTGGTTGACGACTAAAAATTCACGGTGTATTTGCCTAAACAACACTTCTTATATCAAGTAATGGAGATAAAATACACAGTGAGCAACTACGTGTCAACGCGACCGCTAAGTTTAGCAGGAATGTGCTAAAATCTTTTTTCGTCATTTGTATAGTGGCAAGAAACGAACCTAGCTGGCTCGAGAGCGTTTTTTCCCTAAAATGTCATAAATCAGAAGGCGGCACATGGTGTTGACCTGCACCATTATTGCCATGTTCCTAGCTAAGAATTATTATTGCCCTCGCTTTAGGTATGTATGTCGTTTTCAAGTAATAAACGAAGTCTTTAGTTTTGTAACTTCGGATTGATTTTGGATAAAGTGTAGTTTACACTGCTTGAAAAGTTTGTTTCTTATTGCACTGTTTTTAGTTAGTACACAAATTACATTGCTCGAGGAGCTCGTGGCTAAATAAAAACAGCCGCTCGGGTCGATCTTAAGGTTAAGCCGTACTTGCCTAGGTTGGTCTGTGGATGGGTGACCACCCGTTACATACCGAGTTTCCTCCGTGCCTCGTAAAGCACGTAAAGCCGTTGGTCCCTGGTGTCATTTCTAGATCTTTGACAGTTGTTAGGTAGTCAGTGGCCCAAAAAAGTCTGACAACCAGTCTTACCAAGGGGTATCATATTACCCAGTACTAACTGGGTTGTGGAGGTCTGATAGGCAGTCGCTCCATGTAAAATACTGGTATTCAGCTGCATCCGGTTAAGACTGGAAGCCCACCCCAATATAGTTGGGAAAAGGCTAGGCAGATGATGACACAAATCACATTGGACTTATTATACAATGCAATGTTTTTAACACACGTGATTTTTACTTTGCATCCCCGCATAAAGACGGGATTCTACCCGGTAAATTCCCGGGTTAAAACCATTTCGGGTAAAAACAGATTTTCATAATGTAGTCCATAACTTTGTATTAAGTTTCACATACCTTTTTAGATATCTGATACGACAAGGATATTTTCCTAGTAATTTGTACATCAGGCGTTATATTACTTTGTTGCACTAGACAACATTTTTTATGAAGTACCTAATGGCAAAAATTACAAAAAAAATATTGATTAGTGATCTTTGCCAAAGTTTTAGGCATTTTTGAACTTTTTATCATTACTAAAAGTCAAATTCCAGTACAGTCGCGACGTGGATTTTTAAATTAACTTCAAATAATTTGATCTGGAAATTTTCATTAAAAAAAAAAACAAAAAATCAAACTGACACAAAAACAACTGAATGTCGTAGTTTAATTTGTTGCATTTCAACCCTAATATGACGTCCTGCAAGGAATACGTCGAGTTACCAGTAACCCTGTAGAAACGCGGTGCGTGCGAGCTGCCCGAATCTGTGTAACCTAGGGTAACCGGGGTTCTAGTTTAAATTCAATTCTATTGTTAATATTGTTTAATGCAGAACTCAAATGCAAAATAGTTATTTGGATTTAGAATTTTTTACGGTGCTGGTAATAACAGGAGTCATACTGATCCCAAAGGACACTAACATTACTTAAGTATTGATTCATTCGCAGTAATGGATAATAATGGAAGTGAGTCGAGCTGCAAATCAGTCCCGGCCAGCATATCAACGATAGCTCAGTTCATAGATAAGAGATTCGTTGGAGGGCGTGATTTATACTTTTTTGATGTTTTCTGCGGTTACGTCACCAGTTCTTTATCAGTAGATTCGCCAGTCTCGGCATATTTTTCACCGCAATCTAAGTAGGGACAAGGAATTTAAGACTTACAACATCAGCGTTAGGCGTTATTATTCCTCCCGAAACCACCTGCTTTAATTAGACCATCTCATTTCTCTATTCATTTATCATGTTAGTTTGCTCGTTTTGTTTTGAGATAGTTACATACAGGGTGTAAGGGACAGCTCTCCACAAACTGACAGGGTGCATTCAGATCCTTATTTTAGATCATATTCCACCGAAATTTTTCTCCGGATATTTTTTTTAGTCACTTTTTCTTTATTTCAATGTAAAATAACATTCCCTAAATAATACTGCTAAAATCTAAAATAGATGTTGAAATAGTCTAACGAACGACGAGTGAAATTAGCTGTTCACTTCCTGCCTAGCTATAGAGATCATCGAACTCGTCGTCGGGCTTGCCGTTCGCTACGTGCATTTCGCCACGGTAACGATATTGCGTATGAGGAAATAAAACAAATCAAATTTATTGGATTCCCATAACATTCCTGAAATAATTTCTTCTACTGGTCATCTAAGTATGATATACTTAATTCACCCTATCAGTTTGTGGAGGGCTGTCCCTTACACCGTGTATATGCATTGTTTACCACATTTGACTCTACGATATGGAGCCATGTCCTTTTCACTGAATTACAACAAACTTAACATACCTAACTAACGAAATGTAAGTGTGCTAAACTTACACCTTTGCCTAAACCTTCTAAGAAAATCGGTGTGACGGTATACTATGAAACGAAGATAATGCAGTATGGCAATGGAGGACTCAGGGACCTGGGAAAGTCTGTCGAAGACAGGAAGAGCGGTTTGAGCAATTTTCAATAAAAGGTAAGTTGAGGTGGTGACGAAACCTCAGCTAATTGACTTCCTTTAGACATTGAGGCCCGTGAGTACATCATATGGGCACAGCTAGTGAACTAAATGTATTTTTAACGAAAGGATATAAATCTAACATTTATAAAGGGTGTAAAAAGACCCTTAACGAAGCCGAAAGGCACTTGTTCTCCCCATCATTGCGATCATTTTTTTGTTCTAGGTTATACCTGGGAACCTTCTAGTTACGGAGATATTGGAGGTCAAAGTTTTTTTTAAATACATGATTTTAATGTAGGATTTTTACTTTAAACACCTCCACGACCCTCGTACTATTCAATCCACCCATCAGCACAATGTTTTGAGTACGTTACATTGAGTCTTACCGTAAAACGTGATTTTTTACCCCAAAAAAAAAAGTCGTTTCCCAGCAATAATTTTTGCGTAAAATTACTTAGTTTGATGTACAGAATGCTTGGTTGACGGCTTCGTGAAGGGTCTGTTTACACCCTGTATTTTTTAAATAACATCTGAATTTGAACAACCATTTATTAAGCAAATCTAAAGTCAATTTACCTCAAACCACTTAATTTCTGTCAACACCAAAGATATTTTAGCCGCTAATGATAAAATCTATTGTCGTCAGAATGGCCCTCATTTAAATTAAAATGATTACTTTTGCTTTAATACCGTGAGCCACAACAAATAATTTCTTCTCAAAAACTTTTAGCGGAACGTGGCCTCTTTTGTTAATTTAAAACGAAATTTAAGCCGAGGAGGTCGTACCCTAATTTTTTATTCTTTGACGTCGTTTCTTATTGCGTTAGATATGAGGTTACTTACCACTTAGCATTTCGACGGACAGGTGCAAGACATTTTCACCTCTGTCTCTTAGGTACTTACCACCACAGTGATGAAAAACCGATACACTGTAATACTTTTTGTCCCGTAATACCGTGTTCCAATTAGTGAGGTGCCTTTGTATTTACCTTTTGCATTATACCTAATTATTCGAGCCCGTATTGACCCTCTGCAGAGCAAGAGCCTGTCTGCTGTCTTTCCGGTTCTCTCGATTTAAGGATGCTAACTACTAAGAACCGGCCTTTGTTGAAGGAGTCTGGCTCATCCCGCCCTCTTTTTCTGGGGTTGTTGTCGCTTATCATTAAGAGGGAGACATTGCGTGAGTGAAACTACAAATCTATAATAGTAAAAAAAAAATGTACAAGTATCAAAGCGGTTAAAGGGCGTCAAAAATTCGTCCACATCGCCATCAACAGGAAAAGTGCCCAGAAGGCTGGCAGTATTGCCACGTTGGATGGCAATGCTGATTCTTTGGCCAAAAAATAGGCCCGCCCTCTGGTCATTTGAAGAGTCGACCAACCGCTTGGCAATGTCCCGAAATGTACGATCATCTTGAGTAAATTCAGCCACGAACTTTAATCCTACCTGAAGACTTGCAAATGTTTTTTTGTGTTTTCACTAGTTTTCACTCAGCAAGGTTGAGTGAGTCAGTCACCTTTTCACCGCTCACGTATAAAGAATGAACAGGTCATATATTCACATGCCTCATTAATGTATTTGAATGCTAAACAAACATACAAATACAGACAGTGGACAGCTCCTTGCACTATGCAAATACTAGATTTGGGTTTAGCACCGATTCGTGGGCACAGAGCACAGGAAATCGTATAATTAACATTCATGGTTTAAGCTTCGCAGACATCTACAGTATTTAGGCATAAAGCATACACATGACAGCAACTACCAGGTATTATTATTATTATCAGCCATTTGTGTCCCACTGCAGGGCAAAGGCCTCCCTTCCCTCTTTCCACTTATCCCTATCCAGTGTTTTTGTGTGCCAATCCTTTTGAAAAGAGTCGAGTTCGTCCCGCCATCTCCTTCTGGGCCTGCCGCGTTGCCGTTTGCTGCTGTTTGGGACCCGTAGTGTGGTTACTTTAGCCCATAGCTCCTCCGGCATGCGACAGATGTGGCCAGCCCAGTTCCATTTAAGCTTGGCAGCCGTGCAGCTTGGCAGGTATATATTTTTTTAATTAACGAGATAATGAACGCTTTAACTTTTGCTATGAGAAGTAATGACAGCCGTGACTTGCACTCACCAACAAAACTAATTTAAAGTTTCCAACGCAAATTGGTCAAACCAAAATTCATTTTGAAATTTTGTCAATTATCGTCAATAACACGAAAACGATGGAAGATGAGAAGCTGCCGTGGAAAAATGATAAAGTCCTATTTAAGTAATGTATTTTATTACTCGTGACAGTGAAATTGGGCAGATCAGTTACCTGGTTACTTATGATCCTAAACAAAATATTTTTTTTGTATTATATTTAGCCATCGTATATAAAAAACCAACTACGCTTCAAGTCGTACTTTTTAATGAATAGGGACCTACTCCCGAGTATTTAAAAAAAAATCTTTTAATTTACACATCAATACTATTATTAGGAAGGAAAAACAGTAAACTGATGTGTTTGTTAAAATAATTAGTTAGATATGGTTCCTTAGAGATACCCGGCTGACCTAAACCTACATATTCAGTAAGGAATTATATTGACTGTGGTTGGACAGAGGAGCACAGAGGAGCTCGTGGCTAAATAATAACAGCCGCTCGGGTCGATCTTTAGGTTAAGCCGTGCTTGCCTAGGTTGGTCTGTGGATGGGTGACCACCCATTACATACCGAGTTTCCTCCGTGCCTCGAAAAGCACGTTAAGCCGCTGGTCCTGTATTGTAGATCTTTGATAGCCGTTAGATAGTCAGTGGCCCAAAAAGTCTGACAACCAGTCTTACTAAGGGGTATCGTATTAGCCAGTACTAATTGGGTCGTGTTGGTCAGATAGGTAGTCGCTCCATGTAAAATACTGGTATTCAACTGCATCCGGTTAGACTGGAAGCCGATCCCAATATATGTAGTTGGGAAAAGCCTAGGCAGATGATGAATTACATTCACTATGGTTCTTTCGCATAGAAAGCGACTCGGTATTGTCCTTTAACGGGGACGCAATGAGGAATGTTTTTCTCGTTCCCAACGCAATTTTAGCTGTCTAAAAGTTTGCCTAGCCTACACATTTCTCGAGCTTTTTAGCTTTACTGGTTTGTATTCATTTTATTTTGTACAATGCATGTATCTTGGACTTGAATGACGCCGTAAGCTGCTGTAACCCAATATTACAAAATGGTTTGCTTCTACAAGGTGTTTTTTTTTTGATATCCCAAAACTCTAGGAATGAGACCATCAAAGCATCAACTGGCATATGAATTATTTTTCAATTATATTTTTTTTTGTTTTCATTTTTATACAAAATAATTCGACAAAGTCACGATTATTAATGTAAAACACACCCTTACGTGAAATATGACAACGTTGCATTTTCTTAGCTTTAAATATGAATGATTGGTTTGAATGAAAATGAATTACTCGTATTTATCAATGAAACTTAGATTAATTATGATTGATGATATCTTCAAAACTATGCATTTTTGGACCACATATTCCAGGACTTTTTGTATTATATTTACTGATAGAATATAACCCTAGAGTTATGGGATTTAAAAAAAAAACACGTTGTCTTAAGCTTGTGCTGTGTGTCATTAGTAGATCTTTGACAGTCGTTAGTTAATCAGTGTCCCAAAAAGTCTGACAACCAATCTTACCAAGGGGAATCGTAGTACCCAGTACTAACTGGGTTGTTGAGGTCAGATAGGCAGTCGCTCCCTATATATAGTATGTAAAATACTGGTATTCAGCTGCATCCAGTTAGACTGGAAGCCGACCCCAATATAGTTGGGAAAGGGCTAGGCAGATGATGTCCGTAACTTATTAGCCACTATAAACATTTATACTATTTAAAAAGCTGACAATTACAGATTACTCGTCCATTGCAGATGGAAAATCGTCCATTCCAGTAGATTGGTTCGACTTTTAGTCATCAAAGCGAGTGGAATTTGGAAAAAAATGCAAAGTGAAACATTATTATTAGTAACGTGGTGCAAGCTTTAGTGTAGTGAAACGAGTAGTTTACCGCCATCTAGTGATGTGCGGCGGTACTCTTTGCTGTCTAAAGCTTAGTCGCTTGCCAATGTTGGCGCCGATTCCTTTGTATATTCGAACTCGTTATTACTGTATCATCCTGAGCTTAAAAATGACTTGCTGGTCATAATGCGATAAGACATACATAAAGACCCTTAACGAAGCCAAAAGGCAGTTATTCTCCCCGTCATTGCGACATTTTTTTTGTTCTAGACTATACCTGAGAACCTTCCAGTTACGGAAATATTGGGACCAAAGTTCCAACTTATCTACAAGTTTTTTTTATACCGATTTTTAATGTCTAATCTAATCTAATCTAATCTTTACTTTAAATACCTCCATGACCCCCAAACTATTTAATGCATCCATCAGTACAATGTTTTTAGCGTGTTACATTGAGTTCTACCGTAAAACATGATTTTTCACCCTAAAAAAAAGTCGTTTCCCAGCAATAACTTTGCGTAGAATTACTTAGTCTGATGTACAGCATGCTTGGTTGACGGTTTCGTGAAGGGTTCGTTTAAATCCTGTATATTTATCTACGTGACAGGTAACAGGTTGATAGTTTCAACTTTAATGTCAAGTACTTATAAAGTTACAACTAATAATGCGGTACAAAAATATATTGTTGTCTGATTCTCGAATGTTTTACTGCACCACTTAACTTAAACGCTTTGATTTAGCAATTAATAATGTTCTCGTCGTCCCACAATAGTTTAACAAATAGTACTCGTTTGCCACCTCGAATATTTGTATAAATATAGGGGCACCCATATTTATATAATATACTAGCTGATGCCCGCGTGAATTATTTGTCCCACGGGATCGAATTAACAACCAATCAAATCCGTTCAGTAGTTTTTGCGTGAAAGAATAACAAATATCCATCCTAGAAAACTTTCGCATTTATAATATATTGTATATATAGTAAGATAGAAGATAGGTCCGATTAATCCTGGAATCTCTGTTGGACCTATCTACCCGACTCGCTCCGTAGCAGTTTTTGATCAAATTTCGTTGGACGTGCAGTAGTTTTGGACAATGTAGACATGAGCGTGTAAGGAGATGTGCTTAAAAAAATCCTTGCAATATCTGGTCCAATAGTTTTTGGCTTAAATAAAATAAAAAAATATTTATTCAGGATCCCAGAAGGTAAAATACAATATTAATCTAAAACTAACAATGTATGCCTGTACTACGATAATCCTGTATCACAGCAAGGAACTCTAACAGTATGAGATAAAGGGTGTAGGTAGACCCTTAACGAAGCCAAAAGGCACATGTTCTCCTCGCTATTGCGATCATTTTTTTTGTTCTAAACCATACCTGGGAACCTTCTGGTTACGGAGTTATTAGGGGTCAAAGTTCCAACTTTTTCACGAGTTTTTTTTTTTAATACTATTTTTTAAGTTTATAACTTTACTTTAAATACCTCCATGTCTCGTTTACTATACGTTTAAATAAGCACAATGTTTTGAATGCATTACATTGAGTTTTACCGTAAAGGGTTATTTTTCAACCCAAAAAAAAGTCGTTTCCCAGCAATAATTTAATAATAATGTAGGGTTACTTAGTTTGATGTGCAGAATTCTTGGTTAATGGCTTCGTGAAGGGTGTGTTTGCACCCTGTATTTACACATGCTGTTACTTCAGTTGGAAGTTATCTACGGTGATCTTTTCAAGTTTTCTCAATACACGGTGGAAGTGATATCGACTCGCAAACGGTTACCACGTTTTCAGTACATCATTCCGAATCCATACATTTTGACCGAGAAACAGCAGATTTTATTTACATTAAGTACCTATGAAAAATTTCTGTGTAGTCGGGTTCGGAATGATTACTGAAACGTGATATACCCCGTTTCAGTAATCATTCCGAAACGAAAGAATGCTCTATACCTGTATACCCGGAAAAGAATTACGTAAAGTAGGGATGAGAATAAGAATGTACAAAGCACAAAAAAACTTCGTAGATGTTTATGATTTCATCGCCACAGAATCGACCACAAACGTCTGCGGTAAGCGTAGGGTCTAAGTCAAACGTCTGACGTGGCTGTTGACTTCATATCAAATTGTGTTAATTGTCCTCACAGCAAACAATTCAAAGTGGCGTGTTGAAACTGTAGCTCCCAAAGGAAATGTTCGCTGAACTGAATGAAGTGTCTTGATTATACTTTTTGCGGGCATTTAATTATGAATCTCGACGTAATGCGCTCATTAATCATAACGAAGTGCCGCGAAGAGACTTCACCGTAAAGTTCGCATAAAAAACTTGCTCTGTGTACCTACATCACCGGTAAAGTTTAGGTTTGTGTACCTTATGTACCTATACATCTATTTAATATTAAAAACATGTTTTTAAAAAACCGACTTCCGAAAATACAGGAAAAAGTGCCTAAGCCTTTTGTTATTTATTTAAAGTTTTTTATTTTATCGTTTTTGGTTGTAGTATTCACACAAATACTTGCCACGATTTTACATTGCAACTAGAAGTTGTTGTGAGATCAAGAGATCATCAATACCGGGTGTATTATTATTATTATTATTTTATCAAGTGAGCGTGGATGAGAAACTATGAGGATTAAAGATTGATCTGTTTACCTCGTTCGTGCGATTTGACGCCTTTTGATTCTTTCCTCTGGGGATATATAAAGTCGCATGTCTACTCCTCCAGGTTACGCCATGTACGCGCCAGCTGCGGTGCCCACATCTTTAAAATAAAGCCAATTTCATGGACACTTATTCAAAACATTTTTCAGTGTTTAATTTCAATTTAAAGTCCTCTGCCTCTAAAAAAACACACGAACATAGAACCTCTTTTTTTTAAGTCGGTATAAAAGTTAAAAAAAAAACAGTAGTAGCAATTCTAAAGAATAATACCCAATACAAACATCACACACGTACGTTTGGCATAAAACAAAATTACAAGTCCGCTATACAAAGTGATTCTGTGTGGGCTAGGATATAATTATGCAAAGTGTGAAGACTATCGCATTAAAACGTTTTTACTTTAATTGCGGGGTCGCGAGCCTGCAATCAAGATGAAAGCTTCGTCACAGATGATGACTATTGCTCAGTCGGGGTGAGCTCCGCCTCAGCGCGTCTACACTGACTCGACAAAATGCTCAAGCATAACTTACAACTGTTACTTTTAAAGCGTGTAAAAAGACCCTTAACGAAGCCGAAAGGCACTTTTTCTCCCCGTAAAAGCGATCATTTTTTGTTCTAGACCATACCTGGGATCCTATTTACGGAGTTATTGGGGGTCAAAGTTCCGACCTTTTTCACAAGTTTTTTTTAAATACATGTTTCTAATGTAAGATTTTTACTTTAAACACCTTCACGACCCCCGTACTATTCAATCCAGCCATCAGCACAATGTTATGAGTTCGTTACATTGAGTTTTACCGTAAAACGCGATTTTTCACCCCAAAAAAAAAGTCGTTTCCCAGCAATAATTTTTGCGTAAAGTTACTTAGTTTGATGTACAGCATTCTTGGTTGACGGCTCCGTGAAGGGTCTGTTTACACCAGTATACAGGATCACTGGTAATATGACGGCAATCTGTATGTAGGTGAGATCATTTGAAACCAAATGATCCCCTATGACCGCAAAGTACTTCTGAGTTTTTTTGCAGAAATCGACCATTTTAGTAAAAAAATATGCTGAAAATTATGAAAATCGTAACAACTTGTAGCTCTGATTTAAAAACTATTGAAGATAATTGTCATTTTATGAACGATTACTATGTATCAAAGTGGAAGCCAGCAGATAAGAATAATAAAAAAATATTTCATGCATTGGTTTTTTTTTTAATTTTCAAAGTTGTATACCGCGGATATCTTCAAAAAAAATATAAAATTTCAAATTTCTCGAAAATCGTTGACATTTGCACAGGGTTCGAGCTGTATGATATATAACGCACTAGATAATAACAAATATGGCGCGCCTATCAGACGGTTAACTACTCACAAAACAGTGAAGAAAAACATCGAACCCGTCTCAGAACCAAAAATTCGAGGTCACGTCACATCCGTCAACCTGGAGTCACTGGGCCGTCATAAAACCTATGTCGCAACACTCATAATCAACCAAAAATTGTTCCCAGTCTTGGTTATACATCTTCCGCACGCAAAATACGCGCTTTGACGTGGAGTTGTGGAAACCAGCGCGTTATACAATACAATACATCTTTGAAACCCGAAAAAACATGTTTTGTTTAATTGCCATGGTATCATCATCATCAGCCTACAGTAGTCCACTGCTGGACATATGCCTCTTCAGTTGCACGCTACTCGATTCTCGTCAACTCTCATTCAGTTGCTACCAGCCACTCTGCAAAGATCGTCGCTCCACCGAGCTTGAGGGCGTCCCAAATTTCGCTTGCCGATTCGTCTTAATTTGCCATGTGCGGAAGTTTTTTTTAAACACAATAGGTAAAATAAATAAAATAAAATAAAAATATTCTAGCAAGTTTGAATTGTAAACAGATAGATTTTTTTAATCCCTTTTTATTTCGTGCATACCTAGTCACACAGATAAAATTTTACAAGTCTTTAGTAGTTTCGGCTCTCGTTGATTAGTCAGTCAGAACTTATTACTATTAATAGGATGAAAAATGACTTAATACGACCCGTGTAGTAGTAGCAAAGGACGAGGGAGCACCACGGCAGTCACAGTGCTGTTTCAAATTAATTAACCCCATTCAGAGCACACGCGACTTTGTGCTACAGATGAACATGTAGTAGTTTCTTAATATAAAATTGTAGGCCACATCTGTGTTTTATTACAGCGGACCAGTTGGTGTGACATTTTTCGTGACGATGAAGCTGGCAAACTGTCTACAATTCGCGCCGTTATTGCACCGATTGTGTGTTTACTTTCATAGAAGCGTAGCTCAGCTTATTACTTTCAGCTCTACTTGCTCTGCTCCTAGTTATCATTTTTTCTAGATTTTCTGAAACTACTTTTGTAATCACCAAAATAGGTTTCGTGAAAATTTTCTTTAATAATTAAAATATAGTTATGCAATAACAATTAGGATCAGCACGGTTTTTGACCCATTCAAAACAACAAAGAGTTTCATATTTTTTTGTTTGTAAACATAACTCCTTAGAATACTGTTATGTATGCATGTGTTAAGGAAGATTATGCAGTATAAATTATGCCCAGGGTCTGAAAATTGACGCGAAAGGAGGACAGTTTGTGGTAACTTGATGTGTATGATGTGATGTGTTACAAGTTAATACTCACACAGTTTTTCAGCAGGACGCTAATAACTTTTAGAGAGTCGCCAAACATTCAGTAGGTGTATGATTAGAACGTTTCGTTTTCTCTTACTTCAAATCCCGAAGTGAGAAAAGCAATTAGTTTGTCCCATTTTACTAAATAGGTAGTCTAGTTCAAATGTATTTTATCTGATAGGTAAAGTTTTATATTGGAGGAGCTCGTGGCTAAATAACAACAGATGCTCGGGTCGGGTCTTAATTTTTTTTGCCTAGGTTGGTCTGTGGATGGGTAACCACCCATTACATACCGAGTTTCCTCCGTGCCTCGGAGAGCACGTTAAGCCATTGGTCCCAGATGTCATTTGTAGATCTTTGACAGTCATCACGTAGTCAGTGGCCCAAAAAGTCTGACAACCAGTCTTACCAAGGGGTATCGTATTACCCAGTACTAACTGGGTTGTGGAGGTCAGATAGGCAGTCGCTCCATGTAAAATACTGGTATTCAGCTGCATCCGGTTAGACTGGAAGCCGACCCCAATATAGTTGGGAAAAGGCTATGCAGATGATGAGGTAAAGTTTGATATTATTTCATACATATCACGAGTTTTTTTATAGAGCATATGAAAACAGTTGGGTACAAGTGTATAAATAATGAGGTTCCAAACAAGCGGGTTCATGTTATCAAACCGTTTCCAATCGCAGGTGCTGATATGATTTTGGTACAGTTATGTAAAAGAAAACAAACTAAACTTGTTATTAAGCACTGCTGTAGTCGTTCTGCCGCGAATTGTTCTTTACAAAACTTGGATTGAAAAGCCTTCCAGGCTCAATTTGAATGCAGGAAAACTTTGCAATAGCTTTTATTCGTTGTCGGAAAGCAAATGAATTTACGACTTCGAAGAATCGAGAGTTTTTTACCCGTCTGTGGCGAAGTCCAATGGAGGGTTATGTTTTTGACTTGTATGTATGTCCGTTTCTTTCTTCCCTCGTAACTCCTATACGGATGTCCGTTGTTAATCTTCCAACTCTATCGAGTGGGGTATCAGAATGAAGGGGTTAAATAATGAAAGTAATTCGAAATGACAAATTGTAAAAAGTGATTATAATTGTATAATAATTTAAAAAATAAAACCGGTCTGTAAAACTGAAAACCTAAAAACAAGCACATTTAAAATTAAACAAAAGTTGGAAGCAGGCGGCACCCGTTTGAATATAAACAAAATTATAAAATGGGTACCTTTATATCATTTTAAATGTGCTTGTTTTCAGCTTTTCAGTTTTACAGGAGGTTGGGTTTTCATTTTTTTTTTTTCATTTTTAAGTGCCTACCTTGCTCCGAAAATTAAGAACTTTTCAACTTTGCTAATAGTTCTACAATTTAAATAAAAACTACAATAAACGACTCAGGTTTAGTTTAATTTAAATTGTTAGTCATTAATTAATTTAATTTAAATTGCCTATTTTTTGGCCAAAGAATCAGCATTGCCATCCAACGTGGCAATGCTGCCAGCCTTCTGGGCACTTTTCGAAGTGGACGAATTTTTTGACGTATTGTAACCCTTTTGATATTTTTACATATTTTTATTACTATTATAGATTTGGAGTTTGTAAATAATGTGAATATTCAAATAAATGAAATATCTAATGAAAATTATTAATATTTTACCTTGAGCGAATATTGGTTTCAGTATTTGCGTAAAGTGTGATGATTTTGAAAAGCCCAATTCCCGAAGCTCCATGAACGATATGATGGCTGCATCGTCAATACGGCTGTTGCTCGTTGATTTCGCTCTGAAATGCAAATGAATTTATCAAGTAATGGAAACCCAGGCACGTGCCAGATGCATTAGTTATTCATTGAAGCTGTCCCATCATCACACGACCTATGGGGCGGGGGCATGTTCAGTAACGTATTGACTAATCCGAGTATATCACAGTTTTAAAATGACCTATCAACTGCTTCTTGATTATAATGATTCTAGCAATAGTTCTGTGCAAATGTAGTTATTATTATGACCTTAAAACAGATGTGAATTTAGTTGGGTTAGCAGTCCGCTTCGATAATTACCCAATCATTATGTTTAGGTGTTTTATGGTTGTGTCTTCTAATACGTCGGTGAATTTTGGCATGTTAGTGTCTTTAATGATTATAATATTTATTTTACTAATACTATATTTTGTTTCTTTGATATTTATATTATTAAACATCGGTGCATGGGTTGTTGTGGTTGCGATTATTCAGTATAAGGGACCAAAGGGTGGTTAACACAACATTTTGTCCAGTTTAATATATTATTCTGAATTGAAATTGGTTGAATGCAGTGAATGTTGACAATTATCGCTGTACGCAGCGGCACGACCGCTAATTAGGATAATTCGTTTTAACTTCGCTTTCAATCTGTTTGTTAATTTTTCAACATTATAGGAATGTGACCTGAATAAAATTCCCAATAAGATGGCGAGGTGAATAAGAATGATGTCTTATCATACTGGTGCGAGGGGTGCGAGCGAGATCGATGATCAGCAGTGCAGCTCGAAACCGGAGGCCCTCTGTTCCACTCAATTACCTCTCAAGTACCTAAAGTAGAGCTGTGATAAATTCATGTCGTGACCTGCATCAACAAGCTCAGGTAAACTTTGAGAATTTTATCTCTTCTTTTATCCTATTTTCTGCACAGCTTGTACAGAAAAATTTGAAGCGACACGTATTAGAAATATCAAGAGGCTGTTAAAAGGTAAATTTAAAGAACGTGGCTGAAATTATAAGTGTATTTCTTTCGCCGACAACTTATTTGCATATCGCTTTGGGGAAAATGGAAGCATTGGATGCGTCGCACCTTAAGGTGTTAACTCAGATTTTTGTTTATTCATCCAATCTAACAAGTTAGACTTTTGAGTATTTCCTTTTTAATCCTCGACGTATAATATACGCGTATTTGTTTTTTTTTTGTAATTGCCAAATCGTATGTTGAGAAACGGGAATTTAAAACAAATAGAATGCGTCTTTTGTGATTGGTGACCCAGAACCGTTGTACGATTTCATATGCACGACTGTGGGGCATCGCTGCAGCTATAATTTTAACATTGTACTTGCGTAACATCCCGACACTTAGCCAAGTTTTTCACTTACCGCAGGGAAAAAAATTAGTGAAACCTTATAATGTGAATGTTCAGCTGCAATTGGCGCCGTGCGTGGGTAGACAAGCCGCGACATCAAATTCCCGCCCACATTGAATCATTTTATACAACGAGAATGCACTCCGGCTTTGCACCTATCTCTGAACTTCACAGAACTTAATACGGTTTTTGTTCTAAAGTTTCTGTTACGACGTCGACAGGATTTCAAACCCGTCAACTTTTTTTTTCGGATGGGAAATCATCATGTAACCCGCTCTGGGTGAAGTGGGAGGGAGTGTCAGTTACTGACTAAAACCCATCCATTTTCCCTCTTTGCCCTTTGTGTTCCAGGGCCGCGGTATCTCTTTCGAACAGTCCCGCAGCCCCGGAAACCGTCAAGTTCAGCTTGTGTTAAAATTTAAATAATTAACACATTCGAGTCCACCCCGTCCGTTTCAAAGCGCATGTGCACTCCCACCATACATGTTGCAAGTGGACCCTCCAGGTGGGTCAAAGGCATTACGTTTGCGCAAAAATGAATCCACCTGGAGGGTTCTCGGCATTAGGTTTGGAACTAAGATTTAAAACCCCTAAAATAAGTGGTAATTATCGCTACATTTACTAACTGTGGGGTATTTTCATGCCCTAGTGTGGTGGGCTAAAATAGGTATGTAGCTGTGACAAATAAACGGGCAGGCAGACTAAGTCGCAATAATAAGTACTTGTTTTTATCTATTTTGACACCGATTTTGAACTCATTATCGAATCCTAAAATGTATAAATAAATATTTTTTGAAAATATTTAAAATCATGCGTAAGGTTTTTCACCCTTGAAATAAGACCTATCACTTGGGTTCTCGGCATCTAGGAAGAGTTCGAAAATTTATTAAAAATATAAATGCTTGTAATTTGAAACCACGGCGTATTCTTATTATACTTATTAAAATATATAACTGTTTTTATTTTAACACTAGCTATTGCCCGCGGCTTCGCTCGCGTTAATTTAGAATTTGACAATCAATTCGAGTTGTATTCTCTTGTAATAAGATAATTCAATCATAATTCGAAAGACACGTGGCGCCATCTATTATCATAAGAACGTTATAGTTGTTTTCCTCGGGAACGGGAAGTTGTTTTCGGGTTAAACGTTACCCTATGGCCGTTTCTGTACACCTGACAACGTATATGCAAAATTTTAGGATGATCGGTTCAGTGGCTTAGGCGTGAAAAAAAAATTAAAATGGGCCCACATCTTCGGGTTCCCGGCATCGCCAGTGCGATTTGAGTGAACCCACCATGAGGGTTCCCGGCACTGAAGGAGTAGCTGCATTCTTATAGGTCGGAAGATAAAGTCGCACTTAATCTTCTTAAGACCACAAACTTAAGACTAACTTTTCTTAAGTTTTTAAGCATCGTTCTCATCTTAATATTCAAATTAAATAAGAGAAGTCACCATCGATGGAATTGCAAACTTTTTTTAGTGCTAACTTTTATTTACTGAATAATTAATTTTGATTTATTAGCTTATTCTTTCCCACTGCTGGGCAATGGCCTCCCCCATGCCTTTCCAATTCTGCCGATGTTTTGCCTTCTTCGGCCAATCAGTCAGGAACGAGTCCAGCTCGTCACGCCAGCGTTTCTCGGGCCTGCCTCGGTGACGACGACCGTCTTCAGGCACACACTATGTGAGATTCTGGCCCAGCTGTCCTGACCCATCCTGGAAATGTGACTCGCCCAGTCCCATTTTGACCTCGCAGACTTACCGCCAACATTGACGATGCCTGTCGTGGACCGTATTACGGTGTTGTGCATTCGTTCGGTTAGTTTGACATTTAAAATGAATAACTAATATAACTATGGTACTACACGTCACACGATAAACACATAATATCTTCTCGTGCGGACTATCGCACAACTAGAAATTCGAAATAAAAAAATGGACTTTCTACTAAAGGAATTGACACGATCAGCTGATCAACATATAGGGATGGTAAAACTAAAAAAAAAGTATGATTTTCCAAATCATAGATCAAAATTGTTCAGTATCATGTTCAGAGTCACCATACAAGAGGTTGTGCGTTTATTATGATACATTCATCATCATCAGCGTACATCAGTCCACTGCTGGATATAGGCCCCTTCAATCGCACGCCACTCAACTCTATTCACGGCAACTCTCATCCAGTTGCTACCAGCCACCCTGCGAAGATCGTAATCAGGAACATCAAGGCCGCCGGGAACTGGGGGCCGTGGTTGATTGTGGATTGCCATTAAAGGGTTAGCCCGTAAGCACCACGCTTGGCATGCGGGTTGGCGATCGCAGATCACATCTTCTCGCCGTAGTGACGCTGCTACCCGTCGCTAGTCTGCGCTGTTCCGCCATTTATCGGTCGTCAGAGCCTCGTTTGTTGTTCAGCAGGATGCACCACGAGCAGGTGAGGTTGACTTAGGGTACTGAGATGGTAGGTGTGCCTCCAGACACCCCCAACAATAAAATAACCATGCTGACAACTTAATAACTCATTTTTGTCATTTATGTTACGTGTCGCTATCAACGGCTCGCATTTCGGATGCAAGACAGGGCGTGGTGTCCGAAGCTGTTGACAACTTCACCACAATGGCAGCGATGAGGGGAACAACAAGAGGCTCCTAGTCGTAGAGAAGCAAGAGAAAGAAACATAAACAATTATAATATTTTTTTTTTATCGTACTTTACTTAAGACACCTTCATTTAACAATAAACAGGGTTACATATTTTATTTGTTATTAAACAACTTGCAGAATTTGCTTTAGCTTTGCCTAGATAACATTCACATTACTGCCAAGTAGTTTTTAATTTATTAGGTATTTTAATTTAAAAAATATGTGTTTGCACCATAGCAAGAACATGATATTATGAGATTTTGTTTATTTTTCTTTCTCACCTAGCTTTGTTAATCATAGTAAGTTATTTTTAATAACACATATAAGTGTCCACTGACATTTTATTACAGAAATACTCAGGTTTATTATTATAATAAACTCTTCCTACTATTAATATGCTTACTTTTGTTTCATTTAATAACCAGCTAAGCCCGCGGCTTCGCACACGGAAAAGTTTTTAATTTTCCGGGACGAGAAGTACCCTTATACGCTGATCCAGGTAAAGAGTGGCTCTCCCAAATTACGTCAATATTGTACGGTAACAAACATGTTGCCGGAACCGTATTTCGTGGGTAATTTGGCATTCATCGAGCTGATCAGAAAATTGTATAGCTATACCCTTACACTTAACGGAACATTACATTTTTAGCCTGCCATTGTACTTCAAAATCTACGAAAACCTTCGTAACAAACGTGCTGCTATGTGTTACATATAAACAAGAGTAATTTCTGTCGAGTGACTTGTTTTTGAGTGAATAAGTAATTTACTACGGAACACCACCTGCGCTCTGAGCATCGAATAACAAAGGTCTGCAGGTTTATGTCGATTACAAGGAACACTGTACCCTAAAAGAAATACCTTAGTGCAAAAGAAATTCACTCTATTTCTTTATGTTACAATCATTGTGAGCCCGAAAGTACGATAGTTTGTTTGTGGTTTGTAATTACCCTCGGAGCGGAAATGAGGGTTATGATTTTGACCGGTATGTATGTATTGATGTGAGTATGTTCATCTGTTCCCTCATAACTACTAAAACTCATCATCATCTGCCTACCCTTTTCCCAACTATATTGCGGTCGACTTCCAGTCGAACCAGCATGCAGATGCAGCTGAATACGGCCTAACTGACCTCCACAACCCAGTTAGTTCTGGGTAATACGATACACCTTGGCAAGACTCAAGAATTTAAAAATGTAATAAATAAGAGAATTAATGAATAAAGGAAATAATAATTATGCTGATATCAAATGAAAGCACTTTAAAAAAAAACATGTTAGCTGTTGCACGCTGCTTTGCTTGCATGCA
This sequence comes from Noctua pronuba, assembly GCA_905220335.1. NCBI lineage: Eukaryota > Metazoa > Arthropoda > Insecta > Lepidoptera > Noctuidae > Noctua > Noctua pronuba. The sequence goes on along the minus strand of LR999891.1, from coordinate 9,512,254 downwards.
CTCGGTATCCGGTAATAATTTCTAAAATTATGCCTCAGATACTTGTGGGCCAATAATATTTCCAATATTTTCTCTCCAAACCCACCCAAAATATAAGTAATAAATACGTATTTTACTATGAGTGTACACGTGTTGAACACATAAAACCCCAAAATAAATTGAATAAAAAGTAAGTTCAAAAACTAAAACCCGACTACTGAACTATCACGCTCTTAAAAATTTTTAATTTCGTCTGAAGTTGTTACAATCTCTCTATTAAAATAAACAACTTACACTTTGAGTGTTATAGTCGAGTGAAACAATCGAGTACGAATTCGAATCTGTAAACGATGGGATTTTTGTAATATTCCAACATGCAGCCTATAAAGTGTGTAAAAAGACCCGTAACGAAACTGAAAGGCACTTGTTGTCCCCCCTTTTTTTGTTCTAGACCATACCTTCTAGTTACGGAGATATTGGGGGTCAAGTTGTTTTTAAATACATGTTTTTAAAGTAAGAGTTTTACTTAAACACCTCCACGACCCCCGTACTATTCAATCCATCCATCAGCACAATGTTTTGAGTGCGCTACATTGAGTTTTACCGTAAAATGTGATTTTTCAGCCAAAAAAAAATCGTTTCCCAGCAAATTTTTTTGCGTAAAGTTACTTAGTTTGATGTACAGAATGCTTGATTGACGGCTTCGTGAAGGGTCCGTTTACACCCTGTATTTTCTTAAATTACGATTTTGTGTATAAGTCGCCCAAGTAATACCTTAATGAAGGGTCGAAACAATGCTGCGGGACTGTTCGAAAGAGATACCGTGGCCCTGGAACACAAAGGGCAATGAAGGAACATGGATGGGTTTTAGTCAGTAAGAGTCTGACACTCGCTCCCACTCCACCCAGAGCGGGAGAAGTCATTTAATGATTTCCCATCAGTAAAAAAAAAAAAAAAATGGTCGAAACAATTCTATTTCCGTCTCAATGACCAAGTCAGGCTGTTACATTTTTCGATACTTCAGAGGTTAGCCATGGTCGCATCCCACATACCCTAAAAAAACAATAAATTGTAACAGTAGTAAGAGGGGATTGTGATTTTTCAGTACAGTCGGGTTTTGCTGTCAAAACCAAGGGTATTTTTCTATGAACTTTGGGCGTAAGACCAACAGCATTAAATAGTACCTTGTTATTAGGACTTTACTTCATTCTGAAACAAAAATTACCTAAGTTGCCTGAGAACATAAATACAGCCACTGGAAATAATTTTGCCTTTTTCTGTATTTTAAAATAATAATAATAATACCAGCCTATTACTGTCCCACTGATGGGCAAAGGCCTCTTCTCATACAGAGAAGGCACGAGCATTGATCACCACGATTGCTCAAGACGGGTTGGCGATTTCAGACTTATATTAATTATAAGTCCAGGTTTCCTCACGATGTTTTCCTTCACCGATGTCTGTGATGTCCAAGATAAACTTAGAAAAGTACATATGAATTGAAAAAGTCACATTGGTACTTGCCCGGATTTGAACCCATAAATATATTCTGTATTTTGCCAAAGATTAAATAAAACTAGTGAGGTTCCCTAACAGAGCCTCTACAGTCCCTTGTCGATTCTAGGACCTCACTGGCCTATTGCGTATTAATTATTAGGACATTTTTTAAACTGTAGTTTGTCTAGGAATTCCAAATTCAAATTTATTTCAAACTAGCTTATAGCCGCGGCTTCGATCGCGTGGAGTTCGATATTGTCCCACGGGATCATACTGTCGGGGTATAAAGTATTCTATATGTTAATCCAGGTAATAAAGTTAGTATCTGTGTGCTAAATTTCATCCTAATTCGTTCAATAATTTTCGCGAGAAAGAGTAACAAACATCCATACATCCATACTCACAAACTTTCTCACTTATAATAATAATATCAGTATGATTTAGGCTTGTGTATTTGTGTTTCGAATTTAGAGATTCATTTGTTTTCGCGGCATTTAATTTTTCATTGATATTTTTCTGTTCACAATATGGAAAACTTAAAATATCGCATTATTTAAGAATACGAGTCCCATCGTAGCACCAGCGCTGCAAAAAGTACTGTAAAAAAAACGCACACGGTACATTTTTGGTCCCAAAGTTTTCGTTCTGGAAATTTTGACCTACGGAACAAACCCCGTGAACGATCCGAGACCCTAGTGTGGATCCATCGCAAACCACGCCAGAGTTAACGGCAGGCTTCGGTGTGAGTGCTAAAACAATTTTAATTCACTTGACACAAATTGGAAAAGTGCAAAAGTCCGAAAAATGGGGCCGCATGAATTGAGTGAAGCACACCAACAAACATGCGTCGAATGCTGCGTTAATTTACTCAACCGTCTCACGAAGGTATACCGAATCGTATCATCACTTGTGATGATAATAGTTCTTGTACGATAATCGGAAACGGTCATCACAATGGAATTCAGAAGAACCGGCCAAATCGTGCCCTAAGCGAAGATGACTAGGTCTGCCCCGCTTGGGCGGAGTTCCGCCGTGTCCTCGTAGCGGCGATCGGCGGCGGCGACCTCTCGCGCCCGGCCCTGGTTCAGGCCATGGTCCGGAGCGAGAGGGAATGGGAAGCCGTCACCTCCTTCTGCGAAGCAGTCATGCTAGCGAAGGAGGTGGCGGGACGTGAGAGGGAGAGAATCTCACGTCCCAGCCGCCGCGGGCGACGCACCGGGCGTCGGGGGCCACGTGGTGGCTCCCGGCCACCGTAGGCGCGGGCCTGTGGACGGTGAGTAATGGGTTAGCTCACCGTCCGTCCGTCTTATGACGACAGGCCGTGTCGACGGCGCGTTCGTGTTCCACGCGTGCCTCAAAGAGATGTCAGCAACCAGGAAGGGGCCCGCAAGGGCCGATGCCTACCGGGGCTGCGGGACTGTTCGAAAGAGATACCGTGGCCCTGGAACACAAACGGCAAAGAAGGAACATGGATGGGTTTTAGTCAGTAAGAGTCTGACACTCCCTCCCACTTCACCCAGAGCGGGAGGAGTCATTTGATGATTTCCCATCCGTAAAAAAAAAAAAAGCGAAGATGACTCAACAAAAGGTACTGGTGGACCAGTGCCGGTGTCATCCACTACAGCTTCCTAATATCTGGCCAGACGATTACGACATATCTGTATTGTCAACAATTACAATGATGGAAAAGCTAGCCGTCAAGTAACGAGAGTAGGACAACGCTGGCCCTCACACTGCACAACAGACGCTCGCTTAATTATAGGAACAGCGATTAGAATGTCTCTGACACCCACGATCCTCCCTGGACCTTGCCCTAACACATCACTACTTTCTGCGGAAATTGGACAATTTCTTGCAAGAAAAAATTCAATTCCGTTTATCAGTAAAATTCAGTCAAATCCATCTTCAAAGATTTTATTGATTCTCGCTCCCCCATTTTTTTCAGTAAAATCTACACTAATATTATAAAGAGGAAAGATTTGTATTTTTGTGTGTTTGTGTATGCTTGTAATGAATATACTCAAAAACTACTGTACCGATTTCAAAAATTTTTTTCACCATTAGAAAGCTACATTCACCCTGAGTAACATAGGCTATATTTATTGCTAGAACAGTAAAAAAAATCATGTCCGCCTGTGCGAAGCCGGGACGGGCCGCTAGTAATTAATAAATTCGAAAGTGTGTACATAACTATGATACATACCTACTTTGATTGATTAAGTATGTAAATTCATTTTTTTTTAGTTTTGCTTTTTTCATATAAAACGCCAATTTCATTATTATGTACAAACGTAATACTACGAGCTTAATTTTTTTTTTGCATTCAACACGATCTTCTTTAATAACAAAGGACTGTTGTAGTCAAACATTCTACAATTTAAAGGAAATTGCAACATTTTCAATTGACCGTATCTCTGGTCTCCGACGACTTAGGTATTTGCCGCAAAAGTAAGAACTGCAGAACTTATTGCGAGCTATCATATGATTTAAATTTGAATTTTATTGGATTTGCGGCCATTTTAACCAAGACCTTTTTATATCAGCGTTGTTCGATAAAGAAGAATGCAGGCCCTGCAGTCTCGACATTAGATAGCGACAAAAATCGGTCGCTAAGTCGTATCGTTGTCAAATTTCTTTAATAGATTTTCAACCTTATGCTTTCGAAATAAAGTCGAAAATCTATTAAAGGAATTTGACAACGATACGACTTAGCGACCGATTTTTGTAGCTATCTAATGTCGAGACTGCAGGGCCAGAGCTCATTTTTCAAATCACATTTCAAAAGCTCCAGTGGAAACAAGTAGAAGTTATTGTGACAGTCGGCGCCGTGGTTTGGCTTGGAACGTATTACTTTACACAATTAGGTAAACTTATTTTATTTTCGTCGCGTGAATCACGGATTCCAATATTGCCTCACCGCTGTAGATCACTACAGAGCGGTGAGGTAAGGTTTAAGTTCTGGATCAGAAGCTTGAATTTAGCTAGTGCTAAAACATGTCCAAAACCGCAGTTTTTGGAAGATGATACCGCTGACCGCGGTCCTGTATGACCCGTGTTATCATCACTTCGTGTCAACGGAAATCGGATTATGTCAAACTAGTTTTTTCCTGCGGCTCCGCTCGTGTTAATGTAGAATTTGACAATCAATTCGGGTTGCAACTCTGCTTATAATAATATAATTCATACTCGTAGCGCCATCTATTATCATAAGAACGTTATTGTGTTTGACTCCTCCGGAACGGCACGACAAATTTTTATGAATTTTTTTATGTATATTTGGAAGGTATGAGAATAGGTCGTGAAGTATATTTCACACCATCATTTATATGGCAGCACAACGTTTGCGGGATCAGCTAGTAATATTATAGTACGGATACTAGTTCGGTGATTGTCTCCCGGGATCGTGCTACCGGAATAAAAAAAAACCGGCCAAGTGCGTGTCGCGCCACGCACAATGTAGGGTTCCGTAGTTGCCCATCAAAATATGCGGATTTGCCCCCCAACGATGATTTTTATTGTAATAATAAAAAACAAACATTTGCAGTTGAAAACCTGTGCTCCCATACATTATGTTTAGGATAATATGTTATCCAAGTACATTTTATAAGTTGGTCGAATATTACTCGTAAGCTTGTAAAACCTATTAATATTCATAATAAATTATTCACAATAATAAAAGAAAAAAAGTAAGATTATGATATCTAAGTATTTGGTGCCAATAGCCAAACGCATCAGTAACTCTCCCAGATTAAAAAAAAAACCATCGGAGAGCGGTAAAGCGCTGCATGTCCAATCCGAGCATAACGTTTAAATTGGTTCGCACGCCAAAAAGTCGACCCATCGCGGCTGCCGCATACTCTTTGTTTGGAGCTTTACCAAGCGTAATCGATGTCCCACAAAAATTGCACATTCATATCTAAAAAAAAAGTATAAGCCGCATCAAAACTTTAAAAAATAGGTAGTCGGTACCGATTTAATATTTTAGAAACATCGATGCAAATTATACAATGACGCTAAGTTTCTAACAATGGTGTAACTGGAAAAGATAGAATATCAACGAAAGCACTGGCCCAGGTATCCTTTATATAAAGGGTGTAAAAAACCCCTTAACGAAGCCGAAAGGTACTTTTTCTCCCCGTTATTGCGATAATTTTTTTGTTCTAGACCATACCTGGGACCTATACCCATACCTTCTAATTACGGAGATATTGGGGGTCAAAGTTCCAACGTTTTCACAAGTTTTTTTAAAAATACATGTTTCTAATGTAAGATTTTTCTTTAAACACCTTCACGACCCCCGCACTACTCAATCCATCCATCAGCACAATGTTTTGAGTGCGCTACATTGAGTTTTACCGTAAAACGTGATTTTTCAAACCAAAAAAAAAGTCGTTTCCTAATAATAATTTTTGCGTAAAGTAACTGTGTGAAGTTTGATGTACAGAATATGAGTGGACACCCTGTATAAAGCCTGCGCTGCTGCAACGAACGTTATGAATACGCCATAGCAGTCGATACCTATGTAACATTTAACTGCAACGTATGGATATTTTTAATACAAAAACTCGGCCTTTTTTAATACAAATTAAAAGTGTACATTGCGCTGAAAAGCTGCATTGGATACATAAAACAGGACTCGCCTTTTCCTTGCTTCGCATTCAGTCGCCGGAAGAGAGTACATTATCATTCAGCGCACATATTTTTCTGTTTTTTCACTAGCCTGAATTGGAATAACTGATCTGGATTTGAGATCTATATCATAACATGTGGTAAGTGTGGTTTTTATTTTCTGGCTTCGCGCGGTTTACGTGGTTTTTTAATTTAACTCATTACTGGTACACACGACGGCTCTAGAAGCTTTACATTTCCAGTATAACTTAGCCTCGCGGATCTCTCATTGTTTAGGAAATCTATAAACTCTCGCATAAACTGGTTTTGTTTAGCTTTTTTTTTTGTTTAGGCCAACATAAGGCCTACCTCAGTCTAGCTCACCGTCCGTCCGTCTAATGACGACAGGCCGTGTCGACGGCGCGTTCGTGTTCCACGCGCGCCTCAAAGAGAAGTCAGCAACCAGGAAGGGGCCCGCAAGGGCCGATGCCTGCCGGGGCTGCGGGACTGTTCGAAAGAGATACCGTGGCCCTGGAACACAAAGGGCAATGAAGGAACATGGATGGGTTTTAGTCAGTAAGAGTCTGACACTCCCTCCCACTCCACCCAGAGCGGGAGAAGTCATTGGATGATTTCCAATCCGAAAAAAAAAAAAAAAAAAAATGGCCTACCTCAGTCTGGCAAATTAGCGCGATGTCTCTTGTGATGCTGATCTTTACTGTGATTTCGTAACATTAGCAATTTATTAGAAACACCTTAAACCCCGTTCACGACCTCCGGCGATGCGACTCGCATCAAGAGACTCGCGCCTACGTCGCGTCGCTTGTTTCCTTCACGTACATTTCGTCGCGACGTTATTGTGTCATACTCTGAGCAATTTCGCAAGCGCCGTCGCAAGCGCCGCAAGGCGATTACACTTGCAACTAAATTGGGGGTCCTCTCAAAAAAACATCAATAATACAATAAAATTAAACCATCAATCTTTAATTACCACCCATTCGTAAAAACTTATCAAACTTTGTTAAGTTCTCGAATAGAACAACTTTTGGTAAGATCCGTTTTTGCCATTAGCGGTTTATTATTCCCTGCACGGGCCTTACCTCGATAATCTGTTATTTTATTTGACACTGGCGACGTGACAAGTCGGAGCGATGCAACATTTTACCTGGAATGTTCGGCGGGTAATGCCGGGTACTATCTTTGCATCTAGCGAGATAAACGCGGTACGTTTCACACAAACTTAACAGTGACAAATCAGAACAGTGGTTAAGTAAAAATGCTGTAAGTGAGAGTTGTATATCGCGCGCTGTTAAACGAAATAAAAACGAAATTACATATTGGAAAATATGTAAAAAATTATTGTGATCTATTTTTGTTAATTTTTAAAATTTATTCAATAATGAACTATTTGAAAACTCTTCTTAGAGGTGTAGGTAATGTCGCCGCCATTACTCATGTGTAATGGCGGCGACAGTACGCACGCGTCGAGGCGAGCACGTTCGAATATCGCACGGTATCATAACTTGCCCGCTATTTTCAACTCAGTCGCATTTAAGTTCATTAACTACGAGTATGTTAATGCTTGGTATTGCCTCCCCTAGTTCTAGATCTAATTAATTTTTATAGTCTCTTGAATCTGCTGCATCCGGTTAGACTGGAAGCCGCCCCAACAAAGTTGGGAAAAGGCTAGGCAGATAATTATGATGGTCTCTTGAAGAATATCATTCCACTCTTTTACCTATGCAGCCTTTAATTTCTCAATGGTCAAAGGGACTTAATTTCTTTATGTTATTGCTTTTTCTTTTAGACTTTTAATAAGGCAAACGGAATAGTTTTCCCACCATATTTTTCAGCTCATTAATTAAATAAAGTGTTCCTGGTAGGTATTCTATTGTTGTACAAAGGTTATTTAAAGACTTATCAATCACTCATTAAATATTCAAAAACATAAAAAATACTTGTGCCAATTTGGCATTATTTTGCGATTCCCGGATCGTTATGCGCGTTTAAGGGTTAACTTTGTGTAATCAGCAATTGATTATAGTTTAGAATTTGAAAGTTGTACGAATGGAGCCTTGTCACTGGGAGCGTCTTCGGGTAATTCAATATTTAATAAGACAGTAAAAGGATTTATTTTGATTACCAGTAAAAAAGTCTAAATAAAAATCAACATCATCGACAAACCAAACACTCTCCGTGTTTGGTTTGTCGATGATGCTTAAGTAACTGGGCCCTGGTTCCACATTTCTTTTTCAGATCAGACCACTGAAAAACTGGTAAATTAGTAGAATCAGACCCCAGATTGCATAACCAAAATCCCGTATAGGCACTAATAACGTCTGAAAACCTTTTTCTCATTGAAGAAACTATGTTGTGGCATGTGTTTATACCACGGAAGCTATCCCACACTTCAAACACGTGCGCTTTAGGAGCATCTGAAGTTCTTATTTCGGCTGGATTCCTTTCCTGGACGTGGACTATCAATCCCTATACATTTTCTATGAGGTTGAGATTCGGACCGAAAAGTCCGGGGAAATGGTATAACTTCAATAGTATCTTGGTTTTGAGTAAACCAACTTTGACAAATCGAGCATTGTGTATGGAACAGTAATTTAGGTTTTTTTTTTTTTTTGTTTTTTTATCTGATTAAAATAAATGTTTTTTTTTATTTTTATAGTTTCCGGAAAATAGGAATAAAATTACCTTCTAAAACTTTCGTGTATTTTGCAAAGTTCTCCTGGGCCACTTGCTGACATCCATTCCCAGAAACCCAAACTAATTCGACCATTGAGACGGGATGGAAAAATGTTGATTTCACTGTATCTTGTGTTATTTATTCTCCAAAGTGACATAAAATCCAGATAGTCCCTTGCGAAACGTAGCTTTAGTTGTTTGTGTCGGCCAGCCGGAACTGGCTTGCGTGCTAGAATTAATGAACTAAACGAATATGAACTTCAGACGAATGTAGTCGACAATGTAGAGTGTTTCGGCTTATGTTAAACTCATTTGCTAATTCTTGCCTGTTTGTAAAAGGACTACGAATGACACAGTTTACCATGTCACGATCTTGTGCGGGTGTGGTTTGTCTTGGGCGTCCGCCACGGCGATCACCGTCATTGGTGAACCTCTGTGAAAAAAATACCTACTCGACTTGTTTTTTGGAAACTTAGTTAATAACTTTATTACAATATCAAAAAAAATGGTCAAAATATTCCTTCGATATTAAGATATTAAGAGTGGGGAAAATCAAATACAAGGTGTAAACAGGCCCATCACGAAGCCGTCAACCAAGCATTCAGTACATCAAACTAAGTAAGTCTACGCAAAAATTATTGCTGGGAAACGACTTTTTTGGGGTGAAAAATCAAGTTTTATGGTAAAACTCAATGTAACACTTTCTAAACTTAGTGCTGATGGATGCTTTGAATAGTAAACGGGTCATCAAGTTAATTAAAGTAAAATTAAAACCTTTAAAAGTGGTATTTAAAAAAAAACTTTGACCTTTGAATATCTCCGTAACTAGAAGGTTCCCAGATATGGTTCAGAACAAAAAAATGATCGCAATGATGGGAAGAACAAGTACCTTTCGGCTTCGTAAAGGGCCTTTTTACACCCTTCATATAATAATAGGTGAGTTTAACTTTTTTTAGCTTTTAATATGGTGAAGGTCAGTCATCCTAAAGGTTAAAAAAAAATGGAATACGTCCCTATATCAAGCTGATGATCAGCAGGGTCAAATAATGAAAAATGCATTTTATTTTATTATCCAAATCACCCAAAGTTCTAGTTCAAGTTTGGTAAGTCTCAAAATCATTAAATCTAAAAATAAGGCGACAGAACCTCGCGTTGCGGTACTTTTTTTTTCTGTATAAAAGTTTATTAAAATAGCAAGTACTATGTGGGATCTATGCCCTTCGAATGTAACCTTTCCGAACCAGGTGCTCCAGCCCCAAGGCCCTAGCACGAGCGCGCGGTGTAAATATAACTTAAAACGTCCTGGAATATATTGATTCCTCATAAATAACAATGTGTTACTTAACACTAATATACAACATTCAGTAGATTGTTACAGATTGGATTTCAAACTTCAGAATAGTGTTTTTTTGTTTACTATTAAACAGCGATGAAGTTTAAAAGTTGCGCCAGTTACAGAAAATTTGAAAGGGAACATAAATTGAATTGATGAGGAGGGACGAATCGCATGTGACTAAAAGAGTGATGAATATAAAAGTTGATGGATGGAGAGGGAGAGGAAGACCAAATAAACGATGGATGGGTTGTGTGAGGAATGATGAAAAAAACGCCGACCCCAAGTAACATGGGACAAGGGCAGGAAGATGATGATGATGATGTTGATTATACAGCGATGAAGTTATAAGTTTTTAAACTGTTTTGGTCACTAACATTATCATTAACTCTAGAAACGACACCGAACAGACCAAACAGGTTTTAGTTTTACTCAAACCAAACAGTCATCATCTGCCTAGCCTTTTCCCAACTATGTTGGGGTCGGCTTCCAGTCTAACCGGATGCAGCTGAATACCAGTATTTTACATGGAGCGACTGCCTATCGAACCTCCACAACCCAGTTAGTACTGGGTAATACGATACCCCTTGGTAAGACTGGTTGTCAGACTTTTTGGGCCACTGACTACCTAACGACTGTCAAAGATCTACAAATGACAGCTGGGACCAACGGCTTAACGTGCTTTCCGAGGCACGGAGGAAACTCGGTATGTAACGGACCAACCTAGGCAAGCACGGCTTAACCTAAAGATCGACCCCGAGCGGCTGTTATTATTTAGCCACGAGCTCTTCAAACCAAACAGTAAACATGGTAATTATCCCGTTTCTGGAGTTAATGATAGGGATGAAGTAACTTTTTGACAGTAAGAAGATCTTCGGTCACTTCGTATGTTAACTGAATAATCCTGGTTTTCAAATGGAATTTGGTGAAGTTGCAAATCAAGTTTGGAGTTAATTTTATTGTAGAGACGAGAACTTAAATTGACGACTTGTAAAAATGTTGTTTGACACCTGACAGGGGTGCAGATCGGATTCCTCTGCGTTTAATAATAAGTTTATCGTCATCGGGAGCATGGAATGGCGGCGTAGGACAGCGTGGAGAATGAAGAGTTGATGTAGGGATTCCCTGCGTTTAAATTGCATAACTTTTAGAATTGCCCTTTGAGCTCGTTCTGCTTGGGGTAATAGCGTTTTAAAGAAACCATTCCAAGCACTAATACAGTAGGATATAATTGATACCCACAGACACTGATAGACGAGAGAGAGAGTTGCAGGTTCAGCTGAGCATCGGAGATCTCTGAAGATATATATTTATTTCCTCGTCCGAGTTGATAATGCTGATATGTGGTCGCCAAGTCAGTATTTCGTCAATGATTACGCCGACGTATTTAATGTTCGAAATTACGGCCAGAGTGAGACTGTTGCAGGTTCTAAACATGTATGAGCATTAATCTCTAGGGTCTTTTTGAGACCAGACATCTTTTGTTTTCTCTACATTTAGCGTTAGGAGATTCAAGGAAAGCCAATCCATCACCAGACGAAGAGAATGCTCAGTCCTAAGCTTAGCTTTACCCTGGTCATCATCATGAACGATGAACATAACCATAACATAACATATCATTTGCACAAGTAAAAAAAGGTCGCAATTGGGTATGGTTAAACGGCACATTACGTTCTTGTAGTCTCTACATGAAATATCTGTATCGTTTCTCTTGTCAAGGTGCTTGTCGGTGAAAACGAATTAAGTTTGACGTTTGAGTTTTAAACTGCTGTGGTTTTATTTAACACAACACTCAACACTCGTTCCAATTTACCCACAAAAACCACCCACAAACAAACCCAGATCACAATTGAACTTGTTACTAAACGATTAAAAAAACAAGAGTATAAAATCTTGAAAAAGGATAAGGATCAAAAGCTTTTGACCAAATAAAATGAAAAAGATTATGGCGAAAATTGACAAAGTTCAGATACTTATAACCACTTTGACGTATAATCGATGAAAAAAGACTTTTAAGAATTAGCAGAGCTCAGAAGAAGAAAGAAGATAGTTCGCATCGTAAGCAGTTAGCATTAAGCATCAACGATTCCTCAACCAGCGAGATAATGGGGAGTGCTTAGAACTCAGGCGAAAACTTCTTAAACGGTCAATAAAAGCAAAATCATCATCTGCCGAGCCTTTTCCCAACTATATTGGAGTCGGCTTCCAGTCTAACCGGATGCAGCTGAATACCTGTATTTTACATGGAGCGACTGCCTATCTGACCTCCACAACCCAGTTAGTACTGGGTAATACGATACCCCTTGGTAAGACTGGTTGTCAGACTTTTTGGGCCACTGACTACCTAACGCCTGTCAAAGATCTACAAATGACACTCAGGACCAACTGATTAACGTAGGCAGGCACGGATTAACCTAAAGATCGACCCGAGCGGCTGTTATTATTTAGCCACGAGCTCCTCAAAGAGAGCAAAATACTAGTGTAAAATTAAGTTATGTGCCGTCCCCTAAACGTGGAGTAGCATATGAAGCTACAGTAAAATAGTGCGTTGCGGTGTTTCGACAAAAATTACCTTTTCTGGGTGCAAATCCGCATGGACCTGTGCAGGGAGAAAACACAATAGTGGAAATAGAGTGTCCATTTTCACATTTATGAAGTCAATGGAGGACGCGATAGATATTTGTAGGAACAATAAAAACAGGCCAAGTGCGTGTCGGACTAGCACAAGAAGGATTCCGTTATTTCGTACCACCGTACAATATTTAACACTGTGAGCGCCGAAAAAAACACGTTAGATGGACTTGGCGAAACCCAGTTTTACTAATAACATATTTTTTAAGTAATTCACGTAAAAGTACTTTTCTCTGATATCGCAATTTTTGAAAAAAGACTGATTGTATAAAATTGTGATCATATGGCTAGTATCAATTCTAATGTAACTTTTGGGCAGGACGACGTCTTTTTTTTTCAAATAATATACCCAATGATACTTCCAAATATTCTTTTGTTGTACTGCAGCGTGTAAAAGCTTTTACACATACTCCGATAAGCGCAGAACAGTCAATTAGTGAGTATTATGTAGCAGGCGCATTATTAGACTCTGGTAGTCAGATGTCACTAGGTATCCTTATGTTTAAACTTTATGGCGGCTCGGAAGTTAGCTGCGTGTGTTGGTCAGTACAGGTATAACGGTTCAAACTTTATTGCGGCTCGAAACATCTAACGTAAAGCTGCGCAGAACACAATTTTAGGTATCAGCGGGGCGCAGAGGACACATCGTCTTGACTGCATAATGGGCAGACAGTCACTCGCAGCTAACTTCAGAGCCGCCATAAGGTTTGAACTGAACTATAACAGAAAGGTTTTGTAATAAAATAGGATTGTCCTGCAAACGTGCTAAGACCAACCTTAATGTTTATGGTATAGGAAACACTAAGTTAAAATTCGTAGAAAGTTGTAGTTTTGTAATCAAATCAACTCGTAATGCTTTTTCTGTAGAAATCCCGAAGAAAATTACAGCTTTAACTGTGTGATAGGATAGGTTAAAATACTCCAGATAGAGACAGATCTTACCTGATCTGATCAAACAGAATCCGGCGCATTCAGTCAAACAGCCAACATCACGTAGTGGTAACAAGAAAACTTGCAACAAGGAAGACGTGCATCGAAAAAACTGTACTACCCAGTTTTATTATAAAACAACCTTGTCAGGAACAACCGTTATGTTCTGGTCATTTACTTGCTAAAAATGGGTACTGTGGCACCATTTTAGAAAGCTAATGAAACAAGGAAGCCGATCCTGTAATTTGCATGACGAAGGTTTTAGATTTATTTTGAGAAAACGGCCTCTAACACCAGGGACGTTTCGAATCAAAATCAGAACATGACCTTTATGGTGCTTAACTTTCAAAGGTACAGGTGTACTTTTTTGACAAATTGGTTTTCGAAGGATTCATTCGTTCATGCGCTATCAGAAAAGTATCACTTTAACATCCTGAACGGCGTAGATTTCTCACAATCAGCAGTTTATGGTGGAGAGGTGGAAAATTTCCAAAAAACTTTAAAAGTTCAATATCTCAAAAACAACCCAGTTTGGACCCCAAGTTATCGGAATCAAAATTGTTGCAAATAAGGTGAATGAATATAATATCCTTATTTCAGGGTATGCACCCAATTACCAATCAGCCTGTTTGATTTATATACTTGATAATATGCATCCAATTCTGTCACAAGTTGATCTATATGATTAGCCATTTGTTATGAAGTGAGTTATAAAAAAGGTTAGTTATTAGAAAAGGCTACTTAGCATTTTATATGCTTACTAGCTTTTGCCCGCGGCTTCATTCGCCTTGTGGTCGGAAATTATCCCACAAGAACGTCGTAAATAACATAATATGACACCGAAATCTCTCAACCTATGGCTATACTGCTGATTTAGGTATCAAGTAAAACCTTATAAGTCTTAACGCTAGTTCCCTGACCCAGGAAAGCCCCAAAAACAAACGCATTGTGTTTCGAAATAGGTCCACTTTTCTCAACATACCTACTCGAAACGTAATCATTGAGATTTTTGTGACAGTGTTACGAGGTATGAGTCTCATTAGATATCTGAGTGGCAAGATGCGTGTCAAACGCAGAAAACCCGCATTCGGGCCACACTTCATTAATATCTGAAAGCTGCACGTTCGGAAAGTGACGTGACTCGTAGGTACTGAAATTGGTAAACGATGTAATAAGATATCGCAGAAAATATATACGTCTCGTTGGTATCGTGATCGACTACGACAGGTTTTCTTGCTTGCATGTGGAATATTTATATAACTCAACATCTTATTACGACGTGATCTTAAGTACTATCGTAGCAGGTGGCGTTATAGGGAAAAGGCGTGAATTTATACATATTTAACTAATATGTAGTACGCAATTTTTTTTATAAACAACTTTTTAAATTTGTCCTATTATTTGGGCCTAGTCCGGGGTAGGGAAGACATGGAGACACTGATTTCTCAGGGTTTCCTGTACTGCGAAGAGGAAAAAAGAGGGTCAAGAAAGAGGTCGCGTAATTACGGTTCCGATCCAAATTAAACAAAGCAGTGGATGCAATGTTTTCTTGCCCCCCTAAATTATTATATTATCTAATACCTACGCGTAAGAAATAGCAGGATACTGAGGTGAAGTCAATGAGATGCAATAGACGCAAAGCAACCAAGCTTTGGAAGAGTGTAAAACAACTCCCAAAGTTTGGTGATGGGATTCATCATCATCATCCACAGCCCGACTTCACCCACTGCTGGGTATAGGACTCTGTTTGTTTGTGCCAAGCTCCACGGTCTTGTGCCAGCCTCATCCAGGATAATCCCGCCATGGCAACAATGTCGTCTGCCTATCTCGCCGCCGGACGACCAACACTTCTCTTTCCATTTCTTGGACGCCACTCGGTCACAGCTTTACTCCACCTGCCATCACCACGCCTTGCTATGTGTCCTACCCAACTCCATTTGAGTTCCATAACGCGATTTCCAATATCGAAGACCTTCGTAAGACCTACCTTATGGGATTAGTTAAGTGATATTGATGCAAAACGTAGATGAAGCTGCTGAGCCAAAAAGTAAAACATTCCTTTTTATGACTGATCACAGTGATCACAAAAACACTGATTTGAGGTTAATTGTATTTGCTGGTAGAATTACTAATTAACCAATATACCAATCCACCATACATATTGCCAGTTTCAAAATTGAGTCTTTTAAGAGCTGGATCTAGCTACTTATGTTTAAAATTTTGAATTTTGAGTAGGTACTTATTTTAGTATGACACCAATAATTTCACTGTCATACGATAGTGAAAATCTTAATGCTAGAAGGGATACCGCAGGCCACATCCGTAAAATCCTGCATACGTAATGATTAAATTCATTACGAGTCTTTGTAACCAACAAGCTATTGTGCATGTGCGCAAAGCGTGAGCGGGGGTGAAAATAAAGTAAAAAACAAGCCAAGATCAAATCGGGCTCCAACAATTTAGGTTCAGTACCCAATTACTTGCACTGAAAATGAGCAGTTTGTAAAAAGGTAGCTGATCTACTGTAATTACCTACTGGCAATCATCTGCCTAGTTGGCGTCGGCATCGGCAGCCTAACATATTTCTAAATACCACATTCACAAGTAGTAGTATCCTACCTCGGCAACCCAATGGCTACGACACTGTTTGGCAAGACTGAATGTTAAACTTTCAGGGTTCCGGCTACCTATTACGACTTTCAAAGAACGACGAATGGCAGCCGGGGCCAACTGCTAATTAACTTGTTTTTGTAAAACCGCAAGATCAAACATTATAAAAAAACATAACTATTTTATACATAAAAAGATCTTTCAAAAGATACTTTAAAGTTTACAAGACACAAACCATTTTTAACCTCCGACGCAAAAAGAGGGGTGTTAATTAAGTTTGATCGCTATGTGTGTCTGTGTGTGTGTCTGACTGTGGCATCGTAGCTCTTAAACGAGTGAATAGAATTGGATGCGGTTTTTTTTATTTGAAAGCTAGTTTCTTGGCGATGGTTCTTAGACATGTTTTATCAAAATCGGTGCAGCTATTTACTAGATATGGGGGACGTAAATGATGGTCGGAAATTCTAGTACCTAAATTAATAGAAAGTCAATCGAATAAAGGGTCTGATTTAGTTCAGCGGTACCCCGCCGCGACATTGTAGCAACATTTTAACGAGCAAATGTTAAAGTGCCATCCATCTACGTATTTCTATATTAATTCAAATAAAGGTGCTACTCGACCGAATTTGGTGGCTCAACAATACCTAGATATTATTTTTGACTTTTAAATGTTTCTTCGGTTTTCTTTTTTGCGTTGGGGGTTTTTTCATTTTTTTATTTTATTTTTATTTTTAACTAGCTTTTGCCCGCAACTTCGTACGCGGATCCTGTTGTTTATGCCAGCGACAACATTGCAGGGTCGTCAAAATCGAAGATCTGAAACGTCTGATGTCGAATTCTAAGACCCCGGGGACGGGAAAACAACGGGATGAGCGAGACGATTCGAGACGTTCCAGATCTTTCATTTTTGTAAGTCAACAGGAAATGCCCATCAGACTAAATAACTTTTGCTAAGACGTCATTCCTATATATGTGATAGTGTCGCTGGGCTTTTAAACAATCAAATAACATAAGTCCGAAGGCATTTGTATTCGATAAAATAAAATAAATAAATGGGAGTTTTGGCCAGTAGAGTCAAATTTTCAATAATATACCATCGTCATAGAAAATCAGTCCTAAGCTGTTACCGCCTTCACCGCGTGGAGGTACTCCCAGCTTATGTTATTTTATAATTATATATAATAAAATTTAATTTAATTTATATGGCAATGTACGATGTTGTTTACGGAGACGCGGGCGTGCACCGACGCGGCGGTTTCATCTGCCATATGTTCGTATTTGCGCGTTTGCGCGTTCAACGCCGCGTGCACCGCCGCGTTCACCACCGCGTTCGCCGCGGCGGGCAACGATGCACTTCAAGCAAACGCGTGTAAAAACGCTTCTCCGTAGAGAGAAGCGTTTTTATGCGCGTTTTTACACGCGCAAACGCGCAAATACGAACATATGGCAGATGATACCGCCGCGTCGCCCGCAGCGTTCGCCGCGGCGGTGCACGACCCGCGTCTCCGTAAACAACACCGTACATTGCTATATGTTTGTGTTTGGGCGTGTGATAACGCGGGCCGCTGCACGCGCCGCCTCTCCGTAAACGGAAAAAACGCGCACCGCGCCGCGCGACGCGCCGCGTCTCCTTAAATGGGCATTAACGGATAAAAAATAGTTTAATTATGATCTGAGCGCGGGTCATTGATCTCGAAAAAAAAACCTGGAAGAAAATGACCTTATCCGTTTTCCATCCCTAAAATGCGGTACCCTAAAATTTACAACAAACCAGAAATTTATTCGTAGCCGGTTATATAAACCACAAACAATGAGTAGAAAGTAGGAAACGAGTGCAAGCTCTGTTTCTTTTTAGAAAAACGTGATACGGTATCAATATTAAAAAAAACCTGTATCAATCCTTCTCTAAGTTAAAAGTTGGACATTAAAAGTTTTTCTATACCCTTTGTTGGATTGTTTAAATTTGTTTTTATTATATTTAACTCGTGTTAACTGTCGTATAAAGGGTGTAAAAAGACCCTTAACGAAGCCGAAAGGCACTTGTTCTCCCCGTCATTGCGATAATTTTTTTGATCTGAACCATACCTGGGAACCTTCTAATTACGGAGATATTGGGAGGTCAAAGTTCAAAAAATTTCACAAGTTTTTTTTTAAACACCACTTTTAAAGGTTTTAACTTTATTTTAATTAGATCCATGACCCGTTTACTATTCAAAGCATCCATCCATTGAGTTTTACCGTAAAACGTGATTTTTCACCCCAAAAAAAAAGTCGTTTCCCAGCAATAATTTTTGCGTAGTTACTTAGTTTGATGTACAGAATGCTTGGTTGACGGATTCGTAAAGGGTCTGTTTACACCTTGTATAGGTGACACCGTAACCGACATTTGTGTTCGTAAGCTGAACATCTGGGTACCAACACCCCTATCTTGTCTACACTCCGAGCACCCGAAATACCTCGGGATCTTAGACCGGTCGCTAAAAAAGTAATTTTCAAACTGTAAAAAATAAATTACTTGCTAGAAACAACTAGCTGCGCTGCCGCCTTACATCCACCAAATGGGAAGCATCTTCTTAAGTCCTGCGAACAACTGAAATGGAGCGCCACCCAATGCACAACTTTGTCTCTTGTTTGCGTAGGATCAGTTCTGTTAGTCCAGCCAATAACTAAGCCTTCACGACTGACGGCTTCATCGAGTCATTTGAGATCCTTCCACCTGGGCACATGTTGCCACGGCCGAAATGGAAATATTTAAATATACTTAGAACCCAAATCGCAATCTTCAAAGTTGCCTTTGCCACGGACGACTCAGATCTAAAGTGCGTAGCACTTTCGCTGCCCAGCACCCCGCGTAATATGGACTTTGGACTCATATGCTGGGTGCTGGGCAGCGAAAGTGGTAGGCGGCGTCTCTCCACGGACAGTGGCCCACTTTCCATACACATACAGGGTGTAAAGGGACCCTTCACGAAGCCGTGAACCAAGCATTCTGTACATCAAACTAAGTAACTCTACGCAAAAATTATTGCCGGGAAACGACTTTTTTTTTTTGGGTTGAAAAATCACGTTTTACGTTAAAACTCAATGTTACGCACTCAAAACTTAGTGCTGATGGATACTTTGAAAAGTAAACGGGTCATGGAGTTAATTAAAGTACCTAAAGTTAAAACCTTAAAAAGTGTTATTTTTTTTTTAAACTTGTGAAAAATTGGAACTTGACCTTCAATATCTCCAGAACCTGTGGTTTCCCAGGTATTGTCTAGAAGAAAAAAATTATCCCAATGATGGGCAGGATATGTGGTTTTCATTTTCGTAAAGGGTCTTTTTACACCCTTTATTTTAAACGTTTTGCCATCGACACGCTAATGACCGTAGGGGACTTCGCGCACTTCGCAGCCACGACCACGACTTGTCGCATGACCGGCCGCTATCTGGTAAAAAACTGGTTGGACGGACGTCTTTCAAACTTTCTTCCTAGTTTCAACCTTAAGTCACTTTTGCGGCCAAAAGTCGTGGTCGTGGCCGGCTCAGGGACCGCGTTTCTAAATGTTGATCGAGCTTGTGGCGACAGTAGAAATATTCTTGCTACCGTAATTGACATAGGAGCCGGAGCCTATAGGTGCAGGGCGTCAGCGTCGTTGGACCGAAGAAAAAAAAACTCGCACACTCCAACAGGTTTGTTAAGAGTGTGCAAGAATATGTCAGCAATTCACTTATACGAGTCCTTTTCAATTTGGTCTGCTTATTCGAGAATTGTTGACATATTCTTGTTTTTGATAGAACTTTCATTGAACCCGTAACTGAAAGCTGAAATTAACAGGAATGAATGTTCATGAATCATTTTAATTTGTTTAAAGTATGCCATGTTTCTTAATGTTAAGGGAACTGCGTATTCGATCACACAAAATCTAATATTCTTGATGTTATAAAAAAATTTACAGCTGTTTATTTGGCTATAAGTGCATTGGTTTACTTGCAATTCCGTTTTTTTCTGATTTGTGAAACCATTTAATTACCTACATTGGTTTACGTCAACCAAATCAAAAACTAATGTTGAAACAAATTAAGGTCTCTTATTGGTATTTCTTTCAAACTTCTGCGTTGAGATGTTTTCGAGATCTGGGAAATCCCAAAAATTACCGAAGCAAAATCTTAAATAACTTATGAACCTAAATTTACTACGCAACAAAGGCTGTATGTATTTGGTTCCGGGCTGAAATGATTTTTTGAAAAACGATTTTGCCAGGGTAACGTTTCAACAAACGTTAGTCTAGCAAAATCTGTTTTTGTCTAATAACTTAAAAATTGCAATCCAAAAAAAAAATTGCTATTAGTAAACAAATTACTCCTCATGATACACTAATTATATGTTATCGTCTCACCTCTCTAAAGCACAACGTTTTGGCAGGGTAACGCACACTCGATAATGTGTAAACTGTGATTACATACCTGTAATTGAGTTTGCGTTACAAGACCATGTATTTTATGTAAGATATATTGTAATGTGTCTCGTTGGTAATCCAAAATAAATAAATACAGTTATTACTGATTCCGTATTTTACGACTATGGTCCTAAATGCCATAGTTGTAAAATATTATGTCATGATTGTAATCAGGGTACCTAACTTTCAAGATTGAAAAGGAATGGTTCATCTAATGTCACCTGCACCTTCCTACGGCGAAAGGACTTATATTAGGTAAACCTCTACCTAAACCTACGGGGATTACAGGCGTGAATTTTATGTCATGGTCTAACTAAACGATGCGTGGCACGATGCGTGGCGCGATGCTGGCACTAATGGCATCGCATCGCTATAACAATACGATTTTAGCGCGAGATTGAAAATCTGGAGCTCCATCAATGTAAGGGTCAATTTATACTAGCGCAGAGTCGAAGCGCATCGAAGCTTCTATCCAAAACTGAACATAAAAAATTCAACCTTAACTCCATAGAGTAACGCACACATTACTTCTGAGATTTTAAAAAGACGCGCGCATTCTTCTGAATTCGCGCGTCTGCGCGTGAACAACGCTGATTGGTGCGCGCGCATTCTCGCGTATCCATGCGCCCAATAGCCAACCTACGCGTCATCAGTCGGAAATTGGCCTGCGTAATAACACTGCTGTTGATGCCCATTACTACACATAAAAGAGCGCGCGCGTATTCGCCAGAATACGCGCGCATTCGTGCAGCTTCGCTTTAGTTGTAAAGAATTTGACGATTCGACTCTGCGCTAGTATAAATTGACCCTAAAGCACTAATTAGGTTCAGTGAGTCACAATTGACGGTAAAGGGATGCGGCACATTGCATAAAAACACGAAATCTCAAATTACATCGTTTATTCATTTCTAACATACAATCATAATTATTTTTAAATAATTACACAACACTGATACTTATATGTACTTTTATAGCGTTGAAATTGTACCAAAGAGAAAATCTTAAGTATTCTAGTTGCTCAACCGAAAGGTACGCGACTGGTACGTTGCCCTGATGGCCTATAATGATCTTTTAAAGCAGTTGTAATTCCAGTGGGAAAGAGATGGTCCTAGACGACCTGTATAGCTCTGTCTCTTTCCTACACTGGAATTACAATTAGAGTCGAAACGGATAGTAATTTGGCCGGATAACCGCCTGCCGGATATTTGATCGATTCGGATTGAATTTAAGCTGCCGCACAAGTGCGGTGTTTACGAAGCCAAGCGAAGTCGCTTTTTACCCTCAAATACTGAAAATTTTGTATTTATTCACCATAACTTTCCACTTGTTAATTTTGAGTACCAAATTATTAATACATTAAAATTTTGCATTTTTAATTATAAATGCATAGTGTTTACAAACTACTGTCGCACGATTTATCTTGTGTTAATGAGAAATTATTGATTTCTTTCATATTCGGTATCCGGCCGGATAGTGGGTTACTATCTGGTATCCTGCCGATGGTAAAAAAATGCCGGATAGGCCGGATAACGGATAGTTACCGGATATCCGTTTCATCTCTAATTACAACTGCTTTAAGACGTCATAGTAACCCCCCTGTACGATAATTTACGGTAAAATGTTGAAAGTCACCAGCCAACATTTTCTATGGTTAAAATAAAGTAAGTTTGAAACTGCCATGCTATACCAAAAGGTCTTGGTCAAGAAGGGCGTAACTCCAACAGAATTGAAATTGAAATATATATCAAATCAAATAATATATAAGTCCAATTCATGTTATTGCAACAACTACGTAAGTCACCGACTGACAAAGGCTGTTTTCCGGCGACTTAGGTACTTGTTGTTTAAGTATGAAGTGAAGTCCTAATTACAAGCAATTATTTCAGATATAATGGGTGTAAAAATACCCTTAACAAAACCTAAAGGTCTCCCCGTTATTGCGACCATATTTTTGTTCTAGACTATACCTGGGAACCTTCTAGTTACGGAGATACCTATTAGGAATCAAAGTTCTAACGTTGTTTTTTAAATTACTAGTTTTTGAGATTTTAACTTCTTTAAATACCTTCATGGCGAATGAATCCATCAGCACAATGTTTTGAGTGCGTTACATTGAGGTTCACTATAAAACATAATATTTCAACCCAAGAAAAGAGTTGACCAGCAATCATTTTTGTGGAGGGTAACTTACTTTGATGAAGAGAATGCTTGGTTGACGGTTTCGTGAAGGGTCCGTTTACGCGTTGTATTTCAATTCTGTTGGTCTTACGCCCACAGTTCATAGAAAATTACCCATGGTCCTAAAGTCCTTTAGCCTTGGGTAATAGTCAGAGTTATGTTGATCCTCATCCAAGACGCATAAGTTATAAAACGACAACAAACGTGATCTTAAAATAAACAATTAATACTCTTTCATTTTAGATAATTTACATTAAAATAAGTAGTAATAATCATATAAAATATCAGATCTCAATATCAAACAATAAGAACAATATATTATTATGTTAATAATTAAATACTAGAGACAGTGCATACGCATGCACTGACAATCGTGCATTGACTAATAAAAACACGAAAACAAAAAGCTTTAAGCATTTTATGCGGACCAACTTTAATACAAAACCCCGGAATTTGTTGAAATGAAACACAAGTAAAATAGGATAACACATTATACAATATTAGACTAGTGTCAAAAATGTAGACACAATTATGGAATAATGGTTGTAGACAATGAAATGGTTCCTGTCCGTATTTACATCTTTTTGGTGCTGACTGTACATAGACAATTTAATTTAAAAATAAATGCTTTTTATATCTTAAGATGACTAAGCCATTAAAAAAGGTTTATGTTAGCTCGCCATTGTTCAAAGATGTACACCATTTTTATGTTTGTCATCAAGTTATTAAATATAGATTACTATGCGATGTGTCCTGTCTTGATAAAGAAAACAATGAAAAAAGTGTATAAAGTATAAAAGAGTGTCCGTGAAAAATACATAACTAACATATTTTACCAAAATATTTTAATTGTGTATTAGTAATAAACTCACAAATATCCGATACAAAAATGTGCTCAAGGCTATAAAAAAAATTGCTTTATTTTTTAAATATCTAGTCACAACACAAATATTCGTAAATTCCCATTTTCACTAAAGTTTTACTCGAGACAGTATAATAAATATTTGAACAAAAATGAAGAAACCAAAAGGTACATAACCAACATTTATAAGATCTTAAACGTGCGTAAGACGGTCTTTCCATCAGTGATGTGCGAGGGATAAGTCCCGTCACGTAAAAAGAACGCTGAGCGAGAGTGAAGGGGATGTGTTTGCGCTCGTTTTACAGTCGCATCCTAAAGTACTAAGCTATTGTTTGTGTGTATAGTTTTTTCATTGTAGAATCGTAATAGGTACTTTACTAGCTACTTAGTACTTTGGAAAAGGCTGGAATATAAAAATGAGACAGTTTATTTGAACTGTCAGCGTTCTTTTTACGTGACGGGGACTATACCTAAGCGTTGAGCGAGTTTGAAGCTACGTTACGAAAACCCCTAAAAAGCTATTTCCACCAAAGCCGAGTGTATCACATTGTCTACTTAGCCCTACTCCGTGCATCGCGTACACCATACGCGCAGCCTCAGCTCGCATATTTGGCCCTTGAACTTCACTTCAGCGAATACCTATGTAAAGCACTTAGCTTCAAAGAACCCTTTTCCAGCAAAGACAAGCCGACACCAAAATGTCCAGGCCCTGCAGTCTCGGCAAATATAACGACAAAAATCGGTCGTTAAGTGTAATCGATGTGAAAATTTATTTAATAGATTTTCAACCCTATGCTTTCGAAATAAAGTAGAAAATCTATTAAAGGAATTTGACAACGATACGACTTAGCGACCGATTTTTGTCGCTATCTAATGTCGAGACTGCAGGGCCAGGTATTATATCAAGTATCCCTCAACACCTAGCTTAGCACATACCTGAAGGAAAGGCAGCCTAAAGCAAACGTGTGCATGAAAGTACATATTATTATATAAATTACGAACTTGAATATTTTAGTTTATTGATTAATGCTACCTACCTATGTAAAAACAAATAAAATTAACAATGTCATAAAAATGAAGTAACTTATTTTGAATAAGTTAAAAAAGGTGACAAATATTTTTAGACGTAACGATTCAAATAATAAATAAATAAAATACCACAGTAATGCGTGTTTTCACTCACACTAGGCGCCAACCAAGAGCCACAGCCATGTTTACGCTCGGCTGAGAGTCATAGTTATGACTATAATACTTTGGTTATCATACAGTTGTCGCTTCGTGTTAGTGAAAACAGGTCATTCGTGATAAAACAATTTAGGTACACGTAACTACAAATCTATAAAATAAGTATAATCAATACTTGAGGATCAGGGAATGCTTGAGATTCAATTACATACAATAAATTTACGCCTTATTCTAAAGGGGTAGGAAAAACTACAGAATTTGAGATTGAACTAACTTGTAAAACACAAAATCAAAGATATTAGGTCCCTGATTTTGTTGCGCACCGGAAAACCAAGTACCAGTACTGACGAAGGTAAATGCCAGTAATCATCATCAATTTTCACAATATACACAGTAGGTACAAATTATAATTTTATTGAGAAACCAACTACTTAAACACGGCCACGGTGCACTGTGGCTGTTTGGAATCGCCCTTTCCCGCGAGAACTTCGGCATAAAAAGTATAAAAGGTGTAAAAATGCCCTTAACGAAGCTGAAACGCCCTTTATTTTTTAGGGTTCCGTAGCCTAATGGCAAGAAATGGAACCCTTATAGAGTCGGCATGTCTGTCTGTCTGTACGTATAGAAATGCAACGTTGTATTATTTCAAATCAATTTATCGACTACTTATCGAGTTTTGCGGACACAGACATATTATGGAAGGTGAATTTTTATATAATAATAAAGATTACTTAAAGCAAGGAAGACCAGACGTCAATATAACACTTAAAAGCACATTTTATCTGATTAGTTTGCAAAAAGCAAACGTTCGAATTTAACAAAACCATTTGGCACAGTTATATTTTATTCAAAAATTGAACCAATTTTTTTATTATTGTGTGAAACCACAAATTCGACTGTCTTTTTTAAAAGACACAGGCTAATAAAATGCAAATTTGGAAAAACAAAAACGTCGGGAAGCATTTGCCCAGCAGTGGGACAATGGTGCCTTACCAAAAAAACATTCCCTACATTCGTCACGTACTATATCAATTCAATTCAAGTTGAATAGTTGTTTAACAACAAAGAACACATATTTGTTAACGAAAGGTGAAAAAACAATACCATAACCTAATTATTTAAGGAATGCATAAGATATTAGGAAAATAAAGGAAAACAAAATAGATTTTTCAAAATACAAATTAATGAATAATGTATTTTTTCTGGATATCCGAGAGACACTAGATACAGTGCAGTTAGTACTCCACTTGACGTTAGAATTAATTAAATATGGATACTCGTATTTTTAATGAGTAATGCAATCAGTTGCAAACAATAAATTAATGAACTGCATTGTTTAATTTTCTGCAATCGTTTCTAATATGTTTGTGGTCACAGTTTCTGCTCCTGTAATACTGTGCGAGTTTATCCATTTTTTCTTATTATTATTCTTCCCTGACTATTGGTATTAATTATTTATTTTCCTAAAGTTTTAAGACCATTCATAAAAATTGAATGTAAGTATTAGAAACGCTAAAACGGGCTAAAATGAATTCGCCGTTAAGTAGCTTCTATTCTTTTTGCTATAACAGAATTTCCTTTTTTGAAAATACTCTACTCAATATATTAATTATTCGAATAGAATTGGAATGTTTTCTATTTCTGAAGTCTTTTAGCTTATAGAAAGCCTCCCAAGTCATTCTTAAACGCATGTTACATACATAAATCATCAAATTACATGTTACAGACAACAATTAACATAAAAATCTGATACTTAATCAAAAATACAACAAAGCTAAGGCTGCGCTAATCGACTGCTCGAACTCGATTAATGGCGGGGCTTCAATGCAAGCTGTATCGCCCAGTCTTGTGAGTTAGCGAAAAGCACGAAAATTTAGATCGTAAAACGTAATGAACAGATCTTGTGGGTTTGACCTCTTCAACATTAAACTGTGTTGCAACTCATTTGCATAATCTCATTTGCTCTGTGTTGCAGTTGAAATACAGATCTTTCGAGGCTCATACGTACAGACATCGTTACGAAGATAACTTTGGATGTTAGAAGCCAAACTGTGGAGATATCACCCCACAACGTTTGTGTTGAAAGCAGGCCAAGTAGCGCAGCATTTATATACAAATATTGAAGTAACATGTTTCTTAACATACAATTTTACATAATACGTAGTAAACACTGATTTTATTGTTGAACACACATTGACGTTTAATATACGGTACATAGATCGCTTATTTACATCATTCGATAACTGGGTTATCTTAATAGTAACAATAAATGTAATATAAGTAAAGAAAGTGAATGGCCTAGTAAGAACAGTATTAACAAAAAACTTAGATGTTCGATAGAAACCGCAGGCAAAATTTTAAATAGAGAAAGTAGTTAATCAGGGCACGCCCCTATCTCTTAATAGTTCCTGAGACCTGTATCGGCCGGACAGTCCATAGCTTTAAGGTGCAAGCGCCAGGGTAGCCCGCGAAATTCAATTTTCTTACGTTTTTTTAGAATTTGCAGGTCTGAAACAGTGGGTGGCGACATCGTCAGACAACGACCTGCAATGCGAAAGCTGCCGATCATGGACTGTCGGGGAAGTCCAACGGCGTGAAGAATTGTGCAGGCGTGTCAACACCCGGACAGGGGAAATTGAAAAAACACTCACGCTCCTCAACCCTGGTGAGGTGCTATCGCCGAATGAGTCGCAATGCGAAACGGATTTTAATGAACATTTTTCACATTTTCCTTGCACAAACAGAGAACAAAAATCTGTGTGCGAAAAATGGCATTTTTTATAACATGCGGGTTTCTAGTATAAACCCTCATTGGTTAGTATGGTTTCATCGTGTGGAGAAGATGTAATGTCCTTTGTTTTTTGTTAACTGCCCACTCACAAAAATCATGACCAGTGGTTTCGCATCGATTAATGTAAACAAACTATATATATATATATAAGCATATAATTTTGTCTTAAATTTAGGGTTTTCTTACTAATAAGCAGCACGAACTCAAACCAGCCGGCATCTTCGCAAGTTCAGAAAAGCAGATTGATCGTCTAGCGAAGTCGATTTTTTCACAAAACACCTGGAATTTAAAAATGGCAGTGTGAATGACAAATAACACTGAGCCTATACAAAGACTTGTTTATATTTTTTGTATACTAGTAAAAATCTGATCAGAGAAGAGTCACCGTCTGCACTAACTAAATTGCGGTCTTTATTAGGGAGCGCTGCCCAAGAACAGTTCAAACTACATTCACTTGATCTGTGTACACCGTGACTTTTTAGTCGTCTTACAAAGGTGGTCCACTCAATGTACCCGACATAAAATAGTTCTAGGCGCGATTTTTTTTTACCTACCGTAACAGGTACAAAGAAAAATAAATAAACATTAGAAAAAATTATGAAACATCCTGTTAATGATGTTTACGTGTCAAACGGGAGAATATACCTACCCAGCGGCCGAGTCCAGTAGATCATCGAATAATATTTTTAAATTATTAAAATCTCATAAATATCAATTTTTTTTATGAATGCTTAGTAGTCATTGGATACATGAAGTGGGTTGCCGTTGTAAGAGGACTAAAAAGTCACGGTGTATATGTTTAGATTCAGTAGTTAAGATCAAGTTTTTTCCAGAATGATAACCAAACAACTAGTTGAGGAACATTATACGTAAAAAGTTAAAAATCTCGATCAAGAACACCAGTGAATAGATTTTCATTGCGTTTCTTGCATTGTACCGCTATAACCCAATACTATGTATTCTGTGCCAATACTATAAAGTCTACCAATTAGAATTTACCAAACTTTGTAAAAAAAAAAAAAAAGTTTCATCCAAAGTCGTTAATAATAACTGTTTATGACTTCAGGGTTGGTAAATATTAATTCAAGGTCGAAAACGAGGTACATTTTTTAAAAAAATGGAACCGAAACAGTGGCCGGAAACTTTGTAATCAGATATTTTAAACCGCAGTCAGATGGAACGACACACGGACGGACTTAGCGTAACTATAAGGGTTCCTAGTTTAAAAAAAAATACCCAAAGAAGGGTTATTTGTATTTACATTCACATATTCATATTTATACGGAGGAGTTCGTGGCTAAATAATAACAGCTGCTCGGGTCGATCTTAAGGTTAAGCCGTGCTTGCCCAGGTTGGATGGGTGGCCACCCATTACATACCGAGTTTCCTCCGTGCCTCGGAAAGCACGTTAAGCCGTAGGTCCCGGGTGTCATTTGTAGATCTTTGACAGTCGTTACAGGTAGTCAGTGTCCCAAAAAGTCTGACAACCAGTCTTACCAAGGGGTATCGTATTACCCAGTACTAACTGGGTTATGGAGGTCAGTTAGGCAGTCGCTCCATGTAAAATACTGGTATTCAGCTGCATCCGGTTAGACTGGAAGCCGACCCCAACATAGTTGGGAAAAGGCTCGGAAGATAATGATATTCATATTTATACGTTGACCATTTTATATACATATAGGAGTCAAGATTTTTTACTGTTTTGTGGTGGCCGGGGTAACGTGCGTTAAGTTTGTATTTGACCTGTCATCCCATGTGCCCTTAATATTTATTAAACACAGAAACTTTCCGCCTTAAATTAATTTTATGATGGTGAAAACCGCACTCAAATCTATTTTGTAGAAAAGAAGCAAATAAATGATGAAGAAAAACCAGCCAAGTACAGTCACGAGCACCAATATGTAAACACTTAACAACTTTTAATAGTGTTTTACTCGTACATACTGTTCTGATTAAAATTTCATGTTGTTACAAACATAGTATTCTGGAACTCGTATTTTTATGAAAACGATCGTACCTCCAAGTTACAATCGTTAAATCTCATGAAAATATCTTTTAAAAGAGAATGGGCTCCGATGTATAGGCATTTGCCCCAAGGTCCAATAGCCACAAGATATACATAATTGAAAATAGCTTTTTAAGGAAAACCTTTGCTACTAACACAACTTTTTAGCAATAACATATATACCATTGCGGAGAGCTTTCATTGACAACTTTTGGTACTAAAATAACTTTTGGTAATTCGCAGTCCGTTCAGAGTTATTGGACTAAATAGCTGACTATTTGCACACCGAAGTTAAGATTTTTTTTGGCAATAGCCATAAGATAAACATCATTAGATAGAGCTTTTAAAGGAGAACCTTTGCCGCTTACACGACTTTTGCCAATTCGTATTCTGTTCGGAGTTATTGACCTAAATAGGTGACTATTTGAACAGCGAAGTTAAGGTTTTCTGGGAAACCAATAGCAATTAAATGTACACCATTGGAGAGAGCTTTTCTATGAGAACTTTTGCTACTAACATAACTTTTGCTAATTCACAGTCTGTTCGGAGTTATTGACCTAAATAAGTCACTAGTTGGACACCGAAGTTAAGATTTTATTTACAACCAATTAAGAGTTTACGGTACACTATTGGATAGAACTTTTTAAAGAGAACTTTTGCTACTAGCACCACTTTTGCTTATTCGTAGTCTGTTCGGAATTATTGACCTAAATGTGTGTCTAGTTGAGCTCCGAAGTTAACATTTTCTGGGTAACCAATAGTTATAAAACATACTCCATTCGAAAGAGCCTTCAATCAGAATATTTGCTACTATACAACTTTTGCTAATTCGTAGTCTGTTCGGTTTTATTGATTTAACTAGGTAGTTGATTAGGCCGAACTGTAGCTCCTCTCTGACTCGCAAGAAATATTCTTCTTGTTGAGAACAATCCATTAATACATATCTTAACGCTATTGGGCGTTGGGGTAGTATTAACGATATGTCCAAGCTACTGTTACTGTAAGGTTTTGCTCCTAAAATAGCATTTTAAGATGTCAATATTTTGAAAATGACGTTTATAGGCTTATAATATGATGTTTAAAACGTACAGTATCCATGAAAGTTAATAAATTGACGAAAGAACAGTATTTAGTCTAACTTAATTTCTCAACATTAGAGCTCTGTAGCTCCTCTCTGACTCTGAATCGAGAAAAGTCGCCATAATAAGAAATGTTCTTCTTAAAGAGATCTATCCATTGGTATATATCTTAACGCTATTGGACGCCAGGGTAATTACGCCCAATCTCCTTTAGGAAAGTGTATACATATTGGTGCTCGTGACTGTACGACTCGGGCTCACACAATTAAGGTTTCAAACGAAGCTACACAGACCAGTCTGTGAAACGGGCGCTGGCCTGTCGCAATTATTGAATTAAGCGTAATTAATACACGTACGCTAGCTCCTAAATTATACAGCTAAATGTCATAAGGTCAAGGAAAAGATGATCAGCACCATATGATTCGGTTCGCTAACCGTTTTGTTAGGTTACACCCACACTCGGACCTAATTCTCGCCTATGAATACCATCGCAAAAAATAGTATAAATTTATACTAATATTATCGAATATAAAGTTCTCTTAAGTAAATTATAAAATTCACCGTGTTAAATCTCCAGTGGTTTTGATAAAGATTGCTAAATTTGCTGGTTTCGGCAACCGACATGCGGGTAATGATCCGAGTTTAATAAAACATTTGATTAAGTACATACTTAAATACTTTTACAGATAAGAAATCCACAGTAAACAAACCTTGAACGCTTCAGGTATTTCCTCAATAGCCCTGTGTATGAGGGTCCCATTAACATAAAGACAGTTAGCTGCTTCATCTTCTGGCACCGTCAATGTCTGATACGTAAAGGTGGCTTCACGCTCGATTCTCTTAAGCAACTCTTTGGCCTCCTTACTGGCACTAACACATAGAATGTCAGAGCCTGCTACGGTGATGTAGTTCTTTAACCCTTTAGCCCCTTTAGAAATCTGTAATAAAAGGTTTAGTCGGTAATAAATCACTCACACCTGA
The DNA here is from genome assembly GCA_905220335.1 of Noctua pronuba. Taxonomy (NCBI): domain Eukaryota; kingdom Metazoa; phylum Arthropoda; class Insecta; order Lepidoptera; family Noctuidae; genus Noctua; species Noctua pronuba. The sequence continues at coordinate 9,480,449 of LR999891.1, read as the reverse complement.
ATACTTGGTATTTTTTCATTTACTTAACTTCTTCTAAAGAAAGATTGGGGGAAGCCTTTTCCCAGCAGTGGTACAGTACAGGTTAAATATAAAAATAAAATAAAAAATAAACTTCTTCTAAGATACTGGGTAGTATGATCCCCATAAGTAAAAATTAAGGTGGGAGCGAAAAGGGCGTGGTCTGAAGAAAGTCATCTTTATATATTTTGTTCTAGTGTATCCCGTTTTCCTCACAATATTTTTCTACACAATGTACAAATTGTCAATTTAATTTAAAGTAATCGGAACATGTGTAGCATACAATATTCCCAGTAGAATAAACACAATAACTTTATTTTATGAGGATGCAATAGAATGAAGAACATAGAATTGTAATTACAATAATAGAATTACTGACAACATCATTTATTTGATAGTAATAACTCATGGACGCATACCTAAGAGATTGAGCTTCTCAACTTGTTTATGAGAAACACCATGTAAGGCGTTGTCTGGTGATTTAAAAAGGCTGTTGTAATTACTATATTTCAGAGCAAAGATAATAGACCAAGATGGGATTCCATAAAGGGATATGAAACAACTACTAAAGTATACTGCTTATAGTTGTACCTTTATTGGAGTGCAGGGGAATTCAGGAAATGCTTCAGCGACAGCACTTGCTCCAGCCTCATTTGTACTCTCAGATATACCAACAAAGAACTCTCGACCTGCAATGCATAAAAAACAATTATGAATCTGGTGTTTCATCAAATATATTACTTATGGTTCCACTTAGGGTTTTATTGATTTGTCTGGACATGTCTGTTTTTTTGACCTTAGATCTGTAATTTATCCATCCTTATAGATTTGAGGGGATTTCTTTATAGAAAAGTAAAGAGGCCGTATACAATAGATTTCACTGTTGATTTTACAATGATTAAAATACTTACTGTATTTCTAAAAGTTTTAATACACAACATGAAAAATCATTTAAATTATGATCCAATGAATGAGCTACTTTTTTATTTAATATAATGATAATGGCTCTAGGTATACTGACAAAGAGAAAAGGTCAATTAGGTATGTGACATATCAAAATTAAGATGCTCCAATTCTTTGTCAGGACCCCTGAGCCATTGACTAATTTACCTGTGAATAATATATCTGAACAGGAAATATTTGCTTCCGGATCCACTTGATCAATAACTGTTTGGCCCAGGTCCTTTTGTAAAATTTCTTTTAAAATTTTTGTCTGAAACAAAGTACCTATCAATACTTATACTGTCAAAAACGAAAGTTTATAGATGGATAGCGGACTTTGACAGGTAATAATGTACTGAAATATCTGTCAAATTCTGGTGTCCCTACGGATTTTGACAGTGGACTAGCTACCTACTCCAGTGAGCTTGGTTTGACTGCACCTTTTACAGATTCATGGCTCTCTGGGTAAGAAATGCAAGATTTAACATGACGTCTGGTTATTAACTAAACGGAGAATGGTCATCAAATTAAACACATAACCTGTCACCAGTGGTTTTTAGCTTTACCACTAGATGCAACAATGTTAGACATAACCAGTGATCAGATAATCGGATGCATATTTACCTAAAGTTCAATTTTGGTTAGGAAATTATGGAAGCGGCTTCTTAAAACATATTTTTTTTAATATAAATCCCGGGATTCCAGAAAATTCGGGTATGCGAAACTAGTTTGTAACATGGTGAGGAAACGTCGTCTTTAGCATGTGGTATTTTTTTTTTTTTTAAAAACGGGGATAACATAATTATTAATGTGTATTTACTTGAAGTTAATTTTAAGCTCCCCGTCAATTTATTACGATGTTGAGTTTAAGAGGAATAGTGGGTAGTAGGTGTTAATTTAAAAAAAAAGAATTCCTTGCACATAAGTACACGATACAAAACATATTAAGTACTATAAATATCCTTTATTAAAGTGTACAAAGGTGCATTCTGATTAGGCGTAAATATTACCTACCCACGATTTGATTCTATAATAAAAACAGTTTTGTTGATTCCGAAATCCCGGGATTTTTTCGATACAAAAGTGCATTCCATAATATTAGCCAACACCTTAAACTAAGTAAATATTCCTACACCCGATTTGATTCTATAGTAAAAAAACTAAGTTTGTCGATTCCGAATTCCCGGGATTTTTTCGATACAAAAGCGCATTCCATAATAGCCAACACCTACACTGTAGGTAAATATGCATCCGATTATCCGATCACTGGACATAACACATGGTGGAATATTTTGTTGTTTCACATACAATTAATTAATTCCCGTAAAAATATGTAAATGTGTAATTTGGGGCTAGAATAGTCACCAACCGACGTTTTTAGGAATCATTAAAGTAGAAGCAGTTGGGTACACTCTTAGGTCACACAAATACGTTCTGATTAGTGACTTGGACTTAATTAGAGGATACTTTTTATACATAGTAATGTTATATTAAGAAGGTGGTGGTGGGTGTTATACTAAAATGGTCTTGAATTCATATTCATGCTGTGACTTACAGACAAACAGACAGACGGCAAATCTGCAAGGGTTCTGTTTTTTGCCATTTGGCAAAACAACCCAAAAAAAGCAATAAAATAAAATTTTGGAGCATTTGAGACCATTTTTATAATTTTATATTCAAATGGGTTTCTCCTGTCTCGCAACTTTTATTCACTTAATTTAAAATGTGCTAGTTTTTTACTTTTCAGTTTTTATATTGCAGTTGGAATTTTTAGTTTTTTTAATTAAGTAAGTACTTTCTTTTTATTTCCAGGTTTTAAGTTTGGTAATGTGAAAGATTTCGCAGATGATTTAATTTTTATAAGATTTGCCATCATGTCGAGACTAATACTGGAATACCATAATGCCCTAGAACGAGCTACAGTACTAAACCGTAACACGGTGACACTACAATGTATCAAAGGACACAGTGGATCGCGCTTGGAAACGATGCAGCTGATGAACTCGCCAGAAGGGGATCCAGCACAAAAGCCCTTGGACCCGAACCCATTGTGCCCATTCCTTTCAAGCAGCTAAGAAGTTGGTTAAAGGATCACACTCTAACAACACACAAGCACAAGCGGAGAAATGGTGGACCTCGACACCAGGGTGTAGGCAATCCAAGGAAGCTATGCCACCCCTGCATAGAAAGCTGAACAAGCGCCTTCTGCGCCTGGACAGAGATAGCCTGCGACTGGTGGCGGGGACCATCACTGGACACGGTTCACTGAACACACACTTCCACACCCTAGGTATCACTGACAGCCCCCTGTGCAGAGCGTGCATGGAGGCGGAGGAAATGGTAGCGCATGTACTCCTCGAGTGCACCGGCGTTACCCAGATCCGCGAGGAGACTCTTGGAACACAAAGATCCCTTGCGGATGTCCTGAGAAGTTTGATGTACTTCTGGAGGAAGGTGGGCTGGTTGGAGTAACAGCCACCATGGCTCACATACAATGATCCACTTTAAGGACTAAGTGTGGAAACCAAATCCCTCAACATAGAACAGAAGATTTGTCATTTCAAATAACTTTTAAAACATATAATTTATATGTTTTTTTTAACCACCTTTTATAACCCTTCATTTTGATAGATAACCAGTGACACTCATGCTACCAAATCAAATCCAACAAGGCATAATTTATTAAAATTGGTTTATCTGTTTAGGAATTACCAGGGAACAAAGAAATGGACATATAAAGGGCTTTCCAATAAGAGGTGTTATTTTGATATTCAAAGAAAAATGCCTTTTTTTTATATAAATGATCATATGTTTATTTCATTAAAGAGGAAGGTATGCCGTTAATAGTGGAAAATAACATCAGCCAAATGACCACCACAACCACGCTTACAGGACCAGTGGCATTTTTCTTTGAATATCAAAATAACACCTCTTATTGGAAAACCCTATATATATACAGGTCAAACACATAACCCTCCTCTTAAGGTTTTGCCCCAGTCCAGCAAAAAACAAAATGTCCAAGTCCAAGAGGTAAGTAAGGATAAGAGTAAGAGTAAGTAAGGTAAGAGGTAGGTAAGTAGGCAGTGCCTACAGGTAGACACTGCCTACTTACCTATCTCTTATGATCTAATTAACTATCTCTCACTTTAAAAAGTATGATTGGTGTTGACTGATAGATTTTATTTATAAAGTGATAGTTAAAGATATTGAAAACAGAGTGATGGATATGAATGTTGATGGGTGGACAGGGAGAGGAAGGCCAAAGAAAAGATGGATAGATTGTGTGCGGAATGATATGGAAGAGAAAAGAGTAAATGATGAATGGAAAAAGAAAATGTGTTGCACCAACTCCACGGAGAATAAGACAAGGGCAGGAAGATGACGATGAGTTAAAGATAGTGAAAATATATTAGGACCTTACTTCATTAACAAGTACCTCAGTCACCAGGGAACAAAAATAGAGCCACTTGAAATTTGACTAAATGTTCAAACAAGTTTAATGGGGGTATGATTTTTCAGGCCTAGCTCGGATTAATTACTCTGTCCTTAACTTTGGCACAATGTTTTCAACATGCTCTGCTTTAAGAACAACTCGACTGATGTAGTCAAATCTTGAACGAAATACAGCAAATTGCAACATTTTCAATTGGCCTTACTCTTAGCTCCAATAACTTTGGGACTTGTCGCAACTGTATGAGTACTTAGTATGAGATATGATTTGAGATATATTATACTTCAATTTTGTTTAATTGGTGTTTACTGATTTTGTCAACCAAATGCACAAATTATAAAATATCCTAGCAATAATCACAACATGATGAATTCGCACAAATAAAAAGACTGATTGAACTTACATTGTTTTTTTCCACCGTTGAACTGTTCTTAGGCAAGAAGGCGATACCATGACATATGACTGCCATGTCTTCTATAAGGACTTTTTCATGCAAGGAACCTTGCAAATTTACTTCAACTACTTCTATATTTAACTCCCTCAGGAGTCTCATGTAACAATCATGTTGACGACGAACCTCTTCATATTCAATATCATCCCCATGACTAGAACCAGGTGTCACCTTACCCACCAAAGCGTGAGTATATTGGTGCATTTTAAAATCCATTTAGAAAATTAAATTTACGAAAGGTTAAGTCGTCAGCTACCTTCTCCTGACTAATCAATTTCCGCACGAAAAATTAAAAATTTCATGTATGATTAGGCAAAAGGTAGTCTGTACCCAGACCGATTATAGTTTTATGAGATGTTTTTTTTTCGATTCCTGTTATGAGCTAGAAGTGATAGGATAGTATCCAATCCACTCCACCAGTCCCGACTTCAGGTAGCTCTTGCTGAAGGTTCCAAGGACTTTTTACAGTTTCACACGATCGCGATGCCGCAGCAGCCACTGCAGACTAACAAGAAAAACTGCTTTATACAGTATATTATCTATTTTAGGAACAGATTTTAAGGCAGAACCCAACCAATAGCAAGTGACAGCCAAAGTTGACATTTTTTTTTAATATTCTTTATCATGACCATAGATACAAAGTCTTTCAGTCGCAAAAATAAGAGCATTTCTCAAAATAATTGCACAATCAACTATAGTCTGTGTCCCATTTTTTTCGGTCTAATATAATAGGCCATTACTACTTTTTATAAATTGATATAATTACTCTACATGATAAAACAAAACAAAAAAGACAGAAATACAATGAGATTTTTTTTATTAAAAATATATATCAAAAACCCGTTTCACCCAGTTGTATGAAAAGTGAAGTGTCCCAATCTCAATAGCTTACCAAACCATCGATTTTTATGTGAGTGGACATGGGCTTTGCATATATTATTATAACAAATATTATTTATTTAGAACTAAAAGCCACAATTCACTTTAAAACATCCTTTTTGGCATTACTTTATTAATATATTTTTAATTAATGATTTTAACTTGTCCCGTAAAAAGTTCCGTTTCGAAATTCCACTTTTGTTACCATAATTTTGGAAAATATCGGAATCGATTGGTACTAAACATGTTTTAGAATAATGGCAAAACTAGCAAGCTTGGCATACATGTTGTTTTAATTTTAAAAGTTTTTATAAGTGCCATATGCGAACGGTGAAAGTGGTTGGTTAAGTTAGCGGTCAGAAAAAAAATCCAGCTTTGTTACTCAAAAAACACAGGTAAGATCAGATTTTATTGTCACTTCACTTAAACTACCATTACAGCACCCAATCTTGTTTTCTTTAATCAAATCGTTATACGAGTATTAGTTTGAGTTGCATGAGTTTGCAATTTAAATAAAATTTTCGACGTCTTGATTTGTTACTTCCCATTTTGTTACCTTTGTGTAGTAACGTATATGTGGAAAAGAGGGTAACAAAATAGAAATTATTAGGTTGAGTATATATTAACTGTCTGTTTATAATAATTATTATTACAATTATATATGCGTATTGTTTGTAACCTATACCGGTTTGGATTAAACATCAATTAGGATTGATTAAAAAAGACCATTAACTGTTTGAGCATGATTGAACTTCATTTTTTTACAACTCGCAATCAAAAATGCCTCTAACCCCTGCTGAAAAAATGAGGCGGTACCGGGAAAGGCTTAAAGAAAACCCAGAAAAGACGGAGGAGCAGCGGATACGAAACTTAGAAAGAATAACATCAAAATATTTATATAAATCAGTAAAGGAAATGTCAGAAGACGAAAAAAGAAACAAAGACAGACTTTGACAGCAGTTCATACTATAGTATACATAATTTAAAAAAATAATTATAACTGTTTTTATAGACAGATCTATAACTTTTATAATTTGAACTGCTGTGAACACTAGGCTTAAAAAATCCCATTTTGTTACCAGTATTCCATTTTTGTTACTGTCCCATAAAAGCGAAAACGTATTTCTTTTCAAAATTGATATTTTTTTATCTTTAGCTGTAATTTTATGAAAAAAGCACAATGGTGATCATTATTTTGTCATATGTAGACATATAAAATTAAAATAAAACGACATCAAAGCGCCTTTACTGTGATTTTAAAGTAGAGTTGTGGGCAAATGGTAACCTAAAGGAATACAATGTCGCCCATGCGCATGTGACCGCCCGTAATTTTCTGAATATTCATGAAGAAATGTCGAAAATTTCATTTTAAAAGGGGGGGTCTATCTACAACATTTTTCATGTTATTAAATTTTTAATTTTTAAGTATAGTTTGTAGATTTGCTTTCTATTTTTTGACACATCTCCGAAGTTTATGGGTCGATTTGGATTCTGTTTACTATTTCTAAAAGCTTATGAGTTATTTTAATAGGTTAATTAACATTTTTACTAAAAATTATCGACAACGAAAAAAAAAACGAAATCGAAGTCATTTTGTCGGTGAAAAATTGTGTATTTATTTTACAAAAACTAGTGTAACTCCATAAATTATCCCGATAGGACGAATTTTTTAATCATTATTTGTAATTTACTACATAACAGCTACAAATTCACAGAACATTATTGATACCTAACTGTAACTAAATTCAAGGTAAAACTCTTAAAACTCTGATGAGTCAAATTTAGGAAAAGATAATGTGAAAGTCAATTGAATGTTGCTCTTAGCAGTGAGTACTAAAAGGTTAAACTAATAATGAGGATGATAATGGAATTAAAAACAAACAAGCAATAGCCAGATTTTTACTAAAAAATTAAAAAATACAAGAATTTTAATTAATTAGATTTTCGAAATGGCCACCCTCCTGTAAACAAACCAAAGCCCTCATGGCAACACTTTTGATTGTACGACGTAATTCTCACGGTTTTCTTTTATTTCCGCAGCAGCAGCAAAAATCCTAGCCGTTAATTGCCCGCGGCTTTCGAAGGGCACGGCATACACTTTTTGTTTCATGTAGCCCCAAAGATAAAAATCTAAGGGTGTAAGGTCGGGAGATCGCGGCGGCCAAGCAATGGCACCTCCTTTGTCAATCCGCCACGGATAATTTTGATTTAAATAATCACGAACTAGTCGTGTGAAGTGTGCTGGAGCTCCATCTAATTGCAGATACATCCGCCTTATTGTTTCCAGCGGTACTTCCTCCAAAAGCAACGGCAACGTATTGACTATAAAATCTAAAAACGCGTGTTGGTCTAGTCTGTTTGGTAACACGAAAGGGCCAATAAGTTCACCGTCAATCATTCCAGCCCATACATTTATGGAAAATTGAGTCTGGAAAGTTGTTTCCCTAATGACGTGTGGATTTTCAGTGGCCCACACATGAAGATAGCGATGATTTTTTATACCCGCCCTTGTTTTTTCTTTAGAGATAGGTATCAACAATGTTCTGTGAATTTGTAGCTGTTATGTAGTAGATTACAAATAATCATTAAAAAAGTCGTCCTATCGGGATAATTTATGGACTTACACTAGTTTTTTTTAAATAAATACACAAATTTTCACCGATAAAATGACTTCGATTCCGTTTTTTTTTCGTCGTCGATAGTTTTTAGTAAAAATGTTAATTAACCTGTTAAAATAACTCATAAGCTTTTAGAAATAATAAACAGAATCCAAATCGACCCATAAACTTCGGAGATGTGTCAAAAAATAGAAAGCAAATCTACAAACTATACTTAAAAAATTAAAAATTTAATAACATGAAAAATGTTGTAGATAGACCCCCCCTTTTAAAGTTAATTTTCGATATTTCTTCATGAATATTCAGAAAATTACGGGCGGTCACATGCGCATGGGCGACATTGTATATTACTGCTTTTATGTAACATTTTGCTGTAAATGTTAACAGTTTTCTTTATAGACACGTAAAATTATGGTTATCTTATCCTATTTAAATTAATAAAACTTATCGAAATCAATTTGGTATTTTAATTAATGTAATTGATTGAAGGTAACAAAATGGGAATATTTTTCCGCCTATGGTTTATTTCTACACATTTCTCTGCTTTTTTACAAATTGAACCTCGAAATAAACCTCATATTAAGAATCTTTAGACATCTATCTACAAATTAAAACAAAAGAAATAACTTTATTTTAAGATTTTTATTTTAGTAACTTATCTTAGTAAAGGTGCATTTTTTTTGAGAAATGCTCATAAATAAACTAAGACTATATATTATATTATTATATGTATAGTGGGTGTCTGATGTCCGACTCTTTTTTTATATTTCTCCACTGCGCTTGCGACTTCTCTTCGGACCTATGGAGGAGCTATGCCAGCTGTGGGGTATAGTGCGCTGACTGGGCTGGCAACTTAGAGCGCGTTCCGACTTACAATAATATTGATGTTAGTGATCATAACACCAAAAGGCGTTCCGATTCATAGATTAGTTTGAGGCCCGAACTAAGAATAAGTTACAACTCGATTTGACAGTTGCCCCTACTTCCGATGTGTTTTTACCAAACTGGAAACAAAATGTTGATATCAAGAAACCGTTTGAAAATGAACTTTATCGCAAACGCATAGAGTTCGTATAACTTTAATTAATTCAAAGGGGGAAGAAAACTTCAGAGCGAGAAAGCGAACAGAGTGGATTGTGTCCTTGTCTAACAATTGCCAGATTTTTTTATTTTTTATATAGTACTCGGAAATCACTTTGGTTTTATAAATACCAAATATTAAAATTATAATTTCTTACGAAATTGAATTCTTTGGTACCTAGCAGCTTACCATTTATGAATGCCAAAATTCATGAAACTCTTATAAAAACTGTATGGTCATGAAATAAAAACAAACCAATAATATGGCCGAAACACTTTCGCGTTGAAGTCGTATTTTTGCTTTCTCAAGTGCTTTTTATTGTATTTAAGTAAAATCTTCCACATTAAATATAGCTAAATCGTGTTGTGTGAAGGGGTGTAATAGTGAGGGGTTTGCTGGATGTGGAATTTATTTTTTCAAGTAAATTCTTTTAACTTTGTTTACAAATTACGATTAGGGTGACAATTTTCTAGATCTGTAAACGGGGATCATGAAAATATTGTAAAGAACACGCCTTTTCTATTAGGTATCCAAATCGGTAGTGCACATGCATACAAAATACAAAACATTGTTATTTATAATGCAGTAGCAAAACTTAATCAATTACTGAATTTAATATGAAGAAAAATTACTTTTTAAAAATAAACATTTGAATTATTATATCTTTACTTTTTTAAACCCTTCCATTTTGGCGACAAGTGTCGATTAAACCGAAACGAAATCTAAATAAAGTCCTTGGTTAAATTAAATACTATTAATTTATTTAAAAAATCACAGTAATTCTTATTAATATTTGGAAATCATAACATAACATCTCGCTTGCAATCCCCGAAGGGTTACGCAGAGGCGACTTAAGGACGCGTTTGCAAAATTGACAGGTATAGAATCGAACTACTACATTGACATGGGTCATACACACAAGCGTACGCACGGCTAACTGCGAGAATAGTAGTCAAGTGAACTCATTTTGATACTTTGATAGATTCACATGTTTTTACGTACCTATTTCTTTGTTCTCCGGACTTGAAAGCGTGACCTGAAGGTGTACTTCAGACACTGCTACTGGAACTCCTTGACGTGTTGAACTAAGTGAGCCGAGTTTGGGCTCATTTTGTTAGTAATGATGAGACCTCACCTCCGGACTTGATGTAGTGACCTGAAGGTGTACTTCGGTGACTGCTACTGGAACTCCTCGTCGTGTTGAACTAGGTGAGCCGAGTTTGGGCTCGTTTTGTAAGTAATGATGAGACCTTATCTCCGGACTTGATGGCGTGACCTGAAGGTGTTTGTTACGAGCCCAAACTCGGCTCTCCTAGTTCTACTAGTCGAGGAGTTCCAGTCCAGTAGCAGTCACTGAAGTACATTTTCACTTCAGGTCACTCCATCAAGTCTAGGACGAATAGGCGGCGCCCTACTTACTTTTTTATAGCGAAATAAAATAGAATAAAAATCTTTCCTTGTCAAGTATCAAATTTGGTTTATCGAATATTTTGTGTTCGTACAGCGATCTTTTTCAACTCGAGCCGCTCCAACAAGGTGTACGTGTCCTCTCTCGACGGCGGCCGCACGCGGACTGCAGTTTCTTTCGAAATGCTTGTACAATAAATCAAGACGGGGACCAAAAATAAAATATCCCTTATTGCAATAGATTAAGATTCACCCGGAATAGCAAAAAATGTGAAAAAATAAGTTTCGGTTTTTATTTTTTCTGCGATATTTATAGCATTTAGATTAAAAAAAAATCTAACATTAAGAATTGAATAAGTTTGCCTACATATAGTATTTTTAGAAATACTAAAATATGTTAATAATAGCACAAAAAATGTACTTGGCGGAACATGGCAACGAAAGATCGATTTTACATTATAAAAAACTAAAATTTTCAATAATAAATTGTCTTTCCTTTGAAAATGAAGAATCAATCAATACGAGATAGTTATTAGTTATATTGGATTTTGTTTAGTTATACCATAAAATGTACTGAAAAACAGCATAATTTTGCCTGATTTGCAAACGCGCCCTTAATAGTATACTCACATTTCGCCAGTTATGGAAATCATGGTAAAATAAATCACTTTTAAGCACTATAAAATAGCTAAGCTCATAGTCGAACATAGTAATTAAAATATGTGCCTTCTCTGTATGAGAAGAGGCCTTTGCCTAGCAGTGGGACAGTAACAGGCTGGCTGGTAGTATGCGAATTTTTTTCATAAATGGTAAAAAATCACTCTTCGGAGATCACGCTCTTTTTCTTTTTTTTTCGGATTGGAAATCATCAAATCAGAGTGTCAGACTTTTACTGACTAAAACCTATCCATGTTCCTTCTTTGCCCTTTGTGTTCCAGGGCCGCGGTACCTATCTCTTTCGAACAGTCCCGCAGCCCCGGTAGGCATCGGCCCTTGTGGGCCCCTTCCTTTTTGCTGACATCTCTTAGAGGCGAGCGTGGAACACGAACGCGCTGTCGACACGGCCTGTCGTCATAAAACGGACGGAAGGTGAGCTAGCCCATTATCCACAGGCCCGCGCCTACGGTGGCCGGGAGCCACCACGTGACCCCCGTAGCCCGGGATGTCTCGTGTGGCGGCTGGGACGTGAGGCCCTTTCCCTCTCACGTCCCGCCATCTCCTTCGCTAGCATGACTGCTTCGCAGAAGGAAGTTTCGGCTTCCCATTCCCTCTCGCTCATCTCGCTCCCGCACCATGGCTTGGACCAGGGCCGGGCGCGAAAGTTCGCCGCCGCCAATCGCCGCTTCCTCCCATCCGATCCGGTGCAGGAACCTCCCGGAATAACTGTGTCCGGTGAGGACCTGCGTCAGGTGGAAGGTGAGGGCGGCGTGCGTGGCGCATCTCTAGCCACTCCTCAAAGAGGGGACTTGTCGCCACTATTGTGGCGTGCCCTGCACGGGGTTGCGACAGTCGCTCTCTCCATGTCGTCATGAAATCGCGCCGGAAGTAAGTCCGCTGAGCGGTGAATTGACGCGGCAGCGGAGTTTCTCCCCGACGTAGTGCCTCCGCGCGCCATTCGTGCAGGCGCGCGAGGACTTTCGCCTCCAGATCCCATGGCGGCAATCCGGCAAGGAGGCTCGCCGCCTCGCCGGAGATCGTGCGGTACCCCCGGAATAGCCTTACGGCTACCAGCTTTTGGGGCGCGTTCAGGTAGTGGGTGGCTCGCCGTTGGAGATCACGCTTGCATCGGTAGTAGTTTGATGTCAAATATTAATAATATTGTTGTTTCAATGCAGATTCCCTAACAATGAGAATCGTCAGCAACGATGGCTTGAAGTTGACCCTTTAAAGAAGAAGTATTCAACCTATTGCTTAGTTTGCAGCCGACATCTATCATCAGCATCTTCGTATTTAAGTTTAAGATTATTCACTCATACAAAAAGCCAACAATTACATAAAACCATACCTTTAATAATGTGTAGACTGATTAATAAAATCAAATACTATTAAGTTGTTTGAATATGCTACATACTCGTGCTTCATCTATGTCAATATTGCAGCTCTGTTTCTTTTAAAATCTCTTGATAAATGAAGGATTTAACCTAAGATATAGGCCACCGTGAACGAAAATAAGTGTCACATATTCATCATATCATAAATCTATCCCATTACGGAGGTTTTTTTAATTATGGCACACTTGGAACACTAAAGGTTATGGAGATAATGTACGTTACCGCCGCTACATTGCCGGCAGCAGTCATACGAGGTTTTTTTTTTAAATATTATTTTTTATAAATGGCCTTGTATGAATGCGTAGGTTTCGGCTTCGCCAAGTCTTTTTATACCCCGTAATTTTGAATAAACTGCTACCCATGAAAAAAGATGGGAGCGGAGTGCTAGTAAGTCATAACAGAATAACTGTTCCAAATGTAAGTACAAATATTGGATACCCTATTAGAAAGGGATAACATCTACACATGAAGTCCTCTCTCTCGGAACGCCGTTTCATTGCACGTCATCATTCCAGTTACCTAGTATAATTATAAGTTCCTTGGTTTTTGCTCGTCCGAAAAATCGAGTTTGACACTTTTTAAGACGGATCGTTATGTCATTTGATAAGACATCAAAATAGTTATAGTGCTGCCGTTGAAAAGGGCGGGAAAATGTAAAAGAGGAAAGGAGCGTGTTTTTGATTCCAGATTTCTAAAATATTTATTTCTAAACTAGCTTCTGCCCACGACTTCCTACGCGGATCCTGTTGCTTATGCCAGCGACAACGGCGTCGTCAAAATCGAAGATCTGAAACGTCTGATGTCGAATTCAAGTCGATCAGAATTCAAACGTTCGTTGCACTCTTCTTCTGTCTCTTCATGCCGTAGGTCTACTCCAGCAATTCTTTCTCTCTCACTTTCTAACTGATTATGAATATTTTGTTTTGTAGTGTCAGTAGAGTCAAATTTTTAATGATTTACCATCGTCATCGAAAATTAGTCCTAAACTGTTACCGCCTTCACCGCGTGGAGGTACTCCCAGCTTATGTTATTTTATAATTATACAGTCAAATTGGTGATAGCTTTGATTTCCACATCAGATGTTTCTGATCTTCGATTTTTATAAGTCAACAGGAAATGCCGATCAGACCGAACAACTTTTGCTAAGACGTCATTCCTGTATGTGTTATGGTGTAGCTGGGCTCTTGGAGTTCCACAAAAGGTGTTCCAGATCTTCAATTTTTATACATCAACAGAGAGTGCTCATCAGATTGAACAATTTTTGCTAAGACGTCATTCCTATATATGTTATAGTGTAGCTGGACTCTTGGAGTTCCACATCAGGTGTTCCAGATCTTCAAATTTATTCTCTCAGCAAAAAATGCTCATCACGTGGAACAATGTTTGCTATGGTACCATTTTTGTATCTCTTATAGTTTAGCTGGTCTGTTGCGGTTCTGCATCAGGTGTTCAAGTTTCCAAGATAAATTATAGCCTATATGTTGCCCAGACTTAATACCTATACAACAAAAAAAAAACATTCAAATCCGTCCAGTAGTTCCGAAGATTAGCGTGTACTAACAAACAGACAAACAGACAGAATTTTTTTTTTGGATTCTTGCTCTATTACTGTTTCTAAACCCCCCTCATTTTTTTTAAATATGTTCAATGTACAGACACAGTTTTTTTTACTGTTTTATTATATGTATGTACAGACACAGTTTTTTTACTGTTTTATTATATGTATAGAATAGATTTTGCACAATTTATCTTTGCAACAATAATAGTAAGTGTTCAGTGTTCAGTCATTTATTTAGTGTAAATAATAAAAAGCATCCCGTAATCAGTAATGGCTAAAAAGAGAATGAGAAAGGAGGGAGAACCACCTGCGGATTCCCAGCAGGTATCCATTGATTCAGACCCAGCGGAATCGGCGGTAACATGTTTATCGTACAAGGACTCTACTACAGAACAGGACACCCGTAACTACCCAGAGAGGATACTAATGAAAAAGAGCTGGTTGTATTTTACAATCACTGTGAAGAAAACAAGCCATTCAGTGATAGGGATCGCATGGCCCTTTCAAAGGGTGCATGCAAGCATGGTGCAAGCATGGCGTTTCAGGCGTCATGCATTTGCGTACCATAAATAATAATTCAAGGATGGCATCACGTTCGATTTGCTTAATAATGCAAACGGGTCTATTAAAATAAAAATAAAATTGGATTAGTGGACTCTAAAAGCATCTATCCCTGCCGCAGACAGAGAGGTAACTGGGGTTGTCACTTCAGTTCCTGCAGACATGTCCAACAAGGAAATATTGTCATTAATCGGCAGCTCCAAAGATGTCGTTCAGGTCAAGCGCTTCATGCGCAGGGTAAAGGGTTTGGGCGGTCTCGAATTTGTACCAACACAGTCAGTTGCTGTTAACTTCGACTCCACCATTGTTCCTGTTTATATTAACCTAGATTCATCACGCCACGAGGAAATAACATATCAAATGAGCAAATATATCGCACCACCGGTAAAACAATGCC
The DNA here is from genome assembly GCA_905220335.1 of Noctua pronuba. Taxonomy (NCBI): domain Eukaryota; kingdom Metazoa; phylum Arthropoda; class Insecta; order Lepidoptera; family Noctuidae; genus Noctua; species Noctua pronuba. The sequence goes on along the minus strand of LR999891.1, from coordinate 9,465,035 downwards.
TTAGTGCCTTCGGCATGGACATATCGCTAAATTATGTCGCAATACCGAGGTTTGCTCAATCTGTACTTTAAATCATAATTTTAAGAATTGTCAGGTCGAACCAAAGGATGCTAAGTGTGCAAACTGTAAGGGCAATCATATAGCTACCGGGTAAAACAGGGTGAATAGGAAAGCAGGGGTGAATAGATCCAAAACTTTGAAAGAGAGTTGAAAACAAGGTATCTAAATAATTAAGTATAACTAAGAAAATAAAATAGAGTACTTTTTGGTAACATATCATATCAATTCAACATTAAAATCCCTTTCAAAGTTTTGTCTCTATTCACCCCTGCGTTCCTATTCACCCCGTTTGAAGTATCTTCTCATCTGTCCTTTAAAAAAACAAAAAGTGGAAGTAAACAAAACAAAGTGAAGAAGTGCCACATACTCCGATCTTTTTAATATTAATGCTTTTCCAGCTTTAACAGCAAAAAATATAGATGTACATATTAATAATTTAATGAAATCCGATTTTATAAATATTTTAGTACGGTCTATAAACAATTACCAAAATATTTCACAAACGAATCCTTCGAAAAATTATTTGAACTAACTTGCAATATTGTTTAAAGACCTATCTAACGACATACCACACACACGAGAGAAAAAAAATCCCACTTTACGTGTAGGTACAGGAGATACTTAGATTTTAAATAGATTTATTTTACCACTTAGTCGGCGTGACTAGTCTGTATATTCATGCCAAATTACAGCTTTCTAGTACTAAGAGTCTTTGAGCCAAGCTGGGGAAAGACAGACGGACATGGCAAAACTATAAGGGTTCCTTTCCTTGTTGACTACGGAACCCTAAAAATGTGCAATATAACTGTATAGGTACACGAAGCAAACTTAATAAGTTTACATTCACACGCACATTGGTAACTGTCACTTTATGAGCTTACAGCCGTTCATTATTATTGTGGGCGTAAATGGATTCTACAAACACTAGTAAACATAAACGGGTCCACAAAGATACCCAACTTTTTATACTAATGAAATATGGTAACCATAGCTGATTGGCGTAAGCGCCTGCGATAGCTACTGATCTAATCTCGGCGACGTGAGTTCGATCCCAGCTGAGGAATTATGTTTTGCTGTTTTTACTTTTTGTTTTTATTATTTTAATTTTGTGGCCAATAAAATCACTCAAGCAAAAAAGTAGAAAGGTAATTAAATAAAACCAATAAAATAATTTGATTTTTTATTAGATAAACATTAGTATTGCTTGGAATGAGCGGGTCATTAGCAAATGTTCCGTCTCGTTTCCTCCAATATGTTCCTTCCTTACATTGCATTGGTTGTTTTAAGGTTCAATTTGGTGTGGGCTAAAAAACTTGTTTGCCGATACAATGTTTAGTGGTAAGGATGGGCGTAAATAAATTGTCAAAGTAGGTAGGTATATAAATTGAATCAAAGTAAAATTAGTGGTGAAGTGAATCAACATGTTAGATAGTAAGAAGTTCTGACAACTTCTAACCGCATAACAATAACATCACTTCACCAGACTTTCAATAATACGAGTTGTGGTTTTAAAACGAGGATTATGACAACATGACGTACCTAGGTAATTATTCCTAAAGTTTGTATTTGTTCACATTCGCTTAACAAATATGAACATTATGTGCATAAAATAAGATTGATAATCGTCTACTAATAAAATAAATTCGACATCCAGCCCCAATACCCGACAGAAATTCGGCCACTAGTCCTACAAGGCAGAAGGTTACATTCTTTATACCGTTCTCCAACTTTTCGCCACAATATTTTACGCCCATCATTATCAGACCTAAACGTTTTTTCGTCGCTAAAAATAACCACATTGTTCTCCCAATCGAAATCGATGTATGACCTAGCGAACTGTAGTCGGTTTTGTCGGTGCGCAGTGGAAAGCAAAATCTTTCGCGCTGGCTTGCTGCAACGTAAACCAGCAGAATGCAGGTGATTCCTCACGGTTTGTAAGCTCACATTGTGTGATGTTGCTGTTACGCGGGTAGGCTTTGCCTTGCCACGATGTCGTGGTGTCGAGCCGAAGAATTTGCCTTAGGTTTGGGCCCACGTCGAAGATTATCCACATCTCCAGAATCCGCATATCGGCGGACCCATAACTGCACGGTTCTCCTCTGTGGATAAAACAATTTTTAAGATACTTAGAATAATAGCTTTTATTATTAATAAATGTATACATACGGGGTGTAAACAGACCCTTCACCAAGCCGTCAACCAAGCATTCTGTACATCAAACTAAGTAACTTTACGCAAAAATGATTGCTGGGAAACGACTTTTTTTTTTGGGGTGAAAAATTACGTTTTACGGTAAAACTCAATGTAACGGACTCAAAACATTGTGCTGATGGATGGATTGAATAATACGGGGGTAGCGAAGGTGTTTAAAGTAAAAAAATTACATTAGAAACATGGATTTAAAAAAAAACTTGTGAAAAAGTTGGAACTTTGACCCCCAATATCTCCGTAACTAGAAGGTTCCCAGGTATGGTCTAGAAGAAAAAAATTATCGCAATAACGGGGAGAACAAGTACCCTTCGGCTTCGTTAAGGGTCTTTTTACACCCTTTATACATATATGTATAAATATATTTTATTTACACTATTATATAATATACTTATAAATATACCTAATTAATATTAAATACTTAATAACAACAAGTGGCAAGTTAGTATTAACAAGTTAAAATACTTATAGATTTACTTTATTTTATTTACTTATAGAATACTATTTACGTTATTTGAAGGCTTTTCTTTAATCTGTCTAAAAGCACGTGCCGTAGTATAGGACACACCATGGAAAAAATGGGCTAACCAAGTTAATTTTATCATTATCATCATATAAAAAAAATGCATTTATGATAATAAGTATTATTATAACTATGGTAGGTATTCCATTTTAGTTACATTATTATTTATTCCTAGGTAAACATTGAAAGGTTAGATGATTTAGTTAAGTTGAAGTAGATAATATATATATAATATCAACGTAATATCTAACTGTTACTCACCGATATCATTAAGCGCTTTGCAATTTCACTTATAGATACATTTTGCTCATGCAGAACAACGATTTCTGCCTTTTTAAGCATTGATAAATGGTGCATGGTTGGATCCTTAGAAATAAATCCGCACACGAATATGAGATCAATAAACTCAGTTAAGCAAATACTCGTAGATTGACAACTAAGAACACGCACTTTTTATAAATTAAGGTATTTGGAAACTATTTTTTTTAAATGTCGGTAGTTATTTTCTAAACAGTCAAAATAAAATGTCCTGAGAGTTCTGTGGTTGAATCAAACGTTGTAAACTTCATTACTCATTCATAGACGGGTTCGAATCGTTATATATTATACTTTATTTAATGTTTTAACAAATTAATGAATACAAAAAGAACATTGCTGCACCCATGGTTTGAACATACGACTTCTCGTTCACTGATCAAATACTATAGCCATTGTGCCATGATAACGATAGTAATTCTGTGCGAAATATTATATCTCATTAGGTAACATAGATGAATGATTACTATATATTGGTATACGGTTATTGAAGTGCCTTACGCACACTAATAGAAACAGAGCTCGCTCGTTTTATTAAGTGTTTGTGTGCATAATAACTATGACTTCACTCACACATGTAAGATGTAAACCAAATACTTGGTTAGTCACCAAAATAAAACGTTTACGCACACAATAATAATGACCGGCGGTGACAGTTACCAATGTGGGCGTATGTAAACTTATAAGCTTTGCTTTGCGTACATAAGGGTCGAATTGATAACCTCTTTTTTTTGAAGTCGGTTAGAAACAGTAGGGACACACTGCCAAAAAAGACAGTGACGTTGTCAAATTCAAAAAAACCACCTTTAATGGCCATGGACATAAATCCTTCAGTCGAATAACAATGCGTTTGAAATAAGAATACTACTGACCTCGCGCCATATTCAGTTCCCTTACTATGAGCACGGTAATATTATAATACAGTAATGTAACTCGGCCGCATGATAGAAATAAATGCCTACAGCCGCGCGGTACGTAAACATGCGTTAGGGCTGCCCGTCTCCAGCATTTTAATTACATTTGCCTACTTTCTGTTTCTATTTAGTTTTGTGATTGTAAATATCCTTTTCATTACTCATACTCTGAAAGTAGGTCTGAAGTTGTCTGAGGAGCGGGTTGAAAGTGATACTTTCAGCCCTAGGGAGAATCGCTTTCAACTGACAGCTGCCAAATTATAAAAAAAACTAGTTCTGCTTTCACATTTCTATTGAACCATGTTCCAACTTTCTATACAGCCACTCAATTACAGCGCGATGTAAAATTGAAATAAAATAAAGTATTAATTAAAGAAAATATTTTTAAATGACTTTATTATAATTTAGTTTCAACTATTTCTTTAAAATAACATAGATTTGGGCAAAAAATTTACCATTTATTCCATGATGAAATTGAAAATTAATGGCTGAATAGCTAGCCGGCCACAGAAAAAAAAAAAATAGGCGGGAAAGCGGCAATCCGATCTTAGTTTGTTTTTTCGAGTTGTAGAGTTTTGTTTATACTTCCGTATAGCAGAGATTTGTATTAACACAATGAGTTCATCTGATTCAGATATGGATTTAACGCCTGATTTCATAAGAAAAGATTATCTGGTGCAATCCAAAAACATTGCTGTGACAGCTGAAGAAAATAGACAAATATCAATGTCCCCAACATTCACCCAAGAATCCCAGGATACAGTAGAAACTCAAGTTTCCCAGAAAATATCAAATATCAACATACCCGGACTAAACCTTTCACTAACTATAACTAATTGTTCGAATTTTACCATAAACTTTAAATAAATATCTCACCAAAGTTGTTGATTTATGTAAATTAAAATTCACTCATTTTTTCTTGAGGTAATTCATGTTTTTATTTTTACTTTCCTTGTATTCGTAATGAAAAGCACAGTGTTTACCTCGGGTTAAAGACTTATTTAGTCCCTCGAACTATTGGCGCCCTCGCTACGCTCGGGTGCCAAACCTCGTCTCGGGACTAAATAAGTTACTTTCACCCCTAGGGTAACAATGTACTATTTTATATAAATAAATTAAATACTTTGTATATTGAATAGGAAGTGTTCAATAAAAATGCGTGTTGTTTTTTGATTGGTAGATTTAATTAAAAAAACATGTTTTTGTTTGAAAAACAAATCGGGCTTATAAATTTGCGACCGAAAAATATTTGCGCCTCGACTTAGTCGTACGAAATGCTTTATTGTTAAATTTTAAAGTATAATAAATCCGCAAAATGATTTTTAGAGAAAAAATCGCGCGGTTAATGTTAAAAAAAACAACACACCGTCCGTTCGACACTGCGGTACAGCCGTGACTGTCTGCGCTGCGAGCGCACCCCGAGATCGAGGCGCGTAGGTATAGCTCGCGTTTCGTCCGTTTGTATGAAATTGGAGTACTGTATTATAATATTACCGTGCTATGAGTACGTAGGTGCTATGAGTTTGTAAAAAACTGCTCGATATCGAAAACTATCGGATATACTTCTCCTGTCGTAAAGCAGTCGAAGTCGATGAATATGAAAGAGACAGGGTGATAGTATTCGATAACGAATAATATATTTCAAACTCATGGTAAGCCCACTGATGTCATAGCTAGCAATTCGAATAAGTTATTGTTGTAAAACTCAATAGCAATGCCCTACCCGGAAATCGAACCCAGAACCTCATGCTCAACAGTTGCGACTAATACCTAGATCAACGAGGTCGTCAGTTTTTTTAAATTTGATTAATAATACCCACGGCTAAATTTGCTATCTTCTTGATTGCTAATTTCCAATTTGTTTTTCCATTAAAGTGCAATGGACCGGTGCGCAATTTACCAATGCACAGAGTGTTTCGTCTAGAACAAGCTAGGTGGACAAAATTTTGTATCATTTTCAGTATTTGTAAAGACTAGTTACGCCATTTCATTAATAAATAATTTTGATAGTACAAATAAAACACACAATAAAAATAAGAACATTTATTTTGTACTAGCTGTGCCGCGACTTCGTTCAAGTGAATATGTACTTATTCTATTAGCACTGAACGTCTACATAGTATAAAGCAAAGTCGCTTCCCGCTGTCTGTCTGTCTGTCCCTAATGCTTAGATCTTTAAAACTACGCAACGGATTTTGATGCGGTTTTTCTTAATAGATAGAGTGATTCAAGAGGAAGGTTTATATGTGTAATACATGCGTAATATAGTAGAGAAACACTGATAATTTTGGAGGTTTTTAATGTAAGGTCGTAAATAAACACATTTTTTTTGTGCTTACATTGCAAACGCTGGCTGAACCCTATGAGATAGATCAAAATATTGTACTACAGTATTGTACACATTAAAAAGGTCTACAAAAAAGTCCGCAATGGTATATGTCTATCTCTTCGGGATAACCCACAATAACCATTTTTTATCCTTTACTTATTACGAGAAAATAATAGCTTTTTTACGAAAAAGCGATTTTAAGCAATACAGCATTAATCCTTATCCAATTAAGTACCTTAAATAGATTGTCAGTGGTGCACCTCTGCGTTAAACAGTGTCATGTATGTATGAACTACTATTGCTACCGTATAATGACAAGACGTAACAATTCCAACCCTTTGCTTAGATATGAAATGTTAACAAACCAATACTTGGTCGATCATATGCGAAAATTGAATCTGAGAGATTGACCTACATGCTACATCCGTAATAATCAAACTAAATTGAGAGCAGAAAATTACGTTCACCTTCAGGATGCTTTACAGGCGAATGAACACAGCAACGGCATTGGGCAGTTGGTTATACTACCTTCATCATTCACAGGTGGACCTCGATATTTACATGAAAAATTGCAAACCTGAATCCACCTAAACTTTGCAATGGCACGCGTTTGCTGGTAAAATCACTAAAAACTTTCATAATAGAGTGCACAATACTCACCGGATGTGGTACCGGAGAAGATTTATTGATTCCCCGAATTCCTCTTATACCATCGGATTTACCGTTCCAATTTAAATGCCTACAATTTCCGGTAAAGATATCTTTTGCAATGACCATTAATAAATCGCAGGGTCAAACTTTCAACGTTTCAGGCTTAGATTTGAGCGTTGAGTGTTTTCACATGGCCAATTATATGTCGCTCTTTCAAGAGTAACCTCTAAAGGAAACATGTTTGTATTGTTTAATGACAAAAAAGCTGTGAACTTTGTATATAAAGACATTCTGTAGTATATTTAGTATCAACATTGCTCCCGTGCAAAGCCGGGGCGGGTCGCTAGTAAAGAATACTACATACATTGTTTGTTTTGATTAACAAAACCTACTAATATTATAAATGCGAAAAGTTTGTGGGATGGATGTATGTTTGTTACTCTTTCACTCAAAAATTCCTGACCGGAGTTGGGTGAAATTTGGCACGCAGATAGTTTATAACCTGGATTAACGCAGAATACTTTTTAATCCGGTAGTACGATTCCATGGCAAAATTACCGAACTACACGCGGGCGAAGCCGCGGGCATGAGCTATTTTAAATGATAACTCTTAACTTTAATTAAAGAAAACAGTGTTAATTTTCATAGTCAATGAAGAAAACTAGTCGTGAATAAATGGTAGAATATGCCAAAATACGCATATGAAAATTACAGTAATGGGTTGACCGGGAAGGATATCAGTTTTGGTAAGTTTGCTGTTTCCGAATTAGCACGAACGCCTCCTATGCCCCCACCTATCTTTGCGCGTTTGCATTCAGGTTTTTCTCAGTTGGGTGAGATGTAACCTCATCAAATCTAGGCAAAGTGCTATTGGGGTTTTATAGTAGGAATTTCACAGTAGTAGTCCGGATTTGGGATTCGTGCCCAGTTGAAAGCAATAGGGCCGCGCCGTATTCGCCGTATTACATGGAACCTAAACTGACTGGCGGAATGTGGTTGTGGTATGGTACACTTCTAATGAATTCCTTGAGGAAATATAGCGTTATGTTATGCCTACCTATACCTACTTCCATGGTAGAGCCCTATACGGGGTGGAAGGGACACCGACGCGAAAACGGTTACCACGTATCCAGTACATCATTGTGCCCCGGGGATATAGAAATTTTTCATCGGTTATTTAAAAAAAAATCACATTGCAGATTCATGTTTTTATTAGAGTTTTCATTTTGCACTCAATATTGGTGTCAGCGCCCCCGATGCCATGAAAAAAATGTGAAAAGTTAAAAAATAGTACATTTTCGTACAAGTGGGGAAATTTTGTTTTTGCAGATAAAGCGGAATTCACACCCGAGCCACAGGCTAGTATGTTATGGAGCCGAGAACGACGGTAACAAATACCAACGTGTTTCAAACGACGTCTTTCAATATACCTACTTTCGAAGAAATAAAATAATAGAACGAAAAATGCTTTATTTTTTTTCCCCGCGATTTACGAAGCAAAGGTATGAAACCGCAAAACAGCCCAAAAAATGCAAATGAACTAAACTTGCAAATTCATTTAACCACAGATAATATAATACTACGTAATTTAACTCATAAGTTAATTTTGAGCCCATGACACATCACTGCGTAATGTAAGAGGTTAATAATTCTTGTAATCGGAGTTTTGGGGGTGTTGTTATTATCAGGAAATAAACCCTTTCCGACAATCTCACAATGACTTTTGTCCACCTAGCATGTTCTACATGAAATACTGTGCGATGGCTCGACTTACTATAATTATATACGGTCTATTCGTAAATACTAACTTGATACCACTTATAGAATGTAACTAGACTACAATCATGTACTTTTTACGTTTAATTTTCTTTTCAATATTATTATCAAAGTGCTTGTCAACAGTAAGTATAGTTCTGTTCAAACTTTATGGCGGCTCGGAAGTTAGCTGCGAGTGACGGTCTTCGCATTATACAGTCAAGGCGATGCGTCCTCTGTGCCCCGTTGATACCTAAAATCGTGTTCTACGCAGCTTTACGTTATATGTTCCGAGCCCTCATATATTTTGAGACGTTATACCTGCGCAGACCGTCACTTGCAGCTAACTTCCGAGCCGCCATAAAGTTTGAAAAGAACTATAACTAAGCTGATTCTCCAACATAATGTAGGTACAGAAGCCAGCACACCAAGCTACTATAATCTATAAAATTTCTTAAAGATTTTTAAATTTAGCTCTAAAGCATTAGGTTCAAGGTTGGCTGGAAAATTTGACAGTTTCAGGTAGTTTGATGTGCTGGCGTCTGTACATGTCTTAAGTTTGATGGTATTTAATTTTTGTTAATTTCTAGGTTGACAAAGTACCGTGTATTGCGACTCATGAGGTAACTCTGAAATCTATCACCCTTTAATTTAACGTGCCACTAACATCTTAATTGACATTTCGCCAGTTATGTTTAAGTCCCATGTAATAGGGGCAAGCCTATTGCCATCAACCGGGCACAAATCCAAACTCCGGGCTGCTATGACTATCCGGGTATCGAGCCAAGACGTCGTGCTCAGCAGCAGCGATTGCGACCAAAAGAGACTAACGACCTAGGCAACTAACTGAAAGGTATATTGTATAATGTTGTAGGTAAGTAGGTACCTACCTAATTGTTTCCAGGACAGTTGGTACCTACATTATAATTTTATTTATGTTAAGTCATAGTTCTTAATAATAATCAGATTCATGCATTATTTCAGGGCGAACAACTTGTTTACCTTACACTGGAAGAAACCACATTACGGCATCATGGTATCAGTGATACTCTTAAACCAAAAAATAATAACTCTCTGTTTAACTGTTCCGATAAAAACGAATGTTTACCGATTACCTTTACCTCTTTGGTTGAACCATTTGCACATAATCTGAACTTGAGAACCTGCCATAAGGCAAACACTACAAAAAATAACACATTTATTTGTGAGAGTATAAGATTTCGAAATTTAAGCAGCAATGATAAAGTATTATTTTTATCTAAGGCTATGCCAAACAAATATTTTGATTTAGTCCAGTGTTTTAGAGAAAATGGTACTCGAATATGCTATTTGAAAAACGATCAAGCTTTCATAGACAATCCAAATAGAATGCAAGCGAGTGGATCGCATGAATTTATATGTGATATGCCTAGCGGAATGATTCCGACGAAAATGAAGTTTTATTTTGGTCACAGGGCGTTCATTTTTCATAAGAGCTACACAGCTTTAGTTCAAATAGAAGTAGGTCATTACAGAGGCAAAGAAATGACATACGCTCATAAAGCACATAGTAAACTTATTGTGAATAATTCATGTCCGTTGCCTACTGGCAAAAATTGTCTATATATGTATTCTATGCTTCCTATAAACCATACATCCAGGCACACATCCCCAGGCTAATTAGGCTGCAGCCTAGGGCGCGAGGATCGGGGGGGCGCGCTGAAATCGCATGGATATAATTTTAAGAATTTTTTTGACAATGAGTGTTACCAACTGCAGCGGCGAAAGGTCTTTTTCAGCACTTAAAAGAGTAAAAAATTACTTGCGCTCCACACTCCGCCAGCAAAAACTTGCAGCGCTCTCGCTAATGTACATAGAAAGTGATTTTTTACAAACTATTAAATGCGAAAAAATTGTGGAAAGATTTGCAAACGCTAAAGCACGAAAAAGGACTTTTGTATAATCTAATAATAATGACTTAATTACTATAATTTTCAAATAAATCATTAATTAGTTGCAAACGTTTCACTTGTTTTTTTTAACAATAACAGAAGTGTAAATACGTATTTAAAAATACTCAAGTCGAAGCAACTGCACAGACTAGATGACCACGCTCATGGTCAATGGCAATGGCAACTAAGTTGTCTATAGAAACTAAGCCAATACAAGTCATCGTGCCAAACACGACATGGATTTGGTTTTCTACTTGGTAGCCTGCAGTCACTTGTCATGATTTTGGTCTTATAATGCGTGAGGTACTTTGCTTTTATGTACGTTTTTTTTTTTGGGATGGTAAAATCATCAAATGAGTCCTCCCGCCCTGGGTGGGGCGGAAGGGACTGTCAGACTTTTACTGACTAAAATCCACCCGTGTTCCTTCGGATGCCCTTTACGTTCTGGGGCCACGGTATCCTGTTTAGACAATCCCGCGACCCCAGCAGGCTGCCTTTATGTACGGTCAGCATAAAAAAAAATGGTTTGCCACCCTAAGGTTGAATGTCATGCAGATTAAAGGACAACTTTATTTCGCTTGCAAATCGATCTGAAAACTTTTGTAGGTATTATGAACCATGTTAAAATTTTCACACTACTACTCTACTCACTACTTTTTAGGCCATCCGTAATACACCTGGCGAGGGCGCGTCCTCATAATTAGCCTAGGGCGGTCAGAACTCCTGATCAGTCGCTGCATACAACATATCCGTAAACCAAACAAATTAAATCAAATCAAATTCAAAATCAATTTAAATCCTTTTTTTATTCGACAGAAGTACTATAAAAAAACAGAATTAGTGATTGGCATGACAGCATTACTTGCTTGGAGGTTTCCCTTTAAGCAAGTAATGCCTGTATTGGGAGACTCCGCTCTTCCAATTCTTCCATTTCAATATATAATATCAATAGTTAAACATGACCAAGTTTATAGTTACACACTATAAACTTGGTCATGTTTAACTATTAATAATAGATAATAATAATAATTGGAATGTGAACTCGGCTATCATTGTGCCGATTGTCGTCACGGCCAATGGCCTTATGGCCAAGAGAATCGACGACCATTTTTCGAGGCTCTCCTTAGGCGGTTGGATCAAGGGCCTGATTCAGATGGCAGTACTCTTCGATACGGCTCGCACTGTGAGGAGGTTCCTGTCTCCGGAGCCCTAACCACCGGTAGCTTGGACCCTGCTCCCGACACCAGCGGACCACTATTTTCTATATTTTTTAATGTTTTTATATTATTTTGTATAGAGGAAAGTCACCAAATATGGAATACTATTTTGTTTTTGGGATATAAAAAAAAAACTTCATATAAATTAAAACAGTTTAATGTTTTTACTAATCAGTCATACATTTATATGTAGTAATTAACAGCCTTTAATCAAATATATTAGTTATCAAATTAAAATCTAACATAAAAAACAAAATCACAAATGAGTAACCAAATATGGAATAGGTACCCATATATGGAATATAAGCATAAATCAACATAACAATAACAAAAATGGACATTAATATCTTTGAGATCAATTAAATAAATATAACATATTCTGATAAATGAAAGAAGTTACATAATTACTTGCAAAAGTCACAGATCCAAGTATCAAACTCTGGACCAGCACAATCATAATGTGCCCAGAGCCCACACATCAAGCATTTAATCCAGCTTTCTCCACTTTTATCCATGGAAAAAAGTCTTGAACAGAACATACATTCTGCATCAGCAGAGTCAGGAGGTACTTGGTCCATCAACTCATCATGTTCACTACCTTCATCAAACTGGATAACGTCTAGTTCCTCAGAGTCTTCTTCTTCACTATCATCCTTATTTTTCTTCGTTTGTTTGTTTCTCTTCGCAGTTTTCTTCTTATTCTTTGTCTTGACTAGTTTATTTTCTTTTTCTTGTCTCTTCATATTTTTATTTTCTAAATCAGTTTTGTAGGGAGAAGATGTTATGACTGCTGCTACAGCAGCTTTTCTTCCTCTGCTAGATACTTTTCTTCGTTTCTCTGGCACTGGACTTATGGCATACGGAGACACCAGACCCAAACTGCTGCGATTAAGCCCAGAAGTCGAAGGTACAGGTTCAGGTTGTAAATTAGCAGTTGTTTGTGGTGCAGGTATTTCTACCAGAACTTGACCAGTTTCAGATCTTGATTCCAGCGGAGGGATATTGGTTGTACAACCGTCTATTAAAGCATTTTGTTGCGCAGCAATAAAGTCCACATCACTGAAGACATTTTTATTTAAAGGCCACAATCCAGTAACTTTGAACCCGTTGGCTGCGATTTCGCCTGTTTGTACTTTCAAATAGGATTTGCCAAACAGCTCCACAATATCATATGGACTTAGAGGTCTGTTGTTGTCTCTAATCCACATGCGTATTTCCTCACTATAGTATGTTTTTAAAGGCCCCATGAAAGTTTTATCTAATGGCTGCAATTTATGAGTCGTATGAGGAGGTAACGAAACTATGTCCACGTTATTTTCCCTAGCAATATCTATTATATCGATATTGTGAGTATGACTATAGTGTCCGTCTAGTATCAGTAAAACCCTCGATTCAGGAGTCGGGTTGGTGTGTTGAATAAAGTGCTTGAACCAGTCTGTAAAGATGTTCATTTGTATCCACCCTGATGGGTGTGCAACTCCGACTGATCCTGGAGGACAGCCTCTCATTAGCTGAGCACTCATATTTTTTCTGGGAAAAATAATGAACGGTGGCACAAAATGACCAGTAGCATTCATGCAAACAACTATTGTCATCAGAGATCCTCTTTCTGCTGAAGTCAGTGCAGCTACCTGGCGTTTACCTTTGTGGCCGATGATTTGTGGTATCTTACTTTGTACTATTGTGAGGCCTGATTCATCCACGTTGTAAATACGATTTGGTGGATAGTTATTCTTAGCGTAAAGCTCTTCAAGGAGGTTGAAAAAGGCTTCCACTTTTTCTTTATCAAATCCAAATGCTCTGGCAAATGATGTACCAGTTGGTCTTCTTATCGAAAGTTTATCTTTATGACGATTTAAAAATAACTTTAACCACTTTTTTCCAGCCATACCTGATTCACCGAAGGGATTCTGCAAATTGTTTCGCTTTGCTAGCATGAACGCCATACGGCGAAGATCAGTTCTTGTTAAACCGTGAAACTTACTCTCCATTATTAGTATGTATTCTACTAGCTGATGTTCAAGTTCGGAGCCCAAGATAGTTTTTCGTCCTAATGTAGTAGCTGCTGCCACTTCTGGAGACTGTTCATCTTTTTGGCAGAGACGAAATAAAGTTGTCCTAGGCACTTGAAAATGCTGTGCCGCTTTCAAATACCCCATTTTCTTTTCCCGGACGAATTTTATAGCTTGTGCCATTTTTTCTTCATCCCAGGTTTTTCGTTTGGTTGATTGTGAACCGGACATTCTAAAAACAAACATTACATATATTTTTTAGCAAGCAAGTATCTATCATATGAAATATTATATCTAATTATGGAATATTCCATAATTAGACACCGACGACTGTCCATATTTGGATTTTTATACTAGTTCAAACTCTTCTAAATATTTTTTTAAGTCACAATATTTTGAAATTAAAAGATCACAAAATGGTGAAATAAACATAATACCGATATACTAAATAGTATAACACTTATGTATAAAAACATATCAGCTGGTAATACTCATTTATTACTTACCTTTAAAATTTTCCGCACGACAACAAAACAAAACACGCCTGCCACAAGTGAAGTGTTCGCGCAACTGACTCGATGGTGTGAGTGCGATAGTTAGTAGACCGAATGGAACAGAAGATGGTCGAGTGTTGCGTTTCATACTTATAGTCTTAGAGAAATGAAGGTATTCCATATTAGGATACTATTTCATATTTGGTGACTTTCCTCTATGAATATTTAAAAATGAAAATTATGTGTATACTAGATAAATAAAGGAAATAATAATTGTATCTTATTTGAATTACTTTTATTTTATTTTTATCGTGCTTGTGATCTAGTGATCCTAAGATTTCTACTATATTTTCCGAGTTTACTCGTGAGAACCTGTAATTGGCTCTGTATTGCCTATACAATTGTTATTCATTTATCATAGCTGTTGGTTCTCCTATCTATGAATCCTACTAATATTATAAATGTGAAAGTTTGTGAGTATGTATGTGTGGATGTTTGTTACTCTTTCACGCTAAAAGTACTGGATGGATTTTGATGAAACTTGGTAGTAAATAAATATTTTTACTGGGTGTGATTTTAGTTTTTTATATTGTTTTATTTTATGTCTTATAGCATCGTATTGGACTTGGTCTGTAATCCTACTAATCCTACTATCCTACTAATATTATAAATGTGAAAGTTTGTGATTTGTGAGTATGGATGTGTGGATGTTTGTAAGGGTTCATACGCACTATGCGGGTAGCCGCATTACGGCTAGCCGCGCGGCTGACCGCAGGATGCGGTTGCGAATGCGGCCAGCCGGATCGCGGGCAGCCGCATTCGCAACCGCAACGTGCGGTTGAAGAACCGTTGCGATTTGCGGTCATGTCGATCCATTTCAAAGATGGACGTGGAAGAAGTTGCAGCTATTTACTACATTTACACAGGTTACGTAAAGAAGAAAAAACAAAGAAAGAAGTACTGGGTGCATCCTTATTTGCAAACACGAGATGAGAGCAAGCATTTTGCAATATTGTGTACACACTCACTCAATGGCGGGCAACCGCAGACTGAACCGCACAGTGCGTATAGCAACCGTCCGGCTGGCCGTCACTCGGGCCGCAGCCCTCCGAGCGACCGGAGCGGTCTGCGGGTAGCCGCATCGCAGTGCGCATAGAAATGAATATTACGTACATAATTGTGCTTGCGGTCAGCCGGACGGCTAGCCGCAATGCGGCTACCCGCATAGTGCGTATGAACCCTTACTCTTTCACGCTAAAACTACTGGATGGATTTTGATGAAACTTGGCAGTAATATAGCTTATATATCAGAATAACATGTAGGCTACTTTTTATCCCGGTCAACAGGGTGAAAGCGTTTAAGTAACGATATTTGTTGACAATGTCGGAAAAAAATAAGTTGTCTGGGAGCTTTCAACGAAAACGCTGCCTAAACCCTTTAAGATAAAACAAAATAATGTATGGTGTAATTGTGTATCTTATATAGGTCTACAGAAAAGTCCGCGATACCTCTTAAGGATAACATACTATATCCATTTTAATGCTTAAAAAAATGGGCAATTATAAAGTGCTAACTTGGGAAGCTATTTACACAAATACGTTATTAATCCTTATAATATTAAATAGATTGGTTGGCTTGGTTGGCATTTCATGAAGATTATTTTTTCCCTTAACGCCATGCAAATTAAATAAATACTAAATCAAAATAACCCGAACAAAATTAATTTCGTGACGCTGACTGACTACGACTACGGCGGGGTGGGGGAACAAGTCGCTCATTGCTGAGTGCGCGACCCGAATCACGAATGCGATTGCGAGCAGACGCATGAGGGCAGACGTCGTTGACGGTTGTGTCCGTAACGTAAATTTTCAAGGCACTAGCAATTTGTTGAAAACGCACTGTAGGGTACCTATCAATGTTATTTCGTTTTGGTATTGATAATAATAAAATTAAAGCGTCATTTGTCTGTGGTTAGCAATTAATTATAAGAATTTCTTCGGTTTTATTTTAAACTAGCTTCTGCCCGCGACTTCGTACGCGGATCCTGTTGTTTATGCCAGCGACAACGGGGTCGTCAAAATCGAAGATCTGATGTCGAATTCTAAGCCCGGGGACGGGAAAACAACGGGATGCGCGAGACGATTCGAGACGTTCCATATCTTTCATTTTTGTAAGTCAGAAGTCGATGCGTAGAACGCTTGGAACTCAAGCATAATTCTCTATCCGTGAACGTCTCCGACTCGCGAGACAATGCGTGACGTTCACGATCAGTGGTTAGTCGCGCATCACGTTCCCCACTTGTCTCTAGAGACCTAGAAGTCGATGCGTAGATACGCTTGGAACTCAAGCGTAATTCTCTATCCGTGAACGTCTCCGATTCGCGAGACAATGCATGACGTTCACGATCAGCGGTCAGTCGCGCATCATATTCTTCACAGTTCTCTAGAGACCTGGATGTAGATGCGTAAATACGCTGAGCAGGCGTTACGCAGGCGTGCTTCGTTATCCAACAGGAAGAGAAGAGAAGAGAGGAAGAGGTTTCCACGGAGCAAGTTGTAGCCTGATGTTCTCGAACAGCATCAAGTCTCTCCTGACGTTCTTCTGTAGATTCTTGGGATCTTATGATCCTCAATCTTTTAGCTCCTTTGGAACATTGGGAAAGATTTGACCTCTTTCTAGGCATGGTTATAGTTTTATTGTGAAGAAGAATACCTGATCAATTAAAATCTAAGTGACTGCTAACGCAGGGGGCGTTACCGGGTAAGCTACCGTGTCACGAATATAAGTGGAAAAAGTCTAAAACACTCAAATAAAATAAGTCCGAAGGCATATTTATTCGATAAAATAAAAAAATAAATAGGAGTTTTGTCCAGCCTTCACCGCGTGGAGATACTCCCAGCTTATGTTATTTTATAATTATACAGTGAAATTGTGTTATGGTGTAGCTGGGCTCTTGGAGTTCCACAACAGGTGTTCCAGATCTTCGATTTTTATAAGTCAACAGAGAGTGCTCATCAGATTGAACAATTTTTGCTAAGACTTCATTCCTATATGTGTTATGGTGTAGCTGGGCTCTTGGACTTCCCCAATAGGTGTTCCAGAACTTCGATTTTTATAAATCAACAGAGAGTGCTCATCAGATTGAACAATGTTTGCTAAGACGTCATTCCTATATGTGTTATGGTGTAGCTGGGCTCTTGGAGTTCCACAACAGGTGTTCCAGATCTTCGATTTTTATAAATCAACAGAGAGTGGTCATCAGATTAAACAATTTTTGCTAAGACGTCATTCCTATGTGTTATGGTGTAGCTGGGCTCTTGGAGTTCCACAACAGGTGTTCCAGATCTTCGATTTTATAAGTCAACAGAGAGTGCTCATCAGATTGAACAATGTTTGCTAAGACGTCATTCCTATATGTGTTATGGTGTAGCTGGGCTCTTGGAGTTCCACAACAGGTGTTCCAGATCTTCGATTTTTATAAATTAACAGAGAGTGGTCATCAAATTGATCAATTTTTGCTAAGACGTCATTCCTATATATGTTATAG
This sequence comes from Noctua pronuba, assembly GCA_905220335.1. Lineage (NCBI taxonomy): Eukaryota > Metazoa > Arthropoda > Insecta > Lepidoptera > Noctuidae > Noctua > Noctua pronuba. The sequence continues at coordinate 9,447,078 of LR999891.1, read as the reverse complement.
TCTTATAGTATAGCTAGACTCTTGGAGTTCCACATCAGGTGTTCCAGATCTTCAAATTTATTCTCTCAGCAGAAAATGCTCATCACGTGGAACAATTTTTGCTATCGTACCATTTTTGTATCTCTTATAGTTTAGCTATTCTATTGCGGTTCTGCATCAGGTGTTCAAGTTTCCAAGATAAATTATAGCCTATATGTTGCCCAGACTTAATACCTATACAACAAAAAAAAAATCTTTCAAATCCGTCTAGTAGTTCCGAAGATTAGCGTGTACAAACAAACAGACAAACAGACAAACAGATAAACAGACAAACAGATAAACAGACAAACAGACAGAATTTTTTTTTGGATTCATGCTTTATTACTGTTTCTAAAGCCCCTCAGTTTTTTTTTTTAAATATATTCAATGTACAGACACAGTTTTTTTACTGTCTTATTATATGATTATTATTACGTAGGTTATAGTATTTTTCTTTTTGATATTAATAATAATAGGGTTTACTTACAATAAAACAACGAAAACGTAATTTGTCTGTGTTTAGTAATTAATGATAAGCATTTCTTTGTTTTTATCTTCATTGACCAAATGATTGCATTGCTGAAATTTTAATTGAGTAGGCAATATTGTATTTTTTAGAAGTGTAGAAAAGTAGGTACCTAGTTACTAAGAATTATGCCGCAGAAGCGTAAGTCTAATCTTTCCCAAAGCTCTAATCGAGCTCCAGTTATGAAAGTAGTAGACTTAACGAGACGTTTCAACAAGCTGAACTGCGAAGGCTTGAACAGGCGGCAGCGTGAGGCAGCTCACAGAGCTGCTGAAACACCAGATCAGTCCCAAGATCGGCGTCGAGAGCATGCTGAGTATCTGGCATCTCAACGAGCTAATGAGACTCCAGAGCAGTCCCAAGCTCGACGTCAAGAGAACGTTGAATATCTGGCATCCCAACGTGCTGCTGAGACACCAGATCAGACCCGAGATCTGCGTCTTCAGCAGGCAACTTGCATGGCATCTCAAAGAGCAACAGAAACTGTTGAAGCGCCTGAATTTCCACGTATCCCAATCATACCCAATAACTTACCATTTAATTTTAAACGCCTGCAGTTCCCTTTAAAAGTTGCATTTTCAATGACTATCAACAAATCGCAGGGTCAAACCTTAAAGGTTTGACCCTGCGATGCCTGTAAAGCAGGCTTACATTACTCGCCATGTTTTTCCCACGGCCAGCTCTATGTGGTTTGCTCACGCGTTTCCAAATCGCAAAATCTGCATGTTTATGCTGACCGAAATAAATCGTTTAATATAGTTTATAGGAGTATATTGCAGTAGCTATAACTTTTGCAGTACCATCAATCATTATATCCGTACCTATCTATCCTTACAAACTAAATTCAAATTCTTTAGGGTCCCGTTTTTACCCATTGGAGACGTAACCTTAAAAATGAGACGTAATCTTATTTATACTTCGATTTTGTTATTTTTGCTCTATGCTGCTTTTTATCAACACACCACGCGGGCGAAGCCGCGGGCGGAAGCTTGTGTTGTTATAATTAGTTGTAAATAAATAATTGTTAACAGTGCTTCTGTTTCATCATAGTTTAAAAGTTTTATCCAATTAATTAAAGATGTTAGGTAAATAGGATTCTATAGGCATTGTATTATATATATACTGTATGATATATCGTATATCGTCGATATATCGTATAGCTTATGCCCGCGGCTTCGCCCGCGTGAAGTTCGGGAATTGCCCACGGGATCTTACTTTTGGGATAATAAGTAATCTATATATGTATATTAAATACAGAGACGACTCGGAGAACAAACAGTTTCACACAAAATTCATCATTCATTCATACATCCTATTTCACCCTCTTAGGGGTGGAATTTCGAAAAACTCTTTCATAGTGGATACCCAATATTTACAAAGAGTACACCCATCCAATTTCATGTCTTTAAGAACAGCAGTTTAGGCTGTGCGTAGAATCGTTGATATATCAGTCAGTCAGTCAGGACTTTGAATTTAATATTGGAGGATGATTTTGGAAAAACTGTAATACACTGTCTCATAATTTCAATTCAATCGACTCATCATCTGCCTAGCCTTTTCCCAACTATATTGGAGTCGGCTTCCAGTCTAACCGGATGCAGCTGAATACCAGTATTTTACATGGAGCGACTGCCTATCTGACCTCCACTGCCCAGTTAGTACTGGGTAATACGATACCCCTTGGTAAGACTGGTTGTTAGACTTTTTGGGCCACTGACTACCTAACGACTGTCAAAGATCTACAAATGACAACCGGGGCCAACGGCTTAACGTGATTTCCGATACACGGAAGAAACTCGGTATGTAATGGGTGGTCACCCATCCACAGACCAACCTAGGCAAGCACGGCTTAACCTAAAGATCGACCCGAGCGGCTGTTATTATTTAGCCACGAGCTCCTCACACCCGGGCAAGTTTCAAGCCAATCGACTCAGAGAATAAAAAGTTTCACAGAAAATTCAACACCCCATTTCACCCTCTTAGGGGTGAAATTTCGAAAAACCCTTTCTTAGCGGATACCTACTCTTCACAAAGAATACTACCTTCCAAATTTCATGTCTCTAGGACCAGCGATTTGGATTGTGCGTTGATAAATCAGGGAGCCAGTCAGGACATTGAATTTTATATGTATAGATTTATGTAGTTTCGTTTATAAAATTAATTAATTAAACTAATAAATTGTACTGTTAATGCACATAGATATATCCTCGGAAATTTCGCAACCGAAATTTGGTTTGCTGTAAGAAAACCCAATTCTGGGTTAAGCTCGCCATTGTACATATATTATGTAGCTATATTATTGCAATTTGTATTGTATGTATATTTTTTGTTGTTTTGTGTGCTATAGAGAATAAGAATAAGAATGGGATGTTTAGCAGTCATAGTATTGTTTTGTGTAAGTATATGAGTATTTCTCTATTTATCCTATTATATAAATGGGCCGAACGTTTTTGTAATTGTATAATAGCAAATCGTGATTGGGGAATTTGTGTAATATTGTCCTTTAATCTATCAATCACTTTTTTTTTCAGGCATCGAAGGCCGACACAAAATAATCTTACAAGTTTAATAATAAGCTAATACATATCGGACACATTTACAAAAAACTATTAACTACGTTTGGTCGGCCAAGTATTGCACTGAGTCGAGGTGTCGTATTGACTTCCGCGAAAACACCGATACACGACACCCTGCGGCCAAAACTCCTTCATAAAAGTCTCGAGATAGTGTGTTGGGACCCGCACCACAAAAGACTTGAAATTAATCTTGTGGCGAGAATAAACCTATCCACTCTCAGGGTGAACTTGGTCTTGTTCCTTATAATATACTCCACGACCTGCTCTGGCCGTCGTCGTGTCGTCGTGTTGTAGTGTAGACGGGACAGGTACAGCTGCGTCGATGGAATAGCGGGATGCAGCAACTTGTTCGGACCTGTCAATGCAGTACCGCACTGATTGCAAGTAGATAGGCTTCTTCTTCTTTTCCACACGAATGAAGCCTTCTTCATCAGCCTGTCCTCGGCTTGTTCCGGTGGCAACGTGCTTTGAACTTGCTTGGAGGGGCCCTGCCCCTGCCTGACCCCGGAAATTGAGGAGTGCCTCTATTTGAGCGTGTGTGTTGCTGCTGGAGCGGTTGAGGTTATTTTACAATTTTTTGCGGAAAGTTCCCGCGTCGTATAATATTTATTGCGAATTATATAAATTATAAATAACTGACATTTCACGCGCAAGTGCTCCGGCACTTGTGCGCCGAACGACTGACAGATGCGAAATAATAAAACGCTTTTGATCGCACACGCACGAAATTTCATGTTATAGTAAATTGAAAAAGTGCCAATTTTTTTTTGATAATATTGTGTCTTATGCATTAAATATACTAAGGAAATTGTTTATTTTTTATTGTACCCCAAATTGTTACTTAGGTGAATGCAACTATCACAAAAAATGGAGCTGGGAGAAGCCACCAAACTTGAATTTTAAGGCGATTTTTTTCCTGATTATTTATTATTTATATACACTTTTAAAAAAAGTGTGTCGCCCTAATTGAACCAAGTTACGTAGTTGACTATCCTATCCTATCATATCATTTTACACCTCGATTCTCAACGTGGAATCGTAAAATTTGCTGCTGGTATATTCACCCTAATATAATTTTCAGAGTCAAATGGTTTCGACGAGGAAGTTTTGCTAAAATCTAGAAATTGTGGCAGCTATGTTGGATTTACCTGGTCTGTAGATAACTTTGTACTTGTAAGCCTGTAACCTAAGTACCCACCGTTCTATTCTGGCACATGGTTTAGAAGTTCTTCCGAAAATGGTCTCAATGGTTTGTGATCGCTTATTAGTTCGAATTCTTTGCCCAACAGGTATGTTTTAAATGCTCCACTGCCCTAACTAGTGCTAGGGCTTCTTTTTCTGTTTGGCAATATTTCTGTTCACAATCGGTGAGAGCTTTATGACCAAAAGCGATCACACGGGGACCATCTGCATCAACCTGAACCAATACGGCGCCTAAGCAGGCAGACGCTGTTCTCTAATAATTTTATCATCAGTGAAAGTCTTACCAGGGTTGGCTTCCGGTCACTAAGTTCCTGACCTGATAACAGTTGTCTGATCTTTTGTGACTCGGAGGTGGAAAAACGCTTGATCACTTCTTCCTTAATCAACACATACCGGCCACCTCTGGGAGGAGGGTTAGTCATCAGGTCCTCAACTTCATGTGAGATCCTGGAATCAAATTATGAAACCACATAATTAGATTTAGTTTCATCCACTTTAATCTGGCATAAAACAAACTGTGATTCAAGGTGAGCAAACCACCCAGCGGGATGCTCGACTGCTCGTGCCAAAAAGGAGACAGTTGATTCAAAAATTCACGAAGCTCAAAAATGATGCGTGTGAGGTGAAAACTGTTTGTAAATGATGCACTAATAATCCAAAGCCGCTGCAATCCGCTGATGCACCTTCCGACGTGCAGAGAGACACGCGTAGCGTGCCGGAGTAAGCCGGTAGGTAAATAAGTATCTACTCGGCACTCGGCAACTTCTCAGGAAGTTCCCGGTGGTTAGTGGTAAAACCAGCTTGGGAACGTTGCGGCGTCGTCTGATGGAACAGATCCCAACGTGGCTCACTGCTGAAGTCCGGTTCCACGTTCACTGCTGCTGCGCGGTTGCGTGTTCAGATCACGTCGCGGTCACCAATTTGGAGGTATGGGTCGTACTTTTGAGACCCACTCTCCTAAATAAAGCTCGTACAGGAACAACAGTTTAATCTTCAGCACGGTAATATTATAATACAGTAATGTAACTCGGCCGCATGATAGAAATAAATGCCTACAGCCGCGCGGTACGTAAACATGCGTTAGGGCTACCCGTCTCCAGCATTTTAATTACATTTGCCTACTTTCTGTTTCTATTTAGTTTTGTGATTGTAAATATCCTTTTTATATAAATAAATGAAATACTTTGTATATTGAATAGGAAGTGTTCTATAAAAATGCGTGTTGTTTTTTGATTGGTAGATTTCATTAAAAAAACATGTTTTTGTTTGAAAAACAAATCGGGCTTATAAATTTGCGACCGAAAAATATTTGCGCCTCGACTGAGTCGTACGAAAAGCTTTATTGTTAAATTTTAAAGCATAATAAATCCGCATTCTTATACAGGGTGTAAACAGACCCTTCACGAAGCCGTCAACTAAGCATTCTATACATCGAACTGAGTAACTCTACGCAAAAATTATTGCTGGGAAACGACTTTTTTTTTTGGTGTGAAAAATCACGTTTCACGGTAAAACTCAATGTTACGCACTCAAAACTTAGTGCTGATGGATGCTTTGAATAGATAATGGGTCATGGAGTTAATTAAAGTAAAGTTAAAATCATAAAAAGTGGTTTTTGACCTTCAATATCTCCAGAACCTGTGGTTTCCCAGGTATTGTCTAGAAGAAAAAAATGATCCCAATGATGGGCAGAATATGTGGTTTTCGTTTTGGTTAAGGGTCTTTTTACACCCTTTATAAAGCTTAATTAAAAATTGTTTTGGGAAACATGGACAAGGTGGAGAAAATGGAATATCTTTTACTTGGTTATAGATACCTGCAGCTACTTTACAATTTACATGTTTGGTTTTAAGTGAATTTCGGAATATTTCCTCCATTTTTTCTATATATTCCACAAAATCATCGTTGGGTACAATCAAAAAAGCGTTATTGACAAATTCATACAAGATTTTTAGAGAAAAAATCGCGCGGTTATTGTTAAAAAAACAACACACCGTCCGTTCGACACTGCGGTACAGCCGTGACTGTCTGCGCCGCGAGCGCACTCCGACATCGAGGCGCGTAGGTATAGCTCGCGTTTCGTCCGTTTGTATGAAGTTGGAGTACTGTATTATAATATTACCGTGTCTTCAGTAATAATGTTGGTTAGAGCGACACATTGAGTCGACTAACGTGAGAACAAGCATAGACTATAAAGGGTGTAAAAAGACCCTTAACGAAGCCGAAGGGTACTTATTCTCTCCGTTATTGCGATCATTTTTTTGTTCTAGACCATACCTGGGAACCTTCTAGTTACGGAGATATTGGGGGTCAAAGTTACAACTTTTTCACAAGTTTTTTTTTAAATACATGTTTCTAATGTTCGATTTTTACTTCAAACACCTTCACGACCCCCGTACTATTCAATCCATCCACCAGCTCAATGTTTTGAGTGAGTTACATTGAGTTTTACCGGAAAATGTGATTTTTCACCCCAAAAAAAAAGTTGTTTCCCAGCAATAATTTTTGCGTAAAGTTATTTAGTTTGATGTACAGAATGCTTGGTTGACGGCTTCGTGAAGGGTCTGTTTACACCCCGTATAAAATATAATTATGTATTTAAGGGCACTACTTTAAACTCCATGATATTTATTAAACCAAACATACATTTGAGTAAATACACAATGCGTTGGAGAAATATGTTACGTCACGACTTAGAGTCGCGGAGGATCGCTCAAGCTACGTCCGTTCCCGTTGGCGATCGGGCTATTCCACCACCATCGCCCGTGTCGCCTCCCTGTGCCAGCGGCTGAGGTGCGCGGGCGGCGGAGGAGGGGCGCGCACTGTATGGCACTGTGATTGCGTAGCAACAACATGACCGCACTTACTGTGGCCATAGAAAACCCCGTGCTATATGTATAATTTATATTATTATGTCTTACAATTTGGCGGCAATGGATATATTCCAAGATATATTCCTTTTACCGGAAACATTAAGTGTTGCCAAATAAAATATAAAATGGTGTTGTGATTGTGACACAATACGCAACAAGGGTTCCGTTTTTTGCCTTTGCGCCAGCGGCGCCGCTTTAAAAGCCGCGTGCGCTGTGCGCGTGCGTCACCGCGATGTCAACTGCGGGTTCCGTCACAAGTACCGTCAGGTATAAGTATTCTACTCTAAAGGCCTACGCAGACCGGGACGGCATGGCAAGGGATTTTGCCGTGAGTCAGCGCACACTGGCCGCTTAGATACCGCGGCATTCCAGAACTTTGCGACGGCATGCCACGGCGTGCCGCGGCACGACATAGCACGCCTCAGCGACTCCTGCTGCCTGATATACTTTTAGTCTTCAGTTGCGTTTGATCGAGTTTGGTGTGCCTGTTTTAAAATGGTAGATTGGGATTTGATGTTGATATCGATTATTGCAGGCGAAGAATGAGTGAGTCAATGGTGTGCATTCCCCGCTTCTCTACCCCCGCCGCCGCACCCCGCAGTATATCACTACGAGCGCCGGAGTCCGTGACATGCCGTTGCCTACCGCAGTATGCCACGGCATCCCGCCACGGGAGCCTGTGGCGCGTCTTTTAATGCCGTGCGATAGAATCCCTTTCAATGCCACGGCATCATTTTAAAGCATAGCAATTTATGTCGTATTTCTGTAACAGTACGGTTGAATGTCCATTAGTAAAAATTAAAATCCCTCGCCATGCCGTCCCGGTCTGCGTAGGCCCTAACGCGCGTATAATCGCTTCTCCGTAAACGCTCTCAGATCTGGCCATAATATGTTTGAGTTTGAGTCTTCGTAAATGTGCCCTAGGTGAAAAGTTGGTACCATCAGGCTTGTGTCTTATCATAGTTTGATAGGGAAACCAACCTTGATATTACTATTAACTGGGAAAGGTCAGTCACATGTTTTGAACTTTTCTTTCCTTTCATCTGGTACCTATGTTATTGTAACAAAACCCTTCCTTGGCAGTGATCGGCTAAAAAACATCACTATTATTGATTAATTTTCACAATAAAAAACTGCACGTAAACGAATGCTTTTGATATTTAAAAACCTAATGTAACCTAAATGCAATTATTATATATTTCAAGATCGTCACTTGACCTGCTGAGGAGTCCGTCTGTCACTCACCACCTGGCACTACAGATAAAGAGAAGCGTCCGCGAGATCCGAGAAGAGGGCCGAGAAGTGAGGCTCTTTTGGCTCAGGGCCCACGTGGGAACCGCCGGGAATGAAAGAGCAGACGAGCTGGCCAAGGAGGCAGCCCTAACAAAAGAGACAGCAGACTACAGCAAGGTCCCCGTATCGTTCGTGAGAAGGAAGATACGGGAAGGGACTGTGAAGAAGTGGCAGGCACGCTACGAGTCCTCGAGTACAGGATCGGTCACAAAAGTGTTCTTCCCAGACGTCCTAGCGGCGAAAAGGACACTGAGAGACGCAGTCCTCACACCGGTCCATATACAAGTCCTAACAGGACACGGAGGATTCTCAGCTTATCTCCACCGCTTCCATCTCAAAGACAGTCCCTCGTGCGTCTGTGACCCTAGCTGCGATGAAACAGTCTGGCATCTGCTCTTTGAATGCCCCAGATTCAGTCATGACAGAATGGAGCTGGAAATCAAGATCGAAACCCAGCTGAGCCAGTCCACACTCCACATGGGGAGACCGGCTACCAGAAAACCGTTCTTGGCATTCGCGAGCAAAGTCGCCAAAGTCGCAGCAGAGGCTAACAAAACGGACGCAACCTCACAAAGTCGAAGCCGGCCACCATCTAGGCGAACAGTCCCGACCACAACAACAACCACAGCAACAACAACACTGACAACAACAACACACACAACAACAACACATATAACAACAACACTGACTACAACAATAACTCAAGGTTCACACGCAAACACCAACGAACAGCCCGCACCAGCGACAGCAGCAGCAGCAGCAGCAGAAGCCACTTTACAACCAGCCCTCAGCACCATGCCCATTACGGAGTTCCTGGCATGCGGAGGAGACGGAACTCCAGGTGTCAGATTGCGACCTGTCGCCCTGTTCATGAACAGAGAGGCAGAAAAGCTAGGCATAAGCTTCTGCATAGGCTCCACCCGAGCTGCGGCCCGTATTCCCATCTCACCAGGCCTTGCCGCCTTGATCAACGGAAGCACCACCAAAACGAGCATGAAAGGCAGTAAGTACGCCGCACTGCCACAGATGGAAGTCGCCACTCACCGATGCCGTCTAATGCGATTCAAAGGAAAGACGATCGCACTACTCGAGTGGCGAGAGGAGACTCCATTCGCTCAGGCAAGCTCGTTGCTCCAAAAGATCAGGGAGGCCGGAGAACACACGCCAGTCACAGCCCGCACCATAAGTGTTGATGCTATGGAGGTCGGGGGAGAGAGAGGAGACGTCGCAGACCGCTTCGGCTGTTTAAAAGCCTCGGAACAGCATGAGGTAGTCGTCTATGAGGACAGAGGGGAAACTCTAAGTTTCCTCAAAGCCCCCAGAGACCCGACAGCCAGCGCGACGAGCTCCACAACTAACCCGACCACACAAAGCGGATCAGAGAGGGCCCAGCAGAAGGCAGCCGCCGAAAAAGCTGCAAAGGAGCAAGCGAACACCACCAGCCCCGAGGCCCAGACCCGGTTGAGGAGTCGTCTGAAAGCCTTCGACACTTTCCTCAGCGCACTGCTCCCAAGCACCAGCCGCGCATCACCAACGGAGAAGAAGGAAGCAGCACTGGCGAGGTTCTTTAGGAAAACACCTAAGGAACCCGCCCAACGGAAGTCTACGCCAACGAGAGCCGACAAAGGGCAAGTCAGCCCGCCTGTCCTCGCAGTGAACTCGGGCACCACAGACCACGTGAAGAGCGCTTTCCTCGAGTACGTAGCAATAGTGAGAGCGACCAGAGAGGTCAATCTCCTGACTCAGAAGGATTGCTCAAAGTACTGCTCGAGGAAGCAGAGGCAGCCGTGTACGACAACGTCAGATCCCAAGTCATCAAAGGGGAAATGACGGGGTCGTACATGGCAGCCTATAGCGCAAAGAACGGTTTCGTGGCACTGGACGAGGAGGAAACGGAGCGCGTGGGACGTCCAAGCTTCAAAACTGACGACCCGATAGTGGTTACCGCCAAATGTACCAAGATCATGCTGGACGATAAGATCCTTGAAATGGCACAGTCCATTTCGGGGATCCCGGACAACATAGCATCGCAGGAACGTTGGACGGTACCCAATATCAGGTGGGTAAACGGAGTCCCAGGATGCGGTAAGACAACCTGGGTGGTGAAACACTTCGATGGGGAGAAAGATGTCGTAGCCACCACGACGACCGAAGCTGCCAAAGATCTCAGAGAGAAGCTTGCGCACCGCTTAGGAGACCGAGTAAAGACAAAGGTGCGCACTATGGCCTCAATCTTAGTCAACGGGTTCAAGAAAGAAGAGAAATGCTACCGCCTAACGGTAGACGAGGCTCTTATGAACCATTTTGGGGCCATAGTCATGGCAGTAAAGTTGTCAGGTGCAAGCGAGGTTGTCCTCATCGGAGACGTAAACCAGCTACCATTTTTGGTCAGAGAGAACCTTTTCGAGTTAAGGTATACCCGTCCAAACCTGGTGGCTGACATCACCCAGGAGCTGCGTTGCACACACCGCCATCCGATGGATGTGGCATATGCACTGAGCGAGATATACTCCGGTATATACTCCTCCAAGTCGTCGCTGTCGCGGGTCCACTCACTGAGCGTCAAAGGGTACACAGGAGCGCAAATACCGAGCACTGCCCAAAATACCCTGTTCCTGGTTCATACGCAAGAGGAGAAAGCTTCTCTTGTCAGCCAGGGATACGGGTCCGGCGAAGGGTCGCGCACCCTAACTATCCACGAGGCCCAGGGTCTGGCCTTCGACAGCGTAATTATCATCAACACCAAGTCCAGGAGACTCCGAATCCACGACAGCATCTCCCACGCGGTAGTGGCGGTGTCGAGACATACAGTCAGTTGCGTCTATTACAACGACGACGCCGATGACGCCACGGCTCGCTTTGCAAAGAGAGCGATGGATGCGCCTACAAAAACGGTCGTCGAGTACAACTTGAAGACGGCCATGCAGCATCGAGACGCGGTAGTAGTGGAAGCTTATCTCAGGCTAGCGAAGTCCCTGGTCAGTCGACCCAAATAACCTCAAAGTCCCCATCCTAACCCCAAACCCAACCTAAACCCCAACAACCCTCAACTAGTCTGTACTCCTCGTAATAAAGACATATGTAAAACTGCATGGCAGAGCGGGTCTGTCATAGTCACGTAAAAGCTTTGCCGACGGTGGCGCTGCCCAACCTGTCGTTAAGTTCCCTAAAAAATGGTTGAGCTAAGCGGCGCGGATGTGCAGGTCATGTCCGTGAACGGATGCCGTCGGTCGGAGCCGGTCGGCTCGCGCTGCCATGCAGTTATCAGTCACATGTCCAATAGTAATAATAGTAATATGTATAACCTTATGTAAATAACGGTCACTGTAAATTAGTTGTAAAGAAAATTTATTATATTAGTTTAAAACTGTTAAGCCTGGAAAATATAAATATTAAAAAAAAAAAAGACAAAAATATATATATATATATATATATATATTATATAAAAACATATATATATATGGACTCACGTAGATTATAAGTTACAATAATAAGTTCACCTAAATGTAACGTATCCAGTGAAGGAGCACGTATGTAATACTAAGAAATGAAAAAGAACAGCAAACAATTTTATTAAATACTTTAAAAAAGGGCGCGGACCACCAAGTCTGCGGTAGTAAATTCGTTAAAAAAAAAAAAAAAAATGCAATTATTGTAGTTAGAGTTAAATAGGAACCGCAAGTTCCAGTAATCAATAATCGCCAGGCCTTTTCCCAGTTTCGCTGACATAATTATTTTTTTGAGAAGCGCAAGGGCGCCCGTGAAATTAAAATTTTCTTACGTTTTTTGCAATTTCCCGCTCTGTTTCAGGCTGTATGTTGAACAAAATATGATCACCGGCCGTAATACGCATGTATTTACAGAATTACAATAATTAAAATTATGAATACAATCATCTTGAGTTCATTTAGGTAATCCCATTGAACGACTATATGATGAAAAAGTTTTTTAATGGGATTAATTTAACTTAGAGGGTTGTATTGATGAATTTAATGATTACAACTTTTTTATGGTCGAAAATCATATTTTGATGAACATACAACCTGACACTGACCTGCAAGTGGCAAAAAACGTAAGAATATTTGAATTTCGCGGGCTACCCTGACGCTTCCACTTTAACACAGGAATTTAAACAACCACAAAAAAAAATTAAACCTCAGAGACAATTTAGGACAGTAATAATTAAAAATATAATCTAGACAGAAACCAAAAATAAAAAATCTGCAAGATGCCAAAAAGCTCTTATCTAAGCAAAGTAAAAAGCAAGCTAACGAGTCAAGCCGGGGCCGTCGCGTAGTCGTTGCGTTGTTTGTTGCCGTGAAAAAAACATCCAATGACATTGACTTAACCCCTGCCCCCCTTTGGCCCTTCTTTCCCTTGGGAACCCTACCTCTGGCCTCCCTCCCTCCCTGTGCTCCCTCCTTCCTCCTTTCCTTCGTTCACAGTAATAATAATAAGATCGTCTTTCGTAATGTCAATAGATCCATGATAATTTAATTGTCCAGACTAATAAGTTTTGTAATTACTTAGGAACTGCAATATTAAGTTTTTTTTTTAATAGTGTTATTAAAATGTCTGAATACGGGAAATTCGGTCCGTTAATCGGTGCCATTGACGAGGGCACTTCAAGTGCGCGGTTCATTATTTTCAAAGCGAATTCATCAGAAGTCGTAGCATATCATCAAAAGGAGCTTGAACAAATTTTCCCTCAAGAAGGTTGGGTAGAGCAGGACCCTTACGCGATTTTGGAAGTGGTTACGACATGCATTCAGAAAGCTGTGGAGAAATTATTGGCAGCAGGAGGATCAGCAAAGGTACCTATTTAAAGTTTTTCTCTGTACCTACTAACAAGTGTAGTGGTAAAACTGGACCTCTCATCGACTGCGACAATGCCAATACTTTAGGTGTCCTAACCCTGAGGTTAAAGTAATGGATCTATATTCTTTCCATGAATCAATGTCTATTGCTGAAAATTGGCATCTCAAAGTACTGGTACAACTAAATTTCTACTTCATTACCTGCTAAACAAGTTTATGTAATATTTAATATGGAAATGTTACAATGTCATTGTCCAATCTTCATAATTATAATTGAGGTGTCTTCCCACTGTCACACAGACAGAGGGTTGTATAACTGTTTTGTGCCAACTGAGGACAGAAGCATGAACTTTGAAATCATTAGCTTGGTACTCATCATCTGCCTAGCCTTTTCCCAACTATGTTAGGGTCGGCTTCCAGCCTAACCGGATGCAGCTGAATACCAGTATTTTACATGGAGTGACAAATTATTAGCTTGGTACTATATTCATTTTCATTCATTGTTAAGGGATTTGGTTTCCGCACTTAGTCCTTAAAGTGGACCGTTGTGCGTGGCTTGGTATTATAATATTAATTTTCATTCAAAATACATACCATTTTATTAATTTTGTTATATCCTCATTTACTGATGACTGTGCCTGTGACACCGGGCCCTTCCTCGGTGCATAGCACAGGCATATCTTTTCATCTGCTGACGAAAACAGTGATATGATGACCTTGAATAAGTATTATTATGTATGATACCAAACCGCTGTGAATATTATTCAACCATTGAAAAATGAAAAAGATTTAAGTGTTGTTATATCATGTACCCCAAAGAGAGGTTATTATAAATGTTTCTCAAAAGCCGGAAATCCCTATTGAAGCGCCCATTAATTACTTGCACTATCTACCGAATAATAGTGATAAGACGGGATTTGTTCGCTTGTTTAGTTGTAAGTTAATTTTGATTTGGATTTCATGTTTCAGGCATATGCACAATATAGCCGTGACTTTATAAATTCTCTGTCATCTCTAAAGCCCCGATCAACCATAAATGTGTCGCCTTCCTTCTGAAAGAAACGATTTAAAAAAAGAAAAAGATAAAAAAAGAAGAAGAAAAAGTTTTTGGGCCGAAAATGAATGATCTACTTTCTTTAATAGATTTTCAATTTTATTGTAATAGCATAAGATCCAAGAAAAATGGAAAATTTTGACAGTTTCGGGTAGCTTGATGTGCTGGCGTCTGTACACGAAATGAAACTCGGAAAAAAATTATGACATCAAATTTTCAAAAACATTTTTTTCATGTTCTTGATAATTTGGTGCTAAAAGCTGGTAAAAGTAAGCTGTGCCCAATGCACTTTTCCTATCTACTTATACTTTTTAGTACCCTACCCTACCTAACTACCAATTTTTTTAATTTGAATGTATGCTAAAATGCTTCTTTAGGTCGCCAAAACAAAAATTTTATTTTTTTGAAATCAAAAGTAGCCTATTAATGTGTTAATCCAGAATATAAGCTAGCTTGATACCTTACCTTTTATTCCTTCAATTTAAAATGGATTGATGGATAGAGATTTTATCCTTAATATTGACTCCTTAATATTGATTGGTGCCATATAAATATTGGTGTGTTGTTTTTCTGATTTGAGTTGGTGTCTCAGTTCTACATGTGGCTTTTCAAAAATATTCTCTTGGAAAGTCATTGGCCCAGGCAATTGGGCACCCAGCATATGGGTCCAATGCCCATATTATGCGGGGTGCTGGGCACCGAAAGGGATGTATGATGAGAAGTTTCGGTGTTTATCTCCTACATCTATTAGGATCTGACATCATGTAACTGTGTTAAATCTCAAAGAGATGGAGATGGACGGCCATATAGGTGGAAAAAATTTGGCAAAACTATATGGGTTTCTTGCTTTACTACGGAACCTGTAATGTAACCTTCGCTGGAGAAATTCTTTGATTCTTTGGTTTTAGGACAATTGTCACTTTTCTTACTAAATAATAACAGACGCTCGGGTCGATCTTTAGGTTAAACCATGCTTGCCTAGGTTGGTCTGTGGATGAGTTTCCTCCGTGCCTCGGAAAGCACGTTAAGCCGTTGGTCCCAGGTGTCATTTGTAGATCTTTGACAGTCGTTAGCTAGTCAGTGACCCAAAAAAGTCTGACAACCAGTCATACCAAAGGTTATCGTATTACAGTATAAACTGGGTTGTGGAGGTCTGATAGGCAGTCGCTCCATGTAAAATATTGGTATTCAGCTGCATCCGGTTAAGACTGGAAGCCAACCCCAATATAGTTGGGAAACGGCTAGGTAGATGATGATGATCAGAAAATATGTAAAAGTGTTCACTGAATTTCTTATACGGTTTTGCTTTTAAATTACAGGATATAATAGCAGTTGGAGTTACCAATCAACGAGAGACAACAATAGTTTGGGACCAAAAAACTGGCAAACCATTGTACAATGCAATTGTCTGGTTGGATATGAGAACTTCTTCAACTATTGATAAGCTGTTGGATACAGTGCCTAACAAAACAAGAAACAAAAACTACTTAAAGGTACATACATTATTTCATCTTTCTTATTTAATATTGTTCAAACAGATGTTGACAACGGCTATGCTGCAATAATATGTTTATTACTATCATAAAATAACTATGATAGCATTAGTGCCTTATCTTTTAATATAGCAAAGTGATAAATCCGATATAAACATGGGTGACATAACTGTGTCTGTTTATGAAAGGTTACACATGCCTCCTACAAGGTTTTTTTTTTGTTGGCCCACTGCTGGGCAAAGGCCTCCCCTTTCTCCTTTCAAACCTCTTTATCTTGTGCAATATCCAATAACGCCCTGCAAACAAAATGATTCAACCATCTTTGCCGCGGTCTACCTTGACGGCAAAGGATACAAGGGATACCTTTAAGTTTATTTATCATGGAGCATGTAAAAATGATAATGCTACTGAAGATTAATTATTAAGATTAGCCTGCTGCTTTGATTATAATTTTAATTTTTATTGTTTATTTTCAATGATTTTACAGCCACTTTGCGGACTTCCTTTGTCGCCCTACTTCAGTGCCGTTAAATTAAGGTGGCTCAGTGACAATGTTGATGCTGTAAAAAATGCAATGAAAAAAGGAACATGTTGTTTTGGAACCGTTGACACTTGGATAATATGGAATTTAAGTGGTTGGTAATTATTAATATTTTTGTTAAATCTCTAATAAACTTACCTAATGAAGGGTTCTGCACCGTAGTTCCTACATGTAGGTTATGTTAAGCCTGACAATAAGCAATTTTTTTAAGTCAAAACTATATAGACTGGCTGGACTGACTTATGTTATAGGTATCTGAGAAATAAAACGCAAAACAAAGTCATCAGCAATTTACCATATAAATTAATACGAAAATAAAACAATATGAAACATATGGAAACACATGGGAATATGTAACATCCCGTTGGTTACCGTTATTCGTGTACGGAACCCAATATGTATGGAAAAGATTCTTTTTATAATTGAAAAATTTCAGAATGATGTACCCAGTACGTGGTAACCGTTTTAGCGGCGGTGTCCCTTCCGCCTTGTATATGGATACCTATTACGTCTACAGAGTTTCGCTAGCTACTTTAATTCGACCAGTGTCAATTATTGGACCAAATTATAGTACTCAAAATTACAATAATGGTGCTTATTGGTTTTGGTTACCAAAAATTCATATTTATATATATGTTACGGCTAAAAGCCGAAGTAAGGTTACACCTAGTTCTAACCGGCTGAGTAAGGTTACACCTAGTTCTAGCCGGCTATACCTAGGTGCGGCCGGTAACAGTTTTTATAATGCAACCGATTTAGATGTAGCGCTCGTCGTCGGCCGCTGCGGCGGCACCGCTCGCTGCGCTCGCTCGGCTCGCGCGCGTTTTGTCACAGTTCTAACCTAACCTTACCCATTTGGTCGGTGTGTACTAGCAATAAAAAAGATAGTTTCTGGCTGCACCTAGGTGTAGCCGGCTAGAACTAGGTGTAACCTTACTCAGCCGGTTAGAACTAGGTGTAACCTTACTTAGGCTTTCAGTCGGGTCCATATTGGCTCAACTAAAGTTCTTTTCCCGAAATTGTTCTTCCTAACGATTTGTAATCCGAATGATTACTCTTCCTAAAATTTTTCATCCTAAAGTTTTCATTCATACTATTTGTAGTGCTACCGGCGATGTTCATAACACTCATGTTTCCGAAAATTGTAATTAATAATATCATTAATGTAAATATATTTAAACTCCTACTGTTTTTTATCATAACGCTTTTATCCCTAAACATAAGTACAGGTCAGTGTGTCGTCTTGGGGGCACTATGAAAAAAAAACTTAGAAAAATTTCGCAACCAATTTCGAAGTAGCGCTCGCCGGCCGCTGCCGCGGCACCACTCGCTTCGCTCGCTCGGCTCGCGCGTAGTTGGTCACAGTTCTAACCTAACCTAACCTATGGATCCCTTCCACATCGTTTTTACGACACACGGTTAGTCGAAGACAAAAAACACCAAGAAACTTTTATTCTTAAATTTAGGTGTTTTATACGATAGAATCGAGAAATTAAACGGTTTGCAAAAATAAAACTTTTTTGGCTAAATTTTTCTAAGTCTAAACAAAGAAATCTAAACAAAAAATATATGACTTTGAATAATAGTGTAAAAGATGGTTATGTTGAGAAAATATAGGAAAACAAATAAAAGTATAACAGATGTTTATTGCTACTGACATTATGAAGTTGAATGCTTCGGAATTATAAAATTAGAGACAGAGTAGTTAGGAATTGTGATTGTTAGGATGAAAAATGTTAGGAAGAACATTTTCGGATTTCCAATTATCGGAGTTAAAAATTTAGGTGAACTTTGGCGCACCCCTTTCAGTCGTAACATATATATAAATAATTGGTCACAGCTTTCTTGTGTTCAAAATGATGCAATAGTACAATAAGAAAAGTAATATTCAAAGAAGGAAAATCAGTAACGCATAATAATATCACAGTCCCATGTGATATTATTCAAGCTTTAGATTTATTGCAGGTTGTTGCATGAGCCATACATTTTCATTTATACAAAAGTAATTTTGTAATTAAAATAATGCCTACAGGCGGACCTAATGGTGGAAAACATGTCACTGATGTGACCAATGCATCAAGGACTATGATGATGAATATTGAGAATTTGGATTGGGATCCTTTATTGCTGAAGTTTTTTGAAGTTCCTAAGAGCGTTTTGCCAGAAATAAAGTCCAGTTCCGAGGTAAAAAGCGATAGTACTGTTTTTTTAAAACCATTAAAAATAATTTCAACATTAAGTTTGCTATCATGCGTACGATTAGGTACATATCCATACTCGTAAGGTCAGGAACAATAGTCAGTTAACACTTTTTTATGTCTTAATTTCATACGTATAAGTTACTACTTATACGCTACAGCATACAGGTTCCAGTTTGCATTGAGCCGTAGCAGCGTGGCAGCGTTCGCTAAAGCCATGAGCTCTCGTTCAATTTTGAAGAAAGCCTAACTGCATGCTCGGTGTTGCTACACGCATGTCTCACCAAAAGGCCGAAGAGTAAATGAAAGCGCAAAAACCTTTAAATATTTTAGACTTATTGTTTGTTGCAGGTATATGGTAATATTGCTGATGGGCCAATCAAAGGCACCCCTATAGCAGGCTGTCTTGGTGACCAACAGGCGGCCTTAGTTGGTCAAATGTGTTTACAAAAAGGACAAGCAAAAGCAACTTATGGAACTGGTTGCTTTGTGCTGTACAACACGGGCGAAATTCGCGTTAACTCTGCCAGAGGCCTTTTGACTACTGTCGCTTATCAATTGGGCAGTAAAAACCAAGCGGCTTATGCCCTGGAAGGATCCGTAAGTTTAAAATTACTTGATGCTTGTATAACATCCCACTTTTTATATTTGTACGCCGTTCAAGAAAAATATGACGGTGACATAATTTGATGTAATATCTTGCATGCCATGTGTGTATGCTCATGTTTTGGACAAATAAAAACTATTTCATCTTAGTCTAGCGACACATCTACGGAAAAAGTGTTTCAGGCGTCAGTACACTGAACTTTTATCTGCGTTTTTTTACGTTGATATGCCGCTTGGCTGTTTATTTTGCGTACCTAGTTATAGGCTTTGCAGTTTTAAACAGCACGGTTGGCGCAGTAGCTGACTGATCGTGTACTGCGCTATGCGTCGCGGGTTCGAATCTCGCACGGAACAAATATTTATATGGTATAAGTTTTTCCGAGTCTGGCTGCTTGTGCAGGTGAGTTTGTAAACGCGCCCACTTCTTCTTAGCGTGTCGATGGCAAAAAGTTCAAATGTTGTGTTTAGCCCAAAACTCAGCCACGCGAACCCCACTCACTGATGCAGTAAGCAGATCATCAAGTGCGCAGATGATAGGGCATGCGGTGCAAGATGGAAGGTGGGCCATTGTCTGTGGGGAGACGCCGCATACGCACTTGAGGTCTGAGCCGTCCATGAACCCCCATCTATAGAGATTGTCTTTGGTCCGGCCGACTTGGGTTCGAAGTCTGTTTAAGGATTTCCAAGTCGGCCACGGCAACGCGTGCCCAGGTGGAAGGTTTTCTGATGGATCGTTGAAATTGTCAGGGGGTTTAAACCGCGCCCACTATACAAGAGAAATTCCTAGCGTGGGGTAAAAAAACAACAAAATTCAAGTGGCTAAGTTATATATTTCAAGATTTAAATTGAATTTCAGGTGGCTGTTGCTGGAGCAGCTTTAGGCTGGCTAAGAGATAACATCGGCCTTTTGGAAAGTGCCAAGGATTCTCAAGGGATAGCTGAAAAAGCGACAGAGAATGGCAGTGTTGTATTTGTACCAGCCTTCAGTGGTTTGTATGCACCATATTGGCGCCAAGATGCTAGAGGGTAAGCAGTCATTCCGTTAATATATTGTCATAGCTCATCTTTTTTCATGTCAAAGTAGACCTCTGTCTACTTTTAAGTCCATCAACGAAGATATAGGTCCGTTCGAAAGTAGCACGAAAGTTGGAAACTATTATTTTCGGATTCATGCGTTTTGAAAGATCGGGAGTAAGGACAACTGTCCAATCGTGTTGTTATTCATTTTTAGTTCGAGTCCTTAATTTGTCTTGTGTCCGTAAGTGATACGGAGTAGGAAACACCCGTAACTTTTACCTAAATTACGGGTTTCAGGTGGTATGTTGCTTTTTCATCCATTTGCAAACGTGCAAATTAATATAATCCGATGTCTAATGAAGACCTAAAACGTTCTGATTTTTTAAAGTCTTCTTAAAGTAGGCAGACGCTCCATCTAAAATACTGGTATTTAGCTGCGTTCAGTTACATTAGAAGCCGACCCCAAATTCATATATCAAAAATTTCTAGGGATCAAGTACGTTTTAGAATATTGCTGCAATTGAGGTTTATTATTGGAGGCGGCGGGAATAATTGGAAGGAAAGAGGAGGCCTACGTCGCAAGACAGCCTGACCCGGTAGCTGATTAATAAAAATGAAGGGTTAACAACCATTAACCCTTCATTATCATAAACAACCGTGTGGGCGGTGAGTAATGGGTTAGCTCACCGTCCATCCGTCTTATGACGACAGGCCGTGTTGACGGCGCGTTCGTGTTCCACGCGCGCCTCCAAGAGATGTCAGCAACAGGAAGGGGCCTGCAAGGGCCGATGCCTGCCGGGGCTGCGGGACTTTTCGAAAGAGATACCGTGGCCCTGGAACACAAAGGGCAAAGGAGGAACATGGATGGGTTTTAGTCAGTAAAAGTCTGACAGTCCCTCCTACTCCACCCAGAGCGGGAGGGGTTATTTGGTGATTTCCCATCCCAAAAAAAGAAAGGGTTAACAACCATTAGAAAATGTTACTAATTGTTTATGCATATTAAAAGCTAGTTTATTTCATTTATTTGAATACAAACATATCGGTTTTCAGTGTAATATGTGGCATCTCTGAAGATACAAATTCAAATCACATTGTAAAAGCGGCATTGGAAGCCGTTTGTTTTCAAGTACGAGATATTTTGGATGCAATGAATGAAGATTGCGGAATACCCCTTCAACTACTCAAGGTAAACATTTAACTCATTG
The DNA here is from genome assembly GCA_905220335.1 of Noctua pronuba. NCBI lineage: Eukaryota > Metazoa > Arthropoda > Insecta > Lepidoptera > Noctuidae > Noctua > Noctua pronuba. The sequence goes on along the minus strand of LR999891.1, from coordinate 9,425,658 downwards.
AGTTACCTGCACATGATGCTACTCGACGCACTTAATTATTGTACTGTTTCTAATCAACATAAAAAAATATACACTTGAGAGCAATAAAATGGCATACCTTGACTTTTTTTTGGTTAAGACATTTTTTTTTTTCATGAATGTAAATAAATATTGAAAAATAAACACATACTAATTGAAATTTTACTTCAGTATCTTTCTAGTGATACCAAACACTGTGTAATAAAATACCCTTAAGAGGTTCCAGGGCACAAACACTTACATACGGGAACTGATAAAATTACTCAATTTCGCTTAAGAAAGAATGAAAATCAAACTCAAAATTCTTGATCAAATTGTTTATTAATCCTTTCCCTATCCTTAGTTACAGCTCACAAGAGGCTACCCCTTCTCAATGACCTTGAGCGTTTAGTCTTTCCCACACCCCACCTACCCGTACTTCACCTGATAAGTATTACGTAAAAGTCATTAAACTTAGCCATCTACCGGCTCAAGCTTGTACTAATAATAAAGTCCAGGAGCTTGCGGACATTTTGTGGTAATACATATTTATATACATACATAATTATTGGTAGATAATTCTTCTTCATGTCGTGTCGAACGTTGAGGCTCCAAAATTATATTAATTTTGACCAGTAGGTACTCTGTACTTTAAGTAGGTAATTGTGTGAATGAAACATTGTCATGTATTTGGATATATCAATTATCTTTTCTTTACTCATAAAAAAACTGTTGTTAGATTTAGTGCATAACTGTCTGTAAACTTAATAAAGTTAGCAGGACAAAGTACATGGAGTGAAAGAGGCCTGAATCTACTATCAATAGTAGAATTACTATATTACGACATCAATTATATAGGTACAAGGCTTTCTCTTAAATTATTATTGCAGATTAAAAAAATAATTTTACTTTATAGATTAAGATCTAGACAAAAAATGGAAGAAAAGTTACACAACTTATTAAATAATTTAATTTGTAACAAAAAACAAAAATGGCTAATGAAAAATCTGATAGATAATTAATTTATTTATTTAAGATTATTATATAACATTTATTAGATCTTTATGGCAAAATATTTTATAATATTAAACAAATTAAATTATTTATTAGATTTTTCGTTAGCAATTTTTTTTTTTCTTTCATTTGATTTTTGTATGTAGTCCGGATCTCGTATTTGCAAATTCCGTGGATGGCGAGGGTCAACCAACTCTGAAAGCAAGCAGTCCATGTAAAAAGTCGTCATCTTTTCTTCCATTTTTTGTTTCCAAAAATTATCATCTCTTTCGATAATCTTAATTCTCAAACATTCGTTTTCATTAGCCCAAACAGCAAACATACATTTTTTTCGTTGCGTTATATGTAATTGGCCTGGGATTTGGTAGAACCAATTATGAGTTTCGGTATGATGGATCATTTACTGTTCGTGCTGTGCGCCTTTGGAATTCACTTCCACACTCCTTGCGGGGTAGCCGCTCGTTAGAAGTGTTCAGGAAAGGAATAAAGGAACATTTCCTGTCGAAATGATCAATATGTAAGTAAATAGGATTCTATAGGCAATGTATTGTATATATATTGTATGTATTACGTGTATTATACTGTATGTATGTAGTTTAGTTTATAAAATTAATTAATTTAAGTAATGAGATGTTATGTTAATGCACATAGGTATATCCTCTTATGCAAATTTCGCTATCGAAATTTGGTTTGCTGTAAGAAAACCCAATTCTGGGTTAAGCTCGCCATTGTACATAAGCTATGTTATTGCAATTTTCATGTATATTTTTGTTGTTTTGTGTGCAATAAAGAATAAGATTTAAGAATAAGATGAGTTTTGTTGACTTCTATTTCGCCGTTTTTATTAGTTTTCCAAAAAGTAACTTTTTTTTTGTTCAATTGCTTCATTTAGTCCCATTTTATATGCCGTTATTGGGCACTTGACTTCCACAACTGAGTCGTCACCACATAGCCCATCGGGTGTGGTACCAAGAAAAGGAAGATTCCTGTCGATAAAAAGACCACCTCGTCCGATTTCTTGATTTAGTTGAACGCTCAGTTGAATGATGGCCTTTCTTTCATTTTCTCGGCCATGTTTGATCGATGCCACGTGATCCAAATTTCCTTTATACAAAAATTCTTTCACGGTATTTACGCAACTTGTATTTGGTCTTCGCTTCATAATTTTTCCGAAGTTTGAGGCGGGTAAGTAGAGAGCGTCGAAGCTCGAGCCACTCACCACTCACCACTGTCGCTTTGGAGTATTGTATTTTTTTGTATTATGTCCTATTCTTCATCTGTTTTCTTCAAATTATTTAAAACAGCTTCTTTAACTTTATTATAAGTTTCCTCGTCCATGTCCGGTTTGATGCACCCTTCTCCATACTCTTTATCTGTTTTTCCTGAACCTGAAGCTTGAAATAAACGCTTTCTTGGTTTTTGCCTTTTTTGAATTTTATTGTAAACGTTTTTCTTAATTCTCTTCGAATTTTTGTAATTTTTCTGTGGGGTTCTTATCACCATTTATCGATTTGTAAAGCCTTGATATTGTCTTTTTTGCATTAAAGGCTACTGCCGCCGCATGGACTCGTAATGAATAAGAATTATTTTTGGAAAAATTAATTCTTTTCCCCCAACATACTTCGCAACAACACTGAAAATTTTCGACGCGGTTACTGTCAACGTCATGGATTAAGCTCCGTGAATGCGGAGCTACGCTTTGCTCAATGAAATTTACGCGCTGTCACAGAGCACTTGTGAAAAAGCCATCTAACACTTTAGTTTTGTCCACCTCTGCAACTTTAGTGCAAAAATATGCCTTGCATTTAGTATGGTCACCGAATGCATGCGTATGGCACCGTAAATTTAATTTGTACTAATGATTTGTAATCAATATCTTTGGATTTAAGAAAAAAGTCAGTAATAAACGAAAGTACAAGGATGTGCAATTTTATGGCTCTCAAGTGTATGCATGCAAGTTTGTTCAAAAAGAGAAAAATCGAAAAAAAAATGTTATTTCCTTCGATTTGACTCTGTATATTTTTTTTGCAGAATTTGATTCTTACATTATCACTGAGTGCCGTGATACCGATAAGGGTCGATTTGTAAAAAAAAACGGATTTGTTCCCTGACTCAGCCAAAAGTTTTTCCAAAAACTAAAATTTTTGTTTGAGAGATCATGGTGCATTTGCCTTCTTTGAGTTACCCACTACGGGTAGGTCCGTTGCGCCCTAAGATCCCATCTCATGCCATGTATTGCACATTGATTTGAGATATACATATATCTGCCAAGATTTGCGACCAAAACTATTAGAATACACCTGGGCACTTGGGATTGCCTCTGAACTAACAAGTTAACTCTTATAGATAGTAGCATAAAAATGCTTACTAACAGTATGTCATTATCCTGTTACAGGTCGATGGCGGTATGACTTCTAATGCCTTAGTCATGCAAATGCAAGCTGACCTAATTGGGATCAACGTAATTAAAGCTGGATTTGCTGAAAGTACCGCTTTAGGAGCAGCACTTGTAGCATACTGGGCAGTAGAACCTTCAAAACAGGGTTCTGCTATACCAATGACAACTGGTACCACATATTCATCTCTCATTAGCGATGATGAACGAGATATGAGATACAAGCAGTGGAAAATGGCCGTTGACAGATCCCTTGGATGGGAGCAAAACTAAAGAATGATATTATCAGAAGCATTATAATTATTTAGAGAAGCTTGTCGCAGTTTATAATTAAAACAACACAAACATTTATCACAATACATGATTTGATTAACTATACAGGGTGTAAGGGACAGCCCTCCACAAACTGATGGGGTGAATTCCGTATATCATACTAAGATGACCGGTACAAGAAATTTTTTCAGGAATGTTATGGGAATCCAATAAATTGGATTTGTTTTATTTCCTCATACGCAATTTATCGTTACCGTGGCAAAACGCACGTAGCGAGCGGCAAGCGCGACAACGAGTTCGATGAACTCTGTAGCTATGCAGGAAGTGAACAGCTGATTTAGGGCGTCGTACGTTAGAGTATTTCAACATCCTGTGTTGGATTTTTGATTTTAGCCGTATTATTTAAATAAAAGGAGTGCTGCGTACAGGGAATGTAATTTTACATTGAAATAAAGGAATAGTAACTGAAAAAAAAAACCGTAGAAAAATTCCGGTGATATATTATTCAAAATAAGGAGCTGAATGCACCCTGTCAGTTTGTGTAGGGCTGTCCCTTACACCCCTGTTTTATAACTATAACATCGATTTTAGAATACGTAATGTAGAGACTGATACACAACACGTTCACTCGTTAAACAATCGCAGTGAACCATATGTGTGCCATTGGACCAGGAAAGGGTTAAATTGTACTGAGTCTGGGTTATTACATTTATAATAATTTACCGTACGATTTTGACCTTCGACTTTGTATGCTCAAGTAATGGACCTTGAAATATTTAAATAATTGAATATATGTAGCTATTTATTGTTATGGGAGTAGTCTGTGCCTCCATTGTTCTACAGTTTTGTTTTACAATAGTTAATGTTTAAATGAACTTGCGCCGCGCTGAAAAATATAGGTACTGCATAATTGTTTAAACAAGCTCTAATTAAGCTAATATCTAGCGGATTGCGACATGTGACGGGTATAACTAAACAAAATTAAACAAGAAACCGGCCAATTGCGAGTGTGACTCGCGCACCTAGGTTTCTGCAGCACTCAAGCATATTAATCCTCATTCATACAAAACTTTGTTTTCATAGCATGTTAATGAAAAACGAAGTTACTGCTGCAGTTTCGCAAAAAGTCCCATATCTCAAAAACTAAATGTCACATATCATTCAAACCAATTTTCATTGAAACTTATTATTATGTACTACAAACCCACATTTTTTACGGTCTTAACCATAGACTTAAGAAGAGGTTAGGAACGTCGATATTATTTATTAAGAGCTGTCGATAGACACACCACAAAGTTAAATACGTAGAATTCTTTTTATTCAAACCTCAGTTACCTGTATGGAGAGCCACCCTTTTTTATTTTCATAATTTCACATCATTTTTTGTGTAGCCGTTCAAAAGACAGCTAGTTTCTAAATTTCAACTTTATTGTGCCAACAGACTAGGAGTAAAATGGCTGTGACTAACTGACAGACAGAAGGACAGGACGAATTTATAAGGGTTCCACTTTATGCCATTTGGCTAAGGAACCAAAAAACTAAAATAGTAAAAATTGGCTAATTTAAGTATGAGTTTAGAAATTCCGTTATTTTTGTTTTGTCATGTTTATTTAACAGATCATCGCGTTTGTAAAGTTTTTAATTTTAATTGATATTTTTTTGCGGGCATTGACCAAAAAAAAAACATCAAGTCATTTAAGAACATGAAGTTTTTTAGGGTTCCGTACCTGAAGCGTAATCAACGGGACCCTATTACTACGCCTCCGCTGTCCGTCCGTTTGTCTGTCAGGGGGCTGTATCTCATGATCCGTAATAGGTACGACAGTTGAAATTTTCACTGAGTGTGAATTTCTGTTGCCGCTATAATAACAAATAATAAAAATAAATTAAAGGGGACACTCCTACTACGATGGTACGGAACCCTTCATGCGCGAGTCCGACTCGCACTTGGCCAGTTTTTGTTTAAAACTTGTTTAGATATCCATAACTATCACATCTATCGACTTTCGGTTTTTAATACAGGGTGTAAACAGACCCTTCACCAAGCCGTCAACCAAGCATTCTTTACATCAAACTAAGTAACTTTACGCAAAAAATTTTGCTGTGAAACGACTTTTTTTTTTGGGGTCAAAAATTACGTTTGACGGTAGAACTCAATGTAAGGCACTCAGAACATTTTGCTGCTGGATGGATTGAATAGTACGGGGGTCGTGGAGGTGTTTAAAAATCTTACATTAAAAACAAGTGCTTCAAAAAAAACTTGTGAAAAAGTTGGAACTTTGACCCGCAATATCTCCGTAACTAGAAGGTTCCCAGGTATGGTCTAGAACAAAAAAATGATCGCATTGACGGGGAGAGCAAATGCCTTTCGGCTTCGTTAAAGGTCTTTTTACACCCTTTGTTGTTTATAGCAACTGCAAGGCGCGCTTCAAAGCGGTAGGCGCCTAACTAAATTAACTAGCAGCATCGTTGCTTTTCAAATTCAATATCATCGTCTTCTTGCCCTTGTCCCATTCTATTTGGGGTCGGCGCAACACGTTTTCTTCTTTCATTCTCCCGTGTCCCGTCACGGCATCATTAACTCCTTTCCCTTTCACATCAGTCATCACACAATCCATCCATCTTTTCTTTGGCCTTCCTCTCCCTCTCCAACCATGAACATTCATGTGCATCACACTTTTAGTCACATGCGTTTCTGTAATATCTATGAGATAATGCCAATTACCAAATGTTATTTAAAATGTCTGGTTATAAAAACCAACATTTTTAAATTATATAATTTTCAACACACTTTGAGCCATTTTAGCGAAAATTATTGAAAAAAAAGGATTTTATTTATAAGTACAACAAATCAACTACTTATTTTTTGTTGTATTTTGCTTGTAAGTGTTTGAAAAACGTCGTTTGATAGATGTGAGTATTTGTCATTGAACATTCAGCTTGTGGTGATTGATAACATGTACTATTCTGTCACACGAGGTATCTATGACATCAAAAGTGGGCAATACTCAGAACTAGGATAATTAATAGGATCAACACAGTTATAGCCAAATTTTATTTCATATTATCACAAAATCCGATCGGATAAGCTTACTCACTACTAAACTCGTGGCTAAATAATAACAGCCGCTCGGGTCGATCTTAAGGTTAAGCCACTCTTGCCTAGGTTGGTCCGTGGATGGGTGACCGCCCATTACATACCGAGTTTCCTCCGTGCCTCGGAAAGCACGTTAAGCCGTTGATACCGGCTGTCCTTTGTAGATCTTCGACAGTCGTTCCAGTAGTCAGTGGCCCGTAAGTCTGTCAACCAGTCTTACCAAGAGGTCTCGTATTACTCAGTACTAACTGGATTGTGGAGGTCGGATAGGCAGTCGCTCCATGTAAAATACTGGTATTCCGCTGCATCCGGTTAGACTGGAAACCGACCCCAACAAAGTTGTGAAAAGGCTAGGCAGATGATGATGATGACTTTCACCCCGTAAAATTAAGTAGACGTTATGTAAATCATCGATGATTAAAATGTAAGAACCAATGTAAAAACACCAAATAATTTATGTAGTTCTTGTTATCTATATTTGTTTATTTGTTGTCGGCCTTAATGATGCGTTTGACGTACTATTTATAGCATAGGTAAACTAACATTCCATGCTATATGATAGCTTGATCGGTTTATAATAATTATGTAATCGTACAAAAACCTGTGATCAATTGAAAACAGACTATAATAATTAAAAAATCAGCGCAATATGTGTAATGCCTTATATTTTGTTGTTGTAATTAAATTTGGAAGTTCTTTGTTATAAAAAAACACGTTTATAAATTATGGTAAAGGTAAGGTCGAGCAATTATAAAACACATTCGATTTCCTCAGTTGTGGGTAGGTAATCAATCTTAATAACGTACCATAACATATAAGGGAAAGAAACTTCTAATGTCTTCGGAATAAATGAATTTAAGTCAAAACGTTGTGTTGCAAAATCTGATATAAGTACTGAAAATCGTACACCATGGAGTGCTATCATAGTACTATACGTAAACACACATTTTGTGCTACCAGAGCATGATTATTCAAAATCACTTTTTTATCTTATATTAAATAAATAAAAATATTTACAAGCTAATCATTAAATTAACTTTAACGCACAGACGCCGCGTACAGTACATCAAGCTACCTGAATCTGTCAAATTTTCCCAATCAACCTTGAACCTAACGCTTCAGCGATAAAGTTGAAAATCTATTAAAGAAATTTGACAGATTGTAGTAGCTGGATGTGCTGGTCTGCATGCCAACGCTCACAATAATATGTTGTTTGGCTCCACGAAATAGGAATGTGCGTTATTTTATAATAATATTATCATTAATATAGAAAACTGGATATTAACCATATTTACTATTTGTTTTGAGTTCCCGATATTTCGGCGCTGTTGCAAGCACTATGATCGCAAATAAATGGATGTACTCCTGGACACGGCTCGTATTGTTAGGAGATTCCTCTCTCTGGAGCCCTGACCGCCGGTAGCTTGGACCCTGTTCCCGATACCGGTGGACTACTATTTTTTTATATTTTTAAATGTTGTTTATATAATTTTTGTTGATAAAAATATTTAAAAATGGAACTAGTAAGTAAGAAAAATGATAGTTGTAACATGTTATATTTAAAGAGCTTTTTCAATTTATTCAAAGCTTACCAATTGTGCCTTAAAGTAAATGAAAATAATTACTTGAGAGCTTGTAAGAATGCCTCAAGCGAAACAGACTAAGTTAAATTATTATCCAAATCAAACTTCCTACCTATTAAGTAAATAATTAAGTTTTTTTTTTTAAATTTATAGACATAATAATAATGTTTTAGCTTAGTTTTGAAATCTAACTGTCGGTATGTTGATTAGCTAGCGTGACTTATTTTCGATTGCGTCACATTAAAATGGCCTCCCGCACGCTTGTCAAGTGCTATTTCAAATAAATATTTATAAACTTTACTTCTGTGATAAGAAATTGTGCAATACTTTGATAACGATTAGTGGAAAGGTGTTCAGTTTCACATTAGACGATCTTTATCAGTAAACAATTCAGTAACTGGCCTTTGTTTGACAGTTACAGTTCAGCAATTTTTTTTTTTATTACAAAATGGGCCTGCTCTTGACCTCGATCACGCCTGATGGAAAGCGGTAGATGAGGTCTATGATGGAACGAGCGTGCCCAGAAGATGCCTGTTCACTCTTGCTTTGAAGGCAGACTGGTTAAATGTGGGAGGGAGCTATTCGTATTACTATTTTAATACGACGACTAAGTACATTCTTAAAATGCTAGTAACAGCTTAGAATACAGTTCACTGAGTAAACCAATGAAAAGTCTTGACTTAATGAACTGACTCAATGAAATCACTCGAGAACTCGAATGTTCGGAACCCATTGCAATAAAAGCAATTTTTTTAATGTTAGAGCAGATTTACAGAATTAAGGAGATTGTCTACTAATAACTTGTAACGCCTCACGGCACTTATTTATTATACATTGAAGAAAATGCCCTGGAAGAAAAGTAACTTAAATACTGAAGCCAGCAGCCAGCCATTATTATTCAAAGGAAACATTCCGTTATTTTCAAAATTGAATGAATGGAAAATGAACAAATTGCAGGAGAAAATCATCGGTTATTTTCAATATTCGATTGCATGATCTGTCATTTTTAAGATGCCTTGTTTAGTAGATAGATTTTATTTATATGAGTAACGCTATCGATTGGTGTCATAAAAATACTGGCCCTGCAGTCTCGACATTAGATAGCGACAAAAATCGGTCGCTAAGTCGTATCGTTGTCAAATTCCTTTAATAGATTTTCTACTTTATTTCGAAACCATAAGGTTGAAAGTCTATTAAAGAAATGTTACATCGATACACTTAACGACCGATTTTTGTCGTTATATTTGTCGAGACTGCAGGGCCTGGTGTTACTTTTTGACATTCGAGTTGAAGGGAAGGCAAGCGAATTAAAAGTGTTTGAAGGCAGTTTAACTTACTTAAATGAAATGTTTCCTTCGAGTAAGATTCGGTGATATAAATATTTTGGGTAATTACTACACCTCTGGGGCCCGCTAAATCTTTCCGGCCTGTAGATAGATTGTTATTTATTTACTAACACCATACATTACTTACATTTGCTTTTGTGTTAACTTTTTGCTATTTTTTTAATTAAGCTTGGTATAATTATAATGACTAAAATAAAATAAATGTAAAAAGAGTTATAGTATGGGAGGTGCCGTTGATTGTGATTTTATACCGACTGGTATAATTTTGTAGACTTTTGAATTCGCGACCGTAACAAATACCTATGTTTTTTAGAATTACAAATCATTATACAACGTGGAGACGACAATAAATTATACTTCGTATACTCATGACGTTCCCAGTCTGCATACAAAAATTCAATCCAATATATCTAGTCGTTTAGTCACAGGACATTATTTTAAATTTTTTGTATTTCCATCATGATGTATCGGTTAATAGGCAGCACTCTCAGGTTAACGACCCCGCATCGGTATAAACATTAAACACCTGTGGCCAATTCCCTACTCCAAAAGCCTGTTCCAAATTCGTTCTTAAATATTTCCTGATTCAAATTAGTGCAAATGATGCCTTATGCCTGGAACCAACATTGTAAAATGGTGTACTATTTCGTTTTGTATTTAGTTTGTTTGAAAAAAAAAACATTTTTTTAAATTTCGATATTAGTATTTTTTTTATAGTTACATATTACTATTATATTGCCAGTGTTTTCATTCGTTGTCGTATTGTTGTCTCTACCTTATAATAATGATAATCGATACATATTATGTAAGTTGGGATTTACTTCAAATATCGGAATTTCATGAAACAGTCATTCAATAGGGTAATTACAACTGAGCTGTGTTGATGATTTTTATGGTTATACTTAGTTCTGTAAACACTTACTTGTTGCGATCGTAAATTAAATTTTGAATTATACGGGCTATCCGCGCACTTTTGCCTTAACGAATAGCAATAAGTAATCTTTCAATACCTTTAATTCTGCCGCTACCGTTGTGGCTGGCGGTCAGATAACTTATGTGTTAAGAAAATGCCTAGCCTTAGTCAGTAACTTTTTTAATATCAGCCGGAATGAGATTGGCTTATAAGGTTATAAGCAACGGTACCTCTCGTGCCTTTAGAATAATTAATGTCCGTGACTACCGCACGAGCACCAACGCCAATCGCTTCCATATTTGGTAAATCATTAATTCTCAATTGGTGCTAATTAGTGAATTTTGGGCACAAATTTTATCTTGCAGGGCAGTAATTTTCTATGCAAGTTTGAGGAAAGCGACGAGCTCCTCAAACTATCAACATTCAAAGTCGTGGTCCTACTGAAAAAGCGCGCTAAAGTTATCATCGTTGATTTCTCGGTAAATACAAATATTTCAGTTCTGTTTTTTTTACGAAATAATTCACATATAAAGGCTTTAATTATTTGTATACTTGGAATAGCTGTAGCATGCCTCTTTTTCGGCGCTAATGGTGGTCCTGCTGAAAGGACCGCGACTACTGCCGCCCACCTTCAAAGTCGATTTTCTCGAAAACTACTAAGGCACCAATTTTGTTTTTCGGGCACTAATTAGCACCAATTCAGAACTAATTATTTACGAAATGTGGAAGCGATTGGCGTTGGTGGTCCTGCGGTAGTCACGGACATGAATAATTATATAATTTTGTTATTCAGTAGCGATTAGTAAAATGTCAGTTTTTGTGATTTAGATCCTGAATATTTAGAGTAGTTTTGTAAGAGATTTTTGTTGTTTTTAATTTAGGTGGTAGGTACAATTTAAATAGGTAAATAAAAATATACATTATGTTGAATTTGTTTTCTTTACATTTTTTTGAAATTTAATGTTACCTTAATTCGAACTAAGTATTTAAAAATCAAGGGATTGATTACTGTTTGTTCTAATTCAAGTCTTCTAGTGCCATGAGCAGACAGAGGACTGATGTCCCAGTTGTAACGGAGCTAGACAAACGAGTAGTAGCTCTTGGGTTCGAACTCGAGCAGGCTCATTAATAATAATAATACCAGCCTGTTACTGTCCCACTGCTGGGAAAAGGCATCTTCTCATATAGAGAAGGCACGAGCATTGATCACCACGCTTGCTCAAGACGGGTTGGCGATTTCAGACTTATATTAATTATAAGTCCAGGTTTCCTCACGATGTTTTCCTTCACCGATGTCTGTGATGTCCAAGATAAACTTAGAAAAGTACATATGAATTGAAAAAGTCACATTGGTACCTACTTGCCCGGATTTGAACCCACAACCTCATGCATGAGAGGCGAGGCCTTAACCTCTGGGCCATCACGACCTACAGGCTCATTACTTGGTGTAATTTATTTCATCACCGCTCCTCTCAAAACGAGAAAGAAGAAACCGGCATATCCTTGAACCGATAATTCGAAGACATTTGACATCTACCAACCCGCACTGGGCCAGCATGATAAATTACAGCCCATTCACTCTCTCAGAGGAAGACTGTGTCCCAGTAGTGGGGACATTATAGGCTGTATAACCTATGAGAGCCGGTGAAACACTTACCTACTCACAGCTCATGCATAAAACTGGAGAAAACTGTGAACTTCGATATTTTTTTTAGACATGCTCTCCTCAGCGTTTGGGAAGATTCTTCATCGAGTCTTCTCGTCGCAATTCCACAGAGCTTATAGGCTAAGTTCTTCAATCTGCGTCCTGCTAGTTATGACTTACTGGGCTAAAACGTGGACATTCACAATGCGACTGGTAAAAAATTAAGGTATCTTAGGGACCCATGGACAGGGTTTTGCTTGAAGTCTCTCTGACAGATCGAATACGAAACGAGGTAATCATTCTGATTCGCATTCCGACCCATAGAGTACCTACGACATACACAAGTCCTTGATTCGACATCACAGACTTGTATATTTTCCCTTTTTTAACTATACGCGGTATCCCGGGGTCGCAACTTTCTCCCATGCTTACATACTATGTGACATAAGCTTTATTCCTCTTTAGTTATTGCACTCCAGCACATCACCTTTGTTTTTGAACGTAGGTACCAGCGAACTGGTACACGATTCGTCAGGTACGGCCCCTTCCAGCAACAACTTATTCAAGAATAAAGCTAACCACGTCCATCCATCCATCCGCAATAATTTCAACTGGTATTCCATGTGGCCCTATTGATTTACCACTCTTCATTCCATTCTCCGCTATTCTGACTTCATCCATACAAACCTTTCATCCCATTCACTGCTGTTCATACAAACCCTTCAAACTTAACCTCTCATTCACTGGTTTATGGTCCAGCACACCACTCCAGTCATTCTCCTCATTCAGAAGTCTTTCAAAGTCCCGTTCCCATCCTTAATTTTCTCATCATCTGAAAACCTACTCACACTAACTAGGGGTTTGCCGTGAAAGGCTCGGGATGAATTGAAAAAGTAATATTAATCCGAGGAGGCTATTTTATACAGGCTTTGGCAGTGGCGACTGTGTTTTCGCTATAGACAACTAATTAGAGGTGTCCATATTTAATTAGTACACTCACATTTCGCCAGTTATGTTTAAGTCCGAGGCTAGCTTATAGCCGTCAACCGGGTTCAGTCTTAGTATAGACTGGCTGGTAAAGATAAATTTCTGTAGCAGCCCCAATAACACTGCCTGACCTAGGAATCGAACCCAGGACCTCGTGCTCAGCAGTCTCAACCACTGCGACCACTTCACCACCGAGGCAGTCCTAACCAAATATAATCAATTCCGAATATTTTTCATCACGAAGGTAACTAACGTCACTTGAAAAGTTGCAGACTAGCGATCAAGCTACTACAATCTGTCAAATTTCTTTAATAGATATTCAACTTTATTGCTGAAGCAATAGGTTCAAGGTTGATTGGGAAAATGTGACACTTTCGGGTAGCTTGATGAGCTGGCTTCTATACTATCTATGCGAAAGCGCTTTTTTAAGCCAATGCAAATTACCAAATTCCACAGTCAGAACAAAATATGCATTATAAGTAGGTACTAGGTAGGTAGCAAAGAGATTTAAAAGACTTATAGAGCGGACATTGGGTACATTCTCATACAAAAATTTAGATCCCGAACATTTTCTATCTGACACTAGAATGCTACATGACAAGCGGGCGTATGACACTAGACAGAACGATTTGTTACTAAGTAGTATCAAGTATTGGATTACGATTTTCTTCGTCTTGTCCCGTCTATCGCTCGTAAATATTTGAATGTCTTTCGTAGGCTTCATTGTTATTCAAAAGTATACCCAAAAAACTACCAATTCTATAGGTAGGCTACTTATTTATTTTCACTTCAGATTAATATTATATTGATTGTCGTTTAATGGTGGCAATTCTTAGTATTCATTGTTCTTTTCTGTATTGCAGTGCTATTAAGAGCCCAAAATAACTGCGTGAAATTGCTATTGACCTTAATTGCTTTTCCCAGACGGATGGCCGGGTCGGGTTTATTGTGGTTGTTTGAAATTGAAAAATAAGACGGTAAAGTTTTTAAATTAATTCATTTATTTTTCATATTTGTACGCTTCACGGCAAAACATAGAGAATCTAACTAAGTATATTGTAACATCTCACACAGTAATTACCTATGTTTGCAAATAAAAGTTTCTTATTCTTATTCTTAGATTCATGATTATGTAGGTATGGGCACTTAGGTATTTATTCGGTTTAGGTATCTAATGAATGCGCAAAGTTAGCCCGCGAAATTCTAAGTTTCTTACGTTTTTTTTCAATTTGTAGGTCAGTTGACACTGTCAGTCAGGACTTTGAATTTTATATGTATAGATAAAATATTAAGGGGGGGCTATACAGGGTGTAAAAGGACCCTTCACGAAGCCGTCAACCAAGCATTCTGTACATCAAACTAAGTAACTTTACGCAAAAAAAAAATACTGGGAAATGGTCCCAATTCATTTGGGGTCGGATCAGCATATTGTCTTCTTTTCCCATGCTTCTCTATAACTCGTCATCTCATCAGAGACCTCCTTTCGTGCCATATCAATCTTCAGAGAGTCCATCCATCGCTTCTTTGGTCTTCCTCTATTCTTATACCCATCCACAGTCATACGCAAAACTTTCCTCAAGACAATTTTCTCATTCCTCCGCATCACAAGACCACGACAACTGATTACCTATTAACTTTTCAGTCACCTCACTTTGTTGAAAATATCGAAAGTTTATAAAAATTTGGAGGTGGCTCAGGTTACTCTTTTAATACATTTTTAAGTATAGTAGTCGCCAAACTTCTAGTTCGCTCTGAAGTTGTGACGAGTAGAGTCGCAGTAACAACAAAACAGGTGTCACCGGGACACGCCGGGGAGCGGGAGCGGAGCACACCCGCGCACTACCCGCGCACCACCCGCGCTCTCTCGCGTGCTCTGTCACGCTGCGCTTTGTTATGTGTACCGGCGCAGCCGTTGCAACTTCAGAGCGAACTAGAAGTTTGGCGACTACTATACCTGGAAAGATATAAGGGGAGGTCTTTGCCCAGCAGTTTGACATTAAAAGCTGCGAAAATAAAACTGTTAAATTAAATATTTTTTTATTTGATTTTAGAAATTATCCCATTATGGTTGGAGACTATTGAAAATACACAGGTCGTAAAAAAAAAGTCGGGCCCCCTTATTTATTTATTTAAACTTCATGCACAAAAGTGGTACATAGGCGGACTTGATACCAAAAGGCATTCTCTACCAGTCAACCTTTGGGTCAAATAGGACAGCATTGTGATAGAGTATAAAAAAAAAAATAAGAAAAATACCATATTGTTAACATAAATTAATATACATAAATAGGTACATACTAATACACATATTTACAAATAAAATGAAATGAACTAATATAAATTATAAGTATTATAATACATACAAATAGTCCAAAATACGAGAAACCTTATAATAATTACTATGACTACTAATTACTAGGTTGTGAGCAATTTAGTCTGATTTCAAAAAGTACTTCCGAACTGTTCTTTTGAAAGCCATTTTGCTTTCAGCTTTTTGAATGCCAAGGGGTAGCTTATCATTTGCTTTTATGTACAAAGTTGTTATAACAACAATATGCAGTGCTATAATTTAATACTGATGTGTCTTTTTCATGACATATGGTGATTAAGTGCCATGGGTGCTGGCTGATAAGTGCTTATGTGAGTAATTTTCTTTTTTCGACACACCGAATTAATTTTCATTCGAATTTAAAGCCAACTCGCCAACACAATTACTGTTGTGATCAATAGATAATAAGGTCGGTGCTATCAATAGATAGCACGTGACCTTATTGGTGAGGTTGTTCAGAAAGGTCAGGGGTTAGTACTCGCAACCGACTGCCTGTTTGACTAAATTTATGAAAGTGGACGAGGCAGAAAGAGTAAGTAAGGATCGTAGCAGATGCTGCGGGACTGTTCGAAAGAGATACCGTGGCCCTGGAACACAAAGGGCAATGAAGGAACATGGATGGGTTTTAGTCAGTAAGAGTCTGACACTCCCTCCCACTCCACCCAGAGCGGGAGAAGTCATTTGATGATTTCCAATCCGTAAAAAAAAAAAAAAAAGGATCGTAGCAGATGGCGAAGGGAAATAGGCTTGAGTTTATGTACATAATAATGTAAATAAGTATGTATGATCAATAGATTTGTTATATAAAAGTTTCCATTAAGTTGACTTTTTGATTTTCTATCAATATTGATGCATTTTTTTTTTAAATTACGTGTCCGCAGAGTGATAACATTCCTCGTAGGTATTAAGCGGAAATGTTAACAACTAAAATGATAAAATTTGCAGTTTATTGCAAAAGCGCGGATGGCTCGAATTTTTAGACGGTCAGTGTAAACCTGCCAAATAGAAAAAGCGGCCAAGTGCGAGTCGTACTCACACGCACATAGGGTTCCGTAGCACCAAACAATGTTATAAAAATATTTTTCAAAACACTTTCTCGAAAATTGTTTCTTATCGCACTACGATTAGGTTGAACATGTATTTCACACGCGTGGATTTTTAATATTTTTCCGCACACGTGCGTAATGAAAATTTCCACAGATAACAATAGTTATACTAAGTCCAAATGGGTTCAATGACTATAGTCGGCGGTGTCTGCTTTTTTTTTTAAATCTCGGCAAAGAGCGCGTCTTTACGGCGTAAATTTGAGTTTTTAAACTGTATTTATAAATAGAATATAATAGATATATACGTACATGATTATTTAAAACAAATATTTACTTTTATGAACAAATTAACTTTTATTTGTGTACAAAATTCAAAAATATTTGTATTTTCTATTTTCATATTAAGCTGTTTAGCGGCATCATACCTTTGTTTCTTCTTCAACCTGGTGAAAGCAAAGCGCGGAAAAACAGCAATTTAAATCATTGTTTTCTAATAGTTCCTGACAAAACACTTTCTTTTTCTAATATTTTATTTCTTCGAAAGTGTATTGAAAAACGTCGTTTGATAGGCGTGGGGATTTGTTACTGCAGTTCTCGACTCCATAACACCCTTGCCTGCAGCTCGGGTGACAATTTTGCCTCGAATGCAATAACAAAGTTTCCCCACTTATATCAAAGAGCACCATTGAGATTCGTTCATATATAACATTCAACAGCAAAACGAAATTTGTTTTTCATAGTATGCTAATGAAAAACAAAGTGCAGCAGTAAGCTGCAGTTTGATGAAAAAGTCCCATATCTCAAAAACTAAATATCAAATCTT
Organism: Noctua pronuba; assembly: GCA_905220335.1. NCBI lineage: Eukaryota > Metazoa > Arthropoda > Insecta > Lepidoptera > Noctuidae > Noctua > Noctua pronuba. The sequence continues at coordinate 9,408,210 of LR999891.1, read as the reverse complement.
ATTCAAACCTGGTTGTTATTATTTGGCCCCGATATCCTGAACATTTTAAATAGGAGATGAAAGTTTGTTTCGAAATGTGGTTCTTCTAGTTCCGACATCTTTAATTCGACGAAAACCCGTCTTCCAAGGATAACCTATTTCCATAGTTACTAGAAATTGCAATGTCAAGTAAGTAAGTCTTTGATATTATTCAAAACATTCACTTTATTTTGGGTTTGGATTTGTTTCACATATTTATAAGTCAATTAAGACAACCGTTCTCCCAAATCAAGTCCAAATGAATCATGTAGCAGCATTAATGTTGACATCTAACTAAATTCGCCACTATCTGTCACGAACTCACGACTATGTTCATAATTGGGTGTCTGTTGTGGGATGACCACTCGGCGTGGCCCTTTCATAACTATTAACAAGTAGCAAGTTAGCCCCTCATCGCCATAGACACATGTATGGTTGGCGTCAAGTTAAGTGCAGAGCCGTGTAGTGGCGCTCGTACGACAGCCTGACGGATGGCGGAGTGGGGCCACGCCGCATCTTGCGCGGCCCATGTGAACCCTCCACAACGACATACGAAACTTACCTACTCTCTCTCTGCTAATTATACTATAGTAGGTGTTTACGCGGATTAACCTAACAATGCGATTTACAGTTAAAAATTGACCGTTGCAAGAAGAGGACGCGCGCACTGCTTTGGAACACTTGGATTAACAACAGTACGCATGAAAGGAAGTTACCACCATTCTTGAATCTCCTCGTCCCAGCCTCCTTGAGAGTCGAATATCACACAAAACGCTGAAACACCCTAATTTTCACTAATTACGATTTTTTTTTGAGAACACTCTTTGCTCGTGGCTGATCGAGAGGAAGCCATTGAAGTTTTAGTGGGCCGCGAAGCAAAGGCATTTCTTCCCGCTCGTACGAAGGCGATGGTCATGTGCGGGAGAAGGATGGAGATAGGAAATATGACGTGTGAATCTAGCCACGATCAGCGCAACCAGTAGATATACATTTTAATCAAGAACCTTATCCTTTAGAGTTAACAATCTTAACTAAGAAACAAAAATTGGAGAGCTGGAAGGATTTATTGCGTATTGCGAACCTACATACCTAAATAATCGCTTTTTGTAAAGAGGTCTCGTAAGTAACGCCATTTATTCAAAAGATTTCTGATTTTACCTACTAAAAATAATTGTTATCTAATAGTTAAATATTTTAGTTAGCAACACCTCGAGAAACAGGGAGAAAATGCTGAGACGAATTAGACTCGAACTTAAATAACAGCATCACTGAATAGGGAGAGGCGACCTTTGCCCAGCAGTGAAATTATACAAACTAGATAAATATTACGTATCTGTATTCAGCAAACATGAATGTCATTCGTTAGAAAAAACGAAGAAAACACAGTTATATTTTGTTTTTAAGTTTATTTAAAGTAAAAAACACGCTTTTTCGTACTTTTCACAGCAAACCCTTTCATTTGATACAATGCATAAAAAATAACTGCAACTGTCACTTAGCTAACCATACATTGTCGTCCAAACTTAACATGTACGCAAAATTTCAGCTCAATCAGAAACCGGGCAGTGGGTCAAATTTAACTTTCAAGATTTTTTTACATAGTTAGTTACACGTGAAGCCAATAAAAGCGTGTTATTAAAGCGATTACCACTATCAATCGCTGAGTATTTATTTAAATATTGTAGTGTGTCAAAGTCATACGTTTAAATGTCATATCCGCAGTAAGTACAACGGGGGTATTTCGCAGATCTCAGTGTACATCCTGCATCAATTGCCTGCTTGATTCACGCTCCCCAGCATCCAAAGTGGTAGAGCGTGCCATTGAAGCCTACACTGAGTTATCTAAGCTTAGGTCAGGAAATCTTTTTTTTTTTTTTGTGGGATATATCTAAGAAGTAGTTATTTTTATTTGTCACTATCTCCAAAGCGAGGTTGTGGGTTCAAATCCGGGCAAGTACCAATGTGACTTTTTCAATTCATATGTACTTTCTAAGTTTATCTTGGACATCACAGACATCGGTGAAGGTAAACATCGTGAGGAAACCTGGACTTATAATTAATATAAGTCTGAAATCGCCAACCCATCTTGAGCAAGCGTGGTGATCAATGCTCGTGCCTTCTCTGTATGAGAAGAGGCCTTTGCCCAGCAGTGGGACAGTAATAGGCTGGTATTATTATTATATTATTATATATTATTATCTCCAAAGCAGATGAAGTAGTGGACCATGAATTAATTTCTTATTTATGGACTTCTAAAAGGTTACTTTGCCATTGAATAGATTTTTACAGAGGTAGACTTCGTTGGAATCATGGATGTCTAAAATGTCATCCTCACTATCGTAATCTTGGCTCATTTGCATCTGATGTTATAATGGGTGTAACAGTAGCCTTAACGAAGCCGAAAGGCTTTTGTGTTCCCCGTCAGAACGCTTGATAGACAGACGGCTTTGTCAAGGTTCAGTTTACACTTTTTATTTGTAGATAGGTAAGTAATAAAATTTTATTGTGTGAGTGTCCCTTTAATAAAATGATCTTATATTTTTTCGAGGGACCAATATCAGTTGGCTGAAAATAAATTTGTACTGCATGTTTATCGAGCAATCACTCAGAGTTGTCGCAAACTCGACGTATTGACGGCTCTATCTGGGAGCAGCCGATGCATGCGCGGTCTGCAAACACCTATCGCCCCATCCCCGTCGAGCAAACGCGTGCCAAAATTTGATAAAGTCCTCGGTTCATGTTTAATCATACGACATTAAAGGCGAATGTACACAGTCAGTGTGTCGGGAGTGCGCGATCACTGCTGTGCATTATCATTTCCCATCAGCCCCCAGAGCTCTCTGCGGTCTTGTTGATTGACTGTACAAACGTTTTTTTTTGTCTATGCCTCATATGGATAGGCCACTTTGTTGCGAGCTAGTTTGAATGTTACTTTCAGCATGACTTAATTACTTATTTTTATTTGATTGATGACTCGCGTAAACAATTTTTGTCTTACAGTATTTATTGAACCTAGTGATACTTTGTAGTACATATAGTACACAGTATACTAAAGTGGTGTCGTAAGTGGAGTGGTACTGTACCTACCTAGCCATATTGTTAAGCCATGATGCCGTAGTCACATCAATTCACAACACTACATTATAACTCCACTCTTATAAGAAACCGGTTAGTACCTAAATAACCAACCAATGTCACTTAGATAAGGCCTGAACGAATACCTACCTATATGAGAACAGTCCATGGATCCGGTTTCATGAATTAACAGAACATCACGCCGGTAATCCCCGAAAGGTTAGGTAGAGGCGTATCTAATAGTACACCACATTTCACCAGTTATGTTTAAGTCCCATGTACTAGGGGGCGAGCCTATTGCCATTAACCGGGCGCAAATCCAGACTCCGTGGTTGCTACTGAGAAATTCCTGATGGAAAAACCCAATAACACTTTACCCGACCCGGGAAACGAACCCAGGGCCTCACGCTCAGCAGTCGTGCTTGCGACCACTAGACCAGAGAGAGTCACCAGAGACCCAGAGTCACCAGAGTCACCAGAGAGGCAGTCAGTTCGATATGTCCCGTAATAAATACAAACTATAGTCGGTATACACTCAATTTCATGGTGAGTGTATACCGACTTAATATAGTTTCTGTATTTATAAACGCAAGAGAAAACGTCATGGTGATTTCTCTTGCGTTTTCTGTTGTTTGTACACTAATGAGAATGAGAGGATGTTAAAAAGAACCATTCATTTCAACCCTCGCAATTTCCCATTAAAATTAAAGGCTTGAGTTTTTTTTTAATGTATTGGCGAGGCAATTAGAAACAGACTACAAAATATTAAAAATTCCCCTTACAATGGGAATGTGTCGCCGACAACGACGGGCCATTCGTCATGAGCTGTCCTGGCTATTGTACGCACGCTCCACGCTGCACCATAATGCTTAATACAATGTAACATCACGTTTAATTGTCACTTACATGTATTTGCCGTTCTTTCTTGCAGATATCAAATTAATTGTTTATGTGTTACCAATTCCTAGCTAGCATCTTAATTAGAATTAGGCTTGCTTGTTGTTTTGATATTAAATGTTTTCTTTGATATTTATACAATATTTTTAATAACGTTATTTAAATTAAGTATCTACTTTTATTTATTTGTTTAACAGTATATGTACACACTAAATGGGTACCTAAAGACAAAACTTAAAAAAAAAAACATAAAGTAACCGAAAAGAAGGTACAAAGGGGATGTTTATTTTTAAAGACATCTTTTCCAGTATACTTACTTGCGAAATGAGAGTAGATAAAAATAAGATGTAGGCACAGTGTGTAAAAGAAGAAGAGAAAATAGAATACTACCCTACCTATCCTACCTTCCTACCTTATCTACCTACCCTACCTACCTCACATATAGAAGCAACAATATTATACCCAGGACTATGTAATATATATAACTTGATTTGAAAAGAGTGTCCATGGAGTTTCTTGCCCATTCTTCTCCGTGAGATCTACCATTTTCGAATGGGCAACTACAGTCCATTCACAGTTATTATGCCTGTGGCGGGACTGTAGGTAGCTTATTTTTGACTATGCAAAAGTGCCTGTCACGGGTCTATTTGAAATAAATGCTATGAGTTTGAGTTTTAGTTTACCTATCCACCTACCTACCCCCTAATCACCAAACGATGTGAAGTATACTTTACGACTATTCTCATACGTACCAAATGGTTGATGTTGTTGTGTGATTGTTTGATGGTTGTATGTGTGTAAAAAATTTCATAAAATACGGTCGAGCCGTTTCGGAGGACTGCGACTACAGACACCGTGACACGAGATTTTTATAAATATAGATAGATTGTATAATTATTTTGTATTGTATTACATTCAACAACAAAACTAAATTTATTTTTCATAGTATGTTAATAAAAAACAAAGTTACTGCTGCAGTTTGATGAAAAAGTCCCATATCTCAAAAACTAAAGATCGACCAATTTTTTTTGAAAGTTTTTTTAATGTTCTATAATATATATAATTTTTAGAATTTTCCTCCTCTTAATTTAGAAATTAGACAAACACACATTTTACCACTTTGGAAGTGTCTATCTTTCAAACGATTGACTTTTAGAAAAAATTGTTTTAGGAACCTCAATGTCATTTTTAAAGACCTAACTATAGACGCCCCGCACATATTGGTCTGATGACGGTTCACAGAATACATCTTCCTACCAAGTTTCAACCGAAACTTGGTAGGAAGATGTATGAACCGTGTTGTCCAAATAGTTTTGGAATAAAGTGGCTGTGACATACGGACGGATAGTCAGACTGACATGACGAATCTATAAGGTTTCCGTTTTTTTGCCATTCGGCTACGGAACCCTAAAATCGATTTTCAAAACGACATTGTATATTTCAGGGTATTTAATTCGGTTTGTATTCCGCCCTAGTACATACCAGTGCCATGACATTACCTACTTTAGCATTTCAATGTGTTCTGAGCTTCTGTGCCACTAGTTTTTCAGTCTTTTTGTCATAGCATCACATCAATTTGAACCTAGTTCGAAATATTATTCTCTAATAGGTCAAAGAGAACTATTGTACTCTCCGAAGACAGATGAATCTCTTTTGGTTCAATATCTTTTCAAATTTACAATTGTTCTTGGCTCTCTTTTTTTTCGTTTCTTTCTATGGAAAACTGTATTGTGATGAGTTCCGGTTTTTTAAAACGAAGTCATTTACATTGACAATTTTATGATGACTGCAAGTGGGTACTTATCTATTTTATATTTTGTATTCTAATCTTGCCTACAAGAAGGAAAAATCGATCCAGGTTTTTAATAACACTGTCAAACCGTTGTGTTGTTTAATATTTTGCTTGATTTGCATAAAAAACCTAGAAATATGAAGTAGGTTGAAGTGATTGCAGCTATAACCATTTAAGGTTACATTTTTAATGAAATGGGAGGGTAAACGAAGTTCATTAGTAGCCTGGCGCCAAAGCAACACTCGTAAAAATGAAAAAGGGAGAAAAGGGATCTCACAAAGCCGAGCTCAATTTGGATTCAATGAGCCGCGAATTGGTAATGCTAAACGCTCCGAGAGGGCTTAGATATCCCTACTAAACATAGTTACGTGTAGATACATAGCCGTTTGTTGGTATTTCAGTCCGACTTTTATGGTTAAACCAATTAACTGCTTAGATTGGATCTATAATTTACTTATTTTCTGTTGTGTAGGTAAAATAACTTCTATACTGTTTTAAGCTTTCACGGTTTATGACTAAACATACACTGTCGCTTACGGGATATCTTCCGTGATTTTCAACTACTGTGAGCTCCCGGTATTTCGGCTACCCGCAAGTGACATTGTAAGTTTAAATGACATGTAGGAATCGATAATTACATGTGCTTGTTCGTATCAATGTTCAATATTAACCACATAACGCCCTGAAAGAAGTTTCCACGCAATGGTGCTCGAGGATAGACGACGCCGCCGGCGCCGGTCCAGAAAGAACGGCGATGACCTGGACGCACACTGCGATGGGTGGTTTGAGGTGACGCACATAAGAGTAGCTAGGTACCTGTAAACATATGGGGGAAGATTTTTCTCAGCAAAGGAACCTTAATCGCCAATTAAAACTCACATGACTTCAATTTTTTTACAGAACGTTTGTTCGGCATCTGCATGTTAATTGAAAAATGTTTCTCGTGTTTGCTTTTGAAATAAGTTTGTGAGTTTACCTAGTATACATACCTATTTGAAACACAAAATTCACGATGACGGTGGTTTTTGTCAAAAAATTTGCCGCTTTAGTAAAAAGAACGCTGAAACTTCACGCTGAACACTTCATTTTTATGTATGTTTTCAAACTAGATGTGAATCTTTAATATTATAATGTATGAACTCGCAGGGCTGTCATACAAATCGGGCCTATGGCTTAGTGGTGTTTACAGTGTCTCGGGTTGGAGTGGCAGCAATATAAAGATGATCGGTCGACACGTCGCCTCATGTATAATGTGCATACAAATTTAAGTGGGTGCCGGGGTGAGCGCGGGTGGGTAGTGAAGAAGCGACACTGACGGCTCAACTAGCACATCCTTATGATAAGAGCGTGGAGAGAGAAGGAGGCTACATGCGACACGTGTCCGCCCAGCGTCGCGACGCGCCCTTCCTCCGCGCCCCGCGCCCCGACACGTGTAAGTGAACGGTGAATCTTGCTCACTACGCTCTCTACGAGCCCAACTACGAATTCGGCGTCGTTCGGAGTTTGTTCCGCTCTGTATTTACATGAAACGAGAAAGATTTTTGTATTCGATGTAGACAAACCCAGTTTCCGTTTTGCGCTGTAGCAAGGAATTTTCATATATACGTTCGCCTAACTTCTGCGCCAGTTACGAGTTTTCATTCACTGTTTAGCATTGATGTCAACTTTCTTGGTGCAGTTGTAGTTACTTTGCAACTTTGACACTTTTTTCTTTACCACTTATTCAGATGTTAGTTACCAGCTAGTTAGTGTAGGACTACGTACTGTAACTTCGTCGTAGGTCTACCGTCCCTACTACGGAACAGAACGCACAAAGGGGTGTAAGTTAGCGATAATGTCGTTATAATTATCTATTTGTAAATTATAGAATAAAGTAGCTCTGCGTGTCTTTGCAGCGGGCTTTGATGCACTTTTCACTATCATTTACAGACGTATCGATGTTTTGTGAAGTCGTTAAAGCTGTGCGAATCAGGGGCTGGCCGCTAGTGTTCAATGAATTAAGTATCTACACGTTAATTTTGAGTTATTAATACATTCAAATTCATCCAAAAGCCAAGGTGCTCTAGGTGCGTATTGTGATTAGTTGATTACCAATGTGAATTTTGAAGTGAACAACATAAAAAATCACATTGGTAATCTATATCCATATATGAACAACTGAAAATGCCAAGTAATTCTAAGTACCTACACTTTGCCCGGCTTTGGGAATTTTAACCCAGGACGTCATGCTCAGCAGTCGTGCTTGCGACCACCAGACCAATGAGGCACAAAAGCAACATTAACGAAGGAAACATTGAAATAACCGTGTCAACCCGTTTAAATTTATTTTCGAGGAATAGACTTTGCTTTATACGGGGTGTAAACAGACCCTTCACGAAGCCGTCAACCAAGCATTCTGTACATCAAACTAAGTAACTTTGCGCAAAAAATTTTGCTGGGAAACGGCTTTTTTTTTGGGTGAAAAATCACGTTTTACGGTAGGACTCAATTTAACGCACTCAGAACATTGTGCTGATGGCTGGATTGATAAGTACGGGGGTCGTGGAGGTGTTTAAAGTAAAAATCTCACTTTAAAAATAAGTATTTAAAAAAAAACTTGTGAAAAAGTCGGAACTTTGACCCTCAATATCTCCGTAACTAGAAGGTTCCCAGGTATAGTCTAGAACAAAAAAAATTATCGCATTGACGGGAAGAATAAGTGCCTTTTGGCTTCGTTAAGGGTCTTTTTACACCCTTTATTTTCTTCGGTAGTTTGTCAGCTATTTTACAAGAAATGGCGCATTCCATAATATAAGAACTGTATAATTTTTAGTCTTGTGTTTCATTTCAGTCCAAAAATTGAGCTATGCACCTACCAATAGTCAAACGTCGTCGTTCTTGAACTCTAGTTAACCAAAAACCTCCAGAAAAGAGGTAATGCTTCCCCTTTTAACAAATAGTAATATGTGGAAACTCACATCTGCAGACCACCTGGGCTTTCAAAACGAACTGGCCATCATCTCCTTCACCTCAAGTTTAGCTCTGATTTTACTTTTTTTTAATAACCAGTGACAGCGTTGAGGAGGAATATTTTGAAGCCATTTTTTTAAGTTTATTATTAAGTTAGTTTAGGTTATTTTAATGTATAAATGTATATATTCATCATCTGCCTAGCCTTTTCCAAACTATGTTGGGGTCGGCTTCCAGTCTAACCGGATGCAGCTGAATACCAGTATTTTACATGGAGCGACTGCCTATCTGACCTCCACAACCCAGTTAGTACTGGGTAATACAAAACCCCTTGGTAAGACTGGTTTTCAGACTTTTTGGGCCACTGGACTACCTAACGACTGTCAAAGATCTATAAATGACACCGGGACCAACGGCTTTACGAGGCACGGAAGAAACTCGGTATGAAATGGGTGGTCACCCATCCACAGACCAAAATAAGCAAGCACGGCTTAACCTAATGATCGACCCGAGCGGCTGTTACTATTTAGCCACGAGCTCCAGCTATTAGTATATATTATTGTTATATAAGTAAAGTAAAAATAAATACTTTGTTTTTATCCATTACGATTATGATGCATCTCTGATTTTTAACCGACTTTAAAAAAAATAGAAGGTTATGTATTCCAGAAGCAGTCTTTTTTGTTATTGTATGTACGCCGATTTCTCAGTGATTACTGGTCCGATTTTCGTGATTTCTTTTCCTTTGGCAGAGAAAGCTTGCGCGGTGGTCCCATTTAAATTGTATAAACTTTACCAGGGTAGTTAATGACATATTATGATGATATCAAAATAACTTCTCGTTACAAAGCAAAATTTCACATGAATTTGTGAAGGACATACCAACTAAAAGGGTAAAATTAAAAAAAACTGTTTTGCAAAAAAAAAAATAACAAACTCCCAAAAAAAGTTAAAAATTACTTTACTTTCGGAAGTCGGTGATAATAAAGTCAATGACACAAAAAAGTCACCGACTGCTGAGAGTAAAGTAATTTTTCTCTTTTAGGGTTATGTAGTCATCAAGGAAAGGAACCCTTATAGTTACGCCATGTCCGTCTGTCTGTCCGCAGCTTAGCTCAAGGCCCCTTAGTACTAGAAAGCTGTAATTTGGCATGAATATACAGATTGGTGGCACCGGCAAAGTGATAAAATAAAATCTCGAAAATATTTTTTTTTTAGTGTATGTCCTGTAACTACACGTAAAGTGGGGATTTTTTTTGTCGCCATAGTATAGGTATGTCGTAGGATAGGTCTTTAAACAATATTGCGAGTTTGTTCAAATAATTTATAGATTAAGGGATTCGTTTGTGAAATATTAAGCTTTAAAGTGCTAATTTTTGTTAGACTCAAGTGTCCCCCTCCTCTACCAGATAAACGGTTGTGTTTGGGTATGTGAAAAAATGTATGGTGGTAGTATATATAACGAAATTAAAATGAAAACTAACAAGGCTAAGTAGGCTAATAGGCTTTACAAGTTTATGAGTAATAGTCGACCAACTTATAAAATGTACTTGGATAACATACTTTCCTAAACATGATGTATAGAAGCGCAGGTTTTTCAACTGCAAATATAGGTTTTTTTTATTATTACAATAAAAACCATCGTTCGGAGGCAAATCCGCACATTTTGATAGGAAACTGCGGAACCCTGCATTGTGCGTGGCCCGACAGGCACTTGGCCGGTTTTTGGTTTTTTGAAAGACTGTTATTTTTTGCAAACAATATTTTTTATTTTCCCCTTTTTTTCAATATTTTATTCGTAGTTTTGTCTCTAAATCAAAGCTAGACAAAATGATTGAAATTGCATGACCCGCTGCGTGTTCAAATTCGTCTACTCTTTGACTGGTCAACTTCGCAACTCTGTTCATTATTCTCTCTTCCGCCCTTTCCTCTGACCATCATCGTCACATTTCCTCATCAGTTGTTATGCTCGGATATAGAAAAGTATTCATACACGTTCTTCTTTCTTGAGGAAGATCTGCGGTTTCTGAAAATTAGACGTCTGTTCTACTAACACAAGTGACATAGACAAAGGAACTCACTCATTCCTCAATTTATTGCATAATCACTTATATCCTAAATCACCGTTGATCATTGTCGATTATGATTGAATAGGGCAGCCAGTCCTGAAGAAATGCGTGTAAAGTTACTGCATGATGCCCTTATTCTTGCCATTCCCTGAGGCAATTATCCTAAGCTAGTGTGGAAACTACTCGAAGCATATCACCGTTTCAGCCCAGGAAAAATAACTGGTGAGCTACTTCGCTATCGAAAAAGTATTAAAGAAATATTAATAAAAACCACTTAGCTCTCTTATCAAGATGTCGCGCGTCGGCGTCGTCTTATCGCCTGACTCTTCTTCTACTTCTTCTTTTTCTATACTTATTTGACCTTCAAAGCATAAAATATGAACACCACGCAATCTCATCTCGTAACCTACTTGACCGGCTTTTAATATAATGACTACAAAGACATTTTGAACTTCGTTATAAACCCGTTCATGGAGCACCCTTAAGAAATAATTCTCTCTCGTAGGGTTGCTTATGTAATAATAACGCTTTTAGTACATTGAATTCTGTGATGTTCGCAAGGAAGCCTACACGAGTGTTTATATTAACATACAAAGTTTGGATGCTCCCTATTCGAAAGGAACCAGCGAGCCACCCTTTAAGGGGTGGTGTTATTAGTATAAGCAAAAGACATAAAGTTCCCCCTCTTGGTAGACGTGGTGTGCATACAATGGAGTTGGCATTGATTTTGAGTTAAATATCACCCCTTTGCCGACGTGGTGCATTGTTGTACGTCGAACGTGTACAAACATAGTGACATGAATTATTGTTACTGGTTCTTATATCTCTTTCATTGGCGTCATTAATCAGAGACAGACTATGCGTTTGATGGCTGCTCCTGTGGTGTGAGCTTGCAAGCAGCCGCGCCATTGCTGCTTTGTGCAAGCGTTACTGACGACAGAATACCCCAATACGTTAGAATACCCCAATATAATTATCCTTACATATTCTTTTAACAATAATAGTTGATATATTTTATAAAGTTCTTCACTGGTTTTTACACTATTCATGAACTTTTGAATATAATACTTTTATTATAAGGTATTATTTTTCCAAGTAATTACACCTTGTACGGTTGGGTAGGTGCCTACCAATCCATTTGGCATCCATTTCAAAACTGTCATCGTTTCACAAAAACGATGCTAGTTAAGATGACATTCGAGAGGCTTATAATAAGCAAGCTGGTTATTGTCAAAGGGGTACACCTGAACAAACTCGGTTGAAAAGATTTTAACAGTTTTTGTTTACAGATTACTATTGACAAACTGGGTTGAAAGCAGGTAATCTTCTATGGGATATTAATGCTTCAAAGCCCGCCGGATGCGTTAAAGACCAGTGTACCACCACCATCATACCGTGCCTTTCCATAATCCCGAATAATTGCCGATTCCAATATGTTGTAGGTAATATTTATAATTAAATATTATAATTATTATTATTTCAGATATCGCACAGGACAGAGAGGTTTGTAAGGAGAAAGAGGAGGCCTTTGCATAGCAGTGGGACATTGAAATGGGCTAACAAAAAAAAAAGGTAATATTTGACTAGTGTCAACGAAACAAATTTTTGTTGAACTTATACATTCCGTTAGTATGTAATCTAAGACATGATTTTGAATTATGTGATTATGAATATGACTGGAGAAAACATTATAAACAAAAAGTTATTCAGTCTAAACACAACAAAATGTTATGTTGAGTTACAAAATCTTTAATGAATTGGTGAAACTGAAAATAAATTTAAAAAAGTACGATTAATGTTAGTAACGAACTACCTTCATTGGTGATATCTGTTGACTTTGTTTAACTGACGAAGTTAAGTACAACTAGTATATTTTAGGAAATCAGTAGTATTAGTAGTATATCTGCTCAGTAGCCCAAAAGTCTGACAACCAGTCTTACCAAAGAGTATCGAATTACCCAGTAATAACTGAGTTGTGGAGGTCAGATAGGCGGTCGGTCTATATTAAATTCTGGTATTCAGCTGCATCCAGTTAGACTGGAAGCCGACCCCAACATGTTTGGGAAAAGACTCGGCAGATGATGATGGTCCTATTAAGAAGTCTGTGAAATCTTCTGATTTTTTGGAATTTTATCATGAAACAGTTGTTCGGTTTTAAAGGACTTGAATTGAGTTTCGCGAACATTTACAGATCGAGAACCACCAACCTTACAGAGTTTCATAAGATAGTCAAATTATGCGCAGTGTGCAATAATCTATTATAAATGAAATTTCCACTACATTTAGTGATTAATCGTGGAACATATTTTACCTAGGTGCATCTTATTGTCATTATTATGAGGTGTGGAGGTCAGATAGGCACTCCCTCCATGTAAAATACTGATATTTAGCTGCATCCGGCTAGACTGGAAGCCGACCCCAAAATAGCTAAAAAAAATCAATTTCTGTGAGCACACGGGTCGGCACGGCGGCGCGGGCGGCTGCAAGCGAGTGTGTTGTACTGTTGTATGAAGAACTCCATGCAAGCGATTCAGCTGTACATGAAACACCATAGGCATTGCCGATGCCCCCTGAGTTCCTCCGAAACCAATAATCGGCTTGGCTGACCAGTCTGCCAAAGTCATAGCCGGAGCATTTCTAATCATAAGCACAAACTCTATCATGTTTTGAATTCCACAAGGAATGAGTGTATACCTACTCAGGTGGTAACTAACTTAAAACTTAATGAGAATATTACAGACCCTGCCGGGCACAGCAAAATAGCACTTACTCCAACTAATTAGCTAACTTAGAAGTCGTATAACGTTCAACAACTAGTTGATGACTGTTATACGACTCATACACATGAAAAAACTTACCAATCTGTGACAGTAAAAATTAACCGGCCAAAGCTGCTTTTAACTAATTTCAGTCAAAACCTCTAAGCATTTAAAACGCTATTTCTCAATTAATAAAGCGTTTTTTAAGGAAACCAAGGTTTTGTCTAGTTATCTAGAATAATCTAACACTACTTACTAAATAAATGTTAGTAATTCCAAGAAGGGTTGACTGATTTTTGCAGTACGCCCTAGCTTAAACCGCTATGAGATTTGACTGTGACAATATTTAGCCCATAGGTTAAAGAAACCTTTATTTAAATTCCCGTACCGACGTTAAAAGTACTTAACCGCCATGGCCTGTCGCAATGCCAAAATCCCACAGGCTTACTAAGTCAACTCTGCTGAACAAAAAAATACAATATGTTCACGGCGCTTTGTCCTTTTATTCATATTTAATCTCCAAAGCGTCTACAAAAAACAATGATTTCACGGTACAGCATTAACGCATGTAGGCATAACAGAGAGCCGTACCAACCCAAAGCAAATACAAGACCATATATTAAAATGTTGTCAATCCTATTTACTGACATTTTACTCTGTGTTTATCTTATAAATCTATTGTGTGCATGGCGGTCGAAATTATGGGATTTTGTGTCAATATTGACGCGAGTCGGGTTTGTCGGTCGTTGCATTTAACACATCCCACCGGTACGGATAAACGCATGGAACTTGTAGTGCACGGGAACAATGATAGATGGCGCTACGCGGGCCGCGTTCCGCCGCTCTCGTAGCTCCCAGTATTGTACGCTCTGTTATACTTACATTAGACCTTTGGTTTTACAGCCCAAGGTTTCAGAGTTTCTCAATGTCCCTATTTTGCTTTTTATTAGTTACTGACGCTCTTATGAATTCTAAATACACCAATTTAGGTCTATGCACATTTAGACAATGCACTGACCATTGACTAAGGAACTGTGTATGAGAAGCAGGTTGGCCCTTTGATAAAATACTAGGTATTAGCTCTAGGTAGTAGGTACAATTCGCGTTATATTAAAAAAAAATCGGCTTCCTCTCGGTCCTTATTTCTTTTCCTTACAAACATGTTAAATTTATTTTGGAACGGGATTTAAGTGTTTTTCAAGTCACATAGAGTGAATTTAATTTAAGTTAGTGTTTTCGAGTTTGCAGGGAAACTCAGCAGCGAGTTTATACTAATATTAATCATCATCATCATCATCTGCCTAGCATTTTCCCAACTATGTTGGGGTGACCTTCCAGTCTAACCGGATGCAGCTGAATAAACTAAGAACAGTTAGATTAATTAATCTTATTACGAAAATATGCGTAGTTACTGCAAATGCCAAACTTTTTCCAACGCTTGGTAATTATTACCATATTTCAGATCCATTCCTTGTAACCCTTGCTAAGGTTTACTTACAGTCTACTCCAAAATACGATGAATTGAAATATACTGAAAACAAGTAGGAACATTAATTTACTAAAAACTAAACACTGGTATCCAGTTTGACTCGAAGCCAGTCCCAACATAGATAGTTTGGTAAGGCCAAGCAAATGATGTTATGTTATACATTGTACATGGCTGTAGGAACCTACTAATGTTAGTGTAGTAAATTCAGTTTGTTCTGGCGCTATCTGTGAAGCATCTTCACTTAATTTACCGACATTAACAATTGTGGAACTCAATACAAACTTCCCAAATAAATATTATAATTTTATGATAGATCATTAAAACAACTTTTTGTTTTATTAATACCCCTTAAATTAAATTATTAGCTTGACATTATAACATACAAAAATACAAATATATTTGCAAAAAAAAGACCAACAAAAATTATTCGCCCATCTTCATCTTCACGAGCAGTTATCGAACCACGAATCCATTGTTTGATATTCTTATTCAACCGTTGTCACAAAAAAGCTCTATCAAATTATCCACAGAACGTGGAACATTTAAAAAGGTAAATTAAACGCCTCGTTCCTCGAACAAAGAGTTATTCGGTAAAGCACCATGTGTCGGCATACATAAGGCGCGCCGGGATGTCATTAGCGAAAGCTTGGCCTTTCTAATGCCTAACTGCGCAACGCCTCCCATTGTCGCGGCAATAATGAGCAACTAACGATTTAAGCCACTGCACTCCGTTTGTTATGGACTAAATGCAGAGATTTCGATGAAAAATAATAATCTCACGCGACACAAAATGGGGAGTTTCTGTAAAAAAAAGTAGCATTGCAGTAATATATAATACTAGCGGCCCGTCCCGGCTTTGCACGGGTGGACATGTTTTTTTTAAGGATTCCTTATCTTTTCTAGCAATAAATACAGCCTATGTTACTCAGGGTGAATGTAGCTTTCTGATGGTAAAAAAAAATTTGGAAACGGCTCAGTATTTTTTGAGTTTATTCATTACAAACATACACACACACACACAAAAATACAAATCTTTCATCTTTATAATATTAGTATAGATTTGAAACGTAGGTAACTGTAATACTGGATAAACAGTAGGTTTCTGTTTACAGGATTTATTAAAACATCTGAACTGCTAGAAGCTTAATCTTTACGATATCACTAACAAACCAAAAAATAATTAGAAATAGGAGTCAGAATTTGCGGAGCATTAGTTGGGCTACTATAATTATTATAGTAGAAAATTATACGTAATCGTATAATTTGTTTCTTCTGATCACAGTTGTATTAGTACCACAAGCCGAAGTTACTGAAAAAAGGAACTAAATTCATCAGGCGAATATTGATTTAAAAAATGTGTGCTTTTGGATGTCTCTACCTTATTTTATTTTCCTCGATTTATTTATAAGCTCCCCTCGCACATGAGCATTATATAGTCTCTACAACTTTGATAACAACCAGTTTTCAGATTGGTCAAGGAAGTAGAATATACATCGTGCATCCCCACTACGTGCACCATTTGAACAATAAAAGTAAGATGATAATGTTACCACTCAGCCACTACGTTTGTTTAACAAATATAAGACACATTTTAGACGTAATGTGAGGATCGCTTCCTGTGGTGTCCCAAAAACAAACGAAATCCCACCTCGTGTTTGTATTCGTGTGATTTATCAACGCTTGCGGATCAGTGCCGTCAAGCTTTGAGATGATCCCATCATTAAACATAGGTACTCACTGTACTAGGGTTTATTCTACGATATTGCTGCCAACGTTTTCGATGCGTTCGATTTATGTTCAGCCATATTATTCCAGTTTTTGATACATATAAAACTTGAAAGGTACATAATATTATGTAGTGTTTAGATTTGTTTTATAGGTCAAAATCATCCATCACGGACCTCATCATCTGCCTAGCCTTTTCCGAACTATATTCTGGTCGGCTTCCTGTCTAACCGGATGTAGCTGAATACTAGTATTTTACACAACCCGGTTAGTACTGGGTAATACTTTACCCCTTGGTAAGACTGGTTGTCATACTTTTTGGGCCACTGATTACTTAACGACTGTCAAAGATCTACAAATGGCACTCGGGACTAACGGCTTAGCGTGCTTTCCGAGGCACGGATGAAACTCGGTATGTAATGGGTACTCACCCATCCACAGACCAACCTAGGCAAGCTCGGCTTAACCTAAAGATCGACCCGAGCGGCTGTTATTATTACCCCACAGGACCTACTATGCTAAAACACAGCTACCGTTGCCTGTTCTGCAGCCAGTTTTCAATGAATCCTGTATGGCGAAAATATTTTAATCGGTCTAGTCCCATCGATCTTACTTAATACAATTAGTAACTGATAGTGTAGGGTTAAACCAGTTGTCAGTGTATCAGAACGTGTGTAGCCACATACAGGACAGACATTTAACTGCACTGACGGTACCAACTGTTTTGCGTTAAGATCGCAGTCTTTTATCCTATATTATATTATTATGCGCAGGCGCCACCGATACCCATGACACACGGGAGCCATTCCGGCACAATGCACGAGCCCTGCATATCATACACACACGGATGATTGTACCATTTACCCTCAGTTCCTGACTTTCAGCTATTTTTCAGGTTCTAAAATTATAATTTTTCCTTGTTATTTGCCCAATAAAGTCAAAGTTAAAGTTAGAACTTTAATGTTGACTTTGAATTACTAATTACAGTTATTTTAATATTCGTAGACGATGTTTTGTTACCGTCGTTGGTGTCAAGTTCTAAATCACAAAAAAAAACCTAGTCAAGAAGTTTGTACCAAAAATAAAAATAAAAACAAAAATTATAAAGCTAACTAAGAAATTGAAAACGGTGATATCACAATGCAATATTATAAAAGACAGAATACTTATCTCATAAACTCCATCAAAATAGAACCATTTTTAGTATGTTTGTAATATTTTTATATTAAGTGATGGAAAAGTAACCAAATATATTTTGTCTAGAATATTACTAATAAAGAGGTTTTAAATAACGTAAACGTTTTATTGATTAATTAATTAAATTCATTTATTTCAGAACCAGTCCATACCATCAGTCCGCATCACATGCGAAAAAAAAATAAAAATAAATAATAATATACGTAATCATAAAAAAAAACATACATTAAGAATTAGTTAATAGGTTACAATTAATACACATTATAAATCACACCAATAAACACATTATAAATTACAATTTCACATCTTCAAAAAAATATTAAAAAGGATTTAAATAAACAAAAAATTTAAATTTAAAAAATAAAAAATGATTAAAGTAGATTATGTTTCACCTTAGTCTAAAGGACAATGGGCATCCATGTATAGGCATATGCCCCAAGGTCCAATAGCCATAAGATACACATAATTGAAAAGAGCTTTTTACGGAGAACCTTTGCTACTAACACGACTTTTGGCAATTCGTAGTACGTTCGGAGTTATTGAACTAAATATGTAACTAGTTGGACAACGAAGTTAAGATTTTCTTGGCATCAATTAAGGTTGTCTGGGTAACCAATAGTAAAAACATATAATCCATTTCATAGAGCTTTTCAAGGAGAACCTTTGCCAGAAACACGACTTTCGCCAATTCGTTGTCCGTTCGGAGTTATTGACCTAAATAGGTGACTATTTGAGCACCGAAGTTAAGATTTTCTGGGTGACCAATAGCAATAACATATATACCATTGCAGAGAGCTTTTCAATGACAACTTTTGGTACTAAAATAACTTTTGCTAATTCGCAGTCCGTTCAGAGTTATTGAACTAAATAGCTGACTAGTTGGACACCGAAGTTAAGATTCTCTTAGCAACCAATAGCCATAAGATATACATCATTAGATAGAGCTTTTTGACTAGAACCTTTGCCAGTTACACGACTTTTCCCAATTCGTATTCCAGTCGGAGTTATTGACCTAAATAGGTGACTATTTGAGCACCGAAGTAAAGATTTTCTGGGTAACCAATAGCAATAAGATATACATCATTGTATAGAGCTTTTCAAGGAAAACCTTTGCCATTTAACGACTTTCACCAATTCGTATTCCGTTTGGAGTTATTGACAAAAATAGCTGACTAGTTGGACACCGAAGTTAAAATTTTCTTGGCAACCAATTAAGGTTATCTGGGTTACCAATAGTAATAACATATGATGCATTGCATAGAGCCTTTTAGAGAGAACTTTTGCTACTAGCATCACTTTAGCTAATTCCTATTCCGTTCGGAGTTATTGACATAAATAGGTGACTATTTGAGCAGCGAAGTTAACGTTTTCTGGGAAACCAATAGCAATAAAATATACACCATTGGAGAGAGCTCTTCTATGACAACTTTTGCTACTAACATAACTTTTGCTAATTCGCAGTCTGTTCGGAGTTATTGACCTAAATAGGTACTAGTTGGACACCGAAGTTAAGATTTTATTTACAACCAATTAAGAGTGTACGGGCAACTAATAGTCATAAGATATACACTATTGGATAGAGCTTTTCAAAGAGAACTTTTGCTACTAGCACCACTTTTGCTAATTCGTAGTCTATTCGGAATTATTGACTTAAATGTGTGTCTAATTGAGCACCGAAGTTAACATTTTCTGGGTAACCAGTAAGACGTACACCATTCGAAAGAGCTTTCAATTAGAATATTTGCTACTATACAACTTTTGCTAATTCGTAGTCTGTTCGGTTTTATTGATCTAACTAGGTAGTTGATTAGGCACCGAAGTGTAGCTCCTCTCTGACTCTGAATCGAGAAAAGTTGTCAAAGCAAGAAATATTCTTCTTGTTGAGATCAATCCATTGATACATATCTTGACGCTATTGGGCGTTGGGGTTGTGTTAACGATCTATCCAAGTTACTGTTACAGTAAGGATTTGCTCCTAAAATGGCATTTTAAGATGTGAATGTTTTGAAAATGACGTTTGTAGGCTTATAATATGATGTTTGAAACGTACAGTATTAATGAAAGTTAAAAAATTGACGAAATAACAGTATTTAATCTAACTTAATTTCTCAACATTAGACCTCTATAGCTCCTCTCTGACTCTGAATCGTGAGAAGTCGCCATAATAAGAAATGTTCTTCTTAAAGAGATCTATCTATTGGTATATATCTTAACGCTATTGGACGCCAGGGCAATTCTGCCCATTCTCCTTTAGGTTTGGATCTCGGTTTTATGCTTTCTAAAGTTGTGGAAAATAATAATTCGTAATTAATCCTTGAATACAATAATGAGATAGTTTCAAATCCTTAGCTCAGCCTAGAGAAAACCACACCGATAGTTTTTTAGGCAATGTGACACCAAACTTACCTTTTTTTTTTTTTTTAAACCGTGCATTTTTGCACATAACATTATATCTGATTCTGTAAACTTGTTTCATTGAACCTGGATTTGTCCAGTTTATGGCAATAGATCCTTCTATAACATGTCTTTGTAGGTGGTATTTAATAAACAATATTAAGAGGCACAAGAATTAAAATCAACCAAAAAAAAGAAAAGAATCGAATCTCTTTCGTGAGAAGCCACCGTTGTGCTGTCCATTAGTAATACTGTATCGACCATTTCCTGTCCTCATATAAGTGATGACGAACTTACCTGTTAGCTCAAATCAAGCTGTCCTTAAATCGAAACAGCCAGCACTTCACTTTTTGCCTGAATCTTCTCGTTATTGAAGTCTGAATTCAAATGTGTCGGTCTATTCACCTTCACCCCGCAAACCTTACTGTCAGGCAAAAACATACTTACCAAACCGAGCGAGAACTTTAAGGTCTAGAATTCTAGAAATGAAAGAACCTTCAGATTGTCGATCTTTGAAGTTTAAGGCTAATCCGTAAAATTTCGAAAAAAAATAAACGCCGGAGTCAATGAGACTACTAACCCTTAACCACTGACGTGTAATTTTGTAACGCTGACACTGACGTACGAATGACATAGAATACGTCTATCTACAGTAGGTGCTCTAGAATATTGATCTATTGTATAAGTGTTGAATGATGATTGTATTAAATATTTTAAGTAGATTCATCTGCCTAGCCTTTTCCCAACTATGTTGAGGTCGGCCTCCAGTCTAACCGGATGCAGCTGAATACCAGTATTTTAGTAGTATGGAGCGACTGCCTATCTGACCTCCACAACCCATTCGATACTGGGTAATGCGATACCCCTTGGTAAGACTGGTTGTCGGGCCACTGATTATCTGTAACGACTGCCAAAGATCTACAAATGACAGATGCTTTCCGAGGCACGGAGGAAACTCGGTATTAATGGGCGGTCACCCATCCACAGACCAACCTAGGCAAGCGCGGCTTAACCTTAAGATCGACCCGAGCGGCTGTTATTAATTATCCAGGAGCTCCTATTATATAGATCCTATTAAAGCTCCTATTATAAATATTTCAAGTAGATTACGAAATATAAATAAAAGTATAAATAATATAGTAACAAAAAACACATTTTATTAATCAACAAAGACATAAAATGTCTGGAAAAATCATCATAATTTTCAAAAATCAAATAAAAAAAAATTGTGGGAACTTCTTTGTCTTTGTTTTTGGACATAAAGGACTCTTAAATAATAGAACTAAAAAAAAAATTAATAGGTTTTTGCAGCAGCTATTTAAAAAGAGGACATATGGGACTTAAACATAACTGGCTAATTGTGGGTGTACTATTAGGTTCACCTCTGCCTAACACATCAGAATAACAGGCGTTGTGTTATGTTTTTTCCAAACTATGTAAAGTATAATTTACTTTCCAAGCTTATTGTGTGACAGTTAAAATAAATTCATCTTAATATTTCTTTATGGTCATTTGCTCAATAAAATAGCGATTTAAGACATTTATTTGCTGGCGAAGTGAATTTGCCATCTTGGTGATTTTGAGCCAACCACGACCGCATGTTTGTTACTAACTTCAATTTTCTTGTTTTTTAAAAAAAGCTCTTGTGCTGTTGATGTATCAGAACGCTTACGATTCATCTACAAAAAAAAAATGAATTGATAGAATAAAAGTTACTCTAACACTGACCAGGCGAATCACGGACGTCATATGGTCAGTGTACCTATCGTGTCACTGGTCACTAGAAGGCTACCAAAACGGCCGTATAACAAAAAAAAATGAAAATGGTTAAGGCGACGTATCACATACGTACCTAAGTAAGTGGGTAAAAGTATAGCACCCGATTCCTACCGCTTCCCTTCGGTAACAATCACTCTACGTAGTGTCTAGGGTACTCTAGGGTACGGCTATGGTAGTGTAGTGCCGCTACTTGGGAACTAAACGTCAGAATCAAGAACCTTCTAAACCATTCTGATTAAGGCTTTAGCTTTTGTACTTGATATGGTGGCCTACCAGGACTTCTTACAGCGGTATTGTTTTAATCTTATTTCAGTGTGGGAAAGAGCTAGACGTCCTGCATAGCTCTATCTTTTTCTACCACAATTGGTTTACTTACTTGACTGTATAATAACAAAATATTCGAGAGGTTCACAGTTCACACACACGTGTCACAGTTTAAGGATGTATTTTAAGATTTGTATTTTTGTGTGTGTGTGTGTGTGTGTATGACTGTAATGAATAAACTCAAAAACTACTGTGCCGATTTCATTTTCATTTTTCATTTTTATTACTAGAAAACAATAGGGGGGGGGGGGGGGGGGTTAGGGGAAAATAAATTTCCACTCGTGCAAAGCCGGGACGGGCCGCTAGTAGTAAATAAAAAAACAAAATTCCAGCCATGGAAATGATCCACAAATAAAATCAAAGAAATATTTTTAAAACTAGGAAAATAGTATAACTTACAAAACAAAACCTAACAAGCATACGAAATAAAACTTCAAGCAAAACCACGCATTATATGAATCCGATCGTCTAGCTAGTTGAGATTAAAATGTGAACAAATTGAAAGCTTAATTAAAACAAAACGAGTTGTTTAATATTTAGCGGCAGCAAATTGCCGCTGTGGTAGTGTCATCGTTCCATTTGACATCGATGCGCATTTACCGAGCCGAGTGCTTTATGAATGTTTGTGAATCACTCTGCTTTTGTAACGACTAGCCGAGCACAAACACCGGCCCGTGGTACACAAACGCGGGGCAGTATGCGTAACACTATACATAGAAAGCCCTCGTAATGTTTGCCTTCGTGTGATTTATTGGCTTCGTCGGATTTAGCGGCACGCACTGGCGGGGTCCTAGTCTAGCGAATACGCGGTGTAACGTTACGTGACTATTAGATACATACACCGCCGCTTGTGATATTGGGTCGCCCGACGCCGCGCGCCGGCTCCTCATCACTGATTTGTTCATCAAATACACTTTTCATTTCGTCAATAGTAAAATTACAATGTTTTTATCACAGGAAAGGTCATGTGAAGTTGAATTTTTCATTACCAATGAAAATGGTGCCTCTAAGGGTGGACGGAACCCACATAGCTCAAAGTTTAACTGCAATAAAAATCGCTTCAAGCAAAGTTGCCTAAAAAAGCTGCGACACCATTGAATAAATGGATGTTGTTTTTGTTGTTGTTATTGAGAAAACACACAAGAGGAGCTCGTGGCTAAATAATAACAGACGCTCGGGTCGATCTTTAGGTTAAGCCGTGCTTGCCTAGGTTGGTCTGTGGTTGGGTGACCACCCATTATATACCGAGTTTCCTCCGTGCCTCGGAAAGCAAGTTGGTCCCGGCTGTCATTGGTAGATCTTTGACAGTCGTTTCAGGTAGTCAGTGGCCCAAAAAGTTTTATCAAGGGGTATAGTATTATCCAGTACGAACTGGGTTGTGGAGGTCAGATAGGCAGTCACTCCATGTAAAATACTGGTATTCAGCTGCACCCGGTTAGACTGGAAGCCGACCCCAAAAAAGTTGGGAAAAGGCTAGGCAGATGAATCTAAGTGACCAGCATTACGTCTACCTACCCAAAGACATAATTTCAAGTAAAGTGTACGTATTAACAACAACTAAAGGCGCCAATACGAACCCAACGGACGTGAATTTCGGTACGAACGGTCGCCAACGGACAATGAAGAGGTGGGAACTCAGTGTCATCTGCTTTCAACATAATTAAAATCACTTTAAATAATGCCACTAAGCGCCCAACCCTGTCGAGGTTTTATTTTAAAAAGTGCTATTAGCATTAAATTTAGTTTTGCGGATGATTATGTCGCCCTCAGGCTCGGGGGCACATTAACTGCTCACAATTTTTGTGAATTATTGTTCCAAGCGTACTCCCTCGCCTTTTATAACACGCTTATACCAATTTTAACTACTCGGGGTGTTAAGCTGTAAGGAGGAATTGTTTGAATTGAACGCAAAAGCTTAAATAGTAAGAGCTGAGTGCCTAATTGAGAAATAAGAATAACACATTAATTTTCGCTTTCATATTTTAGTAACAAAGTGTTTGCCTAGTCGTTTTAAATTAATTTGACAGTATTGAATCATGTTTTGTTAAATCGATTGCGAAGGCTTTTCCGGTTGATCAAACAATTTTATTATAAGACATGAAAATGAACGAACATGCACTCGGATTCAATTAATTGAAACTTGGCAAAAAGATTTTCAACAGATAAACACTAATAGGTTTGCTCTACTTACCTGGCCTACCTCACTTACTAACTAACTTACTTACTTATTTTAGGAAAAATACAAAGATATCATCAGTTTATCACACACATATTGTATAAGGCTTCGATCAATAATGGTATAATGACTTACAGTGTGTTTTAAAAGGACAGCAGGGGGAAAATCGAATCTATAAGAGATACCGGAAAATTTCTTAGGAAACTTTAGCTATTTTTTTATGAAAACAATTTTGGCGTACATTTTGGATATTTTAATTTTGGTCGTGAGTTGTTATTATAAATGAGTGAAAGTGACCAAATGTTTGTTTCCTGTAAGGATTATTTCATGTTTGTCCCAAAACATGAGGCAGAAGTTTTTCAAGTTTTGCATATTTTTTTATAAGTACAATTGGCCAAATTACCAAATTTTTTATTGCTAGTGATCGACTCACTTTCATGTAAGCATCATCATCATCATTTCAGCCGACAGACGTCCATTGCTGAACATTGGTCTTCCCCAAGTGTCGCCACATTCACCGGTCCCATTCGACTCGCATCCAGCGGATCCCCGCAACCTTCACCAGGTCATCGGTCTACCTAGTGGGAGGCCTTCCAACGCAACGTCTTCCGGTTCGCGGTTGCCACTCCAGAACTTTTCGACCCCATCGGCCATCCGAATGAAAGGATCATTTCATTGTATTGGGAGAAAATAATTTGGACAACTGAAGTGGTCCAAAATCGGGATAAGCTTGTAAAAAAATAAGGTGAGGTAATATCGATCTGAAGTAGAGCTTATAAATGAGCTATGAGCTGATTTGTCACCATAGCAGCGGTGTCGGTTCGCCGTAAGCAGTAATCTCATAGAAACAATGCTGAACGACTTGAGGTTATACTGATCTCGTGCAGTGCTCATGAGTGTGCTTTGATCTCTAGTTACTAAAGAGCAACGGTGGCTCAGTGGTGGCAACCCAGACTTACGAACAGTAAGTCGTGGGTTCGAACCCAGGCAGGCGCATTACTTTGTGTAATTTATTTCATCACCGCTGCTCTCAAAAACGGTGAAGGAAAACATCGTGAGGAAACGGG